>JAQOWZ010000051.1:0-1200000 GCA_035578165.1 Stenolophus ochropezus | reverse complement strand
GCGCTAATCGGGGCAAAGTTCATTATTGGTACGGACTCGCTTGGGTCGTTGGCATCAAGAACAAGAGGGTTCGGTTGCGTTCTTCGAAGTTTTGGATCTACTTCTAGCCACTTTCCTTCTAAATGGAACATTACGGGTAGTTGTACTCCGCAATCTACTTGCGTTCCATGATCTTGGATTACGTGTGTAATAGGAGTTATAAATTTCCGTTCTTATACGTTACCGGCAGCTCCTAAAAGCAAAACTGAGTCCTTCTAAAGTCTACGATCTTTGGGCTACACCTGATAATGTATAAGACTTCTCCCATTACACGCCCTATATGTCCCGACGCTTCCTTCACGAGTCCGCTTACGATGTCAGGCTTCTCCAGGGCCAGCATGAGCCGGTTTCTTAAAATAGTTTCTCGAAGATGGCATCTCTTTAAAACAGCGTCGTAAATTAAGTTGTTAGTTTGCTGTTTGAAAGCGATTTCAAGGAACAACAGCTTACTAAGGACTTGAGCCATCACGTCTGTATTTTGTGTCACTCTCCGTGACTTCTTAAATTAGAAGCCAAGGGAGGATTCATTGATAATGAGCAAGCGGTGTTGCTCTGTTCGCCAAGCTGGTTGGTGGCATAGTAACTCTGCTTGTACGAGACGTAGTGCAAACACGGTGTCTTGGGCCTCGACGACGACGTATTTGGTGTTTGTCTTGTTAATCGTCAGTATTGTTGCGGTGCCTTCATACAGGACGTCAAGACCTTCAGAAGAGCAGCGCTCGTTCGTGTCGGCGACTTCATCGGCCATATCATCGAAGCAGTATAGGTCAGTGTATGTGCATACAGTGCCGGACTTCAACCTTACTGTATTTTCTTCCACGTTGGTGATGGTGGTGTATTCGGACAGTTTGATAGTGATCGCCGCGCTGACGATCACGTCTTCATAAGTGTTGCCCTGCTGTGTATAACACACCCCGGAACACTTGCCACTGGTTGTCAAATACCCGGCCAGAGTGGTGGATATTTCTACTGTGCCATTGGCCAACAACCCGGACACAATACCAGCCCCAAGCCCGGAAAGTTCCAGTCGTTGAAATTTATGTGCTTCAATACATCTGTCGGCCTTGACGGGGTGGACGTATCGCGCCAGTCCACCGGCAACAGCACTTGTATGCAAGTGCATTCCGCAGTGTTCGATTATTTGCTGCACCGTAACTAGGCAGCCATATACGTGGACTTCAGTGTATCGCCTCTCTTGCACTAATTGGATCTTCGCGGTAGTCTCTGTCGAATCTTTCTTGGGGTCGCTGCAGGGTTGAACATCCAGCAAGGATACTTTTCATATATGCACGTCTGGATCCGCGCAGTCATATCCAATCAGCTCAGCCCGTAACTGATACAAAACACTTACATATAACAAAATAAATCTTAAATACATAATCACTACACGCTTAGAGTTTCTTAAATAACACCCACGGGTGGTCAGATATCTTCCTCTACCGTGGAGTATGTCTCCGTGGATGTGGTGGAACTTAGATGTGTGCCGTCGGCTTCACTTTGTTCCGGAAGCTGGGACTCTTCTACACTCTGACGCTGACTCTGTGAAACTAAAGTCGAATTAGCACGGTTGACTACTGTATCGTCTCTTTATCGAACGCTAACGCTTTGAGTTCTTTCGGACCAAGGGATAATGGGGGTAATACCGTCCTGATCGCACAATTCTATAGTCTTTGGCGGTTCGATCGGATCCAGCAACGGTAACTCGTTTAAATTGTCTGCGGTCAAGTAACATGGTTTTAGTCTGTTCACGTGCACTTTCATTTGTCTCCTGCCAAAAATTTCTTTAATGACTGCGTTTACTTCACTCAATTATGCGATACGGTCCTGACCACTTTTTTTGCTAACTTTGCACTAATCCCGGCCTTCACCGTGGGCGTAAACAAGTACACACGGTCCCTACTTTAATTGAAACTTCAGCACTTTTCTTATTAAAAGTGCGGTGTACTCTTTCGATATTTCTATCTAGCTGTTCTCGGGCCTTAGTGTGAGCTATTTTCAAACGTTGCATCATTTCGTTCGCATAATTAGTGTCCGTGTCGTATCGCGTCCTAAGGGGTCTAAATATTTCATTGAACGGTAATTCCATATCACGGTCATACATCAGAAAGAACGGCGACTATCCTACCATAGAATGTACGGTACTACAAAATGCTGATAATGGAACTACTAATCTATCTTCATAACGCTCGTCATCGGATTTCTTATAAAGTAATCCGTCGTCATCCAAATAAAAGTCACAGTTCGGTTCGTGTTGCGCCTTATCTATATACGTCATAACATGTGTGTCGTTTCTCTGCTCTGTTTTCATGACGTCACGATCCCATATGACTGGCTCATAGTGTTTGTATTGAAACATGACACGTACAGGCTTGATACGCGAGAGCGCGTCAGCATTTGCATCTTTCTTACCGGGACGATAATCAATTTTTAAACTATACTCTGATAAAAGCAACGACCATCTAATTAATCGATTTGAGGGTTCTGCCGTTTTAGGGGTTGATGATCGGTAAAGACCTGAAATACCGTACCGTACAGATACAATCGAAAATGTTTAATACCCCAAACCAACGCGAGACCCTCATGTTCGGTTGTGGTATAGTTACACTCGGATGGCTTGAGTTGGCTGCCCGCATATGCAACCGGCATTTCATGTCCATCGTACTCTTGACATAAAACTGCGCCTATTGCGTATGCAGAAGCATCTGTACACAAAATGAACGGTTTTTCAAAATTTGAGTATTTTAAAATCGGGGATTTTGTTAATGCTTCTCTTAACATATTAAATGAAATTTCGGCGTCGGGAGACCAGGAAAATCTACAATTTTTCTTTGTTGGTTTAGTCAATTAAACCTAAAAGAATCTGATTTCAGTGACGTCACGTGGAGTTGGGAGTTCTTTCACTACATTTATCTTGTCTGGGTCAGGTTTCATACCATCTTTACTCGCTACGTGTCCGAGATATTTTGTTTCAGTCATCATAAATTTACATTTATCGGGGTTTAAAGTCAAATTTGCATCTCTAAGTCTGTCAAAAATAAGTCTTAGTTTTCTGATATGTTCATCAAGATCGTCAGAACTGAAGCAAATTATGTCATCGAGATACACAAAACTGTGCTCAATCGTTAAACAGGATAATACTGTTTCCATTAGTCGTTGCCATGTGCTCGGGCTATTAATTAGTCCAAACGGCATCCTATTACATTCAAAATGGCCCCATGGTAAAGAAAAAGCTGTCTTTTCCTTATCACGCGGGTCCATCTCTACCTTCCAGTAGCCTTTAGTCAGATCCACTGTTGTAAAACGATTCGCTTTGCCTAATTGGTCTAAAGTATCTTGCAAATTTGGAATAGGGAAGAAATCTCGTTTTGTAATTTTGTTTAGTTCGCGGTAATCGATGCAAAATTAAAATGAGCTTTCACCATTATTTAATTTCTTTTCGACTAATACTACCGGTGGTGAATAAGGGCTGACTGAAGGTTGAATGATTTTATTGTCAAGCATTTCGTCAATTAAATCTTTCATTACTGGACGGCGTCTAAAATGTATACGATATGGGGCGCGCGCTACTGATACATCGGAACTTGTGTGTATGCGATGCCGCACTAACGTTGTCTTACTTAGCGGTATGTCTTTTGCTCTGAATATGTCTGCATATTCATTTAAAAATGTTTTAAATTTATCGCGCTCTTCTACTGCCAGGTGATCTAAATTGAATTTATGTTTGGGTGACATTTGCACTGAGTTAATAACTTTAATATCTTTCTTTTCCGTGTCTAGTTGTTCTTTAGCTTCCACCACAAATCCAATTAATGTTTTATTGTTAAGAATTAACTCTTCATCATTTTCATTTAGAATATTAATGAAAGTTTAGAATTTTCTGATTTTCGAAAAATCGTGAGCGCAACTAGAACACCGGGCTTCTCAAGATTGCGCGGCTCAGCTACATACGTCTTATCAGGCATTCCCTTATCTAACGTTAGTTCAACAATCGCAGTGTGTCGCGCTGGGATTTTCACGTTACCTTTCAATCGTAAACTAAATCTGTTGTCTACGTTTAAAGGTTGTTTAAACGGTAAACTTTTATTGCGATATTCGGTCATTATTTTAGAATTTAAATTTGGCGTTACAGGATCCGGACAAGTTTGATCGATATTCTGTTCGATAGCAGAATTACAATTCGCGATATTTACTACTTGATCCTGAGTTCCAAATAAATCTACCGAATCGACGTGCTCTTCGAGCTTATCTACTGCTAAGTCAGCAGAGATAACGTTTACTATCTCGCTCGCATTATCATTATTCCTAGAAATTTCGGACATAGATAAAACCGTTTTATTCATTTTAAATTCATTTCTTCCAAAATCAATTGTTACTTTATGTTTAACAAAAAAGTCTACTCTGATCAGTCCGTCAGCTGGCAAATGCAGCTCATCGGGACATACTACAAACTGATGTATTAAATTCTCGGAACCCATGGAAAATTCCATGTTAGTAACTCCATTACTACTCAACTGATTTCAGGAAACGTCTTTTAATACGTCATCCGACGGTGAGATAGACAAATTTAGTCCTTCTGCTACTTTACGTTTTAATAAACACACGGCCGCGCCGGAATCTATTAAAAACTTACGTTTAACGTTATTAATTTTGAATGATAGATATTTGGTTTTATCTACGTCGAAATCCGCGACCCTTGGAATGATAAAGGAACGTTTGATTAAACTGTCTGACGTTGGGTCGTCGTCGAGATAGCTTGGGAGTTTAAAGGACACGACTTATCATCCGCGCGATGGCCTACCTTTACGCAGTTGCAACATAATATTTGTTTTTGTTGTGGGCATTTCTTAGAAATATGATCTGTGCTACCACAATTAAAGCAACGTCCACGCATATTATGATACCTCTGATCTGTACGTAAAACTGCGATTTTCTTCGGCGGCGATTTGTGAGACATATTGGCGGGTGCGGATATAGATCTGATATTATTATTTTGTATTACCGATACTGCATGAACATGAGCTTTATGCGCATCTAATTTTGTCTCTTTGTATAATCGCGCCAATATCTCCTCACAATTCTCTGCGTACGGTAACGCCTCCTCTACAATCTCGAATTGTCTGATTCTACTAATTTCGTTCGCCAGTTTAGTATCTAGTCCCTCAAAGAATTGCTTAATCATCATGTTTATACGATTACGTAAACTAGTAATGTCATTGTGATCTGACACCGGAAAAAGTTTAACAGCTGCAATTTCTAAACGTAAAGCAAATATCTGTATTGGGTCATCTTTTTTTCGAAAAATTTTAAAAAATTATTTTTCTGCTATTGCGAAGTCGGTCTTTTTACCAAATAATTTTACAAGCCATTCGCGCATACAAGGTATTGTATTGGGTCGTTTGTCTGCTGGAAGTGAATAGAAACAATTTTGTGGTTCTCCTCTAAGTTTTAATTTTATCGCAGTAACCACCTGACTATCTGTCCATCTGTAACAGTCTGCTACGGTTGCAACATTATCTAGAAACACTTCTAGTTCAGGACCACCGGAATAGGTATCAATGGCTTTAAGGGCAGGGATTGACTTGGAATCTGTGAAAGCTTGTACAATCGGTGGTGAACTGATGTGTACAGGTTGCCCTGTACCGGGTACTGAACTAACTGGCTTGAATTGCGTCATGTAATTTGGTAAATGATAGAAAAATGTAGCGAGATGAACATCCAATGGAGAAACACGAGAGGGGCCAGGCTGCGGTGCATAACCATACGGGTAGGTTGGTATATGACTGACTGGAGGAGCGGTCGGATTCTCAGACGTGGTGCTAGTTATCGTGATTGTATATACAACCGTCGTGGTAACAGCGGTCGACGTTAATGTCGTCGTCGGTACGTCAGTATCGTAAACCATTTTCAACCGTCAATATAAATCAATCGAAATCGTTCAATCTAGTAACTCTTAAGCCCTTTACTAGATCCTACCGACTGCGCCAAATGTAACAATGGGGGTGTCTGGTGCACAGTGAAGCCACCCCTTGTTGACGTATTGAATTATACGCGGACAGCCACAAGTAAAATAATAAAAGTTATACTTACCTGCGTCACTGTACTGCCCTGTGTTGACTGGTTGACACTTAACTGCCCTGTGTTGACTGGTTGACACTGACGGAAATCGGTTCGATGGGAACACAATTTGTTTAATTAAAAGACCGTATTAATTATTAACAACTATTATTATTGGCTTAGAAAAATATTGTACACAAAGTTAAAATAATACAAATAATGAAATATTTCCCGATCTCTAACTACAGTTCCCGACTGTTCGTTTCCACGCTCGGACTTAGAATGTCCTCAGATTTTGGAAACGAACTAGTCGTTAGCTTCTCAATTGACGACGTTAGCAGTTTTTGCCGGTGATCTTCCATCCGTTTTCTAAGTATTTGCACTTTTCGGAATCGAAGATCGCCCGGCTCAAGTCAGCAGTTAACAGCGGATACGACCTTGCTTATCGGATGTTAATACAATTTAATACCACTTGTGCAGGGTGAACCACGTGGCTATTATATACGTTATATATTGTAAGCTACATGGGCTGGATTCTAGAATACCTACCACACTTGAAATAGCAATTTTCTTGATGTAATGTTTTCTTTTAGCTAAAATATGATGAAAAATTATAAAATTCAGGCGCGGAAGCAAATATTTATATGATTTTTTACAAAAATAAAGTCATATTTTCCATATTCTTGAAATGGATATTTTCATTAAAACATTCATATTCATTCTTTAGGATCTATACTATGGATAATTTTAGCATTGGACATGCAAAAGTGACCATAACGTGGTACCTATCAGATAATAAACATTCAATTTTCGGGTGTCATTTTAATAAATACGTTTTATATTGTAAGCTACATGGGCTGGATTCTAGAATACCTATCACATTTGAAATAGCAATTTTCTTGTTGCAATGTTTTCTTTTAGCTAAAATATGATGAAGAATTATAAAATTCTGGCGCGGAAGCAAATATTTATATGATTTTTTACAAAAATAAAATCAGATTTTACCTTTTCTTGATGAATACGTTGTATATTGTAAGCTACATGGGCTGGAATCTATAATACCTACCACAATTGAAATAGCAATTTTCTTGTTGCAATATTTTCTTTTAGCTAAAATATAATGAAGAATTGTAAAATTCGGGCGCGGAAGCAAATATTTATATGATTTTTTACAAAAATAAAGTCAGATTTTACCTTTTCTTAATGAATACGTTGTATATTGTAAGCTACATGGGCTGGATTCTAGAATACCTACCACACTTGAAATAGCAGTTTTCTAGTTGCAACGTTTTCTTTTAGCTAAAATATGATAAAGAATTATAAAATTCGGGCGCGGAAGCAAATATTTATATGATTTTTTACAAAAATAAAGTCAGATTTTACCTATTCTTTATGAATACGTTGTATATTGTAAGCTACATGGGCTGGATTTTAGAATACCTACTACATTTGAAATAGCAATTTTCTTGTTGCATTGTTTTCTTTTTGCTAAATTATGATGAAAAATTATAAAATTAGGGTGCGGAAGCAAATATTTATATGATTTTTTACAAACATAAAGTCAGATTTTACCTTTTCTTGATGAATACGTTGTATATTGTAAGCTACATGCGCTGGATTCTAGAATACCCACCACACTTGAAATAGCGATTTTCTTGTTGCAATGTTTTCTTTTATTTTTGTTAAAACATTCATATTCATGCTTTAGGATTTATACTATGGATAACTTTAGCATTGAACATGCAAAACTGACCATAACGTGGTACCAATCAGATAATAAACATTCAAATTTCGGGTGTCATTTTAATGAATACGTTGTATATTGTAAGCTACATGGGCTGGATTCTAGAACCCCTACCACTCTTGAAATAGCAATTTTCTTGTTGCAATGTTTTCTTTTAGCTAAAATATGATAAAGAATTATAAAATTCGGGCGCGGAAGCAAATTTTTATATGATTTTTTACAAAAATAAAGTCAGATTTTACCAATTCTTGATGAATACGTTGTATATTGTAAGCTACATGGGCTGGATTCTAGAATACCTACCACACTTGAAATATCAATTTTCATGTTGCAATGTTTTCTTTTGGTTAAAATATGATGAAAAATTATAAATATTGGGCGCGGAAGCAAATATTTATATGATTTTTTACAAGAATAAAGTCAGATTTTACCTTTTCTTGATGAATACTGTAACGTTTTTATTTATTTAGGTGAAGTGTAAATTGATTAAAACACTAATACTTATATAACTAAGTTTAATTAAAGAAATATGAATTATAAAGAATAAATAAAAATAACTAACACTAAGAATTAACAAATATAAACACTAATTTAAGAACTAATTATTAATACTAAAGACTTAAACACTAAGATAATTTATTTAAACAATTAAAACTACGCAATATTTATTTCAACACTATTTATATCACCATCTGTACACTACGCGTATTAACACAAGACTGTCCTCCCGATCTTTTGCTCGGGGTATTTAAGTAAAATATTTCCTTCTGGAACATTCTTAGATTATTCTCGAAATCAGAACAATGGGGAGCGAACGGACGTGTTCTGACCTGCTCGCTAGCGGTCGCCGCCCGCGCCGCCGCCCGCGCCGCGACCCCGGGTTCGCTACATTGCCCCCTCCTTAAGACTGTTTCGTCCCGGAACAGTTCGTTATGACGAAATCTGCATGCATCACCCTTGGTGCATCCGGAAGTCTTGAAGAAGTAACAGTCGACGGTCCGTTTGAGCTCTTCTTGGCCGGTAGAGTTGAAGCTGCAAACTAGAATTTCCACTCCGGTAAAGCGGAAGATTGTTTCTAACATGCTTCTAACAATCCTCCAATCCAAACCATCTAGTCCACAGCCTATCTTCGGTACTGCCAGCTTTATGATGTCGTTCTTCAAAATATGGTCCTTCATATCGCACAACGAGTCCCATAAACTGCGGTATGACGGCTTCTGATATGAGTATTGTTTGGTAACCAGGTAGTAAAGGTACCGCTTGTTTTCTACGTTATCATCCTTCAGTTGTAGTGTTCTTCCGACAGTTGGACGTTGATTGGCCAGTTCTTGTACTCGTCCAAATTTTCTTTTAAAAACTGAAGCGATGCCACGGGACATTTTAATGTCTTTCGCTACACAGTGAGCGAGGGAATATTCTAGGGACACGGTGAACAGATCTCGTTGTTCTTCTCGTGTCACGCCATACCGTGCTTTGTGACCAGTGGAATGGCTTTCCATAAAGTCTTCAAATGTAGGTTCCTCAGGTACAACCCGGCGAACCGTCGCTCCACGATGATCGTCAAAATTATCACCAGCGAAAGGGCTAACCGATTGAAGTGGACTACTCTCGGCTTTCCATTAGGTGTTTTCCTAATTCTGTAGACCACATCATTTATTCTCTTTACGATCTCGTAGGGACCTTCCCAATTCTTTTGTAGCTTCGGTGATAAGCCACGACGTCGTTGTGAATTGTAAAGACACACCAAATTCCCAGGTTGAAAACCACCTTTTTCAGCCTTGACGTCATACTGGTCCTTCATCCGATCGCTGGCACCTTGAATGTTTGTGCGGACTTGTTCATGGATGTCATTCATTCTTCTCCGTAATAAGATGTTAGCTGGTGTCTGCCCTGTTGTCTCATGCACGGATGAACGGTAAGCCAACAAGAACAGATGAAGATGTCGGTCCCAGTCTCGTTGATGGTTAGAGACTACCTTTGACAAGTACCGATTTATTGTTTTATTCATCCGTTCAACCATGCCATCAGACTACGGGTGTAATGCAGTAGTTCTGGTTTTCTTTATTCCTAATATCTTACAGATATTTTGGAACGGAGCAGACTCGAAATTCCTTCCTTGGTCGGAATGTATCTCTCGCGGTACTCTAAATCGGCAGATGCATTCTTTTACCAAGACTTCAGCGACCGTTACGGCTTCCTGGTTGGGTAATGGATAGGCTTCGACCCACTTAGTAAAGTAGTCCATTACTACTACTATGTATTTATTTCCATCATCAGTTTCGGGGAATGGTCCGGCCACGTCAATCGCAATGCGTTCAAAGGGACTTCCAACGTTATATTGGCGCATAGGAGCTCTTCTTTTCCTATGTGGCCCGTTACTTCCCGCGCTGACCACACATTTCTTGCACCACTCTTTAACATCTTCTTTG
This sequence comes from Stenolophus ochropezus, assembly GCA_035578165.1. Lineage (NCBI taxonomy): Eukaryota > Metazoa > Arthropoda > Insecta > Coleoptera > Carabidae > Stenolophus > Stenolophus ochropezus. The sequence continues at coordinate 1,189,734 of JAQOWZ010000051.1, read as the reverse complement.
CAATTTACCCAGTAAAATCGTTGGCGCAATCTCTCGAGGGTTTTATTTACTCCAAAATGTCCAGATCCGTCGTGGATCTCCTCCAATACTTCCGGTACTCTATTCCTAGGAATTATCAGCTGGGTTCTACTCTCAGTACCTTCAGTATTCTCTATGACACGTTTCAGGAGGCCCTCTTCAACAACAATAGAGTCCCACTGCGCCCAGTACGATTTTACACTTTGTGAGTGTCGTGCAACATCTTCCCAAACTGGTCTGCTATCGCCACGTTTCCAATCCAGTATGGTTTTCAAGTCCGAGTCATTCTCTTGGTCCTTGCAAAGGTCTTCCGTTTGCCAACTATCATTCACTGCTGTTGTTCTGGCGATGGTAGAGAGTTTTTCTTCTAGACGACTGCAATGCTTGCATTCGTCTTGGCAAGGTCTTCTTGATAATGCGTCAGCATTACGATGGCTTGTACCTGCTCGATGCTCAATAACAAAGTTATATTCTTGCAATCTTTCAATCCATCTAGCTGCTTGACCTTCAGGATTCTTAAATTGTAGCAGCCATTTCAGAGCAGCGTGGTCAGTTCTTATAAGAAATCTTCTACGGTACAAATATTTGTAGAAGTGCTCCACGGATTTCACGACTGCCAAAAGTTCTTTTCTGGTGACGCAATAATTCCTCTCTGGTTTTGACAAGGTCTTACTAAAATAGGCAATAACCTTCTCTTGTTCATCTTGTATCTGGGAAAGAACGCCACCAATTCCAACGTTGCTGGCATCTGTATCTAAAACGAATTCTCCTTCTGGTAAAGGATAACTTAGGACAGGTGCGCTTGTCAGGGAATATTTAAGTTGTTTGAACGCGGCTTGACAGTCCATCTCCCAGATAAGTAAGCCTTGTCAACGGCTTCGCTATGTTGGCAAATCCAGGTACATAACGTCGGTAGTATGTACAGAGACCAAGGAAACTTCTCAATTCGTGTTTATCTCTCGGTACTGGCCAGTCACTCACAGCCCTTATTTTCTCAGGGTCAACTGCAATTCCCTTACCAGAAACTACGTGTCCAAGATAATGAACTTCTTTTTGAAATAAGTGACACTTCTTTGGACTGAGTTTCAGGTTAGCCTTCCTCAATCTTTGGAAAACCTCTTCCAACTTCTTCATGTGGTCCTCAAACGTTTTCCCTACCACAATAATATCGTCGAGGTAAACCAAACATGACACGACAGTCCAGCCAACACGGTTTCCATAAGTCGTTCAAACGTTGCAGGGGCATTGCAGAGCCCAAATGGCATAACAGTAAATTGCCACAGACCGGTACCGATGGTAAAGGCTGTCTTTTCTTTGTCTTTTGGATCTAAATCTACTTGCCAGTATCCGCTCTTTAGATCAAGAGTAGAGAAAATCTGTGATCCTGCCAATGTGTCCAGTGTATCGTCTATTCGGGGTAGCGGGTAGCTATCCTTCTTCGTCACGTTGTTAAGTTGACGATAATCGACGCAAAATCTTGTAGAGCCATCCTTCTTCTTCACTAGCACCACTGGTGAAGCCCATGGACTGCTTGAAGGTTCAATCACACCTTCCATTCTTTTGTCCTCTATAATTTCTTCCGCTTCTTCCCGCTTAGCCAGTGGAAGGCTTCTTGCTGCTTGGCGGATGGGCCTTGCGTCTCCGGTGTCTATTTTATGATGGACAACATTGGTTCGTCCTTTGTCCTTCTTGTCAAATTGGAACACATCTTGAAAGTTGCCAATTAAACCCTTAGCCTTGGTTTTCTGGTCGGCGGTCAAGTCCTGGAACGATGTTGACAGCTCCTTCAACAGAATATCCGGAACTGCACAGGATGTGTTGTCTTTGGCCGTCACAGTTCGAATAATCGATGATACCGTTGAGCATTCTCCTACTACGGTCCCCTTCTTCAGTATAACGGGATAAAAATTTATGTTCATTACTCGAACTGGGATAACATTGCCGGTTTTGAGCAAGGCTTTTCCAATTACAACTCCAGTCCCAGTTTTGGCATCATCGTTTTTCGGCTGGAGCATGACAATGTTTCCCTCACAGAAACTACCCTCTAGCTGTGCTTCCACGATTGATTCACTTCGTTCTGGGAGGGTTACATCTTCCGTTATTAATACTCGCATGGCATTGTCGTCTCGTGGATTTAATACCAGTTCTTCATCATTGACCATCATCACTCCATTCTTCAGGTCAAGTTTAAATCCATGCTTTTTCATAATGTCCATGCCGAGAATGAATTCATCTTCTACATCAGCTACCAGCACACGATGTCTAATGCACGTTTTTCCAACAATGATGCTCAAATCTATTTCTCCAGATGCGGTAGCTTGTTCTCCGGTGGCTGTGCGTATCTGCCACTTTGTTGGAAGTAGATGTTTTCTGCATATTTTTCTTGCTAAGTCGGGTCTGATTATTGTTTTTGTCGCACCCGTATCCAGCAACATTTTAAGCGGCCTGCTGTCGATAGAGCCGTCTACATAGACACTGTTAGCTTGATGATGAAGGGATGCGACATAAGTAATGGATTCTGGGGCTATTGGAATACGGGTCGACGATTGCCCCTTCGCATCAACCCGACTTAGTTTCCCGACTCTATTTCTTCTTTTCTTGCTTCTGCTTTCCTCTGTTGTTTTCTGCAGAGCCTTTGCGGGTGACCGAATTCACCGCAATTCCAACAGCGGAGTTTCTTTCTTCCGACAGCATTAATTTCAGACGTAATTCGTCTTATCTTGTCTTCTAGATCTTCGGTGTCTTCGGACCTCTCAGCATCGATATTTCGCACTCGCGATTGGTTACGTGAAGCTTGTTTTGCAGCTTTATGATCTAAGGCATATGAAAGTTTTTGGTCGAGCCAATCGTAGTGCTTGCTGAGTTTCATTGTCTCGGACCCCATAGATAAATACTTGTGTAGCTAGGCATTCCAAAACGCTGTCAGGGGCTGTAGGATGTGCGAGACGAACCAAACGAGCTATATCCGCTTCAAATTCTTGAAGGTTCTCTTTTGAACTCGGATATCGGTTCCTCAGTCGCGTCTGGTACACCTGCTCCAGATGCGCATTGCCATATCGCATATCCAATCGCTTAACAAGTTGTTCGTAGTGTTCCTGTTTATCCTCTTTTAGCGTCTGTAGGATATCGATGGCTTCTCCACGCAGTGAAACTGTAAGCGCTGTAGCTTTTTCTTTGGAAGTCCAGCCATTCGCTTTGGCAGCAGCTTCAAACTGTTTTACATAATTCGGCCACGAAGTCTTGCCGTCAAATTCTGGTGTTTTTATATGCAGTCTAGAACTACTTTCTGGTTTCTTTTCCTGAGTTTCATCAGTCTTAGCTTTATTAAAATTTAAAACCGATGGTAACGTAATTTTGGAGAAATTTTGCTGTAAATCTGCAATCCTCATATCGTATTCATCTTTCAGAGTTTTTAAATTGTCTTCTATTTTTTCTTCCAATTTATTTTCTAAATTTCTAGATCTTTCTTTCAATTGTTCGTTCAATTTTTCTTCCAAACTTCTAGAATTTTCCATTAGTTTCTCTTCCCATATTCTAGAATTTTCTATTAATTTCTCTTCTAAAATTATAGAATTTTCTTTTAATTCTTCTTTTAATGATTGAGAATTTTCAGTTCAGTTTTTGTAAGTTTTCATCAGATTTTTTAGAACTTTCTGCTATTTTTTCCTCCATAATTTTACCAAAATCGGGCAAGCTACCCGTAATTTCGAATAAAAAGTCATCAGGATTGTCACCAGCTTCTACCAAAGCTTGCCGTAGACGATGTTGTAAAACAGACTTGGTTCCCGATGTCTCCAACTCTCGTTCTTCCAGCTCCCTCTTGAGATCAGCCACTTTTAATTCACTTAATTTAACTTGTTTAGTAGCCATTTTATTTATTTTTATTTACACTTCACAGTTTATTAACCCTCACACCTGACACCAATTGTAACGTTTTTATTTATTTAGGTCCTCTATAATTTCTTCCGCTTCTTCCCGCTTAGCCAGTGGAAGGATTTTACCAATTCTTGATGAATACGTTGTATATTGTAAGCTACATGGGCTGGATTCTACAATACCTACCAAACTTGAAATAGCAATTTTCTTGCAATGTTTTCTTTTAGCTAAAATATGATAAAGAATTATAAAATTCGTGCGCGGAAGCAAATATTTATATGATTTTTTACAAAATAAAAGTCAGATTTTACCTTTTCTTGATGAATACGTTGTATATTGTAAGCCACATGTGCTGTATTCTAAAATACCCACCACTCTTGAAACAGCAATTTTTTTGTTGCAATGTTTTCTTTTAGCTAAAATATGGTAAAGAATTATAAAATTCGGGCGCGAAAGCAAATATTTATATGATTTTTTAAAAAAATAATTCAGATTTTACCTATTCATGAAATAGATATTTTTGATAAAACATTCATATTCATGATTTAGGATCTATACTATGGATTATTTTAGCATTGGACATGCAAAACTGACCATAACTTGTTGCCAATCAGATAATAAACATTCAATTTTCGGGTGCCATTTTAATTAATACGTTGTATATTGTAAGCTACTTGGGCTGGATTCTAGAATATCTACCACACTTGAAATAGCAATTTTCTTGTTGCAATGTTTTCTTTTAGCTAATATATAATAAAGAATTATACAATTCGGACGCGGACGCATATATTTATATGATTTCTTACAAAATAAAAGCCAGATTTTACCTATTCTCGATGAATACGTTGAATATTGTAAGCTACATGGGCAGGATTCTATAATACCTACCACACTTGAAAATACAAATATAATGAAGAATTATAAAATTCGGGCGCACAAGCAAATATCTACTCGTATATGATTTTTTACAAAAATGAAGTCACATTTTACCTATTCTCGATGAATACGTTGTATATTGTAAGCTACATGCGCTGGATTCTAGAATACGTACCATACTTGAAATAGCAATTTTCTTGTTGCAATGTTTTATTTTAGCTAAAATATGATGAAGAATTATAAAATTCGAGCGCGGAAGCAAATTTCTATATATGATTTTTACAAAAATAAAGTCAGATTTTACCTATTCTTGAAATGGATATTTTTGATAAAACATTCATATTCATGCTTTAGGATCTTTACTATGGATAATTTTAGTATTGGCCATGCAAAATTGACCATAAAGTAGTACCAATCAGAAAATAAACATTTAATTTTCGGGTGTCATTTTAATGAATACGTTGTATATTGTAAGCTACATGAGCTGAATTCTAGAATACCTACCACACTTGAAATAGCAAATTTCTTATTGCAATGTTTTCTTTTAGCTAAAATATGATAAAAAATTATAAAATTCGGGCGCAGAAGCAAATATTTATATGATTTTTTACAAAAATAAAGTCAGCTTTTACCTATTCTTAATGATTATGTTGTATATTGTAAGCTACATGGGCTGGATTCTAGAATACCTACCACACTTGAAATAGCAATTTTCTTGTTGCAATGTTTTCTTCTAGCTAAAATGTGATGAAAAATTATAAAATTCGGACGCGGCAGCTAATATTTATATGATTTTTTGCAAAAATAAAGTCAGATTTTACTTTTTCATGATGAATACGTTGTATATTGTAATCTACGTGGGCTGAATTCTAGAATACCTACCACACTTGAAATAGCAATTTTCTTGTTGCAATGTTTTCTTCTAGCTAAAATATGATGAAGAATTATAAAATTCGGGCGCGGAAGCAAATCTTTATATGATTTTTTAGAAAAAAAGTCAGATTTTACCTATTTTTGAAATTATTTTTTTTTGTTAAAACATTCATATTCATGCTTTAGGATCTATACTATGAATAATTTTATCATTGGACATGCAAAAGTGACCATAACGTGGTACGAATCAGATAATAAACATTCAATTTTCGAGTGTCATTTTAATGAATACGTTGTATATTGTAAGCTACTTGGGCTGGATTCTAGAATATCTACCACACTTGAAATAGCAATTTTCTTGTTGCAATGTTTTCTTTTAGCTAAAATATAATGAAGAATTATAAAATTCGGGCGAGGACGCATATATTTATGATTTTTTACAAAATGAAAGTCAGATTTTACTTATTCTCGATGAATACGTTGTATATTGTAAGCTACATGGGCTGAATTCTAGAATACCTACCACACTTGAAATAGCAAATTTCTTGTTGCAATGTTTTCTTTTAACTAAAATATGATCAAGAATTATAAAATTCGTGCGCGGAAGCAAATATTTATATGATTTTTTACAAAAATAAAGTCAGCTTTTAAATATTCTTGATGATTAAGTTGTATATTGTAAGCTACATGGGTTTGGATTCTAGAATAAGTAATACACTTGAAATAGCAATTTTCTTGTTGCAATGTTGTCTTTTAGCTAAAAAATGATGAAAAATGATGAAATTCGGGCGCGGAAGCAAATATTTATATGATTATTTACAAAAATATAGACTGATTTTACCTTTTCATGATGAATATGTTGTATATTGTAAGCTACGTGGGCTGGATTCTAGAATACCTACCACACTTGAAATAGCAATTTTCTTGTTGCAATGTTTTCTTCTAGCTAAAATATGATGAAGAATTATAAAATTCGGGCGCGGAAGCAAATATTTATATGATTTTTTACAAATATAATGTCAGATTTTATCTATTCTTGAAATGGAAATTTTTGGTAAAACATTCATATTCATGCTTCAGGATCTATACTATGGATAATTTTAGCATTGGACATGCAAAAGTAACCATAACGTGGTGCCCATCAGATAATAAACTTTTAATTTTCGGGTGTCATTTTAATGAATACGTTGTATATTGTAAGCTACATGGACTGGATTCTAGAATACCTACCACCCTTGAAATAGCAATTTTCTTGTTGCAATGTTTCCTTTTAGCTAAAATATGATGAAAAATTATAAATTTCGGGCGCGGAAGCAAATATTTATATGATTTTTTACAAGAATAAAGTCAGATTTTACTTTTTTTTGATGAATACGTTGTATATTTCAACTACATGGGCTGGATTGTAGAATACCTACCATAGTTGAAATAGCAATTTTCTTGTTGCAATGTTTTCTTTCAGCTAAAATATGATGAAGAATTATAAAATTCGGGCGCGGAAGCAAATATTTATATGATTTTTTACAAAAATAAAGTCAGATTTTGCCTATTCTCGATGAATACGTTGTATATTGTAAGCTACATGGGCTGGACTCTAGAATACCTACTACACTTGAAATAGCAATTTTCTTGTTGCAATGTTTTCTTTTAGCTAAAATATGATGAAGAATTATAAAATTCGAGCGCGGAAGCAAATATTTATATGATATTTTACAAAAATAACCCTTTCATGTATAGCATACACCGTAGTGTACACTATTTATTAATTTTTATATTTTAATCAAAATGGGAATATTTTTAACTTTCACATTCATAAATCCACTATAGTGGACTTTTAGATTATATTACTACAAGCGACATCTGTTTTCATAATTCAGTGTTAGTATATTTAAGGTTTGAATGTAAGAGACATCAAATCAGCTGGTGCAACATGGACTCTGCAGGTTATGAAATAATTGAACCTCGATCATTTTACGGACTGCCAAGAAAAAAGGTAAAAAATAGTTATTTGTGTATCAAGGTTCTAAAAGTAATCTTTTTGGGCCGAAACCGAAGTTTGCAGCCGAGGCAAAGCCGAGGCTACAAATCAGATGAGGCCCAAAAAGAACTTTTAGCCGAGATGCACACAACATTTTTTAGGCGAAAACAACAAGAAATTATGAATTTTCATTCAAAATCAATTTTTGACATCTGTCAAAATTTACTTTACGGCCGCATTTACTTTACGGCCGCATTTACCTTACGGGCGCATTTACTTTATGGCCGCTATTTTTACTCGCAAATTCATTACTTTTTCATTAATATTTGTAAAGGAATAGTTAAAATTTTACTTACATTTGTTATTATATTCTAAAATAATTAATCACATTAATATGAACTATGTAAATCAATAATTTATAAACTAGCGGCCAAAAATTTTGACTTTGACAGATGTCAAATAAAAATTGATACTTTAAAGTTGCCAGCAGATACGAAAAACAACAATTTATGTACCAGCCGCCTAAAAAATATTTTTTCTTATCTTCATAATGTTTGGATCCTGCCTATATTGTATTATTTGCGAATATTTATTTATTTTTAAAAAATATGATTGTTTTATAGTTGTCCACTCCAGTGGACATCATGCACTTGTAGCTTAAATATTATCTGATATTTTAGAAATATTAATTACGTTTTTGGCGTAACTATGCGAGTTTTTTTTTTCAAAGGTGGTATTATTTCAAGACCTTCTTGAAGCGGAAGAGTCTGATAAAGATGAAGACTCTGGAATACCGTCAACGTCTAGAATACAAAATGATGACAACTCATCGGAGGATGAACTTGAAGACTTGTTGGTGGAGCTTGAGGATGAAGCACAGTCAGACATAGAACAAGATCAGAATAACGGGAACTTATTTCTGGAAGAATATGAAAACGAAGAATGGCTTAGTGAAGATGAAATCACTTTACAGCAAGTAAAAGATAGTATTAGAAACCAAACATGGATTGCTATAGATAATGAAAGAGGTCCGGCAACAATTCCACAGTTTTCAGGTATCTCAAAAATAAATGCAAATACGAACTCTGTAATTGATATTTTCTTTTCTTTGATATCTGATGATATGATGGAAGATATCGTATATCAAACAAATTTATATAGTCAACGAGATGGAAAAGATAACATCAATCTTATTAAAAAAGAATTATATGTCTTTATTGGTATAAATTTAGTAATGTCTTATATACGATACCCACGTGTTAGATTGTACTGGTCAAGTGAAGATGGATTACGAATGGATTTGATTGCGGATGCTATGTCAGTGAACAGGTACGAAACAATTTTAAGAAATCTACATTTCGTTGAAAATCCGGTAGTTATTGACAGTAAACCCAAAAATGTTAGAAGTAGAAGCAGTGATGTATAAAAAAGCAACGACGCAGACAAATTGTGGAAACTGAGGCCCTTTTTGAATAAATTGCAAACCAATTTTGTTAGTGCAATGGATCCGGAAGAGTATCAGTCTGTGGATGAACAGGTTATTCCCATGAAGAGTCGAATAAGTATAAAACAGTATTTGCCAAAAAAAACTAAGAAATGGGGCATAAAATGTTGGGTAAGAGCAGGAACAAGTGGCTACATGTATAGATTTGAAATTTATCAAGGGGCAAAAAACCGAAAGCCAGTAGGACCACTGGGAGCTTGTGCTGACGTAGTTTTACGATTGTGTGATGACATTCACCAAAAGAATCACAAAGTCTTCTTTGACAATCTGTTTTGCTCAATAGGACTTCTGCATACACTGAGAAATAATGGAATATACGGAACTGGAACTTTACGATCTTATAGAATGCAAGGAGCCGAAAAAATATTACCTGCAGATAAAATAATGAAAAAACAACCAAGAGGAACTTCTTATGTCGCAACTAAAAAAGGTATTACAATAACAAAGTGGCATGATAGAGCACCAATGCTCGTGGCATCCACTTGTGCCGGAAAGGAGCCTCAGGATGTGGCAAAGAGATATTGTAAGTCGGAAAGAAAAATTGTAGAAATCGATAGACCTTTTGCAATCAAATTTTATAACAAAAGTATGGGTGGTGTTGATTTACATGACCAACATCTGGCGATGTATCCGTTGCGTAGGAAAAATAGAAGATGGTACATAAAAGTATTCATGCACTTTTTAGACGTGGCAGTTGTGAATGCATTTATATTGTACAAATACAGTGGACATGCAGACAAAGATTTTTTGCAGTTCAAAGGTACGCTTGCCAAAACGCTAATAAGTAAAGGTACAGTAGAAAAAAGTCGAGTTGGAAGACCACGTTCTGTAACACCCCCTACCATTCTGAAGAAAAAGAAAATGAAACGCACCTCAATGGAAGTACGATTTGATGGTATTGGCCACTGGCCAAAATTGACAGATGTAAAAAATGCCAATAGATGTATATCTTCAACATGTAAGCGCAAAACAAAATATATCTGTAAAAAATGTGATGAATATCTTTGTCCAGATTGTTTTCAGTACTTTCACACAATTATTTACTAGAAAAAGGAAATATATTCCGGAAGCATGTACAATAATACTTCTGTTTCTAACAATAGGATTTTGTATCTATTAGTGCATGATGTCCACTAAAATGTACAAATTTTTTTTTTGTTTTTTTCTGCAAAAATGTATTTTTTTATAACAAAATTATTATTTTGTATGTTTCATAATAAAGTTATGAAAAAGATTCTGAATTTAATTTTTATAATTAAATATTTTTTTAAAATTATGCATGCAAGAGATAAAGTCAGATTTTGCCTATTATCGATGATTACATTGTATATTGTAAGCTACATGGGCTGGATTCTAGAATACCTACCACACTTGAAATATCAATTTTCTTGTTGCAATGTTTTCTTTTGGCTAAAATATGATGAAAAATTATAAATTTCGAGCGCGGAAGCAAATTATTATATGATTTTTTACAAGAATAAAGTCAGATTTTACCTCTTCCTGATGAATACGTTGTATAATGTAAACTACATGGACTGGATTGTAGAATACCTACCACACTTGAAATAACAATTTTCTTGTTGCAATGTTTTCTTTTAGCTAAAATATGATGAAGAATTATAAACTTCGGGCGCGGAAGCAAATATTTATATGATTTTTTACAAAAATAAAGTCAGATTTTACCAATTCTTGATGAATACGTTGTATATTGTAAGCTACGTGGGCTGGATTCTAGAATACCTACCACACTTGAAATAGCAATTTTCTTGTTGCAATGTTTTCTTCTAGCTAAAATGTGATGAAAAATTATAAAATTTGGACGCGGCAGCTAATATTTATATGATTTTTTGCAAAAATAAAGTCAGATTTTACCTTTTCATGATAAATCCGTTGTATATTGTAAGCTACGTGGGCTGAATTCTAGAATACCTACCACACTTGAAATAGCAATTTTCTTGTTGCAATGTTTTCTTTTAGCTAAAATATGATGAAAAATTATAAACTTCGGGCGCGGAAGCAAATTATTATATGATTTTTTACAAGAATAAAGTCAGATTTTACCTCTTCTTGATGAATACGTTGTATATTGTAAGCTACATGGGCTGGATTCTAAAATACCTACCACACTTGAAATAGCAATTTTCTTGTTGCAATGGTTTCTTTTAACTAAAATATGATGAAGAATTATAAAATTCGGGCGCGTAAGCAAATATTTATATGACTTTTTGCAAACATAAAGTCAGATTTTACCTATCCTTGAAATGGATATTTTTGTTAAAACATTCATATTTATGCTTTAGGATCTATACTATGGATAATATTAGCATTGGACATGCAAAAGTAACCATAACGTGGTACCCATCAGATAATAAACTATCAATTTTCGGGTGTCATTTTAATGAATACGTTGTATATTGTAAGCTACATGGGCTGGATTCTAGAATACCTACCACCCTTGAAATAGCAATTTTCTTGTTGAAATGTTTTCTTTTAGCTAAAATATGATAAAGAACTATAAAATTCGGGCGCGGAAGCAAATATTTATATGATTTTTTACAAAAATAAAGTCAGATTTTACCTTTTCTTGATGAATACGTTGTATATTTCAACTACATGGGGTGGAGTGTAAAATACCTACCACAGTTTAAATAACAATTTTCTTGTTGCAATGTTTTCTTTTAACTAAAATATGATGAAAAATTATAAAATTCGGGCGCGGAAGCAAATTTTTATATGATTTTTACAAAAATTATGTCAGATTTTACCTTTTCTTGATGAATGCGTTGTATATTGTAAGCTACATAGGCTGGATTCTAGAATATTTACCACACTTGAAATAGCAATTTTCTTGTTGCAATGGTTTTTTTTTTAGCTAAAATATGTTGAAGAATTATAAAATTCGGGCGCGGAAGCAAATATTTATATGATTTTTTACAAAAATAAAGGCAGATTTTACCTTTTCTTGATGAATATGTTGTATATTGTAAGCTACCTAGGCTGGATTCTAAAATACCTACCACACTTGCAATATCAATTTTCTTGTTGCAATGTTTTCTTTTAGCTAAAAGATGATGAAGAATTATAAAATTCGGGCGCGGAAGCAAATATTTATATGATTTTTTACAAAAATAAAGTCATATTTTACCTATTTTATAAGAATACGTTGTATATTGATAGCTACATGGGCTGGATTCTAGAATACGTACCACACTTGAAATAGCAATTTTCTTGTTGCAATGTTTTTTATAGCTAAAATATGATGAAGAATTATAAAATTCAGGTGCGAAAGCAAATATTTATATTATTTTTTACAAAAATAATGTCAGATTTTAACTATTCTTGAAAAGGATATTTTTGTTAAAACATTCATATTCATGCTTTAGCATCTATACTATGGATAATTTTAGCATTGGACATGCAAAAGTGACCATAACGTGGTACCCATCAGATAATAAACTTTAAATTTTCAGGTGTCATTTTAATAAATAAATTGTATATTGTAAGCTACATGGGCTGTATTCTAGAATACCTACCACCCTTGAAATAGCAATATTCTTGTAGCAATGTTTTCTTTTAGCTAGAATATGATAAAGAATTATAAAATTCGGGCGCGGAAGCAAATATTTATATGATTTTTTACAAAAATAAAGTCAGATTTGACATTCTTGACGAATACGTTGTATATTGTAAGCTACATGGGCTGGATTCTAGAATACCTACCACACTTGAAATAGCAATTTTCTTGATGAAATGTTTTCTTTTAGTTAAAATACGATGAAGAATTACAAAATTCGGGCACGTAAGCAAAGGTTTATATGATTTTTTACAAAAAAAAAGTCAGATTTTACCTATTTTTTAAGAAAACGTTGAAAATTGTAAGCTACATGGGATGGATTCTAGAATACCGACAACACTTGAAATAGCAATTTTCTTGTTGAAATGTTTTTTTTTAGCTAAAATATGATAAAGAATTACAAAATTCGGGCGCGGAAGCAAATATTTATATGATTTTTTACAAAAAGAAAGTCAGAATTTACCTTTTCTTGATGAATACGTTGTATATTGTAAGCTACATGGGCTGAATTCTAGAATACCTACCACTCTTAAAATAGCAATTTTCTTGTTGCAATGTTTTCTTTTAGCTAAAATATGATGAAGAATTACAAAATTCGTTCGCGGAAGCAAATATTTATATAATTTTTACAAAAATAAAGTCATATTTTACCTATTTTATAAAAATACGTTGCATATTGTAAGATACATGGGATGGATTCTAGAATACCGACCACACTTAAAATAGCAATTTTCTTGTTGAAATGTTTTCTTTCAGCTAAAATATGAAAAAAAATTATAAAATTCGGGCGCGGAAGTAAATATTTATATGATTTTTTACAAAAAGAAAGTCAGATTTTACCTTTTCGTGATGAATACGTTGTATATTGTAAGCTAAATGGGCTGGATTCTAGAATACCTACCACACTTAAAATAGCAATTTTCTTGTTGCAATGTTTTCTTTTAGCTAAAATATAATGAAAAATTATAAAATTCGGGCGCGGAAGCAAATATTTATATGACTTTTTATAAAAATAAAGTCAGATTTTACTTTTTCTTAATGAATACGTTGTATATTGTAAGCTACATGGGCTGGATTCTAGAATACCTACCACACTTGAAGTAGCAATTTTCTTGTTGCAATGTTTTCTTTTAGCTAAAATATGAAGAAAAATTATAAAATTCGGGCGCGGAAGCAAATATTTATATGATTTTTTTTACAAAAATAAAATCAAATATTACCTATTCTAGAAATGGATATTTTTGTTAAAACATTCATATTCATGCTCTAGGATCTATATTATTGATAATTTTTGCATTGGACATGCAAAGGTGATCATAACGCGGTACCCATCAGATAATAAACTCTCAATTTTCGTGTGTCATTTTAATGAATACATTGTATATTGTAAGCTACATGGGCAGGATTCTAGAACACCTACCACCCTTGAAATAGCAATTTTCTTGTTGCAATGTTTTCTTTTAGCTAAAATATGATAAAGAATTATAAAATTCGGGCTCGGAAGCAAATATTTATATGATTTTTTACAAAAATAAAGTCAGATTTTACCTGTTCTTGTTGAATATGTTGTATATTGTAAGCTACATCGGTTGGATTCTAGAATACCTACCACACTTGAAATAGCAATTTTCTTGTTGCAATGTTTTCTTTTAGCTTAAATATGATGAAAAATTAAAAAATTAAGGCGCTGAAGCAAATACTTATATGATTTTTTACAAAAATAAAGTCATATTTTACCTTATCTTGATGAATACGTTGTATATTGTAAGCTACATGAACTGGATTCTAGAATACCTACCACACATGAAATAGCAATTTTCTTGTTTCAATGTTTTCTTATAGCTAAAATATGATAAAGAATTATTATATTCGGGCGCGGAACCAAATATTTATATGATTTTTTACAAAAATAAAGTCAGATTTTACCTATTCTTGAAATGGATATTTTTGTTAAAGCATTCATATCCAAGCTTTAGGATCTATACTATGAATAATTTTAACATTGGACATGCAAAAGTGACCATAACGTGGTACCAATCAGATAATAAACATTCAATTTTCGGGTGTCATTTTAATGAATACGTTGTGTATTGTAAGCTATATGTGCTGGATTCTAGAATACCTATCACACATAAATAGCAATTTTCTTGTTGCAATGTTTTTTTTTAGCTAAAATATGCAAAAAAATTATAAAATTTAGGCGCGGAAGCAAATATTTATATGATTTTTTATAAAAATAAAGTCAGATTTTACCTTTTCTTAATGAATACGTTGTATATTGTAAGCTACATGGGCTGGATTCTAGAATACCTACCACACTTGAAGTAGCAATTTTCTTGTTGCAATGTTTTCTTTTAGCTAAAATATGAAGAAAAATTATAAAATTCGGGCGCGGAAGCAAATATTTATATGATTTTTTTACAAAAATAAAATCAAATATTACCTATTCTAGAAATGGATATTTTTGTTAAAACATTCATATTCATGCTCTAGGATCTATATTATTGATAATTTTTGCATTGGACATGCAAAAGTGATCATAACGCGGTACCCATCAGATAATAAACTCTCAATTTTCGTGTGTCATTTTAATGAATACATTGTATATTGTAAGCTACATGGGCAGGATTCTAGAACACCTACCACCCTTGAAATAGCAATTTTCTTGTTGCAATGTTTTCTTATAGCTAAAATATGATAAAGAATTATTATATTCGGGCGCGGAACCAAATATTTATATGATTTTTTACAAAAATAAAGTCAGATTTTACCTATTCTTGAAATGGATATTTTTGTTAAAGCATTCATATCCAAGCTTTAGGATCTATACTATGAATAATTTTAACATTGGACATGCAAAAGTGACCATAACGTGGTACCAATCAGATAATAAACATTCAATTTTCGGGTGTCATTTTAATGAATACGTTGTGTATTGTAAGCTATATGTGCTGGATTCTAGAATACCTATCACACATAAATAGCAATTTTCTTGTTGCAATGTTTTTTTTTAGCTAAAATATGCTAAAAAATTATAAAATTTAGGCGCGGAAGCAAATATTTATATGATTTTTTACAAAAATATAGACAGATTTTACCTATTCTTGAAATGGATATTGTTGTTAAAACATTCATATTCATGCTTTAGGATCTATACTATGGACAATTTTAGCATTGGACATGCAAACGTGACCATAACGTGGTACAAATCAGATAATAAACATTCAATTTTCGGGTGTCATTTTAATGAATACGTCGTATATTGTAAGCAACTTGGGCTGGATACCAGAATATCTACCACACTTGAAATTGTATATTGTAAGCTATATGTGCTGGATTCTAGAATACCTATCACACATAAATAGCAATTTTCTTGTTTCAATGTTTTCTTTTAGCTAAAATATAATGAAGATTTATAAAATTCGGGCGCGGACGCATATATATATATATATATATATATATATATATATATATATATATATATATATATATATATATATATAGGAAGAGTATCAATCGGGGTCCTGTATAAAAGTATACACTGGAGGTTATACTAAGTATTCATTGGGGTCCCCAACCCTACATTAGATCTAATGTGATGTGATCTAAATTTGCTGTAGTGTGAAAGAAGTTTGTGTGGATACAAAAGTGTGGCAAAGGATAATTTTTGTTTAGTTAACTGTTAATATATGTACGTATGTCCATTTTGAAAACCGGCTTGATAACAATTTGTGAAATAGTGATTGATTATTTACTTTATTCAACAATTTATTATATAAACAAATGTCCCATTTAAATACTAACATTTCCGTGCATATTGTAGTGCATTTTTATCACAGTTTTAATGCCATTGTTTAAATAAATTACGTCACACTTCTAAAATTTAATAATAACAAAGTGTAAAATAGTGATTGAATATTTATATTATTCAATAATGTATATATAAAAAATGTGCCATTTAGATACTCATATTCCTGTTCATTTTATAATTCATTTGTATCACAAATTTAATGCCATTGTTCAAAAATTTATTTGGAACACTTTGGCAAATAGGGATTTATTATATATCTTGTTCGACAAAACATATGTATATTGAGACAAATTTACTATTTAGAAAGATAACTTTTAAGATATTTATTTATTAAAAGAGATCTTTGTTATGTTATCATTTATGGTTTTTGTTTTGAATCTCAAGATAATCTTTGGTGTATGTTATTTTTGAATAGTTGTATATCTAAATATATAACTAAATAAACGATATATTATTACTATTTATATACTAACATTCCCGTACATTTTTATTTCATTCTTAACACAGATTTTAATGCCTATGATTAAATCGTTTATGTAACACTTCTAAAATCTATTAATAACAATGTGTGAAATTGTGATTTAAAATTTATATTATTCAACAATATATTATATAAACAAAAGTACTATTTAATTACTCACATTCTTGTATATATTATAATTCATTTTTATCACTAATTTAACACCATTGATTAAATAAGTTACAATACACTTCTAAAATTTATTAATAACAATGTATGAAATAGTGATTGAATATTTACGTTATTCAACAATTTATTATATAAACAAATGTGCCATTTCAATACTCATTCCTTTACATACATAATTCATTTTAATCAAAAATTTAATGTTATTGGTTAAATAAAGTACTTAAAACTTTTGAAATTTATTACAGTTTAATGCGATTGTTTACATAAATTAGGTAACACTTCTAAAATTTATTACTAACTATGTGTGAAATAGTAATTGAGTTTTTGTATTATTCAACTATGTATTATACGAGGTATTTATATCCAAATTTATTAACAACAATATAAAAACTAAAAAAAATCATATCTCTTTTATTATAAATATTTTATTAAGGTGTTCTAATGTTTTTCGTCTTCTTTTGACATCTAGTATCACCCATTAAAAATAAAATAAAAAGATCGTAAACACCTGTATTTATATTTTAAACAAATATACCATATAAATAAATACAACCTGTATATTTTAATTCATTCTTACCCCAAATTGAATGCATTTGTTTAAATAAATTACCTGAAACTTCTAAAATTTATTAACAACAATAGGGATTGACTATTTATATTGTTCAATAGTGGACATATACAGAGTGTGCAACGAATGGGATTTTAAAAAATTGCGGATACTCTCTCTCCTGATAGATTTAGAGCAAAACTGCAACAGTACAAAGTTGTTCGAAATTAAATTCTAAATCATTTAAGATCATAATTGTTGCAGCAGCAGGACTATAATACAAGATATATTAAATATAAAATATAATAATTTCGTTAAAAATCAGATAGCCATGAAAATAAAAGAAAATATCTATCTGTCAGTGTAGAGAAGTTTCACTAATTGTAATACTTATTGTCCATATTGTAACATTATTTAAGTTGAATTTATATTTATTTCTTTAATAATATGCTAATATTCAAAAAATGTAGAAATATAATTTTTAAAAATATTGAACACAAAGGAAGGTTACTAACTGTCACAATTGACATATAGATATTTTCTTTTATTTCCATGGGTGTCTGATTTTGAACGAAAATGTTGCATATTATATTTAATTGATCTCGTACTGCACACGTGCCGTTACAACAATTATGATCTTATCTGACGTAGAAATTAATTTCGAACAACTTTGTTCACAATTTTTTAGACACACTGTATACATGCATAAACAAAACTAAAATTTATTATTTCGACACATAATTAATCTATCGTCCAAATAGTTGCGGAATTCGTCGATAGATGCCACTACTAAAAAAATAAGATTAAATAAATAAACATTTGTAAACGAAATATCCCGATGATAATGGGATGAGGTGCAGAACCAAATTATACAAGTCCAAAAAATAATGTCATAAAATATACAGACCCAAAACCGTGCAAATCTAAAAATTGACGTCATCCTAAAAACTGGGAGGGATAGCTACCAAAGTACAGGTTAGTGTTACTCGGTGTTACTGCTACTATCCACTAGATGTCAGTGTACATTCTCATTATTCAATTCCAGTACTGGACTAGTATATAATTTGATTTTTTATTTATACATATTAATTCATATATATTATTTTAAAACGTGTAGGCAATATATCTTACACATGCAAATTATTTTTCTAAATAACTATTATATAATTAAAAAAACTATTGTATATTTCACACTAACTTACTTGTGCGTACCTATACTTTTTTCAGACTATCTCAAAAATGTCAATAATAAAAAAAGCAAAAAATTTACTTTATTATTAATTTTACGTTTATAGTCAAATCATATACTTCTAATTACCTGTATTGGTGAAAAAAACTGCGAATTACTTTGTGTAGATGATATCTACATGCATATAACCCACTTTATTGAACATAATAAATAACTAAACAATTTCATATGTAACAACTATTAAAAACAAATTCTCATTAATACCTTCTACAAGAAGTACGCCACATTTTCGATATGCGGCACAAAGTACTCAAAAACTCGTTCAGCCGTTGATTTTATGTGGACTCCAGTATCACTAACAACAGCAACTGTAGCAACATTTCCCAGATTTCAAAGCTTTCATTCTGTAACAAAATATTTCAAAAAATTCTAATCTCATACAATATTATTTTCCGAGTATTATACAACTTACAATAATTACGTACTTTTTTATTTTGCTCTGTATT
The DNA here is from genome assembly GCA_035578165.1 of Stenolophus ochropezus. Classification (NCBI taxonomy): domain Eukaryota; kingdom Metazoa; phylum Arthropoda; class Insecta; order Coleoptera; family Carabidae; genus Stenolophus; species Stenolophus ochropezus. The sequence continues at coordinate 1,170,333 of JAQOWZ010000051.1, read as the reverse complement.
TTCCAAAAGTATCTAGGACTCGACAAACCATAAGTCTCCAAGTTATCGTTGTTTGTTAATGTGTTGTAGGAAGAATCTCCAACCAATTGATTTATTTCCATTCAGTCTATTTCGGGGGAGCCTTACAGGTTATAGCAGTAAAAACTTTGAATTTTCAATTTTGTTCTTATGAAGAGAATAGTAGGCACACCAGAAGAAGTCCAATTAGATTTGTACCTAACGTCTGCAAAAAATGCTTTCTACAAAAAATACCAACAAATAATATGTGTGAAACCTACCATATATATCACATACAGAACTAGATCTAAGATAAAACAAGTTGAAGTTAAAAAATGTAAGTACATTTTTTTTGTAAAAAAAATCGTAGGAGCCGAAATTATATATACAGGTATACCTGTAACTCTTAAAAATGTTTTTTTTCTTTTTCGATTTTTTTTTATTTATTTATTTTGGAGGCATGGCGCCCCTCACATCTTAGCGCCCTTCTGCCACGCTTACCTTGCTTACTGTATAGCGCGGGCCCTGTTAAGCAGTTTGAAGTATAGTTGTATTCAGAGATATTTGAAACTGTCTTATGCAAGGTTTACAACCTTTTATATAGGGTTGGGAAGCTTAGTAGTCAGGTATCATAAATTATTTGAACTTGAAGGTATCACTTATGTGGCAAGAACAGCAGATCCTATAGTATATCTTTTCTCGTATTAAATTTATCGTTATCCCCGTTCATGACGTCTATTTAAAGTTCCCACTCTTTTCGCGACTACGACCTCTATGAAGTTGGTGTGAAGCCGTGCTTGGTCCCAATCGACTACAGCGCACTCATTCCTTAGTAGAGAGCGCATTCTGTAGATATTATATTACTTTTCTATGATATAACTATTTTAAAACACCATGCTATGGCTAAGGTTCTTTAACTACAACAGTTGTAGTTAAAGAACCTTGGCTATGTCTAATATATCTTTTCTCGTATTAAATTTATCGTTATCCCCGTTCATGACGTCTATTTAAAGTTCCCACTCTTTTCTGTACCATGGCCACTGAGGTGAATGGACCCGAACGATCGCAGCGCGCTCGTGCCCTATAAAAAAGTACTTTTTTTTTGTTCAATAATAAATATGCAACCTGCAAAAAATCATATACATATATTGTGCATATAATTTATTGTAAAATATAATCTACGTCTAAAAAGTGTTTTCTTTTGTAAAGTTAATTTCATGAATCCATTCCCGATAACATAAGTAGATCAATTTATAGTCGAACTAAATAATTAATTATATTTCAATAATGATATACAGTACTATCAAATCCCGTGCATAAAGATAATATATTTGATTATTAACTAATATGTATTATATACATTGATCTTGCTTTTAGTTTACTACATTGAAAAAGTTATATTTGAAAATTTGTTTATTCAGTAAATAAATATAGTAGAACCTTAGATCTAGTTCTGTATATGATATATATGGTAGGTTTCACACATATTATTTGTTGGTATTTTTTGTAGAAAGTATTTTTTGCAGACGTTAGGTACAAATCTAATTGGACTTCTTCTGGTGTGCCTACTATTCTCTTCATAAGATCAAAATTGAAAATTCAAAGTTTTTACTGCTATAACCTGTATGGCTCCCCCGAAATAGACTGAATGGAAATAAATCAATTGGTTGGAGATTCTTCCTACAACTCATTAACAAACAACGATAACTTGGAGACTTATGGTTTGTCGAGTCCTAGATACTTTTGGAAAATACAGAGCAAAATAAAAAAGTACGTAATTATCGTATCGGAAAATAATATTGTATGAGATTAGAATTTTTTTAAATATTTTGTTACAGAATGAAAGTTTTGAAATCTGGGAAATGTTGCTACAGTTGCTGTTGTTAGTGATACTGGAGTCCACATAAAATCAACGGCTGAACGAGTTTTTGAGTACTTTGTGCCGCATATCGAAAATGTGGCGTACTTCTTGTAAAAGGAATTAATGAGAATTTGTTTTTAATAGTTGCTACATATGAAATTGTTTAGTTATTTATTATGTTCAATAAAGTGGGTTATATGAATGGAGATATCATCTACACAAAGTAATTCGCAGTTTTTTTCACCAATACAGGTAAGTGGAAGAATAAGATTTGACTATAAATGTAAAATTAATAATAAAATAAAATTTTTGCTTTTTTTATTATTGACATTTTTGAGATAGTCTGAAAAACGTATAGGTACGCACAAGTAAGTTAGTGTGAAATATACAATAGTTTATTTAATTATATAATAGTTATTTAGAAAAATAATTTGCATGTGTAAGATATATTGCCTACACGTTTTAAAATAATATATATGAATTAATATGTATAAATAAAAGTTCAAGTTATATACTAGTCCAGTACTGGAATTGAATAATGAGAATGTACACTGACATCTAGTGGATAGTAGCAGTAACACCGAGTAACACTAACCTGTACTTTGGTAGCTATCCCTCCCAGTTTTTAGGATGACGTCATTTTTTAGATTTGCACGGTTTTGGGTCTGTATATTTTATGACATTATTTTTTGGACTTGTATAATTTGGTTCTGCACTTCATCCCATTATAAATTATTTATTTCATTTACAAATGTTTATTTATTTAATCAACATACATTTTTTTAGTAGTGGCATCTATCGACGAATTCCGCAACTATTTGGAGGATAGATTAATTATGTGTCGAAATAATAAATGATTTTATTCTTTGGCGGCAATACTATCATTTTGATCTTAAACGTATAATAAATTTCATCATTTTAACTTGCATAGTTTATTAATAACAAAATGGAAAATAGGGATTAAGTATTTATATTATTGAACAATGTATGTACATATACATAAACAAATGTACCAATTAATTACTAACATTCCCGGACATTGTTTTAATACGATATGTAACCCTTCTAAAACTTATTAATAACAAGGTGTGAAATAGTAATCGAATATTTTTGTTATTCAACAATTTATTATATAAACAAATGTGCCATTTAAAACTTATATTCATTTACATTTATAATGCATTTTTATCACAATTTTAATTCTATTGGTTAAATAAATGACCTGAAACATCTAAAATTTATTACAGTTTTAATGCCATTGTGTAAACAAAGTACGTGACACTTCTAAAACAATGTAATATACCGGGTGCCTCAGCTCGACCGACACATGGGAGTTTTACATAGGAAATCAGTTAATTATGAATAGTATCTCCCCAGTGCAAGATATTCACTTGAAATTTTGTATGCTTATCGGAGAATATTAACTCTATGAATCACACTTATTTGAAATATGCAATTTCGTTTGCAGGGCGAGATTTATTAAATTTAAAATCTAATAAATAAGTTAATATCTTGCACTGGGGAGATACTATTCATAATTAACTGATTTCCCATGTAAAACTCCCATGTGTCGGTCGAGCTGGGACACCCGGTATAATCAATCTTAATAACAACAATCTGGCAAAAATAGATAAATTAAGTATATTGTTTAACAAAGTATATACCATGTGTCCCAAGAAGGTGTTGTCATAGGCACATAACATGGGTTTTTGGTAAGTAAAAACTAATTCACTATATATACAGGATAAAATACATGTATTTCTACATCTTATTTAATACAGATCACTTAATTTTAATAGCATAATGCAATGAAATTTACATAAAAGAATTACTGTTTTTTATGTACCAGTTTTATTGCTAATAGGAAATGTGACATTTCTGTCAATTCGTTGTCATGAGGTTAGAATAATGGTCTTACAGAATCGTAGGTCTTTGGAATAATACCTAGTGTTAAAATTTCTTTTTAATATTTATTTTTCGTAATTGTGCACTATATAAATACATTTGTTAATAATATTTCTTCATTTTACCTATTAAGAAGTTATGTTTTTAGTTTTTTCTTTATTTCTGGATTCATTTTAATTACTTCTCATGAAATATTTTTTACAAAACATGTTATTAATTTTCTATTAACATTAAAAAACAGAAAACATAAAAAAGACATTTCCATAATCGGAATCGACCTGATCAGTTTCGATTCCGTAGCTTATTTGCCTCACGTGATAACCATGAATTGACAGCAGTCATTTTGCATAACAAAAGTATCACGTGAAAAAATTAACACTTTGTATTAATTTCGGTGAATTGTGCTATTAAAATAAAGTAATCTGTATTAAATAAGATGTAGAAATACATATAGTTTTGTCCAGTACAATATGGTGACTTAGTTGCAAGCCGGACAGTTTTAATTTACCAAAAACTGTTTTGCCATGTTATATGCCTATGACAACACTTTCTTGGGACACACGGTATACTGGATGAATTCTTGAAAGCCGAACATAAGAATTTAAAATGGGAAAATCGTTTTTCATAGATTATTGCTCCCCAATTTAAATTCAAGAGTTTATAATTACACAAACCGATAGGAAATGATTTATTTTATTCATTTCATAACAAATTTGTTCATTTTTAACTGTAATTTTACAACACTTTTAACCGAGAAATCATGTTTAACCATGATTTGTTTAAAACATAATGTTGCGGAATTCGTCAATAGATTGCACTATTGGAAATAATAAATGTTGATTAAATAAATTAAAATTTATAAAATTAAATAGATTACAACTATATATTTGTATTTACAAACTCTCTTTTAATTAATAACTTTAAATTATAAAACACAAATGACTTAATTTTTTGGCGCCAATACTGTCATTTGGATGTTAAAAGTAAAAATAATAAATACTATTTTCACACTTTCAACTTGCATAGTTTGTTAATAACATGATGGAAAAGAGGGACTAAGTACTCATATTATTCAACAAAGTATGTACAATATGTACATACAGGGTGTTGACTCGAACGCCCGAACATAGGGATATAACATGTATAATCATATTTCCGTAATTTCCTGCGTCCCTAAATATTTTATGTAGAAAAGCTTGAAATAAAGGTTGTTGAGCATGAAATTCTGCATTTGAATCAATAAACAAAATTAATTTTACGTGCCCTGTATGTTCAGAAATTGGGTATGAAAATGACGCAAATCACCACATAAATAGCAGTAGCCCTGAAATTGAGACAAAAATTAACAAATGTTAAACGGTTTATCTGTCAAGTTAGCTGCGTTAGTTTATTTTTATTATTTGTAATTACAGTTTTGTCAATTTACACTAAAAATTTAGAGATTTTATATTGTTTTTATTTACTTAATTCAAAATTAATTTATGTAATATTATTCATTTCAACAGTAATTTGATATAATAATAAAAATAAACTAACGTAGCTAACTTGACAGATAAACCGTTAAACATTTGTTAATTTTTGTATCAATTCTACAGATATTTTTAGGCTGAGTTAAGTCAGCTTCATATCCAATTTCTGAGCTTACAAGGCACGTAAAATTACTTTTGTTTATTGATTTGGATGCAGAATAGGGTTGTTTATACTTTTCTGATTTTTTTATATGTTAATCTATATTTAAAAATATGACATACGTATTTTTTTATTTCGCAAAAAAATACTGCATATAGCCACAAAAAAATCACAAATTTCCAAAAATATACTCTCGCGAGAAACAGTAGTATAAAGTGACGTCACGCTCACTGCTTAGAAAGAGAAGTCTGGAATGAGTGAAACAGGCGTAGTGATAATACATGGCGTATTTCGTTTCTTTCTGAATACACAATAACTTCTTCAAAACTAGCGGCGTCAAACACAAACATTCGAATGATGTATGAAAAGACAAACGTTCTTCAGAACTACTTGTTTACGACTATTGTGCGCATGCGTTAGTCGTACGGCTTTCGGCAGCAAAATAGCGTTCGTTTTGAACACAGTGAATTTTTAATTGATAATTAGTAATATTAAAATGTCAATAATTTAACATTTTTCTAATTTATTATATTCTATTCGCAACTAAAATTAAGATGCATGTTTTTTAAAAAAAGCAGGATAGTGACACGGGCCTATTGTATGTTCTATAACCTTTATTTGAAGCTTGTTTACATAAAATAATTAGGGAAACAGGAAATTACGAAAATATGATTTTACATGTTATATCCCCATGTTTGGGTGTTCGAGTCAACACCCTGTATACATAAACAAATGTTCCAATTAGATACTAACATTTCCGGACATTGTTTAAATACATTATGTAACCATTTTAAAATATATTAATAATAATGTGTGAAATATTGATTCGATATTTATGTTATTTATAATTTTATGTATTATATAAACAAATGCGCTATTTAAAACTCATATTCCTTTACATTTATAATGCATTTTTGTCACAAATTTAATGCTATTGTTTTAATAAATGACCTAAAACTTTTAAAATTTTATCACAGCTTTGATGCCATTGTTTAAATAAATTACGTAACACTTCTAAAATTTATTAATAACTATGTGTGAAATAGTGACTGAGAATTTATATTATTCTACAATGTAATTAATAATTAAATTTATTAACAACGATGTGGAAAATAATGATTTAAGTATTACGAATATTATTTAACAAAGTATATATTTATATAGGGTGACCCAGTGAAAATTATCAGCGAAATTTTTGGCCACTTAACATTAATTTTGCAAAAAACGCTCGAACACGTCAATTTTAATATAAAGGGGGACACCTAAATGGATTAGTACCAATGGCATAACTTCAACCCTAAAATGGGTGTGGACTGCACCTCAAAAATTTTAAATGGAAAAGGGTGTCAATCATGACACAGTTCGAAAGGCCTTTGAATTCTCTTGTCAACAGTTTTTTTATTTTTCAAATCCGATCATTAGTTCCAGAGAAATATCGTCTAAAACAAAATTTATCAGGTGTGCAAAACTGCAATCAAGTAGGCATAAACAAATGACAGAAACTCAAGTAAAAGTTTATTAGGTGTACAAAATGACTATTTCCAACTTCCATACAATAATAAAGATTTTGCTCAAAATTTTGGAGCCATGGTGTGTTGCCGTAAATCTTCTAAAAATTCGGGTAGCGTGGCATAAACTTTAGACTTCAAATAACCCCACAAAAAAAATCCAACTTACAAATTTCTTGTTTATTACAAAAAACTTGTCGAAAGAATTGTTTATTTAGTTTCTGTCATTTGTTTTAGCCTACTTGATGGCAATTTTGAACAACTGATAAAATTTGTTTTAAACGATATTTCTCTGGAACTAATGATCGGATTTGAAAAATAAAAAAACTGTTGAAAAGAGAATTGAAAAGCCTTTCGAACTGTGTCATGTTTGATACCCTTTTCCATTTAAAATTTTTGAGATGCAGTCCACACCCATTTTAGAGTTGAAGTTATGCCATTAGTACTAATCCATTTAGGTGTCCCCCTTTACATTAAAATTGACGTGTTGGAGCGTTTTTTGCAAACTTGATGTTAAGTGGCCAAAATTTGCGCTGATAATTTTCGTTGGGCCACCCTGTATATAAACAAATTAAATAATTAATTTTAAAATTTTTGCTCATTGTATTAGTCTTGTTAAATGGAACACACTGTATATATAAACAAATATACAATTTATTACTTTTATTTTATTTGCTATTAACATTATGGAACATAGGGATTAAGTATTTATTTAAATTTACAATGTGTATACATATACATAAAAAAATGTACCATTTAAAAACTAATAATCCGGTACATTTTACAATGCATTCTCACTACAGAATTTAATGACATTTTTCATTAAACTACCCACGTAACACTACTAATTTTTAATAATAATAATGTATGAAATATTGATTGAGTATTTTTATTATTCAACAATGTATTATTTAACAACTAACAAATAACATTTCCTTACAATTTATTTTGCATTTAAATAAACAAATTCTTGTGTATTTTATAATTCATTCTTATCATTGATTTTAATGCTAATGTTTAAATAATTTATGTAAAACTTCTCAAATCTATTAATAATAATGTGTTTAATTGTTATTTAATATTTATATTATTCAACAATACATACAAATGTACTATTTAATTACTCACATTCTTGTACATTTTATACTTTATTTTTATCAACAATTTAATGCCATTGTTTGAATAAATAACGAGATACTTATAAATTTTATTAATAACAATGTGTGAAATAGTGATTGAATATTTATGTTATTGAACAATGTGTTTTATAAAAAAATTTCAAAATAATATTTCTTATTAAAATAGCAATGCGCAACTGTAACAAACAATGCATACTGTGACAGTTATATTAAATACATATCTCTATAAATAAACGAATAAATAAATTATTCAAGTAGTTTTCAAAAAATTTAAAGTTGGCCGAAGATAGGAATGTTAAATATTATATTTTATGAGCCAGTATACTTAAAAAGTGACGAATTGAATTTTTAGATCTAGGTGTTTAGAACGAGTTTACAGAAAAATATTTCCACAAATAGTGAAGACCCCGAAGTGCACATTTCACGACCCCTCAGTGTCGAAAAGACGCCGTTAGGTACGATACATAAAATTTTGCGACCCGTTTACATATATATATATATATATATATATATATATATATATATATATATATATATTTATGATTTTTTACAAAATAAAAGTCAGATTTTACCTATTGTCGACGAATACGTTGTATATTGTGAGCTAAATGGGCTGGATTCTAGAATACCTATCACACTTTAAATATCAATTTTCTTGTTGCAATGTTTTCTTTTGGCTAAAATATGATGAAAAATTATAAATTTCTGGCGCGGAAGCAAATATTTATATGGTTTTTTACAAGAATAAAGTCAGATTTTACTTTTTCTTGATGAATACGTTGTATATTTCAACTACATGGGCTGGATTGTAGAATACCTACCACACTTGAAATAGTAATTTTCTTGTTGCAATGTTTTCTTTTAGCTAAAATATGATGAAGATTTATAAAATTCGGGCGCGAAAGCAAATATTTATATGATTTTTACAAAAATTAAGTCAGATTTTACCTATGCTTAAAATGGATATTTTTGTTAAAACATTTATATTCATGCTTTAGGATCTATACTATGGATAATTTTAGCATTGTACATGCAAAAATGACTTTAACGTGGTACCCATCAGATAATAAACATTCAATTTTCTGGTGTCATTTTAATATATACGTTGTATATTGTAAGCTACATGGGTTGGATTCTAGAATACCTACCACACTTGAAATAGCATTTTTCTTGTTGCAATGTATTCTTTTACCTAAAATATGATGAAAAATAATAAAATTCTGGAGCGGAAGCAAATATTTATATGATTTTATACAAAAATAAAGTCAGATTGTACCTATTCTTGAGGAATACGTTATATATTGTAAGCTACAATTATAAAATTCGGACGCGGAAGCAAATATTTATAAGATTTTTTACAAAAATAAAGTCCGATTTTACCTTTTTTTGATGAATACGTTGTATATTGTAAGCTACATGGGCTGGATTCTGGAATACCCACCACACTTGAAATAACAATAATTTTCTTGTTGCAATGTTTTCTTTAGTTAAAATATGATAAAGAATTATAAAATTCGGGCACGGAAGCAAATTTTTATATGATTTTTTACAAAAATTAAAGTCAGATTTTACCTATTCTTGATGAATACGTTGTATATTGTAGGCTACATGGGCTGGATTCTAGAATAGCTACCACACTTGAAATAGCAATTTTCTTGTTGTAATGTTTTCTTTTAGGTAAAACATGATAAAGAATTATAAAATTCGGGCGCGGAAGGAAGTATTTATATGATTTTTTACAAAAATTAAGTCAGATTTTACCTATTCTTGATGAATACGTTGTATATTGTAAGCTACATGGGCTGGATTCTAGAATACCTACCACACTTTAAATAGCAATTATCTTGTTGCAATATTTTCTTTTAGCTAAAATATGATGAAAAATTATAAAATTCGGTCGCAGAAGCAAATATTTATATGATTTTTCACAAAAATTAAGTTAGATGTTACCTATTGTTGATAAATAAGTTGTATATTGTAGGCTACATAGGCTGAATTCTAGAATACCTACCACACTTGAAATATAAATTTTCTTGTTGCAATGTTTTTTTTAGCTAAAATATGATAAAGAATTATAAAATTCGGACGCGGAAGCAAATATTTATAAGATTTTTTACAAAAATAAAGTCCGATTTTACCTTTTTTTGATGAATACGTTGTATATTGTAAGCTACATGGGCTGGATTCTAGAATACCCACCACACTTGAAATAGTAATTTTCTTGTTGCAATGTTTTCTTTTACCTAAAATATGATAAAGAATTATAAAATTCGGGCGCGGAAGCAAATATTTATATGATTTTTTACAAAAATAAATTTAGATTTTACCTATTCTTGATGAATACGTTGTATATTGTAAGCTACATGACCTGGATTCTAGAAAACCTTCCACACTTGAAATAGCAATTTTCTTGTTGCAATGTTTTCTATTAGCTAAAACATGACGAAGAATTATAAAATTCGGGCACGTGAGCAATTATTTATATGATTTTTTACAAAAATAAAGTCAGATTTTACCAAGTCTTGATGAATACGTTGTATATTGTAAGCTACTTGGGCTGGATTCTAGAATACCTACTACACTTGAAATAGCAATTTTCTTGTTGCAATGTTTTCTATTAGCTAAAACATGATGAAGAATTATAAAATTCGTGCGCGTGAGCAAATATTTATATGACATTTGACAAAAATTAAGTCAGATTTTACCAATTCTTGATGAATACGTTGTATATTGTAAGCTACATGGGCTGGATTTTAGAATACCTACCACACTTGATATAGCAATTTTCTTGTTGCAATGTTTACTTTTAACTAAAATATGATGTAGAATTATAAAATTCGGGCCCGGAAGCAAATATTTATATGATTTTTTACAAAAATTAAGTTAGATTTTACCTATTCTTGATGAATACGTTGTATATTGTGGGCTACCTGGGCTGGATTCTAGAATACCTACCACACTTGAAATAGCAATTTTCTTGTTGCAATGTTTTCTTTTAGCTAAAATATGATACATGTATCTTACATTATACAACGTATTCTTAAAAAATGAGTAAAATCTGACTTTATTTTTGTAAAAAATCATATAAATATTTGCTTCCGCGCCTGAATTTTGTAATTCTTCATCATATTTTAGCTAAAAGAAAACATTGCAACAAGAAATTGCTATTTCAAGTGTGGTAGGTATTCTAGAATCCAGCCCATGTTGCTTACAATATACAACGTATTCATCAAGAAAAGGTAAAATCTGTCTTTATTTTTCTAAAAAATCATATAAATATTTGCTTCCGCGCCCGAATTTTATAATTTTTTATCATATTTTCGCTAAAAGAAAACATTGCAACAAGAAAATTGCTATTTTAAGTGTGGTAAGTATTCTACACTCCAGCCCATGTAGTTGAAATATACAACGTATTCATCAGGAATAGGTAAAATCTGACTTTATTCTTGTAAAAAATCATATAAATATTTGCTTCCGCGCCCGAATTTTATAATTCTTTATCATGTTTTAGCTAAAAGAAAACATTGCAACAAGAAAATAGCTATTTTAAGTGTGGTAGGTATTCTACACTCCAGCTCATGTAGTTGAAATATAAAACGTATTCATCAAGAAAAGGTAAAATCTGACGTTATTCTTGTAAAAAATCATATAAATTTTTGCTTCCGCGCCCGTATTTTATAATTTTTTATAATTTTTTAGCTAAAAGACAACATTGCAACAAGAAAATTCCTGTTTCAAGTGTGGTAGGTATTTTAGAATCTAGCCCATGTAGCTTACAATATACAACATATTCATCGAGATAGGTAAAATGTGACTTTATTTTTGCAAAAAATCATATAAACATTTGCTTTAGCGCCCGAATTTGATAATTCTAAATCATATTTTAGCCAAAAGATAACATTGCAACAAGAAAATTGCTATTTCAAGTGAAGTAGGTATTCTACAATCCAGCCCATGTAGTTTACATTATACAAAGTATTCATCAAGAAGAGGTAAAATCTGACTTTATTCTTGTAAAAAATCATATAATAATTTGCTTCCGCGCCCGAAATTTATAATTTTTCATCATATATTAGCCAAAAGAAAACATTGCAACAAGAAAATTTATATTTCAAGTGTGGTAGGTATTCCAGAATCCAGCCCATGTAGCTTACAATATACAACGTATTCATTAAAATGACACCCGAAAATTTAATGTTTATTATCTAATTGGTACCACGTTATGATCACTTTTGCATGTTCCATGCTAAAACTATCCATAGTATGGATCCTAAACCACGAATATGAATGTTTTAACAGCAATACCCATTTCAAGAATAAGTAAAATCTGACTTTATTTTTGTAAAAAATCATATAAATATTTGCTTCCGCGTCCTAATTTTATATTTCTTCATCATATTTTAGCTAAAAGAAAACATTGCAACACGAAAATTGCTATTTCAAGTGTGGTAGGTATTCTACAATCCATCCCATGTAGTTTACATTATACAACGTATTCATCAAGAAAAGGTAAAATCTGACTTTATTCTTGTAAAAAATCATATAATAATTTGCTTCCGCGCCCGAAATATATAAATTTTCATCATATTTAGCCAAAAGAAAACATTGCAACAAGAAAATTGATATTTCAAGTGTGGTAGGTATTCTAGAATCCTGCCCATGTAGCTTACAATATACAACGTAATCATCGAAAATAGGTAAAATCTGACTTTATTTTTGTAAAAAATCATATAAATATTTGCTTCCGCGCCCGAAGTTTATAATTCTTCATCATATTTTAGCTAAAAGAAAACATTGCAACAAGAAAATTTCTATTTCAAGTGTGGTAGGTATTCTAGAATCCAGCCCATGTAGCTTACAATATACAACGTATTCATCAAGTATTGGTAAAATCTGACTTTATTTTTGTTAAACATCATATAAATATTTGCTTCCGCGCCCGTATTTTATAATTTTTCATCATTTTTTAGCTAAAAGACAACATTACAACAAGAAAATTGCTATTTCAAGTGTGGTAGGTATTGTAGAATCCAGCTCATGTAGCTTACAATATACAGCATATTCATCAAGAATAGGTAAAATCTGATTTTATTTTTGTAAAAAATCATATAAATATTTGCTTTCGCGCTCGAATTATATAATTCTTTATCATATTTTATCTAAAAGAAAACATTGCAACAAGAAAATTGCTATTTCAAGTGTGGTAGGTATTCTACAATCCAGCCCATGTAGTTTACATTATACAAAGTATTCATCAAGAAAAGGTAAAATCTGACATTATTCTTGTAAAAAATCATATAATAATTTGCTTCCGCGCCCGAAATTTCTAATTTTTCATCATATATTAGCCAAAAGAAAACATTGCAACAAGGAAACTTATATTTCAAGTGTGGTAGGTATTCTAGAATCTAGCCCATGTAGCTTACAATATACAACGTAATAATCGAGAATAGGTAAAATCTGACTTTATTTTTGTAAAAAATCATATAAATATTTGCTTCCGCGCCCGAATTTTATAATTCTTTATCATATTTTAGCTAAAAGAAAACATTGCAACAAGAAAATTGCTATATCAAGTGTGGTAGGTATTCTAGAATCCAGCCAACGTAGTTTAAAATATACAACGTATTCATTAAAATGACACCCGAAATTTTAATGTTTATTATCTAATTGGTACCCACGTTATGATCACTTTTGCATGCTCAATGCTAAAACTGTCCATAGTCCAGATCCTAAACCACGAATATAAATGTTTTAACAACAATATACATTTCAAAAATAGGTAAAATCTGACTTTATTTTTGTAAAAAATCATATAAATATTTGCTTCCGCGTCCTAATTTTATATTTCTTCATCATATTTTACCTAAAAGAAAACATTGCAACACGAAAATTGCTATTTCAAGTTTAGTAGGTATTCTAGAATCCAGCCCAAGTAGCTTAGAATATACAACGTATTCATTAAAATGACACCCGAAAATTTAATGTTTATTATCTGATTCGTACCACGTTATGGTTTCTTTTGTCCAATGATAAAATTATCCATAGTATACATCCTAAAGCATGAATATGAATGTTTTAACAAAAATATCCATTTCAAGAATAGGTAAAATCTGACTTTTTTTGTAAAAAATCATATAAATATTTGCTTCCGCGCCCGAAATTTATAATTCTTCATCATAATTTAGCTAAAAGAAAACTTTGCAACAAGATAATTGCTATTTCAAGGGTGTGTAGGTATTCTAGAATCCAGCCCATGTAGCTTACAATATACAACGTATTCATTAAAGTGACACCCGAAAATTGAATGTTTATTATCTGATTGGTACTACGTTATGGTCACTTTTGCATGTCCAATGCTAAAATTACCCATAGTATAGACCCAAAAGCATGAATATGAATGTTTTAACAAAAATATCCATTTCAAGAATAGGTAAAATCTGAATTATTTTTGTAAAAAATCATATAAATATTTACTTCTGCGCCCGAATTTTATAATTCTTTATCATATTATCGCTAAAAGAAAATATAGCAACAAGAAAATTGCTATTTCAAATGTGATAGGTATTCTAGAATCTAGCCCATGTAGCTTACAATATACATCGTATTCATCAAGAATAGGTAAAATCTGACTTTATTTTTGTTAAAAATCATGTAAATATTTGCTTCCGCGCCCGATTTTCATAATTCATTATCATATTTTCGCTAAAAGAAAACATTGCAACACGAAATTGCTATTTCAAGTGTGGTAGTTATTTTAGAATGCAACCCAAGTAGCTTACATTATACAACGTATTCATTAAAATGACACCCTAAAATTAAATGTTTATTATCTGATTGGTACCACGTTATGGTCACTTTTGCCCGTCCAATGTTAAAATTATCCATAGTCTGGATCCCAAAGCATGAATATGAATGTTTTAACAAAAATATCCGTTTCAAGAATAGGTAAAATCTGAATTATTTTTGTAAAAAATCATATAAATATTTGCTTTCGCGCCCGAATTTTATAATTCTTTATCATATATTAGCTAAAAGAAAACATTGCAACAAGAAAATTGCTGTTTCAAGAGTGGTAGGTATTTTAGAATACAGCACATGTAGCTTACAATATACAACGTATTCATCAAGAAAAGGTAAAATCTGACTTTTATTTTGTAAAAAATCATATATATATTTGCTTTCGCGCCCGAGTTTCATAATTTTTCATAATTTTTAGCTAAAAGAAAACATTGCAACACGAAAATTGCTATTTTAAGTGTGGTAGATATTCTAGAATCCAGCCCATGTAGCTTACAATATACAACATATTCATCGAAAATAGGTAAAATCTGACTTTCTTTTTGAAAAAATCATATAAATATTTGCTTTCGCGCCCGAATTTTATTAATCTTCATCATATTTTAGCTAAAAGAAAACATTGCAACAAGAAAATTACTATTTCAAGTGTGGTAGGTATTCTACAATCCAGCCCATGTAGTTGAAATATACAACGTATTCATCAAGAAAAAGTAAAATCTGACTTTATTCTTGTAAAAAACCATATAAATATTTGCTTCCGCGCCAGAAATTTATAATTTTTCATCATATTTTAGACAAAAGAAAACATTGCAACAAGAAAATTGATATTTAAAGTGTGATAGGTATTCTAGAATCCAGCCCATGTAGCTTACAATATACAACGTATTCATCGACAATAGGTAAAATCTGACTTTTATTTTGTAAAAAATCATAAATATATATATATATATATATATATATATATATATATATATATATATATATATGTAAAGTATCGTAACGGGTCGCAAAATTTTATGTATCGTACCTAACGGCGTCTTTTCGACACTGAGGGGTCGTGAAATGTGCACTTCGGGGTCTTCACTATTTGTGGAAATATTTTTCTGTAAACTCGTTCTAAACACCTAGATCTAAAAATTCAATTCGTCACTTTTTAAGTATACTGGCTCATAAAATATAATATTTAACATTCCTATCTTCGGCCAACTTTAAATTTTTTGAAAACTACTTGAATAATTTATTTATTCGTTTATTTATAGAGATATGTATTTAATATAACTGTCACAGTATGCATTGTTTGTTACAGTTGCGCATTGCTATTTTAATAAGAAATATTATTTTGAAAATTTTTTATAAAACACATTGTTCAATAACATAAATATTCAATCACTATTTCACACATTGTTATTAATAAAATTTATAAGTATCTCGTTATTTATTCAAACAATGGCATTAAATTGTTGATAAAAATAAAGTATAAAATGTACAAGAATGTGAGTAATTAAATAGTACATTTGTATGTATTGTTGAATAATATAAATATTAAATAACAATTAAACACATTATTATTAATAGATTTGAGAAGTTTTACATAAATTATTTAAACATTAGCATTAAAATCAATGATAAGAATGAATTATAAAATACACAAGAATTTGTTTATTTAAATGCAAAATAAATTGTAAGGAAATGTTATTTGTTAGTTGTTAAATAATACATTGTTGAATAATAAAAATACTCAATCAATATTTCATACATTATTATTATTAAAAAATAGTAGTGTTACGTGGGTAGTTTAATGAAAAATGTCATTAAATTCTGTAGTGAGAATGCATTGTAAAATGTACCGGATTATTAGTTTTTAAATGGTACATTTTTTTATGTATATGTATACACATTGTAAATTTAAATAAATACTTAATCCCTATGTTCCATAATGTTAATAGCAAATAAAATAAAAGTAATAAATTGTATATTTGTTTATATATACAGTGTGTTCCATTTAACAAGACTAATACAATGAGCAAAAATTTTCGACCAGTGGTTCTCAAAATATGGGGCACAACTTTGTTATTTTAAATGGGAACATATGTTTATTTTTAGGTTATTCAATAGAATATTTTTTTCTAAATTCAACAATATAAACATATCATATACAAATTTAATAAAATAACTGAGAAAAATGCATGCTTAGATTTATATGTTTTTTATTTATATCTGGCTGCTATGTTTATATCGTTGAATTCTAAAACGTACTCTATCGAATAACCTGAAAATAAACATATGCTCCCATTTAAAATAAGACAGTTGTGACCAGTATTTTGAGAACCACTGATCGAAAAAAAAATGTTTTTGCTTATTGTATTACTGTTGTAAAATGGTGGTTCTTTGCCAATTTCACCAACCTTATAGCTCGAGATAGCATTGGAGGCACACTTAAATGGAACACCCTGTATAACAATATAAATAATCAATCCTTATTTGCCACATTGTCGTCAATAAATTTCAGAAGTTTCATGTAATTTATTTGAAAAAAAGGCACTAAGTTTGTGATAAGAATAAATTATAAAATATATAGTAATGTGGTTATATAAATGTATATTTAGTATTATATAAATATAATATATAATAATATAAATACTGAATCACTATTATACACACTGTTCTTTAATAGATATCAAAAGAGTTACGTAAAAAATATAAACATTGGCATTAAAATCTGTGATATGAATGCAATATAAAATGTACGGGAATGTTAGTTGTTTAGGGTTTAATTTGTTTATATACAGGGTGGCCCAACGAAAATTATCAGCGCAAATTTTGGCCACTTAACATCAAGTTTGCAAAAAACGCTCCAACACGTCAATTTTAATGTAAAGGGGGACACCTAAATGGATTAGTACTAATGGCATAACTTCAACTCTAAAATGGGTGTGGACTGCATCTCAAAAATTTTAAATGGAAAAGGGTATCAAACATGACACAGTTCGAAAGGCTTTTCAATTCTCTTTTCAACAGTTTTTTTATTTTTCAAATCCGATCATTAGTTCCAGAGAAATATCGTTTAAAACAAATTTTATCAGTTGTTCAAAATTGCCATCAAGTAGGCTAAAACAAATGACAGAAACTAAATAAACAATTCTTTCGACAAGTTTTTTGTAATAAACAAGAAATTTGTAAGTTGGATTTTTTTTGTGGGGTTATTTGAAGTCTAAAGTTTATGCCACGCTACCCGAATTTTTAGAAGATTTACGGCAACACACCATGGCTCCAAAATTTTGAGCAAAATCTTTATTATTGTATGGAAGTTGGACATAGTCATTTTGTACACCTAATAAACTTTTACTTGAGTTTCTGTCATTTGTTTATGCCTACTTGATTGCAGTTTTGCACACCTGATAAATTTTGTTTTAGACGATATTTCTCTGGAACTAATGATCGGATTTGAAAAATAAAAAAACTGTTGACAAGAGAATTCAAAGGCCTTTCGAACTGTGTCATGATTGACACCCTTTTCCATTTAAAATTTTTGAGGTGCAGTCCACACCCATTTTAGGGTTGAAGTTATGCCATTGGTACTAATCCATTTAGGTGTCCCCCTTTATATTAAAATTGACGTGTTCGAGTGTTTTTTGTAAAATTAATGTTAAGTGGCCAAAAATTTCGCTGATAATTTTCACTGGGTCACGCTATATAAATATATACTTTGTTAAATAATATTCGTAATACTTAAATCATTATTTTCCACATCGTTGTTAATAAATTTAATTATTAATTACATTGTAGAATAATATAAATTCTCAGTCACTATTTCACACATAGTTATTAATAAATTTTAGAAGTGTCACGTAATTTATTTAAACAATGGCATCAAAGCTGTGATAAAATTTTAAAAGTTTTAGGTCATTTATTAAAACAAATGCATTAAATTTGTGACAAAAATGCATTATAAATGTAAATGAATAAGAGTTTTAAATAGCGCATTTGTTTATATAATACATAAAATTATAAATAACATAAATATCGAATCAATATTTCACACATTATTATTAATATATTTTAAAATGGTTACATAATGTATTTAAACAATGTCCGGAAATGTTAGTATCTAATTGGAACATTTGTTTATGTATACAGGGTGTTGACTCGAACACCCAAACATGGGGATATAACATGTAAAATCATATTTTCGTAATTTCCTGTTTCCCTAATTATTTTATGTAAACAAGCTTCAAATAAAGGTTATAGAACATACAATAGGCCCGTGTCACTATTCTGCTTTTTTTAAAAAACATGCATCTTAATTTTAGTTGCGAATAGAATATAATAAATTAGAAAAATGTTAAATTATTGACATTTTAATATTACTAATTATCAATTAAAAATTCACTGTGTTCAAAACGAACGCTATTTTGCTGCCGAAAGCCGTACGACTAACGCATGCGCACAACAGTCGTAAACAAGTAGTTCTGAAGAACGTTTGTCTTTTCATACATCATTCGAATGTTTGTGTTTGACGCCGCTAGTTTTGAAGAAGTTATTGTGTATTCAGAAAGAAACGAAATACGCCAGGTATTATCACTACGCCTGTTTCACTCATTCCAGACTTCTCTTTCTAAGCAGTGAGCGTGACGTCACTTTATACTACTGTTTCTCGCGAGAGTATATTTTTGGAAATTTGTGATTTTTTTGTGGCTATATGCAGTATTTTTTTGCGAAATAAAAAAATACGTATGTCATATTTTTAAATATAGATTAACATATAAAAAAATCAGAAAAGTATAAACAACCCTATTCTGCATCCAAATCAATAAACAAAAGTAATTTTACGTGCCTTGTAAGCTCAGAAATTGGATATGAAGCTGACTTAACTCAGCCTAAAAATATCCGTAGAATTGATACAAAAATTAACAAATGTTTAACGGTTTATCTGTCAAGTTAGCTACGTTAGTTTATTTTTATTATTATATCAAATTACTGTTGAAATGAATAATATTACATAAATTAATTTTGAATTAAGTAAATAAAAACAATATAAAATCTCTAAATTTTTAGTGTAAATTGACAAAACTGTAATTACAAATAATAAAAATAAACTAACGCAGCTAACTTGACAGATAAACCGTTTAACATTTGTTAATTTTTGTCTCAATTTCAGGGCTACTGCTATTTATGTGGTGATTTGCGTCATTTTCATACCCAATTTCTGAACATACAGGGCACGTAAAATTAATTTTGTTTATTGATTCAAATGCAGAATTTCATGCTCAACAACCTTTATTTCAAGCTTTTCTACATAAAATATTTAGGGACGCAGGAAATTACGAAAATATGATTGTACATGTTATATCCCTATGTTCGGGCGTTCGAGTCAACACCCTGTATGTACATATTGTACATACTTTGTTGAATAATATGAGTACTTAGTTCCTCTTTTCCATCATGTTATTAACAAACTATGCAAGTTGAAAGTGTGAAAATAGTATTTATTATTTTTACTTTTAACATCCAAATGACAGTATTGGCGCCAAAAAATTAAGTCATTTGTGTTTTATAATTTAAAATTATTAATTAAAAGAGAGTTTGTAAATACAAATATATAGTTGTAATCTATTTAATTTTATAAATTTTAATTTATTTAATCAACATTTATTATTTCCAATAGTGCAATCTATTGACGAATTCCGCAACATTATGTTTTAAACAAATCATGGTTAAACATGATTTCTCGGTTAGAAGTGTTGTAAAATTACAGTTAAAAATGAACAAATTTGTTATGAAATGAATAAAATAAATCATTTCCTATCGGTTTGTGTAATTATAAACTCTTGAATTTAAATTGGGGAGCAATAATCTATGAAAAACGATTTTCCCATTTTAAATTCTTATGTTCGGCTTTCAAGAATTCATCCAGTATACCGTGTGTCCCAAGAAAGTGTTGTCATAGGCATATAACATGGCAAAACAGTTTTTATAATTCTTCATTATATTTTAGCTAAAAGAAAACATTGCAACAAGAAAATTACTATTTCAAGTGTGGTAGGTATTCTAGAACTCAGCCCATGTAGCTAATAATATACAACGTATTCATCAGAAAAAGGTAAAATCTGAATTTATTTTTGTAAAAAATCATATAAATATTTGCATCCGCGCCTGAATTTTGTAATTTTTCATCATATTTTAGCTAAAAGAAAACATTGCAACAAGAAAATTGCTATTTCAAAAGTGATAGGTATTCTAGAATCCAGCCTATGTAGCTTACAAAATAAAACGTATTTATCAAGAATAGTTAAAATCTGACTTTATTATTGTAAAAAATCATATAAATATTTCCTTCCGTGCCCGAATTTTATAATTATTCATCATCTTTTATCTAAAAGAAAACATTGCAACAAGAAAATTGCTATTTCAGGTGTGGTAAGTTTTACAGAATCCAGCCCATGTAGCTTACAATATACAACGTATTCATCAAGAATAAGTAAAATCTGACTTTATTTTTGTAAAAAATCATATAAATATTTGCTTCCGCGCCCGAATTTTATAATTCTGCCTCGTATTTTAGCTAAAAGAAAACAATGCAACAAGAAAATTGCTATTTCAAGTGTGGTAGGTATTCTAGATTCCAGCCCATGTAGCTTACAATATACAACGTATTCATCAAGAAAAGGTAAAATATGACATTATTTTTGTAAAAAATGATATAAATATTTGCTTCCGCGCACGAATTTTATAATTTTTAATCATATTTTAGCTAAAAGAAAACATTGCAACAAGAAAATCGCTATTTCAAATGTGGTAGGTTTTCTAAAATCCAGCCCATGTAGCTTACAATATACAACGTATTCATCAAGAAAAAGTAAAATCTGACTTTATTTTTGTAAAAAATCATATAAATATTTGCTTCCGCCCCCGAATTTTATAATTCTTTCTCATATTTTAGGTAAACGAAAACATTGCAACAAAAAAATTGCTATGTCAAGTGTGGTAGGTATTCTAGAATCCAGCTCATATAGCTTACAATATAAAACGTATTCATTATGAATAGGTAAAATCTGATTTTATTTTTGTAAAAACTCATAAATATTTTGTTTTGCCCCCGAATTTTATAATTCTTCATCATATTTTAGCTAAAAGAAAACATTGCAACAAGAAAATTGCTATTTCAAGTGTGATAGGTATTCTAGAATTCAGCCCATGTAGCTTACAACATACAACGTATTTATCAAGAATAGGTAAAATCTAACTTTATTTTTGTAAAAAATCATATAATAATTTGCTTTCGTGCCCGAATTTTATAATTCTTCATCATATTTTAGCTAAAAGAAAACATTGCAACAAGAAAATTGCTATTTCAAGTGTGGTAGGTATTCTAGAACCCAGACCATGTAGCTTACAATACACAACGTATTCATTAAAATGACACCCGAAAATTGAATGTTTATTGTCTGATTAGTACCACGTTAAGGTCACTTTTGCATGTCCAATGCTAAAATTATTCATAGTATAGAACCTAAAGCATGAATATAAATGTTTTAACAAAAATATCCATTTCAAGAATAGGTAAAATCTGACTTTATTTTTGTAAAAAATCATATGAATATTTGCTTCCGCGCCCTAATTTTATAATTCTTCGTCATATCTTAGCTAAAAGAAAACATTACAACAAAAAAATTGCTATTTCAAGTGTTGTAGGTATTCTAAAATCCAGCCCATATAGCTTACAATATACAACGTATTCATCAAGAAAAGGTAAATCTGACTTTATTTCTGTAAAAAATCATATAAATATTTGCTTCCGCGCCAGAATTTTATAATTCTTTCTCATATATTAGGTAAACGAAAACATTGCAACAAAAAAATTGCTATTTCAAGTGTGGTATGTATTCTAGAATCCAGCCCATGTAGCTTACAATATACAACGTATTCATTAATATGACATCCGAAAGTTGAATGTTTATTATCTGATTGGTACCACGTTATGGTCACTTTTGCATGACCAATGCTAAAATTATCCATAGTATATATCCTATAGCATGAATATGAATGTTTTAACAAAAATATCCATTTCAAGAATAGGTATAAACTGACTTTATTTTCGTAAAAAATCATATAAATATTTGCTTCCGCGCCCGAATTTTACAATTCTTCATTATATTTTAGCTAAAAGAAAACATTGCAACAAGAAAATTGCTATTTTAATTGTGGTAGGTATTCTAGATTCCAGCTCATGAAGCTTACAATATACAACGTATTCATCAAGAAAAGATAAAATATGACTTAATTTTTGTAAAAAATCATATAAATATTTGCTTCCGCGCCTGAATTTTATAATTCTTCATAATATTTTAGCTAAAAGAAAACACTGCAACAAGAAAATTGCTATTTCAAGTGTGATAGGTATTCTAGAATCCAGCCCATGTAGCTTACAATAATAACGTATTCATCAACAATAGGTAAAATCTGACTTTATTTTTGTAGAAAATCATATAAATATTTGCTTCCGCGCCCGAATTTTATAATTCTTCATTATATATTAGCTAAAAGAAAACATTGCAACAAGAAAATTGCTATTTCTAGTGTGATAGGTATTCTAGAAACCAGGCTATGTAGGTTACAATACACAACGTATTCATTAAAATGACACCCGAAAATTGAATGTGTATTATCTGATTGGTACCACGTTAAGGTCACTTTTGCATGTCCAATGCTAAAATTATTCATAGTATAGATTCTAAAGCATGATTATGAATGTTTTAACAAAAATATCCATTTCAAGAATAGGTAAAATCTGACCTAATTTTTGTAAAAAATCATATAAATATTTGCTTCCGCGCCCGAATTTTATAATTTTTTATCATATTTTAGCTAAAAGAAAACATTGCAACAAAAGAATTGCTATTTCAAGTGTTGTAAGTATTCTAGAATCCAGCTCATGTAGCTTACAATATACAACGTATTCTTCAAGAAAAGGTAAAATCTGACTTTATATTTGTAAAAAATCATATAACAATTTGCTTCCGCCCACGAATTTTATAATTTTTCATCATATTTTAGCTAAAAGAAAACACTGCAACAAGAAAATTGCTATTTCAAGTGTGATAGGTATTCTAGAGTCCAGCCCATGTAGCTTACAATATACAACGTATTCGTTAAGAATAGGTAAGATCTGACTTTATTTTTGTAAAAAATCATATTAATATTAGCTTCCGCGCCCGAATTTTATAATTCTTCATCATATTTTAGCTAAAAGAAAATATTGCAACAAGAAAATTGCTATTTCAAAAGTGATAGGTATTCTAGAATCCAGCCTATGTAGCTTACAATATACAACGTATTTATCAAGAATAGTTAAAATCTGACTTTATTATTGTAAAAAAATCATATAAATATTTCCTTCCGTGCCCGAATTTTATAATTATTCATCATCTTTTAGCTAAAAGAAAACACTGCAACAAGAAAATTGCTATTTCAGATGGGGTAAGTTTTACAGAATCCAGCCCATGTAGCTTACAATATACAACGTATTCATCAAGAATAAGTAAAATCTGAATTTTTTTGTAAAAAATCATATAAAAATTTGCTTCCGCGCCCAAATTTTATAATTCTTCCTCGTATTTTAGCTAAAAGAAAACATTGCAACAAGAAAATTGCTATTTCAAGTGTGGTAGGTATTCTAGATTCCAGCCCATGTAGCTTACAATATACAACCTATTCATCAAGAAAAGGTAAAATATGACATTATTTTTGTAAAAAATGATATAAATATTTGCTTCCGCGCACGAATTTTATAATTCTTCATCATATTTTAGCTAAAAGAAAACATTGCAACAAGAAAATTTCTATTTCAAGTGTGATAGGTATTCTAGAATTCAGCCCATGTAGCTTACAATATACAACGTATTCATCAAGAATAGGTAAAATCTAACTTTATTTTTGTAAAAAATCATATAATTATTTGCTTTCGTACCCGAATTTTATAATTCTTCATCATATTTTAGCTAAAAGAAAACATTGCAACAAGAAAATTGCTGTTTCAAGTGTTGTAGGTATTCTAGAACCCAGACCATGTAGCTTACAATACACAACGTATTCATTAAAATGACACCCGAAAATTGAATGTTTATTGTCTGATTAGTACACACGTTAAGGTCCCTTTAACATGTCCAATGCTAAAATTATTCATAGTTTAGAACCTAAAGCATGAATATGAATGTTTTAACAAAAATATCCATTTCAAGAATAGGTAAAATCTGACTTAATTTTTGGAAAAAATCATATAAATATTTACTTCCGCGCCCGAATTTTATAATTTTTTATCATATTTTAGCTAAAAGAAAACATTGCAACAAAAGAATTGATATTTCAAGTGTTGTAAGTATTCTAGAATCCAGCTCATGTAGCTTACAATATACAACGTATTCTTCAAGAAAAGGTAAAATCTGACTTTATATTCGTAAAAAATCATATAACAATTTGCTTCCGCCCACGAATTTTATAATTTTTCATCATATTTTAGCTAAAAGAAAACACTGCAACAAGAAAATTGCTATTTCAAGTGTGGTAGGTATTCTAGATTCCAGCTCATGTAGCCTACAATATAAAACGTATTTATCAAGAATAGGTAAAATCTGATTTTATTTTTGTAAAGAATCATATAATTATTTTCTTCTGCGCCCGAATTTTATAATTCTGCATTATATTTTATCGAAAAGAAAACATTGCAACAAGAAAATTGCTATTTCAAGTGTGATAGGTATTTTAGGGTCCAGCCCATGTAGCTTACAATATACAACGTATTCGTTAAGAATAGGTAAGATCTGACTTTATTTTTGTAAAAAATCATATTAATATTAGCTTCCGCGCCCGAATTTTATAATTCTTCATCATATTTTAGCTAAAAGAAAATATTGCAACAAGAAAATTGCTATTTCAAAAGTGATAGGTATTCTAGAATCCAGCCTATGTAGCTTACAATATACAACGTATTTATCAAGAATAGTTAAAATCTGACTTTATTATTGTAAAAAAATTATATAAATATTTCCTTCCGTGCCCGAATTTTATAATTATTCATCATCTTTTAGCTAAAAGAAAACACTGCAACAAGAAAATTGCTATTTCAGGTGGGGTAAGTTTTACAGAATCCAGCCCATGTAGCTTACAATATACAACGTATTCATCAAGAATAAGTAAAATCTGACTTTATTTTTGTAAAAAATCATATAAAAATTTGCTTCCGCGCCCAAATTTTATAATTCTTCCTCGTATTTTAGCTAAAAGAAAACATTGCAACAAGAAAATTTCTATTTCAAGTGTGGTAGGTATTCTAGATTCCAGCCCATGTAGCTTACAATATACGACGTATTCATCAAGAATAGGTAAAATCTAACTTTATTTTTGTAAAAAATTATATAATTATTTGCTTTCGTGCCCGAATTTTATAATTCTTCATCATATTTTAGCTAAAAGAAAACATTGCAACAAGAAAATGGCTGTTTCAAGTGTGGTAGGTATTCTAGAACCCAGACCATGTAGCTTACAATACACAACGTATTCATTAAAATGACACCCGAAAATTGAATGTTTATTGTCTGATTAGTACACACGTTAAGGTCCCTTTAACATGTCCAATGCTAAAATTATTCATAGTTTAGAACCTAAAGCATGAATATGAATGTTTTAACAAAAATATCCATTTCAAGAATAGGTAAAATATGACTTTATTTTTGTGAATAATCATATAAATATTTGCTTCCGCGCCCGAATTTTATAATTCTTCATCAAATTTTAACTAAAAGAAAACATTGCAACAAAAAAATTGCTATTTCAAGTGTTGTAGGTATTCTAAAATCCAGCCCATATACCTTACAATATACAACGTATTCATCAAGAAAAGGTAAATCTGACTTTATTTTTGTAAAAAATCATATAAATATTTGCCTCCGCGTCCGAATTTTATAATTCTTTCTCATATTTTAGGTAAACGAAAACATTGCAACAAATAAATTGCTATTTCAAGTGTAGTATGTATTCTAGAATCCAGCCCATATAGCTTACAATATACAACGTATTCATTAATATCACATCCGAAAATTAAATGTTTATTATCTGATTGGTACCACGTTATGGTCACTTTTGCATGACCAATGCTAAAATTATCCATAGTATATATCCTAAAGCATGAATATGAATGTTTTAACAAAAATATCCATTTCAAGAATAGGTATAATCTGCCTTTTTTTGTAAAAAATCATAAAAATATTTGCTTCCGCGCCCGAATTTTACAATTCTTCATTATATTTTAGCTAAAAGAAAACATTGCTACAAGAAAATTGCTATTTCAAGTGTGGTAGGTATTCTAGTTTCCAGCCCATGTAGCTTACAATATACAACGTATTCTTCAAGAAGAGGTAAAATATGACTTTATTTTTGTAAAAAATGATATAAATATTTGCTTCCGCGCACGAATTTTATAATTTTTAATCATATTTTAGCTAAAAGAAAACATTGCAACAAGAAAATTGCTATTTCAAGTGTGGTGGGTATTCTAGAATCCAGCCCATGTAGCTTACAATATACAACATATTCATCAAGAAAAAGTAAAATCTGACTTTATTTTTGCAAAAAATCATAAAAATATTTGCTTCCCCCCCGAATTTTATAATTTTTCATGAAAATTAAGCAAAAAGAATACATAGCAACAAGAAAATTGCTATTTCAAATGTGGTAGGTATTCTAAAATCCAGTCCATGTAGCTTACAATATACAACATATTCATCAAGAATAGTTAAAATCTGACTTTAATTTTGTAAAAAATCATATAAATATTTGCTTCCGCCCCCGAGTTTCATAATTCTTACTCATATTTTAGCTAAAAGAAAATATTGCAACAAAAAAAATTGCTATTTTAAGTGTTGTAGGTATTCTAGAATCTAACCCATGTAGCTTACAATATACAACGTATTTATCAAGAAAAGGTAAAATCTGACTAAATTTTTATAAAAAATCATATAAATATTTGCTTCCGCGCACGAATTTTATAATTTTTTATCATATTTTAGCTAAATAACATTGCAACAAGAAAACTGCTATTTCAAGTGTAGTAGGTATTCTAGAATCCAGCCCATGTAGCTTACAATATAAAACGTATTCATTAAGAATAGGTAAAACCTGATTTTATTTTTGTAAAAACTCATATAAATATTATCTTTTGCGCCTGAATTTTATAATTCTTCATCATATTTGATCTAAAAGAAAACATTGCAACAAGCAAATTGCTATTTCAAGTGTGAGAGATATTCTAGAATCCAGTCCATGTAGCTTACAATATACAATGTATTCATCGAGAAAAGGTAAAATTTGACTTTATTTTTGTAAAAAATCATATAAATATTTGCTTCCGCATCCGAATTTTATAATTTTTCATCATAATTAAGCAAAAAGAAAACATTGCAACAAGAAAATTGCTATTTTAAATGTGGTAAGTATTCTAGAATCCAGTCCATGTTGCTTACAATATACAACGTATTCATCAAGAAAAGATAAAATATGACTTAATTTTTGTAAAAAATCATATAAATATTTGCTTCCGCGCCCGAATTTTATAATTCTTCATTATATTTTAGCTAAAAGAAAACACTGCAACAAGAAAATTGCTATTTCAAGTGTGATAGGTATTTTAGAATCCAGTCCATGTAGCTTACAATATAAAACGTATTCATCAAGAATAGGTAAAATCTGATTTTATTTTTGTAAAAAATCGTATAAATATTTTCTTCTGCGCCCGAAATTTATAATTCTTCATCATATTTCAGCTAAAAGAAAACATTGCAACAAGAAAATTGCTATTTCAAGTGTGATAGGTATTCTAGAATCCAGCCCATGTAGCTTACAATATACAACGTATTCATTAAAATGACAACCGAAAATTGAATGTTTATTATCTGATAGGTACCACGTTATGGTCACTTTTGCATGTCCAATGCTAAAATTATCCATAGTATAGATCCTAAAGAATGAATATGAATGTTTTAATGAAAATATCCATTTCAAGAATAGGTAAAATCTGACTTTATTTTTGTAAAAAATCATATAAATATTTGCTTCCGCACCCGAATTTTATAATTCTTCATCGTATTTTAGCTAAAAGAAAACATTGCAACAAGAAAATTGCTATTTCAAGTGTGGTAGATATTCTAGAACCCAGCCCATGTAGCATACAACATACAACGTATTCAACAAGAAAAAGTAAAATCTACACTTTATTTTTGTAAAAATCATATAAATATTTGCTTCCACGCTCGAATTTTAAAATTCTTTATCATATATTAGATAAAAGAAAACATTGCAACAAGAAACTTGCTATTTCAAGTGTGGTAGGTGTTCTAGAATCCAGCCTATATAGCTTGCAATATACAACGTGTTTATCAAGAATAGGTAAAATCTGACTTTATTTTTGTCAAAAATCATATAAATATTTGCTTCCGCGCCCGAATTTTACAATTCTTTATTATATTTTAGCTAAAAGAAAATATTGCAATAAGAAAATTGCTATTTCAATTGTGGTAGGTATTATAGATTCCAGCCCGTGTAGCTTACAATATACAACGTATTTATCAAGAAAAGGTAAAATATGACTTTATTTTCGTAAAAAATCATATAAATATTTGCTTCCGCGCCAGAATTTTATAATTCTTCATCATATTTTAGCTAAAAGAAAACATTGCAATAAGAAAATTGCTATTTCAAGTGTGGTAGGTATTCTAGAATCAAGCCCATGTAGCTTACAATATACAACGTATTCATCAAGAAAAGGTAAAATCTGACTTTATTTTTGTAAAAAATCATATAAATAATTGCTTCCGCGCCCGAATTTTAAAATTCATCATCATATTTTAGCTAAAAGAAAACATTGCAACAAGAAAATTGCTATTTCAAGTGTGGTAGGTATTCTAGAACCCATGCCATGTAGCTTACAATACACAACGTATTCATTAAAATGACACCCGAAAATTGAATGTTTATTATCTGATTGGTACCACGTTAAGGTCACTTTTGCATGTCCAATGCTAAAATTATTCATAGTATAGATCCTAAAGCATGAATATGAATGTTTTAACAAAAATATCCATTTCAAGAATATGTAAAATCTGACTTTATTTTTGTAAAAATTCATATAAATATTTGCTTCCGCGCCCGAATTTTATAGTTATTCATCATAACTTAGCTAAAACAAAACATTGCAATAAAAAAATTGCTATTTCAAGTGTTGTAGGTATTCTAAAATCCAGCCCTTGTAGCTTACAATATACAACGTATTCATCAAGAAAAGGTAAAATCTGACTTTATTTTTGTAAAAAAACATATAAATATTTGCTTCCGCGCCCGAATTGTATATTTTTTCATCATATTTTAGCTAAAAGAAAACATTGCAACAAGAAAATTGCTATTTCAAGTGTGTTAGGTATTCTAGAATCCAGCCCATGTAGCTTACAATATAAAACATATTCTTCAAGAATAGGTAAAATCTGACTTTATTTTTGTAAAAAATCTATATAAATATTTGCTTCCGCGCCCGAATTTTACAATTCTTTATTATATTTTAGCTAAAAGAAAATATTGCAACAAGAAAATTGCTATTTCAATTGTGGTATGTATTATAGAATCCAGCCCGTGTAGCTTACAATATACAACGTATTTATCAAGAAAAGGTAAAATATGACTTTATTTTTGTAAAAAATCATATAAATATTTGCTTCCGCGCACGAATTATATAATTTTTAATCATATTTTAGCTAAAAGAAAACATTGCAACAAGAAAATCGCTATTTCAAGTGTGGTGGGTATTCTAGAATCCAGCGCATGTAGCTTACAATATACAACGTATTCATCAAGAAAAGGTAAAATCTGACTTTATGATTGTAAAAAATCATATAAATATTTGCTTCCGCACCCTAATTTTATAATTTTTCATCATAATTTACCAAAAAGAAAACATTGCAACAAGAAAATTGCTATTTCAAATGTGGTAGGTATTCTAAAATCCAGCCCATGTAGCTTACAATATACAACGTATTCATAAAGAATAGGTAAAATCTGACTTTATTTTTGTAAAAAATCATATAAATATTTGCTTCCGCGCCCGAATTTTATAATTCTTTATCATATTTTAGCTAAAAGAAAACATTGCAACAAGAAAATTGCTATTTCAAGTGTGGTAGGTATCCTAGAACCCATGCCATGTAGCTTACAATCCACAACGTATTCATTAAAATGACACCCGAAAATTGGATGTTTATTATCTGATTGGTACCACGTTAAGGTCACTTTTGCATGTCCAATGCTAAAATTATTCATAGTATAGATCCTAAAGCATGAATATGAATGTTTTAAGAAAAATATCCATTTCAGGAATATGTAAAATCTGACTTTATTTTTGTAAAAATTCATATAAATATTTGCTTCCGCGCCCGAATTTTATAGTTCTTCATCATATCTTAGCTAAAACAAAACATTGCAACAAGAAAATTGCTATTTCAAATGTGATAGGTATTCTAGAATCCAGCCCATGTAGCTTACAATATAAAACGTATTCATTAAAATGACACCCGAAAATTGAATGTTTATTATCTGATAAGTACCACGTTATGGTCACTTTTGCATGTCCAATGCTAAAATTATACATAGTATAGATCCTAAAGAATGAATATGAATGTTTTAATGAAAATATCCATTTCAAGAATAGGTAAAATCTGACTTTATTTTTGTAAAAAATCATATAAATATTTGCTTCCGCACCCGAATTTTATAATTCTTCATCGTATTTTAGCTAAAAGAAAATATTGCAACAAGAAAATTGCTATTTCAAGTGTGGTAGATATTCTAGAACCCAGCCCATGTAGCTTACAATATACAACGTATTCATCAAGAAAAAGTAAAATCTACAATTTATTTTTGTAAAAATTATATAAATATTTGCTTCCGCCCTCGAATATTAAAATTCTTTATCATATATTAGATAAAAGAAAACATTGCAACAAGAAACTTGCTATTTCAAGTGTGGTAGGTATTCTAGAATCCAGCCTATGTAGCTTGCAATATACAATGTGTTTATCAAGAATAGGTAAAATCTGACTTAATTTTGGTAAAAAATCATATAAATATTTGATTCCGCGCCCGAATTTTACAATTCTTTATTATATTTTAGCTAAAAAAAATATTGCAACAAGAAAATTGCTATTTCAATTGCGGTAGGTATTATAGATTCCAGCCCGTGTAGCTTACAATATACAACGTATTCATCAAGAAAAGGTAAAATATGACTTTATTTTTGTAAAAAATGATATAAATATTTGCTTCCGCGCACGAATTTTATAAATTTTAATCATATTTTAGCTAAAAGAAAATATTGCAACAAGAAAATTGCTATTTCAAGTGAGGTAGGTATTTTAGAACCCAGGCCATGTAGCTTACAATACACAACGTATTCATTAAAATGACACCCGAAAATAGAATGTTTATTATCTGATTGGTACCACGTTTAGGTCACTTTTGCATGTTCAATGCTAAAATTATTCATAATATAGATCCTGAAGCATGAATATGAATGTTTTAACAAAAACATCCATATCGAGAATAGGTAAAATCTGACTTTATTTTTGTAAAAAATCATATAAATATTTGCTTCCGCGCACGAATTTTATAATTTTTCATCATATTTTAGCTAAAAGAAAACATTGCAACAAGAAAATTGCTATTTCAAGTGTGGTAGGTATTCACTAATCTAGCATATGTAACTTACAATATACAACGTATTCATCAAGAAAAGGTAAAATATGACTTTATTTTTGTAAAAAATGATATAAATATTTGCTTCATCGCACGAATTTTATAAATTTTAATCATATTTTAGCTAAAAGAAAACATTGCAACAAGAAAATCGCTATTTCAAGTGTGGTGGGTATTCTAGAATCTAGGGCATGTAGCTTACAATATACAACGTATTCATCAAGAAAAGGTAAAATATGACTTTATTTTTGTAAAAAATGATATAAATATTTGCTTCCGCGCATGAATTTTATAATTTTTAATCATATTTTAGCTAAAAGATAACGTTGCAACAAGAAAATCGCTATTGCAAGTGTGGTGGGTATTCTAGAATCCAGCCCATGTAGCTTACAATATACAACGTATTCATCAAGAAAAGGTAAAATCTGATTTTATTTTTGTAAAAAATCATATAAATATTTTCTTCCGCGCCAGAATTTTATAATTCTTCATCATATTTTAGCTAAAAGAAAACATTGCAACAAGAAAATTGCTATTTCAAGTGTGATAGGTATTCTAGAATCCAGCCCATGTAGCTTACAATATAAAACGTATTCATCAAGAATAGGTAAAATCTGATTTTATTTTTGTAAAAAATCCTATAAATATTTTCTTCTGCACCCGAATTTTATAATTCTTTAGCATATTTTAGGTAAAAGAAAACAATGCAACAAGAAAATTGCTATTTCAAGTGTGATAGGTATTCTAGAATCCAGCCCATGTAGCTTACAATATACAACGTATTCATTAAAATGACAACCGAAAATTGAATGTTTAATATCTCATAGGTACCACGTTAAGGTCACTTTAGCATGTTCAATGCTAAAATTATTCATAATATAGATCCTGAAGCATGAATATGAATGTTTTAACAAAAATATCCATTTCAAGGATAGGTACAATCTGACTTTATTTTTGTTAAAATCATATAAATATTTGCTACCGCGCCCGAATTTTATAATTCTTTATCATATTTTAGCTAAACGAAAACATTGCAACAAGAAAATTGCTATTTCAAGTAAGGTAGATATTCTAGAATCCAGCCCATGTAGCTGACCATATTTAACGAAATCATTAATATGACACCCGAAAATTAAATGTTTATTATCTGATTGATACCACGTTTTGGTCACTTCTGCATGTCCAATGCTAAAACCATCCATGGTAAAGATCCTAAAGAATAAATATAAATGTTTTAACAAAAATATCCATTTCAAGAATAGGTAAAATCTGACATTAGTTTTGTAAAAAATCATAAAAATATTTGCTTCCGCGCCCGAATTTTATAATTCTTTATCATATTTTAGCTAAAAGAAAACATTGTAACAAGAAAATTGCTATTCCAAGTGTGGTAGGTACTCTAGAATCCAGCCCATGAAGCTTACAATATACAACGTAATCATTAAACTGACACCTGATGATTGAATGTTTGTTATCTGATTGGTACCACGTTTTGGTCACTTTTGCATGGCCAATGCTAAAACCATCCATACTATAGATCCTAAAGCATGAATATGAATGTTTTAACAAAAATATCCATTTCAAGAATAGGTAAAATCTGACTTTTTTTTTGAAAAAAAAACA
This sequence comes from Stenolophus ochropezus, assembly GCA_035578165.1. NCBI lineage: Eukaryota > Metazoa > Arthropoda > Insecta > Coleoptera > Carabidae > Stenolophus > Stenolophus ochropezus. The sequence goes on along the minus strand of JAQOWZ010000051.1, from coordinate 1,136,083 downwards.
TATAAATATTTGCTTCCGCGTCCGAATTTTATAATTCTTCATCATATTTTAACTAAAAGAAAACATTGCAACAAGAAAATTGCTATTTCAAGTGTGGTAGGTATTCTAGAATCCAGCCCATATATCTTACAATATACAAAGTATTCATTAAAATGACACCCAAAATTTGAATGTTCATTATCTGATTGGTACCACGTTTTGATCACTTTTGCATGTCCAATGCTTTAAACCATCCATAGTATACATCCTAAAGCATGAACATAAATGTTTTGACAAAAATATCCATTTCAAGAATAGGTAAAATCTGACTTTATTTTTGTAAAAAATCATATAAATATTTGCTTCTGCGCCCGAATTTTATAATTCTTCATCACATTTTAGCTAAAAGAAAACATTGCAACAAGAAAATTGCTATTTTAAATGTGGTAGGTATTCTAAAATCCAGCTCATGTAGCTTACAATACACAACGTATTCATTAAAATGACACCCGAAAATTAAATGTTTATTATCTGATTGGTACCACGAAAACATTGCAACAAGAAAATTGCCATTTCAAGTGTGGTAGGTATTCTAGAATCCAGCCCATGTAGCTTACAATATACAACGTATTCATCAAGAATAGGTAAAATCAGACTTTATTTTTGTAAGAAATCATATAACTATTTGCTTCCGCGTCCGAATTTTATAATTCTTTATCATATTTTAGCTAAAAAAACATTGCAACAAGAAAATTGCTATTTCAAGTGTGGTAGGTAATCTAAAATTCAGCCCATGTAACTTACAATATATAACGTATTCATTAAAACGATACCCGAAAATTGAATAGTTATTATCTGATTGGTACCACGTTTTGGTCACTTTTGCATGTCCAATGCTTAAAACCATCCATAGTATAGATCCTAAAGCATGAATTATTTCAAGTGTGGTAGGTATTCTAGAATCCAGCCCAAGTAGCTTACAATATACAAGGTATTCATTAAAATGACACCCGAAAATTGAATGTTTATTATCTGATTGGTACCAAGTTTTGGTCAGTTTTGCATGTACAATGCAAAAATCATCCATAGCAAAGGTCCTAAACCATGATTACGAATGTCTAAACAAAAATATCCATTTGAAGAATACGTAAAATCTGACTTTATTTTTGTAAAAAATCGTATAAATATTTGCTTTCGCGCCCGAATTTTATAATTCTTTATCGTATTTTAGCTAAAAGAAAACATTGCAACAAGAAATTTGCTATTTCAAGTGTGGTATGTTTCTAGAACCCAGCACATGTAGTTTACAATATACTGCCTATTCATCAAGAATAGGTAAAATCTGACTTTATTTGTGTAAAAAATCATATAAATATATGCTTCCGCGCCCGAATTTTATAATTCTTCATTATATTTTAGATAAAAGTAAACATTGCAACAAGAAAATTGCTATTTCAAGTGTGGTAGGTATTCTAGAATCCAGCCCATGTAGTTCATAATATACAACGTATACATCAAGAATAGGTAAAATCTGACTATATTTTTTTTAAAAATCATATAAATATTTGCTTCCGCGCCCGAATTTTATAATTCTTTATCATATTTTAGCTAAAAGAAAACATTGCAACAAAAATTTTTTATTTCAAGCATGGTAGGTGTTCTAGAATCCAGACCATGTAGCTTACAATGTACAACGGATTTATCAAGAATAGGTAAAAATCTGACTATATTTTTGTAAAAAATCATATAAACATTTGCTTCCGCGCCCGAATTTTATAATTCATGATCATATTTTAGATAAAAGAAAACATTGCAACAAGAAAATTGCTATTTCAAGTGTGGTAGGTTTTCTAGAATCCAGCACATGTAGCTTACAATACACAACGTATACATCAAGAATAGGTAAATTCTGACATTATTATTGTAAAAAATCATATAAATATTTGCTTTCGCGCCCGAACTTTATAATTCTTCATCATATTTTAGCTAAAAGAAAACATTGCAACAAGAAAATTGCTATTTCAACTGTAGTAGGTATTCTAGAATCCAGCACATGTAGCTTACAATATACAACGTATTCATTAAAATGACACCCGAAAATTGAATGTTTATTATCTGATTGGTACCACGTTTTGGTAACTTTTGCATGTCCAATGCTTAAAACCATCCATAGTATAGATACTAAGGCATGAATATGAATGTTTTAACAAAAATATCCATTTCAAGAATAGGTAAAATCTGACTTTATTTTTGCAAAAAATCATATAAATAATTGCTTCCGAGCCCGAATTTTATAATTCTTTATCATATGTTTGCTAAAAAGAAACATTTTAACAAGAAAATTGCTTTTTCAAGTGTGGTAGATATTGTAGAATCCAGCCCATGTAGCTTACAATATACAAGGTATTCATTAAAATGACATCCGAAAATTGAATGTTTATTATCTGATTGGTACCACGTTTCGGTCAGTTTTGCATGTCCAATGAAAAATTATCCATAGTATAGATCCTAAACCATGAATACGAATGTTTTAACAAAAATATCCGTTTCAAGAATAGGTAAAATCTGACTTTATTTTTGTAAAAAATCGTATAAATATTCGATTCCGCGCCCGAATTTTATAATTTTTTAACATATTTTAGCTAAAAGAAAACATTGTTTCAAAAAATTTGCTATTTCAAGAGTGGTAGGTATTCTATAATCCAGCCCATGTAGCTTACAGTATGCAACGTATTCATCAAGAATAGGTAAAAACTGATATTATTTTTGTAAAAAATTATATAAATATTTGCTTTTGCGCCCGAATTTTATAATTCTTTATCATATTTTAGCTAAAAGAAAACATTGCAACAAGAAAATTGCTATTTCCAGTGTGGTAGGTTTTCTAGAATCCAGATCATGTAGCTTACAATATACAACGTATTCATTAAAATGACACCCGAAAATTAAATGTTTATTATCTGATTGGTACCACGTTTTGGTCACTTTTGCATGTCCAATGCTTAAAACCATCCATATTATTGACCCTAAAGCATGAATATGAATGTTTTAACAAAAATATCCATTTCAAGAATAGGTAAAATCTGATTTTTTTTGTAAAAAATCATATAAATATTTGCTTCCGCGCCCGAATTTTATAATTCTTTATCATATTTTAGGTAAAAAAAAACATTGCAACAAGAAAATTGCTAACTCAAGTGTGGTATGTTTTCTAGAATCCAGCCCATGTAGCTTACAATATCCAACATATTCATCAAGAATAGGTAAAATCTGACTTTATTTTTGTAAAAAATCATATAAATATTTGCTTTCGCGCCCGATTTTTATAGTTCTTTATTATATTTTAGCTAAAAGAAAACATAGCAACAAGAAAATTGCTATTTCAAGTGTGGTAGGTATTCTAGAATCCAGCCCATGTATCTTACAATATACCACGTATTTATTTAAATGACACCCTTAATGTTTACTATCTGAATGGTACCACGTTTTGGTCACTTCTTCATGTCCAATGCTAAAATTTTCCATAGTATAGATCCTAAAGCATGAATATGAATGTTGTAACAAGAATATTCATTTCAAGAATAGGTATAATCTGACTTTATTTTTCTAGAAAATCATATAAATATTTGCTTCCGCGCCCGACTTTTATAATTCTTCATCATATTTTAGCTAAAAGAAAACATTACAACAAGAAAATTGCTATTTCAAGTGTGGTAGGTATTCTAAAATCCAGCCTATGTAGCTTAAAATATACAACGTATTCATTAAAATGACACCCGAAAATTGAATGTTTATTATCTGATTGGTACCACGTTTTGGTCACTATTGCATGTCCAATGCTTAAAACTATCCATAGTACAGATCCTAAAGCATGAATATGAATATTTTAACAAAAATATCCATTTCAAGGATAGGTAAAATCTGACATTATTTTTGTAAAAAATCATAGAAATATTTGCTTCCTCGTTTGAATTTTATAATTCTTCATCATATTTTAGCTAAAAGAAAACTTTGCAACAAGATAATTGTTATATCAACTTTGGTAGGTATTTTAGAATCCAGCCCATGTAGCTTACAATTTACAACGTGTTTATTAAAATGACACCCGAAAATTGAATGTTTATTATCTGATTGGTATTACGTTTTGGTCACTTTTGCATGTCCAATGCTAATATTATCCATAGTAGTATAGATCCTAAAGAATGAATATGAATATTTTAACAAAAATATCCATTTCAAGGATAGTTAAATCTGACATTATTTTTGTAAAAAATCATATAAATATTTGCTTCCTCGCCCGAATTGTATAATTCTTCATCATATTTTAGCTAAAAGAAAACTTTGCAGCAAGATAATTGCTATTTCAAGTGTGGTAGGTATTCTAGAATTCAGCCCATGTAGCTTATAATTTACAACGTGTTCATTAAAATGACACCCGAAAATTGAATGTTTATTATCTGATTGGTACCACGTTTTAGTCACTCTTGCATGTCCAATGCTAAAATTATCCATAGTATAGATCCTAAAGAATGAATATGAATGTTTTAAAAAAAATATCCATTTCAAGAATAGGTAAAATCTGACATTATTTTTGTAAAAAATCATATAAATATTTGCTTCCGCGCCCGAATTTTATAATTCTTTATCATATTTTAGCGAAAAGAAAACATTTAAACAAGAAAATTGCTATTTCAAGTATGTTAGATATTCTAGAATATACAACGTATTCATTAAAATGACACCCGAAAATTAAATATTTATTATCTGATTGGTACCACGTTTTGGTCACTTTTGCATGTCCAATGCTAAAAACCATCCATAGTATTGACCCTAAAGCATGAATATGAATGTATTAACAAAAATATCCATTTCAAGAATAGGTAAAATCTGTCTTTATTTTTGTAAAAAAAAATAAATATTTGCTTCCGCGCCCAAATTTTAAAACACTTCATCATATGTTAGCTAAAAGAAAACATAGCAACAAGAAAATTGCTATTTCAAGTTTGGTAGTTATTTTAGAATCCAGCCCATGTAGCTTACAATATACAACGTATTCAATAAAATGACACTTGTAAATTTAATGTTTATTATCTGATTAATACCACATATTGATAACTTTTGCATGTCCAATGCTAAAATTATCCATAGTATTGACCCTAATTCATGAATATGAATGTTTTAACAGAAATATCCATTTTAAGAATAAGTAATATCTGACTTTATTTTTGTAAAAAATCATATAAATATTTTCTTCCGCGCCCGAATTTTATAATTCTTCATCATATTTTAGCTAAAAGAAAACATTGCAACAAGAAAATTGCTGTTTCAAGTGTGGTAGGTATTCTAGAATCCAGCCCATGTAGCTTACAATATACAACGTATTCATCAAGAATAGGTAAAATCTGACTTTATTTTTGTAAAAAATCATATAAATAATAGCTTCCGCGCGAATTTTATAATTCTTAATCATATTTTACCTAGAAGAAAACATTGAAACAAGAAAATTGATATTTCAAGTGTGGTAGGTATTTTAGAATCCAGCCCATGTAGCTTAAAATATACAACGTATTCATTAAAATGACACCTGAAAATTGAATGTTTATTATCTGAGTGGTACCACGTTTTGGTCACTTTTGCATGTTCAATGCTGAAAACCATCCATTCTATAGATCCTAAAGCATGAGTATGAATGTTTTAACAAAAATATCCATTTCAAGAATAGGTGAAATCTGACTTTATATTTGTAAAAAATCATATAAATATTTGCTTCCGCGCCCAAATTTCATAATTCTTTATCATATTTTAGCTAAAAAAAACATTGCAACAAGAAAATTGCTATTTCAAGTGTGGTAGGTATCCTAGAATCCAGCCCATGTAGCTTACAATATACAACGTATTCATTAAGAATAGGTAGAATCTGACAATATTTTTGTAAAAAATTATATAAATATTTGCTTCCGCGCCTGAATTTTATAATTATTTATTATATATTAACTAAAAGATAACATTGCAACAAGAAAATTGCAATTCAAGTGTGGTAAGTTTTCTAAAATACAGCCCATGTAGCTTACATTATACAACTTATTCAACAAGAATAGGTAAAATCTGACTTTCTTTTTGTAAAATATCATATAAATATTTGCTTCCGCGGCCCGAATTTTATAATTCTGCATCATATTTTAGCTAAAAGACAACATTGCAACAAGCAAATTGATATTTCAAGTGTGGTAGGTATTCTAGAATCCAGACCATGTAGCTTACAATATACAACGTATTCATCAAGAATAGGTAAAATCTGACTTTATTTTTGTCAAAAATCATATAAATATTGACTTCCGCGCCCGAATTTTATAATTCTCCATCATATTTTAGCTAAAAAAAAATATTGCAACAAGAAAATTGCTATTTCAAGTGTAGTAGGTATTCTAGAATCCAGCCCATGAAGCTTAGAATTTACAACGTATTCATTAAAATGACACCCAAAAATTGAATGTTTATTCTCTGATTAGTACTACGTGTTGGTCACTTTTGCATGTCCAATGATTAAAACCATCCATAGTATGGATCATAAAGCATGAATATGAATGTTTTAACAAAAATATCCATTTCAAGAATAGTTAAAATCTGACTTTATTTTTCTAAAAAATCTTTTAAATATTTGATTCCGCGCCCGAATATCATAATTCTTCATCATATTTTAGCTAAAAGACAGCATTGCAACAAAAAAATTGCTATTTCACGTATGGCAGGTATTCTAGAATCCAGCTCATGTAGCTTACAATATACAGCTTATTCATTAAAATGACACCCAAAAATTGAATGTTTATTACCTGATTGGTACTACATTTTTGTCACTTTTGCATGTCTAATGCTTAAAACCATCCATAGTATAGATCCCAAAGCATGAATATGAATGTTTTAACAAAAATATCCATTTCAATAATAGGTAAAATATGACTTTATTTTTATAAAAAATCATATAAATATTTGCTTCCGGGCCCGAATTTTATAATTCTTTATAATATTTTTGCTAAAAGAAAACATTGCAACAAGAAAATTGCTATTTCAAGTGTGGTAGGTAATCTAGAATCCAGCCCATGTAGCTTACAATATACAACGTATTCATCGAGACTAGGTAAAATCTGATTATATTTTTGTAAAAAATCATATAAATATTTGCTTCCGCGACCGAATTTTATAATTCTTCATCAAACTTTAGCTAAAAGAAAACATTGCAACAAGAAAATTGCCATTTCAAGTATGGTAGGTATTCTAGAATCTAGCCCATGTAGCTTACAATATACAACGTACTCATCAAGAAAAGGTATAATGTGACTTTATTTTTGTAAAAAATCATATAAATATTTGCTTCTGCGCCCGAATTTTTTTATTCTTCATCTAATTTTAGCTAAAAGAAAACATTGCAACAAGAAAATTGCTATTTCAAGCGTGGTAAGTATCCTAGAATCCAGCCCATGTAGCTTACAATATACAACGTATTCATCAAGAAAAGGTAAAATCTGATTTTATTTTTGTAAAAAATCATATAAACATTTGCTTCCGCGCCAGAATTTTATAATTCTTCATCATATTTTAGCTAAAAGAAAACATTGCAACAAGAAAATTGCTATTTCAATTGTGATAGGTATTCTAGAATCCAGCCCATGTAGCTTACAATATAAAACGTATTCATCAAGAATAGGTAAAATCTGATTTTATTTTTGTAAAAAATCCTATAAATATTTTCTTCTGCACCCGAATTTTATAATTCTTTAGCATATTTTAGGTAAAAGAAAACAATGCAACAAGAAAATTGCTATTTCAAGTGTGATAGGTATTCTAGAATCCAGCCCATGTAGCTTACAATATACAACGTATTCATTAAAATGACAACCGAAAATTGAATGTTTAATATCTCCTAGGTACAACGTTAAGGTCACTTTCGCATGTTCAATGCTAAAATTATTCATAATATAGATCCTGAAGCATGAATATGAATGTTTTAACAAAAATATCCATTTCAAGAATAGGTAAAATCTGACTTTATTTTTGTAAAAAATTATATAAATATTTGCTTCCGCGCCCGAATTTTATAATTCTTCATCATATTTTAGCTTAAAGAAAACATTGCAACAAGAAAATTGCTATTTCAAGTGTTGTAGGTATTCCAGAATCCAGCCCATGTAGCTTAAAATATACAACGTATTCATTAAAATGACACCCGAAAATTGAATGTTGATTATCTGATTGATTGAATTAAGTTCATTTTGATTACACTGGGGTTCATTACATGCAACTTGCAAAAAGTTAGAAAATTCTCGATTTCTTGTAAAGTATTTAAAATTAATGTGAATAATGTCGTTAATTGATTATAAATTTCGAAGATGTAGAAAATACTACTTTGGAAATTGTTTGAGATAACGACAATTGCTCAACCTTTGATTTTAATTCTAAATTGTTATGCCTGTTTATTTCGATTGTTTTATTAAATTGATCGATCAGTTGGTGATTGACAGAATATTGATTTTTTATTTGTTCGATTAATTTGTTTTGAATAAATTGCAGGTGTTTCAGGATTTTATCGTACCGTTCTTCGTCTTCTGCATCCAACTTACCAGTTATGGATTTTATTATTATTTTATTATTATTTCTCTTTATTGTATAATGAATATTGCGGTGTTCAAATTTGTTGGTTATGGAATTTTGTAAGTGATGAATGATTTTATTGTTATTTTCAAATTCTTTTGCATTTAATTTGTCTTCGATTACAATTTGGTTTAGATTTTCGTATTGTTTGTTTAAGTTGTTATAATTTATCAGAATAGGATTCAAGTCATAGTAATGAATGAGGGTGTGTTTCGTTTGTTGTAGTCTAGCTGTTCCTAATTTCAGCGTTAGTAGTACAAGATTATTGGTAATGTCTTTAATTTCTAGTCCAAGGGTTATTGTGATGAGGAGGGACCTGGAATATCGGATTTCTTATCGAGGTCGTTTTATATTTGACAAGTGAATTTTGGGTTGTTTTTTATTACTCTCGTCTACTTTAATTTCTGCAATTTTAAGTTTTTTGTTTACTTCTACAACTTGTTCCTTTTTAAATTTTGGGTTTCGAATTTTGTTTACTTTTTGTTTATTATGAACAAACACGGTGTCGGGAATTTCTTGAAGATTTTTGCGGTTTTGATTTATAGGTCAATTTCATCCTTTCTCTATGGTTTTGAACGTAATCTTGAGTCACTTGTTTTTCCAAATCTATTTCGAGGAGTGAATTTGAGTCAAAATGTCCGGATATAATTTCTACGGGATTCAGTCCAGTTTTTATGTGATTGGTATTATTATAAGCTAATAAAGCGTAATTTACTTTGGTTTAATAGGTTCGTTTTTGAAATTTTCTTGTATGTTAAAAAGACGAATGTGTTCGATTAGTGGCGAGTGGAATCTCTCTATCACTCCGTTTGAGTTCGGGGGTTTAGGACTAGAAAATAGAATTTGTCGAATTTACTTTATAGGCTTGTGCGTATTTGGAAAATGCGTCTATTATCGTCAAAAATTTTGAGTTTTGTAAAGTGAGTGTGTCAATGTGTATTGTATGAAAGGGTTTGTCGGGTGTTGGTGTTATATTGTATTTGGTTTTAATAGGATTTCTTTCATATTTAGCTTGTAAGCAAATTTCACACTGGTTAATATAGTTTGTGATGGTTCTATGTTGATTTGGCCAATAGTAAATATATTTAATTTGGTTGTGTGTTTCGAGGATTCCACGATGATTCGTTTTTCCTGCGTGAAATTCTTTAATTATATTATTAATTTCGTTATCTAATTCAACATCAATTAATTTATTATTACACTTAACAAAATTTATTTCTGAATTCTTAAAGTGTGTTTGCATTACAATAGAGAATTTTTCATATATTGGTTGTTCAAAAAACAAGGAATATTTGACTTTTGGAATTATGAATTCTTTTACAAAATTATAACGTCTGTTTCGAAATTTTCTTGTGAGATTTGTATGTGAATTCTTATTTTGTCAGTGTGAATTTTACTGTATTTGGGTTTGGCTGGTGAGTGAGTGACTTCAGGTATAAACAGTTGGTTCCGCAATCATTGATTCGTTATCAGGGTTGAAGTTGTCGTTAAAATTTTTTATGTAGTCAAAGAAATTTTGAACTTCCGGTTCTACAGAATTTACGTTCAATTTGATACGTGATAGGGCATCAGCATTCAGTTTAATGAACCCTTTTTATATAAAATTTCAAAGTCGAATTCCTCCAATTTCAATCTCCATCGTATTAATTTAGAATTTGGTTCCTTGAGTGAGGATAACCACTGGAGGGGTTTGTGGTCTGTTATAATTTTAAATTTTCGTCCGAATAGATAGGGGCGAAAATATTTTGTGGCCCAAACTATAGCGAGAAGTTCCTTTTCGATAGTTGAATAATTTTGTTCTGAATCGTTGAGGGTTCCACTCGCATAAGCGATCGGTAGGTCAGAGCCTATCGGTCCTTGCAATAAAACAGCACCAATAGCCACGTTGCTTGCATCGGTTGTTAAATTGAACGGTTTCGTGAAATCGGGATATTGCAGTATCGGCTTGTTCGTTAATAGTTTTTTACATTTATTAAAACAATTAATATAATTTTGATCTTTTATACTTATTACTGCTCTCTTTTTCAGACATTTTGTGAACGGTTTTGTAATGTTCGCAAAATCTTTTATAAATTTTCTGTAATACCCTAATAAACCGAGGAATGCTTTTATTTGTTTTACTGTTTTTGGTATGGGATAGTTTTTGATTGCTTTAATTTTTTCCGGGTTTGGTTTTACACCTTGTGGGGTAACTATATGGCCTAAATATGCAAATTCGCGTTGAAAGAACTCTGATTTATCAAGTTGAATTTTTAAATTAGCTTTTCTCAATCGGTCAAATACAGCGCGTAAACTTTGGATGTGCTCCTGCAGGCTAGTGCTAAAGATTATTACATCATCCAAGTAAACTAGGCAAATTTCGTTAGTCAAATTTTGAAGTACGTTGTCCATTATTCGCTAAAATGTCGCGGGGGCATTTTTTAATCCAAATGGCATCCGAAGAAATTCATAGTGCCCAGATTTGGTACTAAACGCTGTTGTTTGAATATCATTTTGATGCATCTCTATCTGATGGAATCCAGATGCTAAATCCAAAGTTGTGAAATACTGACATCTACCGAGTTTATCCAAAAGTGAATTTATATTAGGAATGGGATACTTATCATCTATCGTCTTCTCGTTGAGCTTACGATAGTCAATAACTATACGCCATTTCTTTTTTCCCGACGCGTCTAATTTCTTTGGCACTACCCATACAGGAGAGGACCAAGGAGAGTGGGACGGTCTGATGATGTTTTTTTCTAACATTTTGTCAATTTGATTTTTTACTTTTTTCCGATGTACTTCCGGATATCTAAAGGTTTTACTGTAAACTGGAATTTCATCTTTTGTTCGGATGTGATGTTTGAATCATTAGAAAAAGTAAGAGATTTATTATCAGTATGAAAGATGTCTGAATATTCTGTTATTAATTTTAAAATTTCGTTTTGCTCTTCTGGGTTCATATGATCGGTTCTAATGTTTGTGAAATCAAGATCATTGTCTAAATTTGTGTTTTGGAAATTTACATTATTTATTTCAAAATTTTCAAGGGGTTCAACGGTAATATTGTTTAAATGAATAAATTGTAGGCCTTTAGTTTCCTGATGTTTATTAGACATGTGTCTTATTTATTTACTTAAAATTTAGAGTTTCTTCTACTGCCATGATGTTAACATCATGTATAATTTCTCTTTCAACTACAATGATACAATTATTATTTAAATTTGGGAAAGAACTGTTTTCCACAAATTAATTATATATCACTGTAACACATGAAACAATTTGTAACATTTTAACATCAATTTTGCTGATGATGGGCGAATTTAGCCCGAAACGTCCAAATTTTAAGTAAATAAATAAGACACATGTCTAATAAACATCAGGAACCTAAAGGCCTACAATTTATTCATTTAACCAAGTTTTCGAGTTCCCAAAATTTCATCGATCGGTAATATTGTTTGTTGTATCGGTCACGCATTCTACGTTCTCGGGATTAATAATTGGGTAGTAGAGTATGTGGTTTTCAATTTTGGCTATGCCCTCTGGAATAATTAAATTATCAACAAATGTTTCCGGTATTTTAAACTTTGCCGTTTTCTATATTATTGATATGAAAGCTAATAATTTTCTCTGATTTTGCAGGAATGTTTATATAGTTGGGTCGTGGCATAATTTTTAAATAATGTAATTTAATAGTCTGAGTTGGTGTTTTCATTTTATCTCGGCCAAGGTCAAGAATAATATCTAACAATTTCAAATTATCTAGGCCCAATAAAATGTCGAACTGATTATGAAAATCAAATAAATAATATTTAAGGAATATATCAGGTTTTTGAAACAATTTTGAACATGGTAATATGACACTAGAATTTTCGGTTGAAGTGCCATGTGCTGTTGTAATTTTGAAGAAGTCGTTTTGAAATTTGTTTTGAAAATATTTATAAGCAATTTCTGGTTTGATAAACGATCGAGTGCTGCCTGTGTCAATTAATACTTTTAGAATATGTTCGGGATAAATAATAAAAGGCAATTCACTTTCATTGTGAGATAAATTTACTGATTAAATTCTGTTTCCGAGGCATTCTTCTCTAAAAAATAATTTTCGTCATATTGCTGGTTGTGATTATCGTATTCGGAGTCGATTTCTTCAATGATAGCATTACTATTGTCGGGGTCTACTGGGTCTAAGTCTAGTATTTCGGTGTTATGCAATTCTTTAAAAGTGAAGTCTAGTGCACGTTGGGTGTGGTTTTGAAAGTAATTATGTTGTTGTCTATAATTATTATAACCAGATGGTCCGGGTTTAGGTCTAAAAGTCTGATTAGTACTTATGCTCATTAGTGTTGGTTTCGGTTGTTTAGGAATAAAATTGTTATTTGAATTTGGTTTAAAAGAATTTTGTTTGACCATTTGATTTTGAAATTGAGGGTTATTAAAGCTGTAATTTGGTAATGGTCGGTACATTAATTAAAGAATATTTCGTGTAACAAGTGATCGATGGCTGGTATTTTAGTTGATCGGTATTGGTTTTGGTTTAAATTAAAATTTTGATGACGTTGTTTGCTTTCTAACTGAAATTCGTTGGTGTGCATATTGAGAGCAGAATTTAGATCTTCAGGATCTTTTAAACCACGCTAGAGAATTCTTGTTGCATATTTTTGAAAATAGGCAATTAATACTTTAGCACTGGCTGATTCTATCTTATTTGTCAAGTAAGAAACTTGCAAATTAAGTAGATCCTGAACTATATTGAAAAATTCAAAAGCATTTTCATTTGTTTGTCTCAATTCTGTCATTTAGATATTCAATGTAAAACAATCGCGTTTATCTTGATATGTGTTCAATAACGCTGTCTTTAGACTGTTCCAATCAGAGATTGTGCAACTGGCGATATTAACCGCAGCTTTGCCTTTGATTTTTGTTAATATGCTAGACATAAGCCATTCGTTTTGAAAATCAGCGGGGTCAGCTGTGACATAAAATTTATTAACAAATTTTTCGCAGATTTCAATAAATCTGGAGAGTAATTTAGTATCGCCGTGAAATTCGGGAATCATGTCGAGGTATTCTCTTTTTAATACAGGGGTTGCCATAATTGTTAAGTTTAGACTATCTATTCTATTTGCTAGATCGTCAAATAATAAGTTATTTTGATTATTATTATAAATTTGGTTTGGTGAGTTACAGGATTGGTCAGAATCTGATTCTGTTTCACTTACTGAATCGGTATTGATATCAATCAATTTTCTAAATGACATGTGCACTTACTTGATCAAAATAAATTTGTCCATTGATTTGTTCCGACGATTTCTCTGTGCTGGAACGATGAACCTGGTTGTGGCAGCTCTGTATTCTTCAGGGCTGGTTGGCGACTTCCACTTCTGCACGAAGTGCTCTCGTACTTGTAAAAGTCTTTGATGCAGGTTCGCGGATACTTCCGTTGCAATATCCAGGAAATCGTAGAAACAAAACGCAAATTTATAATTGAATAATTACGCCTGGATATCCTACCGACTGCGCCAGTTAAGTTACGGGAGTAAGTTAACAACAAAAAAAATGATTTTATTAATCGAAAGTACAAAGATGTTTATTGTACAGAATACAGAATGTAACTGAATAGAATTAAGTAATGTTACAAAAATATGAAAAATATTGAGTATGCAAAAATAGAGGAAATGTGGATTCGAGTAGCGTCTGGGACTCAGCATGGTCAGCAGTTCCCGTGAGAAGTTGTACTTCTAACTTAAATGTTTTAACGAAAATATCCATTTCAAGAATAGGTAAAATCTGACTTTATTTTTGTAAAAAGTAATATAAATATTTGCTTCCGCGCTCGAATTTTATAATTCTACACCATATTTTAGCTAAAAGGATACATTGCAACATGAAAATTGCTATTTCAAGTATGGTAGGTATTCTAGAATCCAGCTCATGTAGCTTACAATATACAACGTATTAATTAAAATGACACCCGAAAATTGAATGTTTATTATTTGATTGGTTCCACGTTTTGGTCACTTTTGAATGACCAATGCTTAAAACCATCCCTAGTATAGATCCTAAAGCATGAATATAATTGTTTTAACAAAAACATGCATTTCAAGAATTGGTAAAATCTGACTTTACTTTTGAAAAAAATCATATAAATAATTGCTTCCGCGCCCAAATTTTATAATTCTTCATCATATTTTTCTAAAAGAAAACATTTCAACAAGAAAATTTATATTTCAAGTGTGGTAGGTATTCTAGAATCCAGCCCATGTATTGTATTGTATTGTATGTATATGAGGGTTTAAGCGTTTTGTCGCTTTTTGTCAACGCGACCTAGAAGATCTATTGTGACATAGCCCTTACTTAGTTTTCCGGAAGTAGATCCAGATTTTTGATGAAGCCGATTATGGCTCCAGCCCATGTAGCTTACAATATACAACATACTCATTAAAATGACACCCGAAAATTGAATGTTTATTATCTGATTGATAACACGTTATGTTCACTTTTGCATGTCCAATGCTAAAACCATCCATAGTATAGATACTAAAGTATGGATATGAATGTTTTAACAAAAATATCCATTACGAAAATAGGAAAATCTGACTTTATTTTTGTAAAAAATCATATAAAGATTTGGTTCCACGCCCGAATTTTATAATTCTTTATCATATTTTAGCTAAAAGAAAACATTGCAACAATAAAATTGCTATTTCAAGTATGGTAGGTATTCTAAAATATGGGCCATGTAGCTTGCAATATACAACGTATTTATTAAAATGGCACCCGAAAATTGAATGTTAATTATTTGATTGGTAACACGTTTTGGTCACTTTTGCATGTCCAATGCTAAAATCATCCATAATTTCAAGTGTAGTAGGTATTCTAGAATCCAGCCCATGTATCTTACAATATACAACGTATTCATTTAAATGACACCCGAAAATTTAATGTTTACTATCTGAATGGTACCACGTTTTGGTCACTTCTTCATGTCCAATACTAAAATTTTCCATAGTATAGATCCTAAAGCATGAATATGAATGTTGTAACAAGAATATTCATTTCAAGAATAGGTATAATCTGACTTTATTTTTCTAGAAAATCATATAAATATTTGCTTCCGCGCCCGACTTTTATAATTCTTCATCATATTTTAGCTAAAAGAAAACATTACAACAAGAAAATTGCTATTTCAAGTGTGGTAGGTATTCTAAAATCCAGCCTATGTAGCTTAAAATATACAAAGTATTCATTAAAATGACACCCGAAAATTGAATGTTTATTATCTGATTGGTACCACGTTTTGGTCACTATTGCATGTCCAATGCTTAAAACTATCCATAGTACAGATCCTAAAGCATGAATATGAATATTTTAACAAAAATATCCATTTCAAGGATAGGTAAAATCTGACATTATTTTTGTAAAAAATCATATAAATATTTGCTTCCTCGCTCGAATTTTATAATTCTTCATCATATTTTAGCTAAAAGAAAACTTTGCAACAAGATAATTGTTATATCAACTTTGGTAGGTATTTTAGAATCCAGCCCATGTAGCTTACAATTTACAACGTGTTTATTAAAATGACACCCGAAAATTGAATGTTTATTATCTGATTGGTATTACGTTTTGGTCACTTTTGCATGTCCAATGCTAATATTATCCATAGTAGTATAAATCCTAAAGAATGAATATGAATATTTTAACAAAAATATCCATTTCAAGGATAGTTAAATCTGACATTATTTTTGTAAAAAATCATATAAATATTTGCTTCCTCGCCCGAATTTTATAATTCTTCATTATATTTTAGCTAAAAGAAAACTTTGCAACAAGATAATTGCTATTTCAAGTGTGGTAGGTATTCTAGAATTCAGCCCATGTAGCTTATAATTTACAACGTGTTCATTAAAACGACACCCGAAAATTGAATGTTTATTATCTGATTGGTACCACGTTTTAGTCACTCTTGCATGTCCAATGCTAAAATTATCCATAGTATAGATCCTAAAGAATGAATATGAATGTTTTAAAAAAAATATCCATTTCAAGAATAGGTAAAATCTGACATTATTTTTGTAAAAAATCATATAAATATTTGCTTCCGCGCCCGAATTTTATAATTCTTTATCATATTTTAGCGAAAAGAAAACATTTAAACAAGAAAATTGCTATTTCAAGTATGTTAGATATTCTAGAATTTAGCCCATGTAGCTTACAATATACAACGTATTCATTAAAATGACACCCGAAAATTAAATATTTATTATCTGATTGGTACCACGTTTTGGTCACTTTTGCATGTCCAATGCTAAAAACCATCCATAGTATTGACCCTAAAGAATGAATATGAATGTATTAACAAAAATATCCATTTCAAGAATAGGTAAAATCTGTCTTTATTTTTGTAAAAAAAATAAATATTTGCTTCCGCGCCCAAATTTTAAAACACTTCATCATATGTTAGCTAAAAGAAAACATAGCAACAAGAAAATTGCTGTTTCAAGTGTGGTAGTTATTCTAGAATCCAGCCCATGTAGCTTACAACATACAACGTATTCAATAAAATGACCATCGAAAATTGAATGTTTATTACCTAATTAGTACCACGTTATGGTCACTTTTGCATGTCTAATGCTAAAATAAGCCATAGTATAGATCCTAAAACATGAATATGAATGATTTAACAAAAATATCCATTTCAAAAATAGGTAAAATATGACTTTATTTTGGTAAAAAAACATATAAATATTTGCTTTCGCGCCCTAATTTTATAAATCTTTACCATATTTTCGCTAACAAAAAACTTTTTAACAAGATACATGCTATTTCAAGTGTGGTAGGTACTCTAGAATCCAGCCCGTGTAGCTTACAATATACAACGTATTTATCAAGAATAGGATAAATCTGACTTCATTTTTTTAAAAAATCATATAAATATTTGCTTCCGCGCCCGAATTTTATAATTCTTCATCATATGTTAGCTAAAATAAAACATTGCATCAAGAAAATTGCTATTTCAATTGTGGTAGGTATTCTAGAATCCAGCCCATGTAGATTACAATATACAATGTATTCTTCAAGAATAGGTAAAATCTGACTTTATTTTTAAAAAAAATCCTATAAATATTTGTTTCCGCGTCTAAATTTTATAATTCTTTATCTTATTTTAGCTAAAAAAAAACATTGAATAAGAAAATTGCCATTTCAAGTGTGGTAGGAATTCTAGAATCCAGCCCATGTAGCTTACAATATACAATGTATTCTTCAAGAATAGGTAAAATCTGACTTTATTTTTGTAAAAAATCATATAAGTATTTGCTTCCGCGCACGAATTTTATAATACTTCATCATATTTTAGCTAAAAGAAAACATTGCAACAAGAAAATAGCTATTTCAAGTGTGGTAAGTATTCTAGAATCAAGTTTATGTAGCTTACAAAATACAACGTATTCATCAAGGATAGGTAAAATCTGATTTTATTTTTTTATTATTTATTATTATTTTTTCCACGCCCGAATTTTATAATTCTTAATCATATTTTACCTAAAAGAAAACATTGAAACAAGAAAATTGATATTTCAAGTGTGGTAGGTATTTTAGAATCCAGCCCATGTAGCTGAAAATATACAACGTATTCATTAAAATGACACCTGAAAATTGAATGTTTATTATCTGAGTGGTACCACGTTTTGGTCACTTTTGCATGTTCAATGCTTAAAACCATCCATTCTATAGATCCTAAAGCATGAATATGAATGTTTTAACAAAAATATCCATTTCAAGAATAGGTGAAATCTGACTTTATATTTGTAAAAATCATATAAATATTTGCTTCCGCGCCCAAATTTCATAATTCTTTATCATATTTTAGCTAAAAAAAACATTGCAACAAGAAAATTGCTATTTCAAGTGTGGTAGGTATCCTAGAATCCAGCCCATGTAGCTTACAATATACAACGTATTCATTAAGAATAGGTAGAATCTGACAATATTTTTGTAAAAAATTATATAAATATTTGCTTTCGCGCCTGAATTTTATAATTATTTATCATATATTAGCTGAAAGATAACATTGCAACAAGAAAATTGCAATTCAAGTGTGGTAAGTTTTCTAAAATACAGCCCATGTAGCTTACATTATACAACGTATTCAACAAGAATAGGTAAAATCTGACTTTCTTTTTGTAAAATATCATATAAATATTGGCTTCCGCGCGAATTTTATAATTCTTTATCATATTTTAGCTAATGGAAAACATTGCAACAAGAAAATTGCTATTTCAAGTGTGGTAGGTATCCTAGAATCCAGCCCATGCAGCTTAAAATATACAACGTATTTGTGGAAAATTTGCGTCCGAAAACGACGGAGTGAATCGAGCAGTCATTGGTAACGAATACGAAAAACAACATACGTCAAGAAAAATATAGTAATCAATTGTATTGTGTAATTTTGAATGTATTTAATTATATCTTATGTTAAAAATATATATTAGTGTTACCGTGAGTTGTGTGTTTATATTAACGTGTGATATTTTTATCATTTTTGGTGCCGAAACCCGGGAATTGTAAACTAAGTGTCAGTGATAACGATATCAACTTAACGCATGAAAATGGATCTGGTACTTAAAAAGACCTATCGTAAACAACTTACAACACTAATCACAGAAGTTCAAGGTATTATTAAAAACGAAAACGTGAATATTAACGAAATTCAAGTGATAATTACGCGAATAAAAGCATTACAAGTGAACTTAAACGAGCTAAACGATAAACTTGCACCTTCGTTTCAAGAAAATCAGTATGAACGAGAGTGTGAGAAAATAGTGGAATATAATGATAAAGCAGTGAAAAGTGTGGCGCAGTTAGAACAACGTATTAAACAAGAAAACGAATCCAGGTTGCAGCTGCAGTCACAGGTAATGCAGAATGAAGAAGCACCAACTACAAACGCACAAACGTCGATCAAGGTAAATTTACCTAAGATTAGTATAAATAAATTTGACGGTGATATTTCCAAATGGCCTGCGTTTTGGGAGCAATATAGTACCACTATTCATAATAATACAAATTTGGATGATGCTACTAAATATGCCTATTTAAAATCATATTTGACGGATAAGGCATCAATATCAATATCTAATTTAACAACTAGTCAATCGTCATACAATGATGCTATAGAATTATTAAAGTCAGAATATGCAAACACTGAAAGAATAGTTGATATATATATTCAAAATTTATTAACAATATCACACGTCAAATATGACAAAGATGTTCATGGTTTAAGAAAACTGTACAACGCAGCAGCTACCACGACAAAATCATTAAAATCACTTGGTATTTCACCGGATCAGTATGGACTTTTGGTAAAGTCAATAGTTTTCAAAGCTTTGCCATATAATTTGAGAATTGCATTCAATAAACAAAAATTGCGTGATATTACTTTAAACGCTGACGAGAATCAGAGTCCTTTAAGTGATCACTCAGTGGATTACAATAAACAAATAACAGATTTACTTCTTTTTATTAAAATTGAATTAGATTCAATGGAGCAAGCTCAATGTACGACTGAATATAGTAACAAGCAAAATTCTTTTAGTCGAAGTCAAAACATAGACAAACCGAAATACAAACAGTATACAGCATCAGGATTATTGATAAGTGCTAAAGATGGATGTATATTTTGTAAATCAAAAGGTCACATAACGAATGAATGCAATAGTTCTCTAAGCATAAGTGAGAAGAAAGATATTTTGAAACAAAATCGTCTTTGTTTTCGTTGCGCTAAAGCGAATCATAGTTCAAGATTTTGCAAAACTAAAGATATAAGTTAAGCTAAATGTAAAAGAAAGCACATAACTGCTATGTGCGATCCGACATATCGACAGTCTCTAAATAACATAAAACAAGATGTATCAAACAAAATGATTAATACAAATTCAACAAATTTATTAACGAATGAATTAATTGGTCATGTTTATCTAAAAACGGCTTGTGCAAACGTCTTAACGCCTCGAAATAGAATGATGATAAGAATGATAATAGATGGAGGTAGTCAATTAACTTTCATAAAAGAAAATTTGTCGAGATTGTTGAAGTTACCTGTAGTGGGTACACATAAAATTACAATACAAGCTTTCGGTCAGGACGAATAAATTAGATGGATCGTCATCAATAAAAGTTAATGGTCTTGCATTTATAGTTGCTTCAACTTCAGTAAGAACGGTTTGCATTTCATCATAATTGATGCAAGCTCTTCCTAACGTTAATTTTATTGCATCCTTCACTGTCTTCACCATTCTTTCCCAAAATCCACCCCACCAAGCAGCTCTTTCTATGATGAAACGCTACTCTATGCGGTACTTTGTTTGTAATTCTTGAACCTTCTCGGATGTTAAAATGTTGGACAACTCTTGAATTTCTTTTGATACTTTTTTAAATGTTTTGGCATTATCTGAATAAATAATACTTGAAATGCCTCTTCAAAAAAAAAATTTTCTTAAAGCTCTCAAACAGCTTTCTGCAGTCAAATCTTGAACCAATTCAAGATGAATTGCTCTTACTACTGCACAAGTACACAACATTATATATGCCTTTGTTTGTTTTTTATTGTCATTTTCTGTGATATACAATGGGCCAGCAAAATCCACTCCCGTTATTTTGAAGGGGTTTGACATCATCAGTCTTTCTTTCGGCAAAGGGGCAAATATTTCATTTCCCGACTTACCTTTGAATTTCAGACATTTCAAACATTTGCCACAAACAGACTTTATTTGCTGTCTTCCTCGTATAATCCAATATTTTTTCCTAATTTCATTGAGAGTTGCATTTACTCCCGCATGCATTACATTTTCGTGACATCTAATAATTAATTTTCTTGTTAATAGTGATTTTTGCGGTAAAATTACTGGATGTTTTCTCTGGAAGGATATAAAAGCTTCTTGAAGTCTTCCACCTAATCTCAAAATTCCATCTTTATCCAAAAAAGGATTGAGCGTTATTATTGAAAAACTTCTACTTATTTCCTTTTCTCTTTTCAATAAATTTATTTCACTTGAGAATTCTTCATTTTGTATTAATTTGATCCAGTATATTTCTGCTTCTCTTAATTCCTTAATACGTAATCTTCCAATTTTTCTTTCCTCTGATTTACAATTATGAATAAATCTAAAAATATATGCAGTAATCCGCAGTACTTTTTCTAATTTATCGAACTTTTCTAAATTAAAAATTGCCTAATTTATTACTTTTGAACTTTTTTCTATTTTATTTATATTGACAAACACTTTTGTTTTTTCATCAATATCATTTTTCGGCCAATTTTTTGGTCCATCTTGAAGCCATAAAGGTCCTTCTTTCCACATTTGTGATTCTTTTAAATTCTTTGCCGATATACCTCGAGTTAACATATCAGCAATATTGTCCTTACTGGGACAATATCACCATTCGCCTTTATTCATGTTTTTAATTTCTGTAACTCTGTTTAGGACATAAATTTCTTTCTTGTTAGTATTTCCCTTTATCCAATATAAAGTTATTTTGGAATCTGACCACATTATGATAGATTTTATTTCTAATGAAAGATTTTCCAAAATATAATTTTGTAGTCTAGTAGCACATAAAGCTGCCGTTAATTCCAATTTAGGTAATGTTAACTGGCGATTACCCTTTTTGTTTATTGGCGCTACTCGACTCTTAGCAATTAAAAATTGACTTTTCATTGAACATAAACATTTTATATATGCTACAGCGCCATATTCTTGAATACTCGCATCTGCAAATACATCCATTTCAACTTCATTTCTTCGTTCAATTATTACAGCTCTTGGAAGATGAAAGCTAGAAAGAATTGAAAGTTGAGTATACCATTTCAACCAATCAACCCTAAAATTTTCTGTTAAAATTTCATCCCATTCAAGATTTTCCTTCCACATGCATTGCATTAAAATCTTTGCTCCTACAGTATATGGTGTAAGTATACCCATGGGATCGAAAATTTTCGCTATTGTTTGTAAAACACTTCGTTTAGTTGGATAAATATTTTCTTTTTCATTCAAAATAGAACTAATATCTACACTCAATTCATCCGTTTTAGTGTACCATAAAATTCCTAATACTTTCTGTACTTCATTTTCTGCGGCTACTTCCCCTTGCTGCTTTAAATATTTGTTAACTTAGGAACTATTTGAGCGCCATTTTCGTAAGTTTATATTAGCAGATTTTAATATTGTTTTAGATTGCTGATATAAATTTAAAGCTTCTTCTACCGTTTCTACAGCAATTACTAAATCATCCACATAAAATGATTTACCCAAAATATCTGCTGTTTTTCTAAATTCTTGATATTCTGCAAAATGCTTCTTTAAACACACGGCTAGAAGAAACGGACTAGTTGTTATTCCAAAAGTTACGCGTGTCATCCGGAAAGTGGCTAAAACTGGTAGTTCCGTTACCGATGGATTTTGACATATGGGTTTGTCATACCAAAGATACCGATGTGAATCGCGATCCTTTTCATTTAAAGATATTTGCAAAAATGCCTTTTCGATATCTGCAATTAAACCGATTTTACCGATTCTAAAATTCAGAAATACCTTCAATAAATCTGGTAATAAATTCGGACCGGCATGCAATTGATCATTCAATGAATCAAAGCCTGGTGCATGCGAAGATGCATCAAACACCACTCTCAACTTCGTAGTCTCTTTATCATCTCTATATACCGGTTTATGTGGCATGTAATAAATCTTATTATTTTCATAATCATTTCTCGAAACAATTTCCGCACAGTCATTGTTTATATACTCTCGTATTGCACTATCATATTCGCATATTTTTCCGTTTCTCAATAATTTATTTGTTAATATTTTTAGACGTACTAATGCACCCGTATAATTTGAGTCTAAATTTTGCTCTGTTTTCCACGGTAATGAAGTTTCATAACGGTCACCTCGAAACATTATCATTTTATCCATAAATTCTTGTGTAAACCCGTCCTTTTGCATCTCGTTAAGATGTATCCCTATGGATTCTAAATCCCAAAATATTTTTAAATCAATGTCTTCCACAGTGGATTGAACATTCATTATAGTTACCATATTAACGTTAAATTTGTAAATAGAATTAGAGTTACTACAACCAAGTAAAGTCCATCGGAACTTGGAATTAACAGCTGTTAGATCTTCGGTCAACTTGTAAGTTTCTTCTTTAATTATTTTCCAGTAATTATCAGCCCCAATTAACATCGAAATTCCGTCTACCGCATTTTGTTCGACGTTGATATCTGCTAATTCATGATGTTTTGCAAATTCTCTAATAATAGGGTCATTTAATAACGGATTGTCCAAGGAATCGAAACATATTTCAGGAACTTCAATAGCGTAAATTTTTACTAATTTATCGTTATGTTGTGATTTTAGAACAACTTCAACCCGATTGCATAATCTAGCAGGTGCACTAGCGTTTTGTCCGAAAGCTTGTATTGTAATTTTATGTGTACCCACTACAGGTAACTTCAACAATCTCGACAAATTTTCTTTTATGAAAGTTAATTGACTACCTCCATCTATTATCATTTTTATCATTTTTGGGGGAGGATGTGGAAAATTTGCGTCCGAAAACGACGCAGTGAATCGAGCAGTCATTGGTAACGAATACGAAAAACAACATACCTCAAGAAAAATATAGTAATCAATTGTATTGTGTAATTTTGAATGTATTTAATTATATCTTATGTTAAAAATATATATTAGTGTTACCGTGAGTTGTGTGTTTATATTAACGTGTGATATTTTTATCAGTATTCATTAAAATGACACCCGAAAATTGAATGTTTATTACCTTATTGGTACCACGTTTTGGTCACTTTTGCATGTCCAATGCTTAAAACCATCCATAGTATAGATCCTAAAGCATGTATATGAAAGGTTTTAACAAAAATATCCATTTTAAGAATAGTTAAAATGTGACTTTATTTTTGTAAAAAATCATATAAATATTTGCTTCCGCTCCCGAATTATATAATTCTTCATCATATTTTAGCTAAAAGAAAACATTGCAACAAGAAAATTGCAATTTCAAGTGTGGTAAGTATTCTAGAATCCAGCCCATGTAGATTACAATATACAACGTATTCATCAAGAATAGGTAAAATCTGACTTTCTTTTTGTAAAATATCATATAAATATTTGCTTCCGCGCACGAATTTTATAATTCTTTATCATATTTTAGCTAAAAGAAAACATTGCAACAAGGAAATTGCTATTTTAAATGTGGTAGGTATTGTAGAATCCAGCCCATGTAGCTTACAATATACAACGTATTCATCAAGAATAGGTAAAATCTGACTTTATTTTTGTAAAAAATCATATAAATATTTGCTTCCGCGCTCGAATTTTATAATTCTTTATCATATTTTAGCTAAAAGAAAACATTGCAACAAGAAAATTGCTATTTCAAGTGTGGTAGGTATTCTAGAATCCAGCCCATGTAGCTTACAATATACAACGTATTCATCAAGAATAGGTAAAATCTGACTTATTTTTGTAAAAAATCAAATAAATTGAAGTGATCGGGGGTGTAGAATGAAATAGTACACAGAGACACACAGAGACAGTATGCAAAAAACTGACTTTTATTTTTGACTGATAATAATAAAACATTTTAAAAATTACTTGACAACCATATCATATAACTTGATATAAAATATATAAAAAATATAATAAAGAGTAGGTTGGGATTTGAAACACCCACAGTACCCCCCTTCCAGAAAGTTTCACTGGAAATCAGCTTGGTAGGGCGTTGTAAATCGAACTCGTCTTCCGTATCTTGTAGTAACTGGATTTGTAGGGGGCTGAGGCGTAGTTGGTGTAGTTGGTTCGTCTTCCATTACACAGGCTGGTTTTAATGATGGAAATGTTTAGATTGTTGCCGTTTATGCAGACGGTATATGTTTTGTCTCCTCGAGGAACCACGGGATATGGACCGTTGTAAGGTTGTTGTAACTGGTGCTTTACTCCGTCGTGTCGAACAAACACTTGTCTAGTCGTGGCGAGGTCTTTAAATATAAAAGTTTTTTTTAGTCCGTGTCGGTTGAGATTTTTCGGTCGAAGTTGTTCAAAATGTCGTCTTAAGTCTTAATACCTAGTAGAACGGTTGGAAGAATTTCTGTCCATTGACTGTTGTTGCGACACTTGATTGCAGCTTTTAATTGACGATGGAATCTTTCTACCATACCATTGGCAGCAGGATTATATGCCGCTGTTCGCAGATGAGTTGTACCTAACAAGTAATTTAAATGCTTGAATAAGTACGACTCGAACTGTCTGCCTTGGTCTGTCGTGACTCTAAGCGGAGTACCAAATCGACAAATCCAGCCGCTGTAGAAAGCTCTTGCAATTGTCTCTGCTTCTTGATTGATAAGTGGAATTGCTTCCGGCCAGCGCGTGTATCTGTCAACACAAGTTAGACAATACCTGTATCCTTGAGATATTGGCATGACTATGATGTCTAGATGTACGTGTTGGAACCGTGCTGTAGGAGGAACGAAGTTTCCAACTGGAGCGTTTACGTCTCGAGTTATCTTTGATCTCTGACACTCAATGCAGGAACGTGCCCATTTTCTACAGTCTGCTCGCATCGTAGGCCAGACATAGCGTTGTGCTACTGCTTTGGCAGTGGCTTTCACTCCTGGATGTGACAGACGATGTATGGCGTCGAAAGCAGATCGTCTGAAGTCAGCAGGCAAGAATGGTCGTACAGCTTGACTTGTTGTATCACAGTAGAGCCAAGCCTGTGAACCTGGTAGCTGGACTTTTTTTAAGATGAGACTAGATCCATCTTGAAGATACGTCTGGAGCTCGGAGTCGTTCTCCTGTGCAGATGATAATGCTTCGAAGTCTATCAGGGAATCGAGACTTTCCACCCGTGACAATGCATCTACTACTACATTGTCTTTTCCTGCAAGGTGTTGAATGTCTGTGGAAAATTGGCTAATAAAATCTAAATAGCGAAATTGGCGAGGAGAACATTGATTCGATTTTTTTGAAAAGGCAAAAATAATTGGCTTATGGTCCGTAAATATGGTGAAAGTTCTTCCTTCAACCATATGTCGGAAGTACTTAACTGCCTGGTAAATGGCCAGAAGTTCTCGGTCGTATGCAGCATATTTCTGTTCAGAAGTATTTAATTTCTTTGAAAAGAAAGCCAGTGGTTCCCACTCCTTGCCTATTCGTTGCTGAAGTACTGCCCCAATACTGTAGTCGGATGCATCTGTAACAATGGCAAGATGCGCATCCAGTTTCGGGTGTGCTAGCAAGGTCGCCTGGGTGAAGTTGTCTCTAGTTTTTTCAAATGCGTTCTCAGCTTCCCCCGTCCATTCAACTGGAGTTTTGCCTCTGGAATCTCCCTTGAGCAACTCGTTTAAAGATGCCTGCAGTTCTGCTGCCCTAGGTATAAATCGTCTATAAAAATTAATCACACCTAGATATTGGCGAAGCTGCTTGATCGTTGTTGGTTTAGTGTAGTTTCTAATTGCTTCTATCTTCTCTGACAGGGGACACGTACCTTCACGTGTTACCAAGTAGCCAAGAAATTTCACTTCAGTCAGTCCAAAAGCGCATTTTGCTGGATTTATTACTACTCCATAATCCTTCAGTCGCTGAAAAAGGATTTCAAGATGTTTCATATGTTCTTCTGTCGACGACGATGCCACTAGGATGTCATCAATGTAGGCATAGCAGAAGTCGAGCCCTCTGAGCACTTCGTCTATGAAACGCTGAAATGTTTGTGCAGCATTACGCAAGCCGAAGGTCATGAACTGGAACTCAAAGAGGCCGAATGGAGTTGTGATGGCTGTTTTTGGAATATCTTCTTCAGCGACTGGAATTTGGTTGAAAGCGCGTACTAAATCTAATTTGGAAAAAATAGTTTTCCGCGTAGTGAGTGGGCAAAATCTTGAATGTGGGGTACTGGATAAAGGTCTGGACACGTACGGGCATTTAAGCGGCGGTAGTCTCCACAAGGTCTCCATTCATTTCCGCTCTTCGGAACCATATGCACTGGATAAGACCAGCAACTCTCCGAAGGTCGAGCTATGCCTAGTTTTAGCATAGATTCAAATTCTCGTTTGGCTGCCAGTAAACGATCTGGTGCTAGTGGTCTTGGTTTCTCAGCTACCGGTGGACCTGGCGTTGTGTGGATGTGATGTCGCGTGTTGTGCTTTACTATCCTTGGACCTCCTACAGGTCGGGTAATTTCAGGAAACCTGTGAAGTAAATGGTGAAAATCTGATACAACAGAAATAGTTTTTATCGAGTCTACCGCGCACTGAACACTTTGTCCTTCTGCTGAGAGTGATGTTTTTGAGTCTATAAGTCTTTTGTTCTTAACATCTACTAAAAGTTCATAATACGCTAAAAAGTCTACACCTATAATGGGTTTTAAAATGTCTGCTACTATAAATTTCCACACAAATTCTCTACGTAGTCCTATATCTAATACTAACTTTACTGTCCCATACGTCGCAATGGTTGTACCATTGGCCGCTGCTAGTTCATATGAAGACTTCTCTCTTCGTTGATGAAGTCGTGTACGAGGATAGACGCACAAGTCAGCACCAGTATCTACGAGAAACTCGACTCGTGACGTTTTGTCATACACGAAGAGTCGGCGTGACGTTGGGCTTGTATTGCTGGCCGCCATCAACGATTGCCCTGGTCGTTTCCCTCCGTCTTCTGTCTGAAGCTATATGGCGGTTTGCACCGCTTTGCCCGTACACCAAACTGTTCGTGGTACCAGCAATATCCAAGTCCTACATATTTTCCAGGACCTCTGGAACAGGATCTAGAGCGTTGTCTAAAATTTTGCCTACCTTGGTGTTGGTACAACCGTTCGAGTTTTTCTGTCATGTCAGAAATTTCTTTTCTGAGCAACTCTATTTCACTCCCAGAAGCAGAAGTAGGAGCTGGTGGTGGTGCTGTTGTTTCAAAAACAACAGGTGCTGGAGTGTTGGCTTCCATGATAGCGTCAGCTAGTTCAGCCACATCGTCCAAATCTGCTCGTTTTTGTGTGGCTAAAATCGCCTGCATATTTTGCGGAAGGCGACCTGACCACAGTGTCCTTAACAGCTCTTCTGACACTGTTGAACCTGCTAGGGTTCTGAGACGCCGCAGAAATTGTAAGGGCCGGCTGTCACCCATTTCTTCTCGTTCTAAAAGTCTTCGGGTTTTTTGTTCTTGCGAAGCACTTAATCTAGTTTTTAAAGCTGCAGCTATCGCGGTAAATGGTTTTTCGGGCGGATTCATTATTATGTCCCGCACTTCACATGTTGTACGAGGGTCGAGCATTGTTAACACATAGTCAAATTTGGTTTCCTCGTTTGTTACATTAGATAACCGGAAACAACGCTCCGCGATTTTTAACCACATCTCTGGATCGTCTGTATTAAAGGGCGGTAACTTTACAGCGATACGATTAACTTCCTCGGTATGAGACATTTTTTTTTCTTTAAATAATAAAAAATTCGAAAAGAAACGAGAAACTGAATTTAAAATCACAAAAAATCATGCACTAAATCACTTCACTGCATGAAGATCACGTCGGGGTCACCATTTGAAGTGATCGGGGGTGTAGAATGAAATAGTACACAGAGACACACAGAGACAGTATGCAAAAAACTGATTTTTATTTTTGACTGATAATAATAAAACATTTTAAAGTTACTTGACAACCATATCATATAACTTGATATAAAATATATAAAAAATATAATAAAGAGTAGGTTGGGATTTGAAGCACCCACAAAATATTTGCTTCCGCGCCCGAATTTTATAATTCTTCATAATATTTTAGCTAAAAGAAAACATTGCAACAAGAAATTTGATATTTCAAGTGTGGTAGGTATTCTATAATCAAGCCCATGTAGCTTACAATATAAAACGTATTCATTAAAATAACACCCGAAAATTGAATGTTTATTATCTGATTGGTACCAGGTTTTAGTCACTTTTGCATGTCCAATACTAAAATTATCCATAGTATAGATCGTAAAGCATGAATATTAATGTTTTAACAAAATTATCCATTTCAAAAGAAAACATTGCAACAAGAAAATTGCTATTTCAAGTGTGGTAGGTATTGTAGAATCCAGCCCATGTAGCTTACAATATACAACCTATTCATCGAGAATAGGTAAAAGCTGATTAAATTTTTGTAAAAAATCATATAAATATTTGCTTCCGCGACCGAATTTTATAATTCTTTATTAAAATGTAGCTAAAAGAAAACATTGCAACAAGAAAATTGCCATTTCAAGTATAGTAGGTATTCTAGAATCTAGCCCATGTAGCTTAAAATATACAACGTATTCATCAAGAAAAGGTAAAATCTGACTTTATTTTTGTAAGAAATCATATAAATATTTGCTTCCGCGCCCGAATTTTACAATTCTTCATCATATTTTAGCTAAAAGAAAACATTGCAACAAGAAAATTGATATTTCAAGTGTGGTAGGTATCCTAGGATCCAGCCCATGTAGCTTAAAATATACACCGTATTCATTAAAATGACACCCGATAATTGAATGTTTATCATTTGATTGGTACCACGTTTTGGTCACTTTAGCATGTCCAATGCTTGAAACCATCCATAGTATAGATCCTAAATCATGAATATGAATGTTTTCACAAAATATCCATTTTAAGGATAGTTAAAATCTGACTTTATTTTTGTAAAAAATCATATAAATATTTGCTTCCGCGCCCGAATTTTATAATTCTTCATCTTATTTTAGCTAAAACAAAACATTGTAACAAGAAAATTGCTATTTCAAGTGTGGTAGGTGTCCTAGAATCCAGCCCATGTAGCTTACAGTATACAACGTATTTATCAAGAATAGGTAAAATCTGACATTATTTTTGTAAAAAATCATATAAATATTTGCTTCCGCGCCTGAATTTTATAATTCTTCATCATATTTTAGCTAAAAGAACACATTGTAACAAGATAATTGCTAATTCAAGTGTGGTAAGAATTCTAGGATCCAGTCCATGTAGCTTACAATATACAACGTATTTATCTAGAAAAGGTAAAATCTGACTTAATTTTTGTAAAAAATCATATAAATAATTGCTTCCGCGCCCGAACTTTATAATTCTTCATCATATTTAAGCTAAAAGAAAACATTCTTGATCACTTGTACAGCGTGCGAGTATGTTGACGTTATTTTATTTGCTCCTAAAGTTTCTTAATTTTTCTTAGCAATACAGTTATATTTTGGTGATCTCTTTCAAACAAGTGCAAGATAAACAAAGTGCAGTACATCAAGTGAAATAGTTTTCAACCGTTCATAAAAATAGAACAGTTTTTACTACATTTTTATTAAGAATCAATACACACGTTGACAATAAAGTCGAAAATTGCAAACTTTTAAAATAAAATAATTAAACGCGTAAAAACTTATAATAATTAAGAGTTCGTTCACATCTACAATTTCAAATGACTTGGTCTGCCACAAAATCAGCTGGCGATACCAGTGGCGAAACTATGGACAACACTAGTAAAACTATAAATGATTTTTTTAGTTCTTCTAAGTTTGAAAAACTGTTAAATAAAATAGTAACCACAGCAATCCAAGCCGAATTAAAACACAATGACATATTAAAAACTCATTTTGAATCTGAAATAAATAAGTTAAACAATGAAATCTCTGAACTGAAGCATACAAACTTAAAACTTAAAAACGAACTTGATAAATACAAGTGTCAGATATATAAAACCAGAAACAGTGAACCGAATAAAAATAAAAATACAGACGCTAACATAACTCAAAATACTCAAAACATTCGAAGTAGTCAAAAAAGTGAAACGAGTGATAAACCAAATAATCTTGTAAAGAAAAAATCCCAAAAGACAATAGTTGGGTCAGCACCTGACTCAGAAAACTTAAGCAAATTCCAAAGTGGCAAGAAGAAAGCTTGGTTCTATGTCGGGAGAGTGACTGCTTCAACAACATCAGAAGACGTGTTAGAGTATTTAAAATCAGAATGTCCCAATGGCGATTTCACATGTGAACAACTCACATCCAGCGGACTCAACAAATCCTTCAAAGTTAGTGCTGACTTCTCCTTGTATGATATTCTTAGCAACAATGACTTTTGGCCTGACCGTATTGTTGTTAAACGATACTTTTTTCGCCGAGAAACCGCAGGAATATTTGAAAAAATCCAACAGTCCTAATCAGATAACTCAGAATATCTCAATTTTTTATTGGAATGTTCAAAGTTTAACTAATAAATGTAATCTAATCGATATTGTAAACATTGATATTAATGCTAGTGTAATAAGCTTAAGCGAACATTGGCTTAAAGAGAAACAAAACAATTTATACAATATAAATGGCTTTTATAAATCCTCATGTTTTAATAGAACCCAATCAATACACGGGGGAGTAATTATATTTGTTAAAGAAAGCATCACATCTTTTGAAATATCAAGTGTTAAAGCTTTATCTGTTGAATATGACTGTGAAATTGTTTCTGTCTTCTTAAGCCAGTTCAAATATATTGTAGTATCATTATACAGAGCTCCTAGAGGAGATTTTAATAATTTTGTAAACATACTAAGCCATGCCTTAGAAATATTAAGTAAATTTAATGTAAAAATTGTTCTAGTAGGTGATTTCAACATAGACTTTTTCACTACTAACAATAATAAAAAATTACTAATTAATTTAATGACTACCTACGGCATGGATCTCACAATCACACAATACACACGCATCACTGATCGCAGTAAAACTTGTATAGATAATCTATTTACCAATCTGACATGTAATTTTACAACTTCAGTACAAAAAAAGTGTAATATATTTTTTAATACCCTTTTATATTACAGAGACAGTGCTTTTCCAAAAATAGTAAGAAGACCAAACAAAGAAAATCATAAGTGGGTAACGCCTGAGCTAAAATCTACTCATGATCACTTAACATTTCTTCGGGAGTTGATCTCATCTGGGTATCACGACTTAAAACCAAGGTACAAAAAACTCAAAAAAGCATATCTTGAGCAGGTAAGCGAATCTCGAAAATTATTCAATTATGAAAAGCTTTCTCAATCAAATGTATGGTCCCTAATTAATGATGAAACTGGTAGAAATATTAAAAATAATAAATGTTTAATAAGCGCAGATAACTTTAATGATTATTATGCTTCAATTGCGGACAGTATAATCAATCAACTAAATCCCTCTGAGTTTGATTATAATCATTTTCTAAACAAAACTAAAAGGTGCAGCAATTCTGTTTATTTTAATCCGACAACTACGACCGAAATTTATAATATTGTCCGTGAGATAAAGAACAAGGTATCCACTGATATCTACGACATAAATATTATTTTACTCAAAACAGTCATTAAATATTTGACAGAACCTCTATGTAACTTAATTAATGCATTTTTTCACAGTAGGAAGGATCAGTGAAAATATTTTAATTTGGAGAAATGAAGGCCTTGGTGATCCATTTCGAACGTTTATAATTTTCAAATGCTAGGACGTTTCGAACCTTAGTGGTTCATCTTCAGCTAATTTAGATTTATTTTAAACAAGTATTGGTTAAATCAATGTAAAATACATTTTGTCAATTTAAGTATAATTGATACATTCTCATAACTTGAGAAAAAGTCTATTCAACTTGAACTCTTCTCGTTCTATGGTTCTGAGTTTCACATGTTCAACCATAGAACGAGAAGAGTTCAAGTTGAATAGACATTTTCTCAAGTTATGAGAATGTATCAATCA
The DNA here is from genome assembly GCA_035578165.1 of Stenolophus ochropezus. Classification (NCBI taxonomy): domain Eukaryota; kingdom Metazoa; phylum Arthropoda; class Insecta; order Coleoptera; family Carabidae; genus Stenolophus; species Stenolophus ochropezus. The sequence continues at coordinate 1,102,680 of JAQOWZ010000051.1, read as the reverse complement.
TACTTAAATTGACAAAATATATTTTACATTGATTTAACCAATACTTGTTTAAAATAAATCTAAATTAGCTGAAGATGAACCACTAAGGTTCGAAACGTCCCAGCATTTGAAAATAATAAACGTTCGAAATGGATCACCAAGGCCTTCATTTCTCCAAATTAAAAAATTAATTAATGCATGTTTAGAGCACGGAATTTTTCCTGATAAACTGAAAGTCGCCAAAATAATTCCAATTCATAAAATTGGTGAAAATGGTGTAGCCTCTAATTATAGACCAATTTCAATTTTACCAGTAATATCAAAAATTTTTGAAAAAGTAATTTATGTACGTCTCCATAAATTTCTTGTTTCAAACGATTATTTTACTGGTGAACAATATGGGTTTCGCGAGGGAAAATCCACTACAGATGCGGTAATGTCATTAATTCAAGTTATAATAGATTCTTGGAAAAATAATGAAATATGCAGAGCCAAACTAGAACACTCTGGTGTAAGGGGTATTCCTTGGCAGTTATTAAAATCTTATCTTTATAACAGACAACAAGCCGTATCAGTTAATGATACAATAAGCACATTTAAATACATAAATAAAGGCGTTCCTCAAGGAAGTATTCTTGGTCCCCTTTTGTTTATAATTTATGTCAATGATTTACCTCAAAATGTTAAATCAAAAATAGTACAATTTGCAGATGATACTACAATAATAAATCACAGTTCCTCAAAAGAAATACTAGAACAAAATAGTAATGAATCACAAATTCAAGCCATTGAATGGTTTACTGCAAATCTTTTGAGCCTAAATAAAGACAAAACAAACACAATAGATTTTATGAATTCAAAGAAATCTGATGAACTCCCCCAAAAATACTTAGGTCTCGTTTTACAAAAAAACCTAAAATGGAAAGACAATACAGATATACTGTGTAGGATGTTAGCTTCATGCCTGTTTGCCCTACGTAAAATATATTGTACAGTCGGCCCATCAGCAACTAAAATAGCTTACTTCGCATTATTTCATTCTGTCATGAGCTACGGCTTATTAATATGGGGCCAATCATCTGAAGTGAACAGAGTATTTATGATGCAGAAGAAGGCTGTTAGAATACTTGCCGGCGTAAGTCCAACACACTCTTGTAAGGACCTATTTAAAAAGCTTGGTATTCTTACACTTCATTCCCAATATATTCTGAATAGTTTAATGTACATCAGGAAAAACTTATTAAATTTTACAACTCATTCCGAGATTCATAAATACAATACGAGAAATAACAATAACTTAACAACAGTAAAATTCAGTCGAACAAATTCGCAACTTAACAGTGTTAATGTTATGCTCTTTAACAAGCTTCTCGAAACTACAAGAAAATTAGAGTCAAAAAAATTTAAATCCACTTTATATAAACTATTACTAAATAAAAGTTACTATAGCGTAGAAGAGTATTTAAAAGATGAAAATTTTATCAATGCGTTTTGAAAGTGTGATTGTGAGTTTAATGCACAAAAATCAATAAAATTAATTATACTGTTAAATATACGTTAATATACCATTGTTTTTATTTAAGCATTATATCTTAAAATTAGACGTACTGTGCATGTAAGTGCTTTTCAGTCAATGAAAAATTATTATTATTATTATTACTATTATTGTAACAAGAAAATTGCTATTTCACGTGTGGTAGGTATTCTAGAATCCAGCCCATGTAGCTCACAATATACAACGTATTCATCAAGAATAGATAAAATCTGACATTAGTTTTGTAAAAAATAATATAAATATTTTCTTCCGCGCCCGAATTTTATAATTCTTCATTATATTTTAGCTAAAAGAAAACATTGCAACAAGAAAATTGCTATTTCAAGTTTGGTAGGTATTCTAGTATCCAGCCCATGTAGCTTACAATATACAACGTATTCATCAAGAATAGGTAAAATCTGACTTTATTTTTGTAAAAAATCATATAAATATTTGCTTCTGCGCCCAAATTTTATAATTCTTCATCATATTTTAGGTAAAAGAAAACATCGCAACAAAAAAATTGCTATTTTAAGTGTGGTAGGTACTCTAGAATTCAGCCCATGTAGCTTACAATATACAACGTATTCATCAATATTAGGTAAAATCTGACTTTATTTTTGTAAAAAATCATATAAATCTTTGCTTCCGCGCCCAAATTCTATATTTCTTCATCATATTTTAGCTAAAAGAAAACATTGCAACAAAAAATTTGCTATTCCAAGTGTGGTACGTATTCTAGAATCCAGCCCATGTAGCTTACAATATACAACGTATTCATCAAGAATAGGTAAAATCTGACATTATTTTTGTAAAAAATAATATAAATATTTGCTTCCGCGCCCATATTTTATAATTCTTTATCATATTTTAGCTAAAAGAAAACATTACAACAAGGAAATTGCTATTTCAAGTGTGGTAGGTATTCTACAACCCGGCCCATGTAGCTTACAATATACAACGTATTTATCAAGAATAGGTAAAATCTGACATTATTTTTGTAAAAAATCATATAAATATTTGCTTTCGTGCCCGAATTTTATAATTCTTTATTATATTTTAGCTAAAAGAAAGAATCGCAACAAGAAAATTGCTATTTCAAGTGTGGTAGGTATTCTAGAATCCAGCCCATGTAGCTTACGATATACAACGTATTCATTAAAATAACGCCCGAATATTAAATGTTTATTATCTGATTGGTACCACGCTTCTGTCAGTTTTGCATGTCCGATGCTAAAATTATCCATAGTATAGATACTAAAGCATGAATATAAATGTATTAAAAGAAATATCCATTTCAAGAATAGGTAAAATCTGACTTTATTGTTATAAAAAATCTTATAAATATTTGCTTCCGTGCCCGAGTTTTATAATTTTTATATTTTAGCTAAAAGAAAACATTGCAGCAAAAAAATTGCTATTTCAAGTGTGGTAGGTATTCTAGAATCCAGTTCATGTAGCTTACAATATACAACGTATTCATCAAAAATAGGTTAAATCTGACATTATTTTTATAAAAAATCATATAAATATTTGCTTCCATGCCCGAATTTTAAATTCTTCATTATATTTTAGCTAAAAGAAAATATTGCAACAAGAAAATTGCTGTTTCAAGTGTGGTAGGTATTCTAGAATCTAGCCCATGTAGCTTACAATATACAACGTATTTATTAAAATGACACTCGAAAACTGAATGCTTATTATCCGATTGGTACTACTTTTTGGTCACTCTTGCATGTCCAATGCTTAAAATTATCCATAGTATAGATCCTAAAGAATGAATATGAATGTTTTAACAAAAATATTCATTTCAAAAAAAGGTAATATCTGACTTTATTTTTGTAAAAAATCATATAAAAATTTGCTTCCGCGCCCGAATTTTATAATTTTTCATTATATTTTAGCTAAAAGAAAACATTGCAACAAGAAAATTGCTATTTGAAGTGTGGTAGGTATTCTAGAATCCAGCCCATGTAGCTTAAACTATACAACGTATTCATCAAGAATAGGTAAAATCTGACTTTAATTTTGTAAAAAATCATATAATTATTTGCTTCCGCGCCTGAATTTTATAATTCTTCGTCATATTTTAGCTAAAAGAAAACATTGCAACAAGAAAATTGCTATTTCAAGTGTGGTAGGTATTCTAGAATCCAGCCCATGTCGCTTACAATAAACAACGTATTCGTTAAAATGACACCCGAAAATTTAATGTTTATTATCTGAGTGGAACTACGTTTTGGTCACTTTTGCATGTTCAATGCTCAAAACCATCCATAGTATAGATCCTTAAGCATGAATATGAATGTTTTAACAAAAATATCCATTTCAAGAATTAGTAAAATCTGAAATAATTTTTGTAAATATCTTATAAATATTTGCTTCCGCGCCCGAATATTATAATTCTTCATCATAATTTAGCTAAAAGAAAACATTGCAACAAGAAAAATGCTATTTCAAGTGTGGTAGGTATTCTAGAATCCAGCCCATGTAGCTTAAAATATACAACGTATTCATTAATATGATACCCGAAAATTTAATGCTTATTATCTGATTTGTAACACGTTTTGGTCGCTTTTGCATATCTAATGCTAAAATTATCCATAGTATAGATCCTAAAGCATAATTATGAATGTTTTAACAAAAATATCCATTTCAAGAATAGGTAAAATCTGACTTTATTTTTGTAAAAAAAACCATATAAATATTTGCATCCGCGCCCGAATTTTATAATTCGTCATCATATTTTAGTTAAAAGAATATATTGCAACAAGAAAATTGCTATTTCAAGTTTGGTCGGTATTGTAGAATCCAGCCCATGTAGCTTACAATATTCAACGTATTCATTAAAATGACACCCGAAAATTGAATGTTTATTATCTAATATGTACCACGTTTTGGTCACTTTTGCATGTCCAATGCTAAAATTATCCATAGTATAGAACCTAAAGCATAAATATGAATGTTTTAACAAAAATATCCATTTTAATTATAGGTAAAATCTGACTTTTTTTTTGTAAAAAATCATATAAATATTTGCTTCCGCGTCCGAATTTTATAATTCTTTATCATATTTTAGCTAAAAGAAAACATTGCAACAAGAAAATTGCTATTTCAAGTGTGGTAGGTATTCTAGAATCCAACCCATATAGCTTACATTATACAACGTATTTATCAAGAATAGGTAAAATCCGACTTTATTTTTGTAAAAAATTATATAAATATTTGCTTCCGCGCCCGAATTTTATAATTCTTCATCATATTTAAGCTAAAAGAAAACATTGCAACAAGAAAATTGCCCATGTAGCTTACAATAAACAACGTATTCATTAAAATTACACCCGAAAATTGAATGTGTATTATCTGAGTGAAACTACGTTTTGGTCACTTTTGCATGTCCAATGCTTAAAACCATCCATAGTATAGATCCTAAAGCATGAATATGAATGTTTTTACAAACATAACTATTTCAAGAATAGGTAAAGGCTGACATTATTTTTGTAAAATATCATATAAATATTTGCTTCCGCGCCCGTATTTTATAATTCTTTATCATATTTTACCTAAAAGAAAACATTGCTTTAAGAAAATTGCTATTTTAAGTGTAGTAGGTATTTTAGAACCCAGCCCATGTAGCTTACAATATACAACGTATTCATTAATATGACACCCGAAAATTTAATGTTTATTGTCTGATTTGTACAACGTTTTGGTCACTTTTGCATGTCTAATGCTAAAATTATCCATAGTATAGATCCTAAAGCATGATTATGAATGTTTTAACAAGAATATCCATTTCAAGTATAGGTAAAATCTGACTTTATTTTTGTAAAAAATCATATAAATATTTGCTTCTGCGCCCGAATTTTATAATTCTTTATCATAATTTAGCTAAAAGAAAACATTGCAACAAGAAAATTGCTATTTCAAGTGTGGTAGGTATTCTAGAATCCAGCCCATGTAGCTTACAATATACAACGTATTCATCAAGAAAAGGTAAAATCTTACTTTATTTTTGTAAAAAATTATATAAATATTTGCTTCCGCGCAACTATTTTATAATTTTTCATCATATTTTAGCTAAAAGAAAACATTGCAACAAGAAAATTGCTATTACAAATGAGGTAGGTATTCTAGAATCCAGCCCATGTAGCTTAAAATAAACAACGTATTCATTTAAATGACACCCGAATATTGAATGTTTATTATCTGATTGGTACTACGTTTTGGCCACTTTTGCATGTCCAATGCTTAAAATCATCCATAGTATAGATCCTAAAGCATGAATATGAATGTTTTAACAAAAATATCCATTTCAAGAATAGGTAAAATCCGATTTTATTTTTGTAAAAAATCATATAAATATTTTCTCCTGGGCCCGAATTTTATAATTCTGCGTCATATTTTAGCTAAAAGAAAACATTGCAACAGGAAAATTGCTATTTCAAGTGTGGTAGGTATTCTAGAATCCAGCCCATGTAGCTTACAATAAACAACGTATTCATTAAAATGACACCCGAAAATTGAATGTTTATTATCTGAGTGGAACTATGTTTTGGTCACTTTTGCATGTCCAATGCTTAAAAACATCCACAGTATAGATCCTAAAGCATGAATATGAATGTTTTAACAAAAATATCCATTTCAAGAATAGGTAAAATCTGACTTTATTTTTGTAAAAAATCATATAAATATTTGCTTCCGGGCTTGAAATTTATAATTCTTTATCATATTTTAGCTAAAAGAAAACATTGCAACAAGAAAATTGCTATTTCAAGTGTGGTAAATATTCTAGAATCCAGCCCATGTAGCTTACAATAAACAACATATTCATTAAAATGACACCCGAAAAATGAATGTTTATTATCTGAGTGGAACTACGTTTTACTCACTTTTGCATGTCCAATGCTTAAAACCATCCATAGTATAGATCCTAAAGCATGAATATGAATGATTTAACAAATATAACTATTTCAAGAATAGGTACAGTCTGACATTATTTTTGTAAAAAATCTTATAAATATTTGCTTCCGCGCCCGAATTTTATAATTCTTTATCATATTTTAGAGGTTGGCAATACTGCTCCACACGAATAGACGCAAAAAAATCTGAAGAGAATAAAACATTATTTAAAAATATCGAAACGTTTATAATCATCGAAAACATTAATAACGGTTAATTTAAATATAAAAGAGGAAGCACGTAAGAAAATTTCAATAAAATAACCAATTTTATTAAAGTAAGGTACACATAACCTTACTTTTCCTGTTACAACTGTTTGCAACCATGGAAGAAATAATGAAAAATCTAACTTCCATAGAAACGAAAGTCGATCAAACCAAAGAAGAAGTTTTTAAAATTAACACATCTTTAGCTGAAGTTAAAACAAATGACACCAAATTAGAAATTATAGTTAACCAACAACAAAATGTAATCAAAAAGTTGGAACAACAACTGAAGAAGAAAAATTTGATTTTTGTGGGTGTGAAAGAGAATAGTGATGAGAAAAACGAAGAAGTTGAATCTAATATATTACAAATCATTAATGATTACATAAAAATGCAACTCACAAAAGACAGTATAGAAGATGCTTTCCGTCTAGGGACAACGAAAGAAAATTATAACAGACCGATCCTAGTTTCATTTACTATGCTTAGAATCAAACAGGAAATATTTAAAAACAGGAACAAACTTAAAGGTAGTAATATTTATATAAATGAAGACTTAACGTCAGATAAACTCGAAGAAAAGAAGCTACTTTTAAAAGAAAGAAAGAGATTAAGGGAAGAAGGAAAATCTGTTAAAATAGTCGGCAATAAGCTGGTAATTGAAAGTAGATCTATCAGCGGTCCAGGTAGAAACGACAAACGGCATAGGGGCAGCAACACCTCCGAAGACACCCATTAAACCGATGGCGAAGAAACAAATTACTATCGATACGTTCTTTCCCGCCACGGAGTCTTCCTCCTGACGTTTCAACACTTCAAGACAACACGAAACTAAGTAACTCTTTTCAAAATTCCCCCACCAAGATTGTTTCAAAAAATTCAATTAATATCGCATTTTGGAATGCAAATGGTTTCAAAAGTCTGTTTAATCTGAATACCGAAACTATAGATTTTCTTTTGCAAGCAGAAATAATTTGCTTTTGCGAAACCTGGCTGACACATGAAATAAAAACACTTCCTAATTTTCTAAATGAATATAGCAATAATATTTGTCAAGTAATAGCAGTTAAAGATAAAATTAATGGCCGAGCTAGCGGCGGTATATTAGTTGTATTTAAAAATGAGATTTTTGAAAGCATCAGCATCAATGAATCGTACAATTATTGGCTATTTATGAAAGCTAGTACACATACTGAAAACTTTCTTATAGGGACTATCTATCTAAAACCTATTTATTCGGTTGTCGTTCGTGAGACAATTTAGATGCGTATGTGCTTTTTTGAAATTTGTACGATGTATGTAATACTGAATGAATCTACGAATGTATGCTGTGTACATGATTATAATCTATAGATTCTACTTACCCTGATGAAGGTATAAGTGTATACCGGAACGTCGGTTTTGTAGGAATAAACGCTGTATGACTGAAATTTCGATTAATTGTTTTTTATCTACACTACACCACAGTCGAAAAAATCCCATCCCTTATCTAAAACCTAGTTTAGACGATAACATATCTATAGAATTACTAGAAGATTCACTTCACTCTTTTTTAGAAACCTTTCATGCCAATGCTAAAGTTGTCATTACGGGGGACTCTAATGCCAGAATCGGCCAGCTGAACCAACTTGCAGAAAATTGTGTCAGCAATCCAAATATTTTTGAAGAGAGATTGTCTAATGAAGATTTAGTCAACAAAAGGGGAAAAAAACTAACAGAAACAATGGAAAGTCTAGCTTTATATGTTCTCAACGGTCGGTGACATGGCGATTACCCTGGTAAGCACACATATTTAAGCTCCAATGGTAAAAGTATTATAGATTTGGTATGGGTAGATATAAACACTATGGAATATGTAACTAAATTTGAAGTCTTTCCTACTTTGGAATCATCAGGCCATAACATCTGTCTTTTATCTTTTGATACAATTGAAAATAAAAATGTAATTAGTAAAACCCAAAAAAAGGAGACAAGATACATAACAAAATTTCAATTTCTGGAATGTAAAGCTCCGGAATTTTCAAAGTTACTAAATGAGTCACCGCTCATTTATTTCAACAGCAGTAATATTACAGAAATAAATAATAACTTATTAATAGCTATTAAAGAGGCCGCTATTTTAAGTGGAATGTTCAAAGTTGTAAAAATTAAGGAACAAACTCAAAATTATAAAAGCAGAAAAAATAATCCGTGGATTAATGCTGATTGTTTAAACTTAAAATACCAAACTAAAGATTTACTAAAAAAAGTATAGAGAAGATCCTTCTGATATAAATATTTCAAATTTCGTAGACAGTAAACGTTCTTACAGAAAACTTATAAAGTTCAGAAAAAATGAATTCCAACGCACTATCACTGACAGACTAACAAATGTAAAGAACAACAACGATTTTTGGAATGTTATAAAACAACTTAAACCAAAACACATGTCTATTAATCATATCAGCACTGATAAATGGCAAACATTTTACAGTACTATGTACCCAAAAGTCAATGATTTAAACCTCCCCCATTTTTATGACTGCTTTAATACCAATTTCGATTCAAGTATTACAATACAAGAACTTCTCACCTCAATTAATGATTCAAAAGCAGGAAAGGCCCCATGAAAAGATGATATCAGTAACAATTTTTATAAAAACTTACCTAGCAATTGGCTTTCTTATCTACTAAATTTCTTTAATAAAATAATTGATGAAGAAAAAATACCGTCTTCGTGGTCAGAAATCCAATTATTTATGCTTTTCAAAAAAGGGGATACCTCTGATCCTCTCAATTATCGGGGTATTGCTCTAATTAATTCAATATGCAAACCCTTCACACAAATTATAGCATCTCGAATTCAAAATCATCTAGAAGCTAACTCTATACTCTGTGAAAATCAAATGGGTTTCAGAAAAAAAGGAGTACAATAGATTGTATCTTTTCCTTAACCGCAATAATTCATATACAATTAAGTCTGGCAAAAAATTCTGTTTATGTTATATTTGTCGATTTCAAGCGAGCTTTTGACTCCATAAACCATTCATTGCTTTGGCAAAAATTGTACAATGCAGGAATTAGCTCAAAAATAATAAGAATTCTTCAAAATTTATATAAAAACGCAAATCTAACTTTCCAAAATTCAGATTCTTTATCAAATGAAACTATATTTGTTACTGAAGGTGTGTTACAAGGAGAAATTTTATCCCCAACTTTATTCTCAATTTATATAAACGACTTAGAGGAATATTTACGTAAAGCAGGAGCTAGTGGTCTTAACATTGACAATCACAATGACTTACTAATGCTCGCTTATGCAGACGACTTAATGATACTTTGTAAATCTCTTATAGACGTACAAAGAAAATTAAACCTGTTAAAAACGTACTGCGAAATTAATAAACTAGAACTTAATGCTAAAAAGAAAAAATCTTACCATTTCATAAAGGTCGTATAAAATCATCGCCTCCGTTTAGATATGGAAGAAAGACTATTGAGGTAGTAAACAAATTCTGCTACCTGGGTGTAATATTTACTAGTTCAGTTAAATTTTTGGAAACTACCAATCACTCGTTAAAAAAAGATGCAACATCTACCATTGTAGCTAAAAATATTCTAGCTGAAGGGAAATCAAATATGTGGCAAGAAAAAATTAAACTGTTAAATTCAATCGTTAATGCCACCGCATTGTATGTCGTCGAAATATGGGGATTGCGATACTGCGATAAAATTGAACTATGTCAGTTACGTTATATTAAATCTATTTTATCTTGCGCAAAAACTACTCCTGGTTTTATGCTAAGAACGGAATCCAACTTAAAACATATAAAAATAGAAATTGTTAAAAGAACTTTAAAGTGGTGGGCTAGAGTACTTATGTTGGAAGATACTCACATAACAAAAATACTATATAATAGACTAGTTACCTTAGATAAAAGTCCGTATAATAAAGCCGAATATAATTAGGTAACGCAGTTAAAAATACTTTGTTCTGATCTCCATTTCGAGGTTTTATGGCAACGTCAGAGCATAAATATAAGAGAAATACAGACCATTCTGGAAACATTAAATAGAAATTTACAAGAAAAAGATGCAATATTAGTAAGATCCTCTAAATTTAGTCAACACTATAAAGAAATATCACCAATCGTTTCAAACTATAGTTATCTGAATATAAACATCTCTTTCACTAAAAAACGCGTCATTGCTCAATTACGATTAAGCAGTCAATAAAGTATAAATATTTCAATAAACAGCATAAGATATCATGCAACTCGCAAAAACAAGAAAGTATTTATCATCTTCTTATTGAATGCCCTATGTACCGACAGTTGAGAATTGTATACCTCCCTCAATATTTATCTACGAATGAAACAAATTACCCAGAAATTTTTAATGTCACAAATAAAGCTCAAATTAATAATCTCTTCTACTATATATCGGGTGCACTTAAATTAAGAAGCTGCTGCTTGTCCGAATAACTAACCAAATACCTAATGACAACTATAGAATTGGCATATGGAGTGTTCCATAATTTGTAAGGTCAAATATAAATAATGTTACTAAACAGTTAGTTTTATTATATTATCACATTTAATAGTGTTATCATAAAGGACATGTTTACTTTGTTCATATTGCTAGTTTTTAATTAGTTTCATACAAATATATATATTTATATACAATATAACCAATCTTCTTGGATCATAGTTTGTAAGGACTAATATAAATATTGCTAATACTTATATGTTTACATATAAATTTCTTAGATATAAATTTATTTTTGTGTTAATGCTTTCTGCCTTTCTACATTGTAAGAGAATGTATTTTTCTAAGACAATTAAATATATTATTATTATTATTATTATTATCATATTTTACCTAAAAGAAAACATTGCATCAAGAAAATTGCTATTTCAAGTGTAGTAGGTATTTTAGAATCCAGCCCATGTAGCTTACAATATACAACGTATTCATTAAAATGACACCCGAGAATTGAATGTTTATTATCTGATTGGTACCACGTTTTGGTCACTTTGCCATGTCCAATGCTTAACACAATCCATAGTATAGATCCTAAAGCATGAATATGAATGTTTTAACAAAAATATCCATTTCAAGAATAGGTAAAATCTGACTTTATTTTTGTAAAAAGTCATATAAATATTTGCTTCCGCGCCCGAATTTTATAATCCTTTGTAATATTTTAGATAAAAGAATACATTGCAACAAGAAAACTGCTATTTCAAGTGTGGTAGGTATTCTAGAATCCAGCCCATGTAGCTTAAAATATACAAAGTATTCACAAGAATAGGTAAAATCTGATTTTATTTTTGTAAAAAATCATATAAATATTTGCTTCCGCGCAAGAATTTTAAAATTTTTCATCATATTTTAGCTAAAAGAAAACATTGCAACAAGAAAATTGCTATTTCAAGTGTGGTAGGTATTCTAGAATCCAGCCCATGTAGCTTAAAATAAACAACGTATTCATTAAAATGACACCCGAAAATTTAATGTTTATTATCTGAGTGGAACTACGTTTTGGTCACTTTTGCATGTCCAATGCTTAAAATCATCCATAGTATAGATCCTAAAGCATGAATATGAATGTTTTAACAAAAATATCCATTTCAAGAATAGGTAAAATCTGACTTTATTTTTGTAAAAAATCTTATAAATAATTGCTTCCGCGCAAAATTTTTTAAATTTTTCATCATATTTTAGCTAAAAAAAACATTGCAACAGGAAAATTTATATTTCAAGTGTGGTAGGTATTCTAGAATCCAGCCCATCTAGCTTACAATAAACAACGTATTCATTAAAATGACACCCGAAAATAAATTGTTTATTATCTGATTTATACCACGTTTTAGTCACTTTTGCATGTCTAATGCTTAAAACCATCCATAGTATAGATCCTAAAGCATGAATATGAATGTTTTAACAAAAATAACTATTTCAAGAATAGGTAAAGTCTGACATTATTTTTGTAAAGAATCTTATAAATATTTGCTTCCGCGCCCGAATATTATAGATCTTTATTATATTTTACCTAAAAGAAAACATTGCATCAAGAAAATTGCTATTTTAAGTGCAGTAGGTATTTTAGAATCCAGCCCATGTAGCTTACAATATTCAACGTATTCATTAAAATGACACCCGAAAATTGAATGTTTATTATCTAATATGTACCACGTTTTGGTCACTTTTGCATGTCCAATGCTAAAACTATCCATAGCATAGATCCTAAAGCATGAATATGAATGTTTTACCAAAAATATCCATTTCAAGAATAGGTAAAATCTGACTTTATTTTTGTAAAAAATCATAGAAATATTTACTTCCGCGCCCGAATTTTATATTTCTTTGTCATATTTTAGCTAAAAGAAAACATTGCAACAAGAAAATTGCTATATCAAGTGTGGTAGGTATTCTAGAATCCAGCCCATGTAGCTTACAATATACAACGTATTCATTAAAATGACACCCGAATATTGAATGTTTATTATCTGATTGGTACCACGTTTTGGTCACTTCTGCATGTCCAATGCTAAAAACCATCCATAATATAGATCCTAAAGCATGAATATATATGTTTTAACAAAAATATCCATATCAGAAATAGGTCAAATCTGACATTATTTTTGTAAAAAATCATATAAATATTTGCTTCCGCGCAAGAATTTTAAAATTTTTCATCATATTTTAGCTAAAAGAAAACATTGCAACAAGAAAATTGCTATTTCAAGTGTGGTAGGTATTCTAGAATCCAGCCCATGTAGCTTAAAATAAACAACGTATTCATTAAAATGACACCCGAAAATTTAATGTTTATTATCTGAGTGGAACTACGTTTTGGTCACTTTTGCATGTCCAATGCTTAAAATCATCCATAGTATAGATCCTAAAGCATGAATATGAATGTTTTAACAAAAATATCCATTTCAAGAATAGGTAAAATCTGACTTTATTTTTGTAAAAAATCTTATAAATAATTGCTTCCGCGCAAAATTTTTTAAATTTTTCATAATATTTTAGCTAAAAAAAACATTGCAACAGGAAAATTTATATTTCAAGTGTGGTAGGTATTCTAGAATCCAGCCCATCTAGCTTACAATAAACAACGTATTCATTAAAATGACACCCGAAAATAAATTGTTTATTATCTGATTTATACCACGTTTTAGTCACTTTTGCATGTCTAATGCTTAAAACCATCCATAGTATAGATCCTAAAGCATGAATATGAATGTTTTAACAAAAATAACTATTTCAAGAATAGGTAAAGTCTGACATTATTTTTGTAAAGAATCTTATAAATATTTGCTTCCGCGCCCGAATATTATAGATCTTTATTATATTTTACCTAAAAGAAAACATTGCATCAAGAAAATTGCTATTTTAAGTGTAGTAGGTATTTTAGAATCCAGCCCATGTAGCTTACAATATTCAACGTATTCATTAAAATGACACCCGAAAATTGAATGTTTATTATCTAATATGTACCACGTTTTGGTCACTTTTGCATGTCCAATGCTAAAACTATCCATAGCATAGATCCTAAAGCATGAATATGAATGTTTTACCAAAAATATCCATTTCAAGAATAGGTAAAATCTGACTTTATTTTTGTAAAAAATCATAGAAATATTTACTTCCGCGCCCGAATTTTATATTTCTTTGTCATATTTTAGCTAAAAGAAAACATTGCAACAAGAAAATTGCTATATCAAGTGTGGTAGGTATTCTAGAATCCAGCCCATGTAGCTTACAATATACAACGTATTCATTAAAATGACACCCGAATATTGAATGTTTATTATCTGATTGGTACCACGTTTTGGTCACTTCTGCATGTCCAATGCTAAAAACCATCCATAATATAGATCCTAAAGCATGAATATATATATGTTTTAACAAAAATATCCATATCAGAAATAGGTCAAATCTGACATTATTTTTGTAAAAAATCATATAAATATTTGCTTCCGTGCCCGAATTTTATATTTCTTTATCATATTTTAGCTAAAAGAAAATATTACAACAAGAAAATTGCTATTTCAAGTGTAGTAGGTATTCTAGAATCCAACCCATGTAGCTTACAATATACACGTATTCATTAAAATAACACCCGAAAATTAAATGTTTATTATCTAATTGGTACCACGTTTTGGTCACTTTTGCCTGCCCAATGCTTAAAGCCATCCATAGTATTGATCCTAAAGCATGAATATGAATGTTTTAACAAAAATATCCATTATAAGAATGGGTAAAATCTGACTCTATTTTTGTAAAAAATCTTATAAATATTTGCTTCCGCGCCCGGATTTTATAATTCTTCATCATATTTTTGCCAAAAACAACATTGCAACAAGAAAATTGCTGTTTCAAGTGTGGTAAGTATTCTAGAATGCAGCCCATGTAGCTAACAATATACAACGTATTCATTAAAATGACACCCGAAAATTGAATGTTTACTTTCTGATTGATACCACGTTTTGGTCACTTTTGCATGTCCAATGCTGAAACCATAAATAGTATTGATCCTAATGCATGAATATGAATGTTTTAACAAAAATATCCATTTCAAGAATAGGTAAAATCTGACTTTATTTTTGTAAAAAATCATATAAGTATTTGCTTCCGCTCCCGAATTTTATAATTCTTCATCATATTTTTGCTAAAAACAACATTGCAACAAGAAAATTGCTGTTTCAAGTGTGGTAGGTATTCTGAATCCAGCCCATGTAGCTTACAATATACAACGTATTCATTAAAATGACACCCGAAAATTGAATGATTAATATCTGATTGGTACCACGTTTAGGTCACTTTTGCATATCCAATGCTATAACCATAAATAGTATTGATCCAAAAGCATGAATATGAATGTTTTAACAAAAATATCCATTTCAAGAATAGGTAAAATCAGACTTTATTTTTGTAAAAAATCATATAAGTATTTGCTTCCGCCCCCGAATTTTATAAATCTTCATCATATTTTTGCTAAAAACAACATTGCAACAAGAAATTTGCTATTTCAAGTGTGGTAGGTATTCTAGAAACCAGCCCATGTAGCTTACAATATACAACGTATTCATTAAAATGACACTCGAAAATTGAATGTTTATTATCTGAGTGGTACCACGTATTGGTCACTTTTGCATGTACAGTGCTAAAACCATCCAAAGTATAGAACTTAAAGCATGAATGTGAATGAAGAAAATTGCTATTTCAAGTGTGGTAGGTATTCTAGAATCCAGCCCATGTAGCTTACAATATATACGTATTCATTGAAATGACACCCGAAAATTGAATGTTAATTATCTGATTGGTACCATGTTTTGGTCACTTTTGCATGTCCAATGCTAAAACCATCCATAGTATAGATCCTATAGCATGAATATGAATGTTTTAAAAAAATATACATTTCAAGAATAGGTAAAATCTGACTTTATTCTTGTAAAAAATCATATAAATATTTGATTCCTCGCCCGAATTTCATATTTCTTCATAATATATTAGCTAAAAGAATACATTGCAACAAGAAAATTTCTATTTCAAGTGTGTTAGATATTCTAGAATCCAAGCCATGTAGCTTACAATATACACGTATTCATTAAAATAACACCCGAAAATTGAATGTTTATTATCTGATTGGTACCACGTTTTGGTCACTTTTGCCTCCCCAATGTTTAAAACCATCCATAGTATAGATCCTAAAGCATAAATATGAATGTTTTAACAAAAATATCCATTTCAAGAATAAGTAAAATCTGACCCAATTTTTGTAAAAAATCTTATAAATATATGCTTCCGCGCCCGAATTTTATAATTCTTCATCATATTTTAGCTAACAGAAAACATTGCAACAAGAAAATTGCTATTTCAAGTGTGGTAGGTATTCTAGAATCCAGCCCATGTAGCTTACAATATACAACGTATTCATTAAAATGACGCCCGAAATTTGAATGTATATTATCTGATTGGTACCACGTTTAGGTGACTTTTGCATGTCCAATGCTAAAACCTTCCATAGTATAGATCCTAAAGCATGAATATAAATGTTTTATAAAAATATCCATTTCAAGTATAGGTCAAATCTGACTTTATTTTTGTAAACAAAAATATAAATATTTGCTTCCGCGCCCGAATTTTATAATTCTTTGTCATATTTTAGCTAAAAGAAAACATTTCAACAAGAAAATTGCTATTTCAAGTGTAGTAGGTATTCTAGAATCCAGCGCATGTAGCTTACAATATACACGTATTCATTAAAATAACACCCGAAAATTTAATGTTTATTATCTGATTGGTACCACGTTTTGATCACTTTGGCCTGCCCAATGCTTAAAACCATCCATAGTATTGATCCTAAAGCATGAATATGAATGTTTTAACAAAAATATCTATTTCAAGAATAAGTAAAATCTGACTTTATTTTTTAAAAACTCATATAAATATATGATTCTGCGCCCGAATTTTATAATTCTTTACCATATTTTAGCTAAAAGAAGACATTGCAACAAGAAGATTGCTATTTCAAGAGTGGTAGGGCTTCTAGATTCCAGCCCATGTAGGTAGCTTGCAATATACACGTATTCATTAAAATAACACCTGAAAATTGAATGTTTATTATCTGATTGGTACCACATTTTGGTCACTTTTGCATGTCCAGTGCTAAAACCATAAATAGTATTGATCCTAAAGCATGAATATGAATGTTTTAACAAAAATATCCATTTCAGGAATAAGTAAAATCTGAATTTATTTTTGTAAAAAATCATATAAATATTTGCTTCCGCGCCCGAATTTTATAATTATTCATCATAATTTAGCTAAAAGAAAACATTGCAACAAGAAAATTGCTATTTCCAGTGTGGTAGGTATTCTAGAATCCAGCCCATGTAGCTTACAATATACACGTATTTATTAAAATGACACCCGCAAATTGAATGTTTATTATTTGTATTGTACCACGTTTTGGTCACTTTTGCATGTGTAATGCTAAAACCATCTATATTATAGATCCTACACCATGAAAATGAATGTTTTAACAAAAATATCCATTTTAAGAATAGGTAAAATCTGACTTTATTTTTTAAAAAAATCATACAGTTATTTGCTTCCTCCCCGAATTTTATAATTTTTCATCTTATTTTAGCTAAAAAAAAACATTGCAACAAGAAAGTTGCTGTTTCAAGTGTTGTAGGTATTCTAGAATCCAGCCCATGTAGGTAGCTTACAATATACAACGTATTCATTAAAATGACACCCGAAAATTGAATGTTTATTATCTGATTGGTACCACGTTTTTGTCACTTTTGCATGTCCAATGCTAAAACCATAAATAGTATTGATCCTAAAGCATGAATATGAATGTTTTAACAAAAATATCCATTTCAGGAATAGGTCAAATCTGACTTTATTTTTGTAAAAAATCATATAAATATTTGCTTCCGCGCCCGAATTTTTTATTTCTTCATCATATTATAGCTAAAAGAAAACATTGCAACAAGAAAATTGCTATTTCAAGTGTAGTAGGTATTCTAGAATCCAACCCATGTAGCTTAAAATATACACGTATTCATTAAAATAACACCCGAAAAATAAATGTTTATTATCTGATTGGTACCACGTTTTGGTCACTTTTGCCCGCCTAATGCTTAAAACCATCCATAGTATAGATCCTAAAGCATGAATATGAATGTTATAACAAAAATATCCATTTCAAGAAGAGGTAAAATCTGACTCAATTTTTGAAAAACATCATATAAATATTTGCTTCCGCGCTCGAATTTTATGTTTCTTCATCATATTTTAGCTAAAAGAAAACATTGCAACAAGAAAATTGTTATTTCAAGTGTGGTAGGTATTCTAGAATCCAGCCCATGTAGCTTACAATATACAACGTATTCATTAAAATGACACCCGAATATTGAATGTTTAATATCTGATTGGTACCACGTTTTGGTCACTTTTGCATGCCCAATGCTAAAACCATCCATAGTATAGATCCTAAAGCATGAATATAAATGTTTTAACAAAAATATCCATTTCAAGAATAGGTCAAATCTGACTTTATTTTTGTAAAAAATCATATAAATATTTGCATCCGCGCCCAAAATATATAATTCTTCATCATATTTTAGCTAAAAGAAAACGTTGCAACAAGAAAATTGCTATTTCAAGTGTGGTAGGTATTCTAGAATCCAGCCCATGTAGCTTAAAATATACAAGTATTCATTAAAATAACACTTGAAAATTGAATATTTATTATCTCATTGGTACCACGTTTTGGTCACTTTTGCCTGCCCAATGCTTAAAACCATCCATAGTATACATCCTAAAGTATGAATATGAATGTTTAAACAAAAATATCCATTTCAAGAATAGGTAAAATCTGACTCTATTTTTGTGAAAATTTATATAAATATTTGCTTCCGCGCCCGAATTTTATAATTCTTCATCATATTTTAGCTAAAAGAAAACATTGCAACAAGAAAATTGCTATATCAAGTGCGGTAGGTATTCTAGAATCCAGCTCATGTAGCTTACAATATACAACGTATTCATTAAAATGACACCCGAATATTGAATGTTTATTATCTGATTGGTACCACGTTTTGGTCACTTTTGCATGTCCAATGCTAAAACCATCCATAGTATAGATCCTAAAGCATGAATATATATGTTTTAACAAAAATATCCATTTCATGAATAGGTCAAATCTGACTTTATTTTTGTAAAAAATCATATAAATATTTGCTTCCGTGTCCGAATTTTATATTTCTTTATCATATTTTAGCTAAAAGAAAATATTGCAACAAGAAAATTGCTATTTCAAGTGTAGTAGGTATTCTAGAATCCAACCCATGTAGCTTAAAATATACACGTATTCATTAAAATAACACCCGAAAATTAAATGTTTATTATCTAATTGGTACCACGTTTTGGTCACTTTTGCATGTCCAATGCTAACACCATCCATAGTATAGATCCTAAATCATGAATATAAAAGTTTTAACAAAAATATCCCATTCAAGAATAGGTCAAATCTGACTTTATTTTTGTAAAAAATTATATACACATATATATGTGTCCCAGCAGTGAGTAGATGTGTTTTTTGGTAGCTCCGCTGAGTGTTGATTCCACAGTGTTGTGAAATTATTTTCTTTAATTTATTTAAATTCTCTAATATTTTCTTCAACAGTGTCTGGTACGAACACAAGAGCTATGAGTGCCTTGATTAAGGAAGCTGTTGCCAGTCTATTAAAGGACGACGAAGCTATTTCTCATCTCGTCAAAAAAGTGCACGATAGTTTAGAGAGTAAGTTTAATGAATTAAAACTTAATTATGAACTCACTATTGCTATTACGCATGAAAATAAAATTCTACGTGAAAAATGTGATAATTTAGAACAGTACTCTCGCCGTAATTGTCTTCGAGTGTTTGGTGTGTCAGAAGAAGAAGATGAAAATGTTGAAGATAAAGTGTGTGTTATTTTTAATGAAAGGATGAAAATCAACGTTGAATCCAGTGCGATTGAAAGGTGTCATCGTACAGGTAAACCCGAAAAGAATTCTGCGAAACCGCGACCCATTATAGTGAAATTTTTATCTTATAAATCACGTGAGACTGTATTAAAGGCGCGCAGAAATCTGAAAGGTTCCCCGGTCACCATTAAAGAAGATCTTACTAGAACCCGATTAGAACTTTTAAAAGCTGCTTCTAATAAACATGGTTTCAAAAACGTTTGGTCATCAAACGGTAACATCTTTGCGAAAATCGGGAAGACAGTTAAACGCATTAATTCCAATGATGATATAAATTAATAAATAAAATTATGTATTTAGTGTTTATGCACTATTAATTTGTTATTTCTGTTTATAGTTTAAGGAGCTACAATACGATTTTGATTACTTATAATTTAAAGTGTGTTAAATATTTTTTTGTCTTTTGAATTCTCATTTTTTATATTTTTTTACATTTATATACCAATTCTTTTGCTGACATTACTTGTCGAATTTACTTATTACTAAGTTCATTGACACTAACCATCAATTGTTTGTAACCTTCACCCATTTAAAATTGCTTATTATTAATTTACTTATCAGATATAAGGTGTTTACTTATTGTATTTTTATATATTTATTTGTTTTTGGTTTATATTTCATTATTTTACATCTATTTTACGATGCGTATTTATTATCAGAACGTGCGAGGTTTAAAGTCAAAAACTGATGAATTTTATAACAGTACTAGTTCTTCTGATTTTGATGTCATTTGTATAACGGAATCCTGGCTTGATGAGTCTATTAATAATGAAGAATTATTTAATGATAGCTATAATGTGTATCGTTCTGATAGAGATTGTGCAAGTACTGGCAAGGCCTGGGGTGGTGGTGTTCTTTGTGCAGTAAATTCATCGTTGCAGTTATATGTTATAGATTCACCTTATGTTTTAAGCCACAAATTTGATGTAGTGTGTGTTAAGGTTAATTTCAACCCTTCAAAATATTTACATATTATTACAGTGTACTTGCCACCGCCTATTACAGTTGATCTTTTGGATGCCTTTTGTAATTATATTGAGTCATTGCCATTTATACTTGATAGTAATTTTATTATTATTGGTGATTTTAATATACCACTAATTTATGATCATTATAAATATGGAATTACAAATTCGATAACAACAAACCTAGTTAATTTTTCAAATTTCATACTGGCCCAACAATATAATTTTGTATTAAATTGTAATAATAGATTACTAGACTTAGTTTTATCGAATTTACATTGTACTGTTGTACAGGATTTTGTACCATTTGTTAAATTAGATAATCATCACCCAGCATTAATAATTGATTGCTGTGATTTTGAAACTAATCAAAAATCATTAAATATCTCTAAAAATATTTTATTTAACTTTAGAAAAGCTGATTTTTTGTTATTATACAGATATTTGGAATCCGTAGACTGGTCTTTACTAAATAATTATCGTGATATAGATTTAGCTTTTGATAAATTTTATTCTTTATTAAATTTTGTCTTTTCAAAAAGTGTACCCACTAAAAAAACGAGTAAATCCAAATATCCTCCTTGGTTTACACCAAATATTATCTCAGACTTGAAATCAAAAGATAGAAATCGCAAATTATACAAAAAACATGGAATTGAATCTGCTAAAAATGATTATTAGCACTTAAGATCAAAAATTAAAAGAGACATTAAATTTGCTTTTAATTCTTATATTTCAAACATTGAAAATAACATAAATTCTAATTCTGCATTGGTAATTGATTACACTAAAAGTAATAAGAAATGTGGTACACCGCGAAGGATGAATTTGAATAATGAAGTATATGACAATGGTTCGTCAATTTCTCAAGCATTCGCTCTATTTTTCTCAAGTGTGAATTCCGATGCTAGTACTGTGTCTCTTAATACTGAAATAAACTCTTACACTGCAAATAGGGATATTACCGAAATTAACTATATTAGTAAAAATGATATCGCTGATGCTATTGATAAGTTGAAATCTAAAACTAGTTTAGGTTCTGATCAAGTGCCCTTATATATTTTGAAGGGCTGCAAGGATATATTTGTGGAACCATTTTTCATTCTTTTTAACTTGGCTCTTAAGACAAATACTTATCCTTCATGTTTAAAAGTTGCAAGGATTTCTCCGGTTTTTAAGTCTGGTAATAGGAGTGATATTTCTAATGACAGACCTATAGCTATCTTGTCAAATGTTTCAAAAGTTTTTGAAATTATTATTTATAATAAAATATACAGCAGTGTCTCTAAATACATCTCAAAAGATCAGCATGGGTTTTTAAAAGGAAGGTCTACTACAACAAATTTGTTGAAATTTACAGAAATCATATCTAATGGTATTAGTGACAGCCAAATTGATGTTGTATATACAGATTTTGCTAAAGCTTTTGACAAAGTAAACCATAACATATTGATTAATAAGCTATATAATGAATTCAACTTTTCTCTGCCTCTTTGTCAACTACTTGCATCATACTTATCAGATCGTTATCAATTCGTAGTTATTAATGGATTTGCATCCAAACGTTTTTCAGCCACCTCTGGGGTTCCTCAAGGCTCCAATCTAAGACCGTTATTATTTCTTTTATTTATTAATAATATTACTGATTTTGTTAAATCATCTAAAATTCTTATGTATGCTGATGACATTAAATTGTTTAAAACAATTAACTCTGTGGCTGACTGTTTTGAATTACAAGATGATATATCTAATCTTTTAGCATGGTCTGAGACAAATAAACTCTATTTTAATACCAACAAATGTAAAATAATGACATATACTACAAAAAAGCAACATATATATCATCAATATTTAAAAACAAAATTGTTCCTTTCAAGAACTCGTCAATGAGGATCGTATCCGATGCAGTATACAATATAAGGTTTAATGCAAAGATCGTTGTAAAATAAGATTCAATGTAATAAACCAAATATGACACTGAGCGGAATACAAAACTCGGCACTGTTTGTGTCACTACGCGTTTCGATCTTTCGATCATCATCAGGTAACTGAAATTAGGGAGTTTGGGATCTAGGTTTTATAGGGTCATGGTTATGGAGTAATTTTATTGGGCGGAAGATTTTGTCTGATTGACTGTTAATTTGGACGTTTATAATTGGTTTGTATGATTTTTCTTTGTAGATTTCTAAGTTTTCGATAATGTTAAGTCTGTTACTTTTATTTTGTATTTTACAAATTGACATTATGTCCTCGATTTTACCCGCTGCGTGTTTATTATCTATTAGATGAGTCGCGTAATTTGAGTCAGTTTTAAAGTTTTTAAATGAATTTATATGTTCTTTATATCTGTCTTTAAATTTTCGTCCGGTTTGACCGATGTAATTTAAATTACAAGTTCCGCATTTTAATTTATAGATGCCGCTATTATTATATTTATTTTTATTTTCGATGTTATTATTAATTTGGTTTTTAAGGTTATCTTCGGTCTTATATGCTATTTTTATGTTTCTGTTCTTAAATAATTTAGTTATGGTGTGGGTGAATTTACCGATATAAGTAAATTTAGACCATTGTTGTTTAATGTCCGTGTTTGATGTAATTTGATTTTTGTTTTTGTTTTTAATCTTGTGTTTTATATTTTTATGTAATTTGTTAACGATAGTTTTAGTATATCCGTTGTTTAATGCAATTTGGTGGATTGTATTTAATTCATTTTTATAGTTTTCTTTGTTTAAGGTCACGGTTTCAAGGCGATATATTAGGCTTCTAAGGGCAGCGAATTTATGTTGTTTAGGGTGTTCTGAAGTTGCGTGAATTATGTTATCAGTTTGTGTTGGTTTACGGTAAATTTTATATTCAATTTTGTTTGCAATTTTAATAATTGTTAGGTCGAGATAATTTATTTCATTATTAAATTCTTCTTCTAAGGTAAATTTTATATTAGTATGGTAATTATTAATTTCGTTAAGTATTTCGTTAGCATTTTTATGGTTAGTCATACAAAGAACATCATCTACGTACCGTATCCATTTTATAATTCTATATTTAGTTGCTATTTTAGTAAGAAGTTTATTTTCTAAATGTTGTAAGAATATTTCTGATAATATACCGGATAGGGGGCTTCCCATAGCTAAACCGCTGTTTTGTTTATAATATTTATTATTAAATTGGAAGTAGTTTTACCATACTAATATAAAATTTACCTTAGAAGAAGAATTTAATAATGAAATAAATTACCTCGACCTAACAATTATTAAAATTGCAAACAAAATTGAATATAAAATTTACCGTAAACCAACACAAACTGATAACATAATTCACGCAACTTCAGAACACCCTAAACAACATAAATTCGCTGCCCTTAGAAGCCTAATATATCGCCTTGAAACCGTGACCTTAAACAAAGAAAACTATAAAAATGAATTAAATACAATCCACCAAATTGCATTAAACAACGGATATACTAAAACTATCGTTAACAAATTACATAAAAATATAAAACACAAGATTAAAAACAAAAACAAAAATCAAATTACATCAAACACGGACATTAAACAACAATGGTCTAAATTTACTTATATCGGTAAATTCACCCACACCATAACTAAATTATTTAAGAACAGAAACATAAAAATAGCATATAAGACCGAAGATAACCTTAAAAACCAAATTAATAATAACATCGAAAATAAAAATAAATATAATAATAGCGGCATCTATAAATTAAAATGCGGAACTTGTAATTTAAATTACATCGGTCAAACCGGACGAAAATTTAAAGACAGATATAAAGAACATATAAATTCATTTAAAAACTTTAAAACTGACTCAAATTACGCGACTCATCTAATAGATAATAAACACGCAGCGGGTAAAATCGAGGACATAATGTCAATTTGTAAAATACAAAATAAAAGTAACAGACTTAACATTATCGAAAACTTAGAAATCTACAAAGAAAAATCATACAAACCAATTATAAACGTCCAAATTAACAGTCAATCAGACATAATCTTCCGCCCAATAAAATTACTCCATAACCATGACCCTATAAAACCTAGATCCCAAACTCCCTAATTTCAGTTACCTGATGATGATCGAAAGATCGAAACGCGTAGTGACACAAACAGTGCCGAGTTTTGTATTCCGCTCAGTGTCATATTTGGTTTATTACATTGAATCTTATTTTACAACGATCTTTGCATTAAACCTTATATTGTATACTGCATCGGATACGATTCTCATTGACGAGTTCTTGAAAGGAACAATTTTGTTTTTAAATATTGTGACAATGAACTTCAGACATTCAGATATTTTAAATGATATCATCAATATTACATGTATAATAACTTACTACAAAGAGTAATGAAATTCAAGGATTTAGGGCTGTTGTTTGACCCTAAATTAGATTTTGTTCAACACATTCAATCAATAGTTTCTTCTTCATTTCGAAATTTAAATTTTGTTATGCGATTATCTAAAAATTTTGAACATGAATCAACTGCTATTATGTTATTTAATTATCATGTTAGAAGTACATTAGAATATTGTTGTCAAGTATGGTCACCGTTTTACGCTAAATTTATAGATCATATTGAAAGGGTTCAGAAAAAATTTGTAAAGTATTGTTGGTTTAAAAAATATAAAGTTTACAATCATTACTTACAATATGAAAATAGAAGAAAGATATTATCTACCTTATTTCTATACAAATTGCTGCATAATGTAATTGATGATAGTGAACTTTCATTTATGCTAAACTAACATGTACCTCGTGTTAACTGTAGACATCAATTAACTTTTTATGTCAAATTCGCACAAACAAATTTTGAACAAAATACACCATGTAATAGACTTACTATACTGTTTAATAAGCTTAATTTAGAATGTGATATTTTCTTTGATAGTTATTACTCTTTCAAAAAGAAGGTTGAGTTTTTGTTTCAATGTTAATAATTTTTTGGTATGATAATGTATTAGATTTATTTATTTCTATGTCTTTTTTGTAACTACCATTTTTGGGACTTTATTTGTCTTGCTGTTATATTTATATTTTAGTTTAACACTCCTCTGTAATTGGGATTGTTAAAATCCTGTAGAGTGGAATTTTCTAAATAAATAAATAAATAAATAAATATAAATATTTTCCCGCGCCCGAATTTTAGATTTCTTTATTATATTTTAGCTAAAAGATAACATTGCAACAATAAAATTGCTATTTCAAGTGTGCTAGGTATTCTAGATTCCAGCCCATGTAGGTAGCTTACAATATACAACGTATTCATTAAAATGACACCCGAAAATTAAATGTTTATTATCTGATTAGTACCACGTTTTGGTCACTTTTGCATGTCCAATGCTAAAACCATCCATAGTATAGATCCTAAAGCATGAATATGAATGTTTTAACAAAAATATCAATTTCAAGAATAGGTAATATCTGACTTTATTTTTGTAAAAAATCATATAAGTATACGCTTCCGCGAACCAATTTTATAATTCTTTATCATAATTTAGCTAAAAGAAAACATTGCAACAAGAAAATTGCTATTTCAAGTGTGGTAGGTATTCGAGATTCCAGCCCATGTAGCTTACAATATACACGTATTTATTAAAATGACACCCGGATATTAAATATTTATTATCTTATTGGTACAACGTTTTGGTCACTTTTGCATGTCCAATGCTTAAAACCATCCATAGTATAGATCCTAAAGCATGAATATGTATGTTTCAACAAAAATATCCATTTCAAGAATAGGTAAAATCTGACTTTATTTTTAAAAAAATCATATGAATATTTGCTTCCGCGCCCCAATTTTATAATTCTTCATCATATTTTAGCTAAAAGAAAACATTGCAACAAGAACATTGCTGTTTCAAGTGTGGTAGGTATTCTAGAAACCAGCCTATTTAGCTTACAATATACAACGTATTCATCAAGAATAGGTAAAATCTGACTTTATTTTTGAAAAAAATTATATAAATATTTTCTTCCGCGCCCGAATTTTATAATTTGTTATCATATTTTAGCTAAAAGAAAACATTGCAACAAGAAAATTGCTATTTCAAGTGTGGTAGGTATACTAGAATCCAGCCCATGTAGCTTACAATATACAACGTATTCATCAAGAATAGGTAATATCTGACTTTATTTTTGTAAAAAATCATATAAATATTTGCTTCCGCGCCCGAATTTTATAATTCTTCGTCATATTTTAGCTAAGAGGAAACACTGCAACAAGAAAATTGCTATTTCAAGTGAGGTAGGTATTCTTGAATCCAGCCCATGTAGCTTACAATATACAACGTATTTATTAAATTGACACACGAAAATTGAATGTTTATTATCTGATTGGTACCACGTTTTGTCACTTTTGCATGTCCAATGCTTAAAACCATCCATAGTGTAGATCCTAAAGCATGAATATGAACGTTTTAACAAAAATATCCATTTCAAGAAGAAGTAAATTCTGACTTTATTTTTGTAAAAAATCATATAAATATTTGCTTCTGCGCCCGAATGTTATAATTTTTCATCATATTTTAGCTAAAAGAAAGCATAGCAACAAGAAAATTGCTATTTCAAGTCTAGTAGGTATTCTAGAATCCAGACCATGTAACATACAATATAGAACGTATTCATTAAAATGACACCCGAAAATAGAATGTTTATTATCTGATTGGTACCAAGTTTTGGTCACTTTGGCATGTCCAATACTAAAACCGTCTATAGTATAGATCCTACAGCATGAATATGAATGTTTAACAAAAATATCTAGTTCAAGAATAGGTAAAATCTGACTTTATTTTTTAAAAATTATATAAATATTTGCTTTTGCGCCCAAATTTTATACTTCTTAATCATATTTTAGTAAAAGAAAACATTGCAACAAGAAAATTGCTTTTTCAATTGTAGTAGGTATTCTAGAATCCAGCACATGTAGGTAATAATATACAACGTATTACTCAAAAACAGGTAAAATCTGACTTTATTTTTTAAAAAAATCATATAAATATTTGCTTCCGCGCCCGAATTTTATAATTCTTCATCATATTTTAGCTAAAAGAAAACATTGCAACAAGAAAATTGCTATTTAATCTGACTTTATTTTTGTAAAAAATTATATATATATATATATTTTATTCCGCGCCCGTATTTTATAATTCTTCATCATATTTTAGCTAAAAGAAAACATTGTAACAAGAAATTTGCTATTTTAAGTGTGGTAGGTATTCTAGAGTCCTGGCTATGCAGCTTACAATATACAACGTATTCATTAAAATAACACCCGAAAATTTAATGTTTATTACCTGATTGGTACCACGTTTTAGTCACTTTTGCATGTCCAATGCTTAAAACCATCCAAAGTATAGATCCTAAAGCATGAAAATGAATGTTTTAACAAAAATATCCATTTCATGAATAGGTAAAATCTGCCTTTATTTTTGTAAAAAAACTTATATATTTGCTTCTGCGCCCGAATTTTAAAATTCTTTATTATATTTTAGCTAAAAGAAAGCATTGCAACAAGAAAATTGCTATTTCAAGTGTGGTAGGTATTCTAGAATACAGCCCATGTAGCATACAATATACAACGTATTCATTAAAATGATACCCGTAAATAGAATATTTATTATCTGATTGGTACCACGTTTAGGTCACTTTTGCAAGTCTAATGCTAAAACCATCTATGGTATAGATCTTAAAGAATGAATATGAATGTTTTAACTAAAACATCCATTTCAAGAATAGGTAAAATCTGACTTTATTTTTGTTAAAAATCAAATAAATATTTGCTTCCGCGCCCAATTTTTATAATTCTTAATCATATTTTAGCTAAAAGAAAACATTGCAACAAGATAATTGCTATTTCAAGTGTAGTAGGTATTCCACAATCCAGCCCATGTAGCTTACAATATAGTATTCATTAAAATGACACCCGAAAATTATATGTTTATTATCTGATTGATACCACGTTTTGGTCACTTTTGCATGTCCAATACTAAAATTATCCATAGTACAGATCCTAAAGCATGAATATGAATGTTTTAACAAAAATATTTATTTCAAGAATAGGTCAAATCTGACTTTATTTTTGTAAAAAATCATATAAATATTTGCTTCCGCACCCGAATTTTATAATTCTTTATCATATTTTAGCTAAAAGAAAACATTGTAACAAGAATATTGCTATTTCATGTGAGGTAGGTGTTCTAGAATCCAGCCCATGTAGCTTACAATATACAACGTATTCCTTAAAAATAGATAGAATCTGACTTTAATTTTGTAAAAAATCATATATTTATTTGCTTTCGCGCCCGAATTTTATAATTATTTATTATATTTTAGCTAAAAGAAAACATTGCAACAAGGAAATTGCTATTTCAAGTGTGGTAGGTATTCTAGAACCCAGCCCATGTAGCTTAAAATATTCAACGTATTCATCAAGAATAGGTAAAATCTGACTTTATTTTTGTAAAAAATCATATAAATATTTGATTCCGCGCCCGATTTTTATAATTCTTCATCATATTTTAGCTAAAAGAAAACATTGCAACAACAAAATTGCTGTTTCAAATGTGGTAGGTATTCTAGAATCCAGCCCATGTAGCTTAATTTATACAACGTATTCATTAAAATGACAGGCGAAAATTAAATTTTTATTATCTGATTGGTACCACGTTTTGGTCACTTTTGCATGTCCAATGCTTAAAACGATTCATAGTATAGATCATAAAGCATAAATATGAATGTTTTAACAAATATATCCATTTCAAGAATAGGTGAAATATTAATTAATTTTTGTAAAAAATCATATAAATATTTGCTTCCGCGCACGAATTTTATAATTCTTCATCATATTTTAGCTAAAAGAAAACATTGCAAAAAGAAAATTGCTATTTCAAGTGTGGTAGGTATTCTTGAATCCAGCCCATGTAGCTTACAATATACAACATATTCATTAAAATGACACTTAAAAATTAAATGTTTATTATCTAAATGGTACCACGCTTTGGTCACTTTTGCATGTCTAATGCTAAAACCATCTATAGTAAAGATCCTAAAGCATGAATATGAATGTTTTAACAAAAAAATCAATTTCAAGAATTGGTAAAATCTGACCTTATATATGTAAAAAATCATATAAATATTTGCTTCCGCGACCGAATTTTATAATTCTTTATCATATTTTAACTAAAAGAAAACATTGCAACAAGAAAATTGCTATTTCGAGTGTGGTAGGTATTCTAGAAACCAGCCCATGTAGCTTACAATAAACAACGTATTCATCAAGAATAGGTAAAATCAGACTTTATTTTGTAAAAAATCATATAAATATTTGCTTCCGCGCCCAAATTTTATAATTTTTCATCATATTTTAGCTAAAAGAAAACATTGCAATAAGTTCATTGCTATTTGAAGTGTGGTAGGTATTCTAGAATCCAGCCCATGTAGCTTACAATATACAACGTATTCATCAAGAAAAGGTAAAATCTGACTCTATTTTTGAAAAAAAACATATAAATATTTGCTTCCGCGCCCGAATTTTATAATTTTTCATCACATTTTAGCTAAAAGAAAACATTGCAACAAGAAAATTGCTATTTCAAGTTTGGTAGGTATTCTAGAATACAGCTTATGTAGCTTACAATATTCGACGTATTCATTAAAATGACACCCGAAAATTGAATGTTTATTATCTGATTGGTACCACGTTTTAGTCACTTTTGCATGCTCAATGCTTAAAACCATCCATAGTATAGATCCTAAAGAATGAATATGAATGTTTTAACAAATATATCCATTTCAAGAACTTTTGCATGTCCAATGATTAAAACCATCCATAGTATAGATCCTAAAGCATGAATATTAATGTTTTAACAAAAACATCCATTTCAAAAATAGAATAGGTAAAATCTGACTTTATTTTTGTTAAAAATCATATAAATATTTGCTTCCGCGCCCGAATTTTAAAATTCTTTATCATATTTTAGCTAAAAGAAAACATTGCAACAAGAAAAATGCTATTTCAAGTGTGGTATGTGTTCTAGAATCTAGTCCGTGAGAAGATAAGGGAGGCGATTTTGAAAGGTAGGCTTCCTTTTGCCGAGGGGGGCGGTGTGGGTAGATTTATTAGGGTTGCTACTTGTATGACATTTATTAGTTTTGTTGCCAGGTGTTTCTTTTGTTATGTATGAATCTTTTGATTTGGCTTCAAGTATTCTGGAAGTGATTAGTGGTTAATTAATTTGAGTTTGCAGGTGTGTGAAATTTATGAGTTTTATGGACGTGAGAAAAAAGTTTCTTTGTAAATTTTTAGACATAGGATGCTGCTCTGAACGAAGGGCACAAAGGGGGCGGGGGACAAAGTATTTCGCTACCTGACCTGAAGCATTGTTTCTAATTTGCATATTGGTCAGTTTTAGGTTTTGATGTTAATAATTTGCATTTATTAGCATGTAGAACAGTTTTGAAAATGATTTCGTGTTTTATGGTGATATTTGTTTTGTAGTCTGTCGCGAATTGTTTGACCACACAGAGTGGGAAAAATATTTAAAGTTT
Source organism: Stenolophus ochropezus (assembly GCA_035578165.1). Taxonomy (NCBI): domain Eukaryota; kingdom Metazoa; phylum Arthropoda; class Insecta; order Coleoptera; family Carabidae; genus Stenolophus; species Stenolophus ochropezus. The sequence goes on along the minus strand of JAQOWZ010000051.1, from coordinate 1,070,928 downwards.
GCTTACCTGACTTAACTGATTGTATCAGGTGTCTGTATAATCAAAAAGTGAAGTAATTGATTGTTTAGGTACTGCTACAAAATAAGTACAGAGATTATTTTGATAAAAGGCCGACTAATTGAATGTAGAGACTATGTGTAAAGGGGGGTGAGGAATAAATATTGAACATCATTGCCCCCCACCCTTACTCAATGTGAAGTATTTTTCAAGTTATTTATTACATAAGGTAATGAAATATTTTCTGTTTGATAACTGAAATACATTTCTGGTTTTTTAAACGAGATAGAGATAAAAAAGGTTAAAAGAGAGAGAGAAAACGAACAAATATGTATCATAATAATAATAATAATAATAATAATAATAATAATAATTTATTTGGCTAAAGTGATCCAGTACAGATATGTAGCAAGTCATTAAAAAATAAAATACATTTAAACTGGTACAAAATTATACAATATCATTCAAATATTCATTAACACTATAATATGTTCTTTCTATTAAAAATTGTTTCAATGTAAATTTAAACAAACTGCTTGACTTAATGTTTTTTATGGAGTGAGGGAGTTTGTTAAATAGTTTAATACCCATTGAGAATGGGTTATTGGAAGCTAATTTTAATTTATGTTTGGGAATAACAAAATTTGATTTGTTTCTTGTATTGTAGTTGTGTACATTTTCATGTGTTAGTATTTTATTCGAATTACTGCGTGTAAATAATATTACAGAGAAAATGTACATACAAGGCACGGTTAATATTCTTTCAGTTTTGAAAGTATTTTTGCATGACTCACGGTACTTCAAATGAAACATATTTCTTATAGCAATTTTTTGAAGCTTAAATATTCGTATTGCTGCTGGCACAAAACCCCAAAAGATTATACCATAGGCAACAATAGAATTAAATTTAGCATAGTAAAACATTCGTACTGTTCGTGTGTCACTAATTTCAGCTAAACGCTTAATTGCATAACATAAAACAGTTAATTTTGAGCACCTTTCATTTATATCAAAGTCCCAAGACAGTTTTTCATGTAACTGTAGGCCCAGAATTTTAGTGCTATCAACTTGGGGTAAGGATTGCGAGTTGCATTTTATCAACATACTTTCCTTCCGATTACTAGTACTGAATTTGATCACAACAGATTTAGTAATATTAAGTGTGAGTTGCAAAGACTTGAACCACTCAGACAGTTCACTTACCAACTGAGATATGTTGGCCGAATGTTCAATCATATTAGTGCAAGTAAATGGTATCAAAATAGAAATATCATCAGCATAAGCCACGAAAGAAAGTTGTTGCATAACTTGTTTTATATTATTTATGTATAGTATAAATAATACTGGTCCAAGTATACTACCTTGTGGTACTCCGCATGAGATCGATTGATATTCAGATATATTGTTATTGTAAAACACACATTGTTTTCGATTGAACAGATAAGATTCAAGCCAATTTGAAAAGATGCCACGTAGTCCATAATTACTCACAATTTCTATTAGTTTATTGTGATCCACGCAGTCAAAAGCTTTAGATAAATCTAAAAATATTCCAGTTACAGCATTACCTGCGTCTAAACTTTTGTAGATATTATTTAGTAATTGAAACAAAGCAGTGTTGGTGCTGCAGTTTTTACGAAAACCGAACTGTTCAGCAATCAATGTCTCATTCTTGGAGAGAAAAGATAAAATTCGGTTTAATACAACTTTTTCAAAAATTTTGTGGAAAACTGATACTATGCTTATTGGTCTATAGTTAGAGGCTTGATCTTTATTACCTTTTTTATGTAATGCAACTACTTTAACGTTTTTTAATGCATCAGGAAAAACTCCATCCGACATTGAACTATTAATGCAGTGTGTTAGTGGCGCGATTATTAGATCACAACATTCTTTTAAAAGCTTACTTGGAATTTCATCTAGTCCTGCAGAAGAAGAGTTATTTAAAGACATTATCACAGAAGCTACTTCAGTTTCGGTTGCAGGCTCTAAAAAAATTGTATTGTTAGTGGCATTGTTTTTAATGGTACGATTTGGGATACTTTGATTGTTGTTCGTAGTGTTACATAGTTCAGCAGGAATGTTTATAAAATAATCATTTAGAAGGTTTGCTACTTCTTTTGGTGAGTTGGCCACATTATCACCATGAGTCATGGAAGAAGTATTTGAATGAGTATTTTTCCCACTTTGGTTCAGGTTATTATTAATAATATTCCATATTTTTTTACTATTATCAATAGATTTTTCTATTAAGAACATATTATATTGCTTTTTGATGTTAAGTAATAATGTTCTATATTTTTGTTTACTTAATCTATAGTTCTCTGGTGATATTATCCCAGCTTTATAAAGATTAAATAAATCTCGTATGTTATTTGAATATTTCCCAACATTATTACCCAACCAACTACTATAATTGTTATTATTTGACTGAGAAACTTTCGGAAAACATAATTCGAAATAATATTGGAAAGAATTCATAAAATTATTGTACTTACTATTTACATTATCACACATATATACATCATTCCAATTTTCTTTAGCTAAATAAAACTTAAACATATCCATGTTACTAGAATTAAAATTACGAGCATAAGTTTTTGAGTTTTTTCCTTTATACCCTGAATTTACTACTTTAATGATAATATTTTGGGGTGAGTGATCTGAAATAATATAGTGAACTACTGTAGCTTTATAAGAGTTCGAATTTAAATTTGTAAATATATTGTCAACACATGTTCCTGAACTGACTCTCGTTGGTTCTTTAATGGTAGCATATAAATTATAAGACGCCATTAAATCTGTAAATAATTATGTATTCAGACTGTTACCCAAAATATTAACATTGAAATCACCAGCAACATAAATGTTTTCGTGATTATAATGGCATATGATAAGTGATAAACAATTGTTCAGTAATGTTAAAAACTCTTTGAAATTACCATCAGGGGAGTGATAGATAGTTAACACTATAGAAGTTATATTATCACTTGATTTGAATTTAACACAGCAACATTCGAATGTTATTTCCTTGTTAAATTTCTCAAAATTAGTAATCCGTTCACCATATATGTTGTTTTTAAGAAATATAGCAACTCCACCATGAATATGAGTTTGTCTAAAAAGCCAGATATATATTTGAAATTATTGATATTTAATAAAATTTCTTCTTCTTTACGCAACCAGTGTTCTGAAATACATAGCACATCGCAAGGGTATTGTTCTAAAAACAATTCTAATTCTTCTATTTTATTCCTGAGGCACTGAATGTTTAAATGGGTCAGACTGGTACATTTGGCAGACAGCTTCTCTGGAACTACACTTTTAAGGGTTTTCTGGCAATTCGATGAAAAAAACGATTAATGCAAGCTCCTTGTGGCCATATATTTGGATCCATTGCTTGTTGAAAATTAGTTTCATGAATGGCTATTTTAAAAGATGAATATTGATCAGGATGTTTTGCATCAAGTTTATCAACTAGAACTTCTGGAAACGTATTGTGGAGATAATTTTTTACATTCGACACAGTAGTTTCTGGGTGTAGTCTGAAAACATGAAGATATGCATATTTGGGAACGGATTTTAAAGAGTTAGTATTGTTTTGATTGTCTTTCATCCCTATTATTGGCACATTGATTCGCGATTTTAAATATTTTTCGGATCCAGGTTTAATATTTCCATTTTGTTGTTTATTTGATTTTTCGGTTAACGTGGTAGTTTCATCATTCTTAAGTTTAGTTTCACTCTGTTTTAATGTTTTGTTTATCACGCCATTTTGTTGACGCTTGTCTGTGTCGATATCAGTATTTCTAACATTACCGTCTTGAGATTTCTTAATTAATGTCGACTCGACCGGTAAATCGATAAGATTGGAAGGTTTTTTTGATTTATCAATTTGTTTATTATGTGTCTGTTTAGATGGCGGTGGTTGCTGAAGAGTAGTATTTATTATAATTTTATTTAGAATATCTAATTGTTTTTGAAGTATATTAATTGTATTATTCTGTGAAGAAATCATATCGTCCTTTTGTTTAATTAGATCTTTCAAGAACTGTAATTTATTTACTTCAGAGACCTTTAAGTCACTCCCACTTCTAAATGAGGTCTCAAGGTCATTGTCACTGTCCACATTTTCGATTTCACAACAATTTGTAGTATTATCACTGATCACAGGTAATTTTAAAGCCTGCACACAACTTGTGTGTGATAATGTACCACATTTTATACATTTTAAACCACTATGTGCCGTTTTACGACATCTTTTGCAACACTTTTTATCACCGTTACTTAACACTACTTGATCATTCGCCATCTTTTCATATAAATACGAGGCGAAAATTAAATGTACTTCTTGAAGGTGAAGGTTGTGTTATTTGTACTCTGAATCAGTAATAATATTACTCGAATATATGAGCATTGTTCTGATATCAAAGTGCGTAAATAGTGAGATAAAAGTGATAAAAAATACCTGAATAAATTAATAATCGGTAAGTGCACCAAAAAAACTGATTTTACATCAAATAAAGCAAGGTTGCAAAGACTAAAAACAGACTCAAAACAGCAGAAGACATGGATGACGTACGAGATATGATGAAGAATATACTTGAAAAGATTAAAGAAATAAGGAATGAAAATAGAGAGTATCGTAAAGAATTGCAGGAGATAAAGGAGGAAAATAAATCTTTAAGAGAAGAAGTAGGAAAACTAACACAAAGAATTGAAAAGTTGGAAACGACGGAACAATTAATTGAGAAAATGGAAAAAGCTAATAGGAAGAATAACATTATAGTAAATGGACTACAAATGGAAACTAATCAACCAAAGGATATGGTTAAAATAATCGAAAATTTTATTGATACCAATTTACAGGTAACGGCGAAAATTGTCAAAGTACAAAAAATAAAAAAACAAGTATTCGTAGTTGAAATGGAAAACTTTGAGAATAAACTTGAAGTACTAAAAAATAAATCTAAACTGAGAAACACACAAAATAACAAAATATATATTAACACCGATTTGACTAAAAATGAAAGAGAAATACAAAGCAAAATCAAGGAAAGAGCGAATATAGAAAGGAGAGCAAACAAAAAAGTGAAAATTGGATATCAAAAATTAATAATAGAAAATAAGGAACTGAGATGGAATAATGCAACTAAACAACTTGAAGAGGGTAATAAAAATACTACTTCAAAAAACTATTAAATGAAAACACTACAAAATACGACGTAAATGGATCACATGATGACGGAAAAGCAAAGAAAATAGACAATGAAATTCAAAGAACGGATAACAAGAAAATAAAAATAGCAACATGGAATATTAAAAGTATTACAGGGAAGGAAATTGAACTAGTAGAAGAATTTGAAAAATCAAACGTTTGTATACTAGGTATAACTGAAACAAAAAAGAAGGGTAAAGGTATACAAAACATAAAAGGAGGGCACGTATTAATATACAGCGGAGTACAGAAAAATGAAGGAGCTAAAGCAGGAGTTGGAATAATCGTACACCGAAATTTAAAAGATAAGATACTAGACTGGTCGCAATATTGAGAAAGAATCATAACAATAACATTAGAATTAGAAGGAAAGAAAACTACAATAATTAATATATATGGACCCAATGAAGACGATAATGCAAAGAACAAAGATAAATTCTGGGAAGATTTACAGTCTATAACAGACATGCACGAAGAAATGATTTCCATAATGGGAGACATTAATGCCAGAGTTGGTAAAGAAAATAGAGAAATTGAAAGAATCTTAGGAAAATACGGCGAGAAAACAAGAAATAATAACGGATACAGAATGATCGACTACTGTTTAGTAAATGGCTTAACAATACTTAATACGATTTTTAATCATAAGGAGATACATAAAATAACTAAGGAAGTCAAAAGTAGAAATGAAAAATCAATTATTGACTACATAGTTACTAGGCAACATAAAAAATCTAATGTCAAAGATATAAGGGTTAAAAGAAGCCACGAAATCGGCAGTGACCACTTTTTCCTAGAAATGAAATTGAAAGAAGAAAGAACAAAAAAGGAACAAATACTTAACATAGTGCAGAATAACAAAAAGACAATTAAAGTATACAAATTGAGAGAAGAGGAAATAAAACAAAAATATCAAGAAAAACTTAAAGAATTTAGTAAAACACCTAAAGAATTAGATAATACTGACGTAGAGGATATATGGATCACATTTAAAGGAATGTTAAACAAGGCAGCAGAAGAAGCTTGTGGTATAAAGTCTACCGCAACAAATAGGAAACAAACTCACTGGTGGAGCGAAGATATACGAAAATCAATTAAACTTAAAAAGCAGTTATGGAAAAAATATCTACAGAAGAAAACAACTGACGAATATAACAAGTATAAAATACACAGAAAACATGTAAAAAAGATAATACAAGAAGCTAAGAAAGAAGATTGGAATCAATTTGGAGAACAACTACAGAAAAACTACAAAGATAATAAAAAACTATTCTACAAAGTCATTAAAAACCAGAAAAAACAAAAAATACCAAATATGAAACAAATAAAAGACAAAAAAGGGAAAATATTAACGAATGAAAATAACATTATAAATCGATGGAAAGAAAACTTTGAAATGCTGCTTGAAGCAGAAAAAGATACAAATTAAAACAATTGGAAAATACCGAACGACACAAAAATTGAAGAAATTACAAAAAATGAAATAATAGATGCGCTCAAGCGAATAAAATTAGGTAAAGCACCCGGCTATGACAATATATACCATGAGCAATTAAAATATATAGAAGAAAATGCATTAGATATGCTACATACATTATTGAACAAAATATGGAACACCGGAATTATACCAAGGGACTGGGAAGTAACAATAATACTGCCAATATATAAAAAAGGAGACTATAGAGAATGCAATAATTATCGGGGAATAGCATTACTGTGCACAACGGAAAAAATATATGAAAATATATTAGAAAATAGAGTACGGGCAATTGTGGAAAGTAAACTAGAAAAATCCCAGAGTGGTTTTCGAAAAGGACGCAACACCCAAGATCATATTTTCAGTATAAGGCAGATGATAGAAAAGTTTACCGCGAAAAACAAAGAAATATATATATGTTTCATAGACCTAGTTAAAGCATTTGACAGAATAAACAGAAAACAAATATGGGAAATTCTACGAAAGAGAGGCACCGACGAGAAATTGATACAGGCAATAAGAAGCATCTATACTAGAACAAGAAACATAATACGTACAGGAAATAAAATGTCAGACGAATTCACCACAACAAAAGGATTAAGACAAGGAGGAAATTTAAGTCCGTTGCTTTTTGTAGTGATACTGGACGAAGTTATAAAAAATACCAAATGCAGAGTGAAAAGAACAAACATTGGAAACCTGAACTTAAATACAACCAGTATTACAGAATGTGCTTTCTCGGATGACATGGCAATATTTGCGAAAAATGAACGAGAACTACAAAAAAACATTAATATATGGTCGGAAGAATTGGAAAAATTCAATATGAAAATAAATTGCGAAAAAACTAAGGTTATGGTAGCAGGAAAGAACATCAAGGATATACAAATAACAATCCAAAATACAAAAATAGAACAGGTAGATCATTTCAAATATCTTGGTAGCATAATACAGAATAAAAACTGTATTGAAGAAGAAGTAAACAACAGAATACAAACAGCAATGAATACTTACTACGCGCTGAATACAGTAATTATAAACAATAGAAACATTAGTAGACACACAAAAATGACAGTATACAAAACCATCTTTCAACCCATTCTACTATACGGTTGTGAAACGTGGGTTTTAAATAAAAGACAACTTACCAAACTACAGGCCACGGAAATGAAATTTTTAAGAAGAGTGAAAGGGAGTGACAAAGAAAGACAAGATAAGGAATAAAACAATAAGACAAGAGCTAGAGATAAAATCAATAGCCACTAAGATAGAAGAAAAGAAATTGCAATGGTATGGGCACATTACCAGAATGGCAAAACAAACACCATGCAAAGAAATCTGGTAAACAAGAACGACCGGAAAGAGAAGCAGAGGCAGACCACAAAAGACATGGGAGGACTCTATAGAAGAGATTTTGGAAAAGAAGAACATCACGCAAGTAGAAGCAAAGAAAATAGCAAGTGATAGAAACAATTGGAAAAAGTTCATAGAAGGCGGCTGAAGAAAGAAAGAAACCTCGACACCCTTTTCTTGGGTATAAGAGGATACTGATTATATATATATATATATATATATATATATATATATATATATAAATACGAGACAATTCTTATATAGGTACAACTAATTTCAAATTTTACCATCACGATTTTACGACAACTGGGATGAAGAAATATTAAGTTTAATAAAATCTATTTCAAATATGAGATTTTAAAAGTATATGGGCGTTAAGGAATTTGAAAAATATACGGAAGAAACTTGTAGAACTTGGTCAATTGTAATGAATTATAATAATTAAGCGTATGTGCTTTAACGGAATTAACTGTGCATTATTTCGTTTAATATAAAAATATTTGCAAATAATGTTCGAGAAGCATGCAAACAACTTGTTTTGTCAATTTGTTATGTCTAATTTATATTTTCTCAAATATAATACATTAAATTTGAAATAATTAAAGTGAGAATACAATTCTTAAGAAAATCAGCAAATCACAATGCTTGAAAATGTTGTACCAGAAAGGGAAAATAATATATTGCCGCGATTTTATTATTTCCATTAGCAATGCTAGTAACCAGTACAGTAAATATGACATATAAACAAAAAAATTATTCACAGTTGCAAGAAACTGTAGCAGCGATTTGTGAAAAATGTGTTCTAAAAAATGAACTCATTAAAAATGCGGTTACGTATAATATCCCAATAAACGCTAAAGAAAGTAAATATATGGAGACAATTTAGTGAGTTTTTCAGTAATCATTTTTTCTCCTCTTAATTATATCTCGTGATTTGCTTAAAACCGATAATATTTAGAAAATGCCACGCTTGTTAATCCCAATCTTTTGGAAATATATATAAAAATATATAAAAGGTATTAAATATATATAAAAATGTATAAAAGATATTAAAAAAAAACAATTTATAAAATTTCAAAATAATTTATAAAATTATGTATGATTTTGTAAATTAAACCATTAGGTAGTAAATAGATTCTTTTATTTATTATACATTTACATTTATTCTATGTAAAAGTTTTTTTGTTTAGTCTCCAGTCGTTCTTAACAGGTTTCCCGTAAATCTAGAAAGTACGTGCCTCAATTTTTTATTTAGTCGAAGTATGCTTTAAAATACGCATAATTATGTAATACTCTAATTTCAAAAATTTTCTTCGGTGTAATTTTTCTATAAGTTTTAAGAAAGAACTATTTTTATTACTTTGTAATACTGATTTATTCAAATTTTGTTACTAGTTTCGACCAGTTCGGTCATCATCAGACAAAAGTACAATTTCAATTCACGACAAAATTAAAGAAAATAATTTGAACAAAACATGAACCGCTAAGTACAACATGAGAAGAGGGATGTGTATATTAAGTCGGTCTGGTCATTCAGCAAAATTATACCTGAGTTATTCTTTGTTTTAAAAATTTTCAAAGCTTCTAATAAGTTTAATTTTATAGAGGTGTCAGGCAAATGATTATTTTCTAATAAATGGTTAACAATTGGCGAGTCTGAATTTTGAAGTTTATAGCAGCGCATATGTTCTTTTAACCTAATCTTGAAATTCCGACTGTTCTAACTAATATAATACATCTTCACACTTTTTACAATGTATTTTATATTACCCCAGATTTTCAAAACAATTTGTGGAATCTACTTTGCCTAAGTCATTTTCAAATATTTCTTACAATTTACAAAAACTATAATAATTAATTTTATATATTTTAAACTAATGAAATATTTATTTCTTATTTAGATATCTTATTACAAGACCAATAATTGCTGTTTTGAAGTTTAATCATAAAAATATATGTCCTGAAACGTATCTGAAATTTATGTTTAAGATATTTACTAATTATGTACTTTGTATTTTAAATCTAATTTAAATTGTAATTTGAAAAAAATACGCTTAACTTTACATTCGTGTTATATGCGTATGTGTATGTGTCAAGTTTTTTTTTGTGTAAGTGTTTGATTCATGACATTCGAAAATACGCAGCGCGAAAATCTTTTAAAAAGATTATAATAGGTGCAAGTAATGTCAGTTGTCTCGTAAAAATTTTTTAGGACTTGCGGTAAAGGTTCCTTTAGGCAGGTAATTTTTTCTGTCCTGGGCCGTATCCGAAATTTGTCTTTGAGATATTAACATGTTTTCTAATTATTATGTATTTTAAATGAAAAAAAAATAAGAAAAGCATACGTGTACATATTTACACATTTCATTACATGAGAAATAATTGCTCTTTTGAAGTTGGTTAATAGAGTACATACATGTTTTGGACCGTATCAGAAATTTATGGTTAAGATGTTTTCTAATTTTGTACTTTGATATTTCTTTGCAACCATATGTAAGAAACAAAATGTATAGGTACAAAGAAAATTCAGAATGAATTTATTAAATACGGTCCATTTCCTTCTTTATAACAAATTCTGTGCAGAGCACGCAGGGGACTTTTGACCGAACAGTACTTCAATGGATCTACCTGCTACCTTATTCAGGACTGCGGTAGGATTTCTTTGATATCAGGTGTTTATCCATTATGTGCGATATGAACCTTTTTTGAACAATTTTAATCTTGATGGAAGATCCATCAAATTTCTTCTCATTTTGAAATTTTGTTTCTTTCCCAAATTGTGTGAGTAAACATAATAATAACAATAAATTAAACTTTAATAAATATATGCAAATACTATAATGATATTAAATGCAACTTGCTAGCCAGAAATAATAGGTATTTGTAATTTTGTACATGAATGCACATTTTTGTTTATCTGTTTTATTACGTACATATGTAATAACTTCTCATATTCACAAATTTCATTAATTTTGAAGAGGGAAGATTAAAATAATTTAACTGATATCAAATGTCAGCTGAAGAAAAAGTTTTAAAATTGGAGACTAAATGATATACTTTTGAATCTAGATTAAAGTATTTTAATAATAATGCATACTCATTGCTCATTGTGTAAATGATTTCATAACTTTATTCAATGTCCAAAAAGAATTGGCAAAATTAAAAATTCTGTACTTCGTGTATAATAATGGAAGGAATATTCGACTGTAGAGAATGATGAGGATTGTAATATTCGGGTATTCAGTCAAAAAATCTTTATTTTCTATAAAGCCATTCATATACATTTTATATTAACAATTAAAACAACATCTATTAGCCCTGAAGAAGACACAAGTGGTGTCGAAACGTTGCCTTTATAGAAAATAAAGATTTTTTGACTGAATACCCGAATATTACAATCCTCTTCGTGTATAATGTATAATACTGTGAATATAATAGCAAATTGTTACGTGTTTCATTATATTTAATGTAATTTAATATCTGTTTGTGTACAACGAATCTACGTAATTGTTTTAATGATCGTTTAGTTTCAATAATTATTTTTAGGTGGCAACATATAGACTACAATATGGTTAATTAATGAACAGTTTAAATAGATTCAAATTATAAAAAAATTTGAAAATATGTTTATATATTAGTTGTTTTCTGTAGTGTTTATCAAATAATTTCACTGTGTCCTTTAATCAATATGCATTTTTTATTTCTATTTTGTTAAACTTCACTTTAAAGTTTCTTGTTATTTTGATAACTCACTATATAGACAAGCATAATTTTGTATTAGAAGGCAATTTTGAAAAGCTAATGATGATAATACTGATTTGATAAACGCTATATAAATCAACTAAAAGATAAACTTATTTCCGGAATTATTTTTATAATATATTACGGATGACATGTAATAAATTCCGTACTAATTTCTTGCAAAACTCTAAAATTCCTGGAACAGTAGGTTTATATGAACTTATTAAAAAAAAAATCCTGAACATGTATATACCGAAAATGATAGAAATAATTATAAAGAAATTTTAAATATAACAAACACAGCGCGTCTTAATAACATATCAACAGCACGGTTGAAAGGATCCTACAAATATACAAATATTATAAAAACATTACTTACGCCTACGAGACATTCGTCATTTTCTCTTAGTCCAACGTCGGCAACACAGACAGCAAATTTTTTGCATATTTTTGGTTATGAATTAGAATTTTTTAAAAATTATAATAATAAACCAGTTGAATATGAATATTGGGATTATCCTAATGAATTAGTTGAAAAATTAAAAAAATTATAGCATCTAAAAACGCCGGTAATAATAATCTTGGTAACGAATTTTTTTCCATAATTAAAGAGTTAAAAGAGGCTAATATCATTCTATAATATTTAGTAATAAAATGTCTATTGATAAGTTTAGACATCATATTGCAAAATATAACTACTCAAAATTTAGTAGTGACAATAGTGATAACGACTATGATAGTGATTCCAGTGAAAAACTTGTTAAGGTTGCACCTCCTTTATTAGATTCTCATGCTATTAGTAAAAAATATTTGGAGAATGAAATAAATATAACAACAGAAAATATAGACAAAAAATTGCAAACTATAATTACTGAGTTTAAGAAATACATAGAAGCAAGCTGATCGACAGCGCGCTCGCCAACCTACAGAGACATTGGGATGACTTCCTGACTAACCACCACTCTTTTAGAGCAGAAAAGGGCTCAGAAGCTACGGTGTACTTCGTTGAAGATCACTTCTCCGCCACATAGCTCTTGTACTTGACGGGTGTCGCTATCCTGAAGGCCCTCCGTCCTTCGCCACCTCCGCCAGCTCCAGTTGTCGCTCCAGTTCAACCGCCAAAGGCTTCCCTTCCGCCTCTACCTAAGGTAAACCTGCCGGAGTTCTCCGGGTCATACTTGGAATGGGAGGCATTCCACGACGCCTTTCAGGGTCTCGTGATAGACCGTGACGATGTTCCCCACGTCCAGAAGCTGCTCCTCCTCAAGGCAGCACTGAAAGGTGAAGCCGCACTCCTAGTGCGTACCATGGCCACCACGGCAGCGAACTTCCAAGGAGCCTGGGACGCCGTCTGCGCCAGGTACCGGAACAGTCGGGTTCTGGTAAGTGCTCACCTGTCGGCACTGTTCGACCTGCCCCAGGTATCGAAAGAGTCCGCACGCGACCTGCGGGCCCTGATCGACCGAGCACGGGAAGAGATAAGATCGCTCGAGCAGCTAGGGCGACCTGTAGACAAGTGGGACGACGTCATCGTGTTCTTACTCCTCCGTCGCCTAGACTCCGCATCCCGCCGAGCATGGAAGTTGCATCTCGCTTCAAACGTTGGTGAACCCCGACTACAAGTTGGAACAGCCGACACTCAAGCAGCTCGAGGCCTTCTTCGAGATGCGTATCCGCACATTAGAGATGTCGGCCCCGCTGAGCCCACCTGCCCGCTCCATAACGGCCTCCAACGCGAAAGCTGCGCCACTTCGCTCACACCAGGTCTCTGCAAGCGTCAAGAACACGAACTGCGTGTTCTGCGGAGACTCGCACTCCAACTTCTCCTGCTCATCGTTCCGGGGGAAGTCTCCACAAGAGCGCCTGTCCGAGGTCAAGCGACTTCGGCTCTGCTTCAACTGCCTGGGTTCCCACCAGCGTAACGCATGCAGATCCACGAAGACGTGCTCCAAGTGCAGCCAGACCCACAACACGCTGCTGCACGACGCTTTCCCATCCAGTTCTGTTACAGGTTCGGCCAGTCCTCCAGAAAGAGCTGCTGCTCTCCATACCTCCACGGTCTCTAGTCACTCCACGCACCAGGGCACATCCCGTGCCATGGTTCTCCTGACCACAGGGCTGGTCACCATCTGTTCGCCCAGCGGACAGCGCGTACAGACACGCGCGCTCCTCGACACCGGGTCCGAGGTGTCTTTCATCTCTGAAGACATTGTGCGGCGCTCCCACGTCAAGGTCGTCGGCGTCGGGGCCTCGCACTCTGCCACGGCCTCCTCACAAGTGGAAGTCGTCTTCCGATCCAGAGCAGCACCTGGTGCCGAGCACCAGGTATTCGCCTACGTGCTTCCACGTCTGACGGCTCACGTTCCACAACGGAGAGTCCGTCCCTTAGATCCGCAGCTGCTGCTGCACCTCGAGCTGGCCGATCCATGCTATCACCGAGACCAGAAGGTTGGCCTACTGCTTAGAGCCGACGTTTTCGGCCCTCTACTCCGTCCAGGAGTGTATTCAGTCCCAGGCTCCAAGGTGGTAGCCATCAACACAGCTCTAGGTTGGGTCCTGTCCGGAGCCGTCGACGAGGACGGTGCATCTCCCGTGTCCTCTCTACATTGTCGTGTAAAGAAGGACCTGGATCACAATCTCCGCCACATCTCAGGTGAACACCTAAATGGATTAGTACCAATGGCATAACTTCAACCCTAAAATGGGTGTGAACTGCAGCTCAAAAATTTTAAATGGAAAAGGGTGTCAAACATGATACAGTTCGAAAGGACTTTCAATTCTCTTTTTAACAGTTTTTTTATTTTTCAAATCCGATCATTAGTTCCACAGAAATATCGTTTAAAACAAATTTTATCAGGTGTTCAAAATTGCCATCAAGTAGGCTAAAACAAATGACAGAAACTAAATAAACAATTCTTTCGACAAGTTGTTTGTAATAAACAAGTAATTTGTAAGTTGGATTTTTTTTGTGGGGTTATTTGAAGTCTAAAGTTTATGCCACGCTACCCGAATTTTTAGAAGATTTACGGCAACGTACCGTATCTCCAAAATTTTGAGAAAAATCTTTATTATTGTATGGAAGTTGGAAATAGTCATTTTGAATACCTAATAAACTGATATTTGAATTTCTGTCATTTGTTTAAGCCTACTTGATTGCAGTTTTTCACACCTGATAAAATTTGTTTTAAACGATATTTCTCTGGAACTAATGATCGGATTTAAAAAATAAAAAAACTGTTGAAAAGAGAATTGAAAGGCCTTTCGAACTGAGTCATATTTGACACCCTTTTCCATTTAAAATTTTTGAGGTGCAGTCCACACCCATTTTAGGGTTGAAGTTACGCCATTGCTACTAATCCATTTAGGTGTCCCCCTTTATAATTAAATTGACGTGTTGGAGCGTTTTTTGCAAAATTAATGTTAAGTGGCCAAAAATTGCGCTGATAATTTTCACTGGGCCACTCTGTATATATATATATATATATATATATAT
The DNA here is from genome assembly GCA_035578165.1 of Stenolophus ochropezus. NCBI lineage: Eukaryota > Metazoa > Arthropoda > Insecta > Coleoptera > Carabidae > Stenolophus > Stenolophus ochropezus. The sequence goes on along the minus strand of JAQOWZ010000051.1, from coordinate 1,055,649 downwards.
ATATATATATATATATATATATTCTTGATGTATGTATTTTGATACATAAAAATAAAGAAAAATTTATGTTAAATAAAAATTACCACCAATTCAATACAAGAACTAAAAATGACTTTCATACGCCATTAATAAAAACCAAAATTGGAGAAAATTCGCCTTACGTACTTGGATTGCACATCTACATCTGCTTACCTTCTAACATTAAAAATATAAACAATATTACAACCTTCAAAAGACATCTTAAAATGTTTTTGACTGAACATTGTTTTTATAATTTAGAAGAAATTTATCTATTTTGTAAAAAATAATATAGTTCTCTTTGTCTTGTGTTTTACTTACAATTTAAACTGACCTTTTTCTATACATATTGTATTATGTCTTTGAAAATAAAGATTATTATTATTATTATTATTATTATTATATATATACAGGGTGAATACTGAAAACCTTGACATAGGGAAATAACATGGGAAAACAGTTTTTTGCTGTTTCCATCTGTCCCGCTAAATAAAATCGGGTGTATATGGTATCGTTAGTTAGATTACTTAATTTTGCATCTAATAAAACTAAATGTTGTGTAATAAGGCCTTTTCTAACTGAAATATTTGATAAAATAAATTGTATTTTGAAGGTTATCCTTCATATTTTCGAATAAGAAATGTCAAAAATAAAATGCTCCATAGCCGAGTGGATACGAGGTCTGCTTCATAACATAAATAATCTACAAGACCTGGTTCGAGACCACCTCAGCCCTACTTTTTTTTAATTAAATTATGCTTAAAATATCTTTATTATATCAGACTATTTTAATAAAATAGCAATATTCATATTTTTATAAATAAAAAAATCCAAATATTTAATAGAATTATTATTTGCTGTCTGTCAAACTTAACAATTAATTCGAATTTAGTTTTTGGTGTATAATTTTGTATTTCATGTTTCGAAACATGATATTTTTCGATATATCGCATATTCGATGATTCGATATATAGTATATTCGATTATTCGACATATCGCATATTTGATAATTCGATATATCTTATAATCGAAAATTCGATATATTGCATATTCGATATTGAATAATTATACAGTCTGTCCATATTTCATCTGCCACCATTGGGATCTCGGAAACTATAAGAGCTACGACTCCGATTAAATGGAAACGCATTTTTTGTTTTTGATAGTTGGTACTGGACGACATTTACTTCAATTTTGAAACAAACAAACAAAAATTTTAATACCTATAACCTATAAATTTATTTTACTTATTAAATCTGTTTTTATTGAATGAATACAATAAAAATATGTATATATATATATATATATATATATATATATATATATATATATGTATGTATAACATTTATTTTTTTCTATTATAACTGTACTTGTCACCTTGAATTAAGAAAATTATGTTCAAAAATTAAAAAACCAGTAAGTATTATATAATATGTATTTTGCGGAAATAAATCTACCTTGATATTTCTTAACAAGCTACAACTTTAAATTACGAGCTATATTATCTACGATATTTAGACCAACTAACAAAATACGTAAGGAAATATAATATATATTATAGTCTACTTTGACTGCGAAGTAAATGGTGCTTTGAACGACCTAATAACCGACGTATCCAATTTCTAATTTGCGGTCGAAAGAGTAATTCGATATATCTATAATCTAATGTAGGTATCAAAAACCCGATATATCGATAACTCGATATATTGATAACTCGATATATCGATAACTAGATATATCGATAATTCGATATAACGATAATTCAATATATCGATAATTCGATATATCGGTAATTCGATATATCGATAATTCGATAGCCAACTAGGTAAATAAAATGGTTGATGATCAAAACGATCTTGAGAAATATTTTTAACCAAGCCCATTTATCATAAAAAATAATTAATTTATTATCTATTACTAAAAATTTAGTTAAATTATTCAAAGTACATAAATCTGGAAAATTGTGAGGAGGTATTATTATTATTTTTGGATTTTGTTTTGGTATTTGATATTGTGTAGTATTTTTTTCCTCTATTTTTTTACCATATAAATTTTGAATTGCTTTTATGTCATCATTACTTAATTCAAAATCTGATATATTACTAAAATATTTATTTTTATTATATGCATACAGAGTACAATTTTGATTATATATGTTCAAGCCCTAACGCATGTCCAATTTCATGTACTAAAACTGTGATAAAAGACATTTTATTATTATCAATTTCTGTATGAGATAGTTTAAAATTTCAATTTTTACTCTTATTCATGTGAATATCTACAGACCTTACCGTTGGATGTGGTAAAAAGGCATGTCCTAATACATTGCCTGGTCCATCGAAATTTGATCTACATATATAGTTATATGTATAAGATTTATAGATAACTCCTCCGAATGAAATAATAATATTTGGTTTATTTTGAAAATTTCTAAACTCTTTCCTCTGAAAGATTATATTTACATGTTTTTCCCAAATTTCAAACGCTTTTCTTGTTATATCTTGTATTTCACTGGTTGTTTGTATAAAATCCCATGTTATAACAGATGGATTCCGAGCTATTGCTTTATTAGCGAAATTTTTATAGTTACCAGATACACCACATCTAGGTGTATTCATTAAAGCTAACGTGTTAGTATCCAAAATATTTGTGACATTTAAATGATAATATTCTTGAAATGTTCACTGTTGGAATGTAGGTCAAACTGATTCTTTGGAGACGTTTCTAGGAAACCATTGTTATGAATATATTTTAATGAGGTAGAGTAGCTAAAATAAAAGTCTGAAATAATTGCAATCAATATAATTAATTAAATAATTGTACACTCTGATACGAAAATAACAATAAATATATAATACGCCAATCACGTCTTCTAATTTGGAACACCCTGAAAAGGAAAGTCAAAGAGTAAGCTAATGCTTTGTGAAACACATTGCACACAACTATATATCATTCGCACACACAACAACACTCACACTCAACGACAAACCAGGTAAGACGGGTAAAATTGAAAAGGATACTCCTCGAAAGGAGTGTCACATATCGAATCCACGATATGCCGGCTACCGAATCCACGGTAGCAGAAGAACACTCGAAATCCATCGAGCAACTTGACATCTCCCACAGTGAGTTATAACAAGGCTTCAGGAGTATGAGTGAAAGCCGAGTACAAACCCATACTTCACCTCCCCACCGAGATGCAAGCGAAACTAAGGCACCTGTTCCAGCAGGGCACCGTTGGCACCAGGGTACCCTGGTGCGTCGCGCCTCGGCTTCACCCTCCTGTCAATGCAGTGTTAACGGGTTTACGCGCCGCGGATAGGGATAGGATAAAATCAAGATCACACTACAGTAAATATACTGTCTCACACTCAGTAACTCATAAGTATTGTGTCTCACCTATTGAATCAAACACCTCCGACACTTATCTCACGACTGCCAATAGAGTACTGATTCAAATAAACAATAACTGCATGCTATAAACCCTGTGTTATCAAACACATTATAACTAATTAATTCAATTAAGAAAGATTGGGAGTGAAGTAAGTTGTTATCTAATGCTTGTAAATAATTACCCTCTAACACCATATTTTCCTAAATAGTCCACTGATTGGTAAAACTCATCGCTGTCATTAAACTGTTGTAATTCTTCAATATTTAAAGAAATGTCTTTTTCACCATTATAAGAAGATATGTTTGTGCTATTTTCACTAGCCAATGCAAAATAAATGAAAAAATTATAAAGTATAGCACCTGGAAGAAACATGTTTCTTATTTTATACATTTTTAAGTACTGAAATCTGAATGCATTGTAACTTTGGTTTTATAGTTGATTTTTTGCTGAATTTGCAAAAATCATCGTTTTATATGATTGCAATTAACATAGTCTGCATGACCAGTTAAAAGACATAATACAATTCGACGATTACACTCATCTTCCTCCTCCTCCTCCTCCTTCTTCTCCTCTTCCAATCTATACGGATTTAAAATCCACATATCATATAAGAATACATTTTTCATATTCTCATGTAAAACATAGTAAATGTTATTTCCATTATAATATTTAGCAGTCAACATACACTCATGTTTAGTTTTTATAAAATCAAGTTTAAAACAATTAACTTGACCTGTCTGTAACTTGATATTAAATTTAATAAGTGGATTCAATTGCGACTTCTCTTCTTCTACCTCAATCCATAAATCTACTAATCCATTTATTCTCGGTTGTTGATATTTTATTTTTAGAGAAAAACTATCATTTTTACTTGTAAAAAATACTATTTTGTTATATAGAATATACATACCACGAACTTGTAGTAGCTGACAAAAAATGTCAGCACTATTTATAATGCAACAATACATATTAACGTTTGCAAAGTACTATGCATATATTTACAGGTACTATAATTTATAGAACAATCCCCACTATTGATAGTGGGTTAATACTTTAACACTATGTAGTATATCCCCATGGCAATGTACTTGTGTACAAATAATTCACAACTCTTTTGTCATCATGAGGAATCAAAATAAATTTTGTTGTCTTGTTGTATACACATTATGCAGTTTAGATGTGATATGTTGCTGATTTTTAGAAATAATTATATTGTTAAATAAACAATTATAATAATCTTCAAATGTAATTGTTTTCAAAACTCCGGATGTTATACCTTTAGCTTTCTTAAACGGTTTATTACAATTTAATATTCTATAGGTATACATTTTTGATCTTAATCCTATAAATTCATATAATACCTGCCCATTGCATTCGTCTTTCATTAATCCAATTACTTTTTTATTGGCTAAAGGTAGACCATAACAATTATTTTCGTTGTAATCAGATGTGTCAAATTTAGAAATATCTCGCAACATCAATTCATATATGTTGATATTAGCAAACTTATATATTAAGCTATCTGTATCTGTATACAATAATCTTGCTTCATCACCCATTTCCTTTCTAATATAATTATAACGGAAGTCATATACATATGTTTTCGAAATATCTAAATTTGAGAAGCCTATATAAATTGGTTTATTAAAATAGATATTAGTTTTTTTTATTTCAATAATTACAACATCAGATTTTCCTAATTGTTTATCTAAAACAATACAATTATAAAAGTTTGGTCTTGAAATGTAATACTTAGCTCCGAATCTACCAGACCATTTTGTAACAATTTTCAAATCTTTGTGCTTCCGCCCTTTTTCCATAGTTTTCCCAAATACTGCATTGTTCATTAATTTGTAAAAATTTTTTTTGAACTCATTATTACATATTGTCCTTAAGTGTATGTTCAAATTAATATATTTTTTGAACCAATCACTTTGTCTAAATTGTAGTATTCGATGAATTTTAGTCAATTTCATTCCTAACTCTAAACATTGTTTCAAATTTTGATAATGAATAATATAGTTTTGTTTGGAGTATAAATTTGTAATTAATTTTGCATTCTTCGAATTGGGTGGAATAAAATGTTCAGGACATAACGGCAAGTCCTGATGAGCTTCATGTAATTGTTTTCCATATTCCAAATCAACGTCAAGAATATAACCAGTTTTAGAAGAATTACTTAAATTAAAATAGTCAATACTATAGAAATCTTTTTCCTCCACCCACTCAAAATCTTTATATGGTGAAAAATGAGACATTGCTGCTCCATATAAATAATTTTTATCAAAATACATAAAAAAAATTTCATCTTTCTGTGTAATATATAAATTTCCCATATATCGGTTATTTGCTTTTGCATACCTATTTGAACATTGTGAAACACCGCCTCTAATTCCCTTCTCGATGAATAAAATTTTATCAATATCAGTCAGTAATTCAAGTTCTATTTCAGTACATTTTAACATGGCATCAAAAGCAAGGCCTGGAGCAGTAAAATACCATAAACTGTGTAATCCATATGTTTCTATACAATTTTCTCGAAAACTTTCAAATATATCTGCTAACAAAAGAACATCAGTTTTCAAATATAAATCTGCATATTCTCCCAACGTTTTAATGTTAAACTCATTCAATACATGTAAAGCATGTTCATAGTCGGTATTGCTTGTATTCTCATTTTTTAATGTGCTATAAAAATGGAATTTTTAAGGTAAAGATTTTTCATCGAGTTTATCCCAAACACTCATATATTTATATGGAAATATACCTTTTTTTCTGAGTAATTGAAATTCTTCTTCATTTTTACAAAATTATTTTGTAATTTTTAATTCTGAATCTTGTAAAAATGAGGAAAGTTTATCAATACTGCTAGCCATGAATCGAAGAGAATCAATAAACCGAAAATTAATTTTTGTGTCTTTTAAATATTTTGTAAATGAAATATACCGTTCTTTATTAATTGGAAGTAATGATATGCTACCCTCCATTTCAGTGGCTATACTTTTAATTATAAAATGACCGTCATATCCATTTAAATTATGAAATACTACAGGAACCATATAAGACTGTAACCAATTTAAATTGCAATGTTGGTGGGCGGCACCTCTAAATTTTGAAGTAAAATGACAATGATCTCTAACACGTATATCTTCTAAGGTGAATGGTTTGTCACATATATGATATTTATTTGAATTTATAAATAATTCTTCCTCTACTTCAGACATAGTGATTGGTTGTACTTTTTTTACAATTACATCTAATTTACTACTTATATATAATATCTCTTTACAAAACCATTGCAAACAGTCCTTTCCCCTATATATTTTAAATTGTGATAAAGTGTCATCATAAGAACATTTTAAATAATAAGCTATACTAAAAGATGTATGTTTAGGAATAAAAGAAGTATTACAATTCAAGTTACTATTATCTAAAGGCTCTAAAAGTGATTCCACATCGCTGTAAATAACAAACGGTACCTTTTCTTTGTTACGAAAATTTTTAAATTATAAAATTTTATTCTTTTCTTCCGGTAAATCAATGCGACATTTATTTTTATTTACAGTATTACAATATTCAGTATGCTTTTGTAATAATACTTCATTTACAAAATAATTTATACAAATATTACAAAGCCATTTCTTAGCTTTGTACTTTGATAACTGATTTCCTACTAAACGTGATAAATTTTTTATCCACATATAATGATACTTTACACATTTATCTGTTTTCATTTTTTGTTCTTCCGTTTCACTGTCCTCTGTGCTATCACAATATTTGCTATTTGATTCAACTATTAATAAATTAATTACTCTATTATAATTACTGTTACTTATTGCTATAGGAACAACCTGAAATTTCTTTTTTTGAATTTTTTCTAACGTATATACACTAATACTTAATCCATTTAATTTTTTAAATTCCGAAATATCTTTTAATTGCATTGGAAATTTTATCCCATTTTATTTTAAAACGTTTTGAAAAGGTGGATATGAAGTAAAACGCTCAGAATTTTTTTTAACCGGATGTAATGCTGATACCACGGCTCTCAAAAAACAATAATGATCGTTATTTTTAATATTTATTACAGCACGTTTATTGCTTTTACTCTTAAGTAGATCAGTATAACACCCACCGGTGATTGGTGTATAGGTATTAATATTTACTTTTAAATGCATTATTTTCAACAATGCCCAACCACTGTCCCTTTCTTGAAATTCTTCTAATTTTGTTAAAATTCTATCTTTCACATTTTCCCAATACCAATCATTTAAATCTGTTAACTGCGTGATAACAGCATTACATGTATTAAAGCTTTTCACCTCTTTTATTCCTTTGGTAGGTAAAATGAATTCAGCACTCAACACACAATTTACTTTTATTAAAGATTTTTTTAATTCTTCAATAATTCTATGTCTGAATATGGTTGTTACTTTTTCCAAAAACAATCTAGGATCAACATAATAATTATTGAGAATTATCTCCGTTTGAATTCTCCCATTAAATGCTGAACACAAATGTACCCAAACTAATTTCTTTTTTGAATTTTTATTTTGAATTTTTTGATTTGAATATCCCGAACCAAAAGCAACAGGGTTATTTCTATCCAGAATTTGTGATAATATTAGCCGAAAATAATTAAAATGAGATAAATTCGCCTCTAATTTAAATCAATTTTCATTTTTAATTTTTTTAACACGTTGATTCTTTATAAATTTTATGAGTAATAATATAAACTTATTTATTTTATTTTTACATCTTGCTACCTCTTCCTTAGTTTTTATTAAATCTATTGTTGTTTGCAACGTTTTTATAAGACTATCACTTAGACAACTAATAGTTTCTTCTGACATTTTTATTGAAATATGTATTTTCTATATTCAAAATATTTTACTTTGAAATACACTGTATAAGTACAACCTAGGAATGAACTACCGGTTATTAATATGTTATTTATTTATTTAAAACTGTTTTACCTGCACGTGTGAAGGGATTTTTAAAGTTGCTCTACGTATATTAGTTATTCAAAATAATTTACTTTCAAATACACCGACTGTATAAGAACAACCTATTGATGAACTACCGGTTATTAATAAGTTAATTATTTAATAAAAAAATATTTTACCTGCTTCTTGTGAAGAGAAGTTGCAATAATTCAGTTCAAACAACTATAAAAAGTTTCAACACAATTCAGTCTTATATACTAAAAAGGTTAAAGTTTATCGTTAAAAATTGATTACAAGATGTTCTCGAAGTTCTTTGTTAATAACACAACATAGCAATACAAATATTATTCAAATAATTCTGTAATAAGCTGATATATTTCATCAGAAAGTTAAAATGTTCTAGAAGAAGTTCGTTCACTGACACAAAATTACAGATCAGTCTGCAATGAGCTGATAGTTCACAGTCTAAGAGTTATCAGCTCGAAAATAAATCATGTTTTACAGATCAGCTTATAATTAGCTGATATATTTCATCATTAAATTCAAATGTTCTAGAAGTTCGCTGATTAACGAAAAATTACAAATGAGTCTCATATATATACCGAGAGGCAACTACAGCTAGTTATCGTTGCAAGTTTACGATTCAAAGTTTGTAAGATGGACAACTCGTGTAAGAAATGTCATTGTAAGATGGACAACTGGTGTAAGAAATGTCAACAAGAATCGAAACAACAAGAACAACAACAACAACAACCGCAACAACAAGAAGAAGAAAATTGGGATGATTGTTGCACCGGTGTTTCTCCTCTCCACTCCAGGTTGCAGGAAGCGAAATCTAAATTACTTTTGCTTCCTGTAACCCCAGGATTAAGCAAAACCAAAAAGAAAAAATACTACGCAGCAGAGAGGCGCAGGTGGACTGCACTGAAACATAAAAAAGACGTGTAATTGCTGCTGTTCTTCTGTAAGGTTTGGTTTAAAATGTGTTCTTCTGTAAGGTTTGGTTTTGAATTTTTGTTATCTTTTAAGGTTTTTTTAGCCTTATCATTACATTATATAAACATAATCCAATGCAGTTCTTCATCTCACAAGATGAACATAATATCAAGAAGGCTGCAGTCATCTACTTCACGAGGATCTTCACATTAGTCATCATCGTCGTCGTCGTCGTAGTCGTCGAAGTCATCTCCAACGTCTACAGCTTCTTCGACAAATGCAGATTCGGTTAAAAACAAAGTTTGGACTATTTAATATATAAATGTCCCGATTGTGACTTTCAATGGGAAGGTGATAAGCGCCGTGTGCCTACAACTAGTAGGTACCAGAAATGTCCTGATTGCGATGAATTGTTGCATATAACATTCATAACATACAATGAGGGTGGAACAAATATATTTCAAGAAGGTGCTATGATCCGTCCATAGTAAGTATATATATATATATATATATATATATATATAAATTATAATTCATGAAACGCTGCAGTTTCAGAATCTAATACGATAAACAACGTCATTTCACCCGATACTTAGAAGATAAGAATAACATGTTATAAGTAGATGTAAGAAACACAGGTAGTTGAATTACTTTGTATCATCCTGGTTAGTAGCAACATCTCTATTATTGTAATAAACAAACTTTATAATAAACAAGCTTTATAATAAACAAATATTAAAATTAAAAATTTGTTTTTTTTTAATAAGTGTTGAGATCGAATTATAATTGGCGCAGTCGGTAGGATAGCCGACAAGAATCCAGTGAGTGCACAATTCCTCGTAAACCTGTGAAACGCTTGTCGAAAATTTTCAAATTTTCACAAGAGCTATCCGAACACTATCTACGATCTCTAAACAACCTAAACAGTGGTTGCACAAGTGCTACACCAACATCATCCACGATCTTCAAACGACCTAAACAGTGGTCGCACCAGGGCCTAACCACGGCCCATCTTTAAAAGCCGAGGACATCCACCCACTTTCCAATCAGGACCATCAATCCAATTGATTCTACAAGTGCGTGACAAGATACAAGTTCCCGCCCACTTGAAGCGTATCAAGGCCTACACTGCAATGAACAGAGTAACCTACTTCACGATATTCCTGCTGTAAGTTTACTTTCATTGTAAATATATTTTTTGCCGGTAGTAACAATCGGTCTACGAAAAAATACTGTTACACATATTTACACAAATATACACATTATTATTAATGCCAATACATGTCTTCAGACGAAGAAACTGATTTATTAAGTAATCAATTTAATAAAATACCGATTACAATTAAACCAAGTAAATTAGGTAACGGTAGTAGAATCAAACAATTATCTACCGAAAATACACCCTTAACATATTCAACACAAGAATTAAATAACTGCCAATTTGAATTAACCATGGCAACCGCAACAATCGCTGATATTCGGAATTTTATCGATGCTGTACCCGATTACAATGGAGAGATCAAATCCCTCCCTAGATTTATAAAAGAAGCCGATAACTTTTATGCAGTAATGAATTCTTTAAATCTAACATCAATACAGAAAACATATTGCTTTTCTATGTTACAAAAAAAATTCGTAGATAAAGCCAAAGACATACTAGACAGCCAAGAATTCACATCTTGGTCTGAAATAAAATCATACCTCCAAACAAACTTCGAAGATAAAAGTACATATAACACATTATTATTAACAACAATTAAAATCACACAAATAGATAATAATGTGAATGACACTCTAAAGAAATTCAAAGACCTTTATCAGAGAATGGTTTCCAAAATTCAATTATTACAATACACACCAAATGAGAAAAAATGTTTAATAACTGAAACTCAAAAAACAATAGTTACTCATTTCATTTCATTATTACCTATGAACTTTAGAGCCTCATTCATAAGTAAAAATCCACAGACACTCGACGCCTGCGAACAACTTTTAGCAAATGAGTATAACTGTATGCAAATATCACACAGATCACCCATGCACAGAGGAACACCTCAAAACACACAAAAACCACAAAAATTCCCTATTATTCCACCACAAAAATTCCCAGGACAACAATTTCCCTCACGTCCATTCAACCCCCAAGACTCACGCCCTACTGGACCACACACATTCGCTAGACAAAATATAAAAAATTTTATTGACACAAAACGCACTTTTAAACCAACCCCAATGTCAGGCATAACAAAAACAACAATACCAATGTCCACACAAACTATAAGGCAGAATTACGCCTTAGAAACAGAAGACGATGTAGAAAGTAATAACCAAGAAAATACATACGAACAAGAACTAAACGAAGAGAACTTTGAAACCCAATCTTTTTTAGAGTACGACCCAGAACTGATAGAAGAAAATACGTAATGCTTTCTAACACAAAAACAATCCCAATCATTACATTTCAAAATTTTAAAATTCTCATCGACTCAGGATCAGACGTTAACCTAATAACAGAAAAAACCGTAAAACAAAACAATATGAAAATTTTAAAAGAATATTTAACATTCAGAACCGCAACAAATACAGTAAAATGCAATGAATATGTCGAAATCAAAATATTCAACAAAAATTACAAATTTTTTATTCTAAATTTTCATTCAGAATGTAATTTATTATTTGGAACAGACATACTTCGCGACACAAATACCATTATAAATTTTGCAGAAAATTCCATCCAAATGAAACAAATGAAATTTGATATTCAGAACTTGAGTAAACATAGGAAAGAAAGTCACGTACAAATCCGAGACGAACACTTACAACCAAACATAAAAAATGAACTATATAATTTATTAGAACAATATGATTCACTTTTCCCAAAAGAAAACGACACACTGACATGTACAGACAAAATACAACACAAAATTCACACTTCGGACGATACCCCCGTATACACAAAAAATTATCGACTCCCGCATGTATTTGAAAAAGACATTGAAGAACACGTTCAGACTATGTTAAAATCAGGAATCATACAAAAATCAAAAAGTCCATATAATTCCCCAATATGGATCGTACCCAAAAAAATGGATGCCTCAGGTAAACAAAAAACCCGACTAGTAATTGATTTTAGAAAATTAAACCAAAAAACGAAAGAAGACAAATTCCCTATACCAAACATTGACACACTTTTCGATCAAATAAATAAACCAAAATATTTCACTACCCTTGACTTACATTCGGGATTCCACCAAATACTCGTTGACAAAAATGATAGAGAAAAAACAGCCTTCAGCACCGCTTCCGGACATTATGAATTTCTACGAATGCCCTTTGGCCTCATTAACGCCCCCGCGACATTCCAAAGATGTATGAACGAAATACTACAAAATTTAATTGGTAAAATATGCCTTGTATATTTAGATGACATCATAATTTTTGGCAACACTAAACAAGAACACTTAGAAAATATTAAAACAGTCTTTGAACGTTTGAAAAATGCGAATCTTAAAATACAGATAGACAAGTCAGAATTTTTCAAAACGGAAGTTGAATATTTAGGTTTCATAATTTCAAAAGACGGCCTTAAACCAAACACAAAAAAGATAGAAGTAATACAAAATCTCCCAATTCCAAAATCAATAAAAGAAATAAAATCGTTCCTAGGCAAACTTTCCTGGTATCGTAGATTCATCCCAAATTTTTCCAAATTGACGAAACCATTTACAAATTGCTTACGAAAAGGATCAATAATAGATATTCACAATAAAGAATACCAAGAATGCTTCACAAAAGTAAAAGAACTAATTACAAACCCACCGATACTGGCATATCCAGACTTTAACCAAATTTTTATATTAACTACTGACGCTTCTGACTTCGCAATGGGCGCAGTACTCTCCCAAAATCAAGATTCACAAGAAAAACCACTTGCCTACGCATCAAAAACATTTAACTCACAAGAACAAAATTACTCTACCGTCGAAAAAGAACTGAAAGCAATTATATGGGCCATTCAAAATTTTAAACCATACCTCTATGGAAGAAAATTTTTATTACGAACAGATCATCGACCATTAGTGTGGCTTTTCAATATGAAAAATGCCAACCAGAAGCTGATGCGATGGAAAATCGAACTAAACGAGTATAACTTTGAGATAGAATACATCCCTGGCAAAACAAACAAAATTGCGGATTTTTTAAGTAGAATTAAAAACGAGTTCAAAATTAATTATAAAATAGGTGACGTAACTTCAACCCCCATCTTTGCACATTGTATTTCAAAAGATTACAAATTCGGTAAGGGATTAGCAAAACAAATTGACGATCAATTCAATAGTAAAAGTTTCTGTACGGACAAATTACCAAACAAAATTATAATTCAAAATGAACACGATAAACAAATATTCCATTTATTTTCAAAAGAATCATTCAACGACACTTGTGACCCAAAATTACTAAAACAATCATTAACCCAACTACGTGATTATTTGATAAAAAATGATATACACGAAATTAACATCCCGTATTTATCATGTGGCTACGATAAATTACAAAGAAAAGAATTAATCAGAATTTTGACCTCTGTATTTGAGAATACTTGTATACAGATTAATATTTATTCATTACCTCAAAATTTTGCAATAAGCGACGAACTTGAATCAAGGATCGAACTAGAAAAAATTATAGAACAAGATGACGACTCAATAAGCAACATAATTAACATAGAAGACGATATTGAAACCGTACATAGTGCCCAAGAACACCCCGTCAACGGTTTAAAAATATTAGAAAATAGAATAAACACCGCGGATAATCAAATTGTATTCTCTTTTGATGAAAAACAGGATCTAAAAATAACAAAACTTTTTGGAAATAAAAAACAACGTCTCACAGTCACTATAGAAGAAAAAAATGCCGAAAATCAACTGCGAGAATTTATAAAAAATTATATCATACCCAAAGTCAGATATTACTGCATATGCGATGATAAAATATTCAAAATTTTAAATCAAATAATTCAAAAAGATTTCGAAGTAAACAGTATTAATATTATTAGAGTTAATAAAGAAGTAAAGGATATAGAACAACCGGACGAACAAAATGAAATTGTTTATTTATATCACACCGGGAAAACAAACCACCGCGGAATTATGGAAACATATAAAAAATTAAAAGAAAAATATTACTGGCCTAAAATGATAGATACCATCACGTCACTGATAAATAATTGCCAAACATGCAAAGAATGCAAATACGACAGACAACCCATACAACTTACCGATAATCTTACCGAGACACCCGAACGACCTTTCGAAATTTTAAATATTGACTTATTAACCCTCAGCGGACAATATTATTTAACGATATACGACCAATTCTCAAAATATGCTCAAGCATACCCTGTTGAAACAAAAGATAGTAAAAACATAGTCAAAATTTTAGAAACATTTATCAGAATAAAAATCCCACCAAAAAAAATAATATGTGATCAAGGTTGTGAATTTAATAATATATCTTTACGAACATTTTGTCACAATAATGATATTAAATTGCACATAATATCAGCTCAGAATCCAAAATCAAATGCCATAGAAAGATTTCACTCAAGCCTTATCGAACATCTGAGAATAAAAACACGAACTTGTAATTTAAAACCTTTAAAAGAAACAGTAGACGACTGTATCTTCGCATATAATAATTCAGTCCACTCTATTACAAACATGACCCCAAATGAAATACTCTACGGTAAAGATTACACAAATTTGAGGCCCAAAGAGAACGAACAAAACAAATTACAAAAGTACATGACAAGACGACACGAAGAAATAGAACAAGTAAAAACAAATATTAGTAAAGAAAAACTAAGACGTTATAAAACCCCCAAAGAAAACAAAAAGATTAATAAATTAAAAAATTCTACAGAAGCCTATATAAAACAAAATCCCCGTTTAATAACGAAATTTAAAAAACCTTTATATATAAAAACCAAAATTAGAAATTACAATGACAAATATAAAACAATAAACGCTAAAGACAAATTGAGAGAACGAAAAGTAAAAATTGACAGAATCAAAATTTAACTGTTTCAGAATCCACCACGGATTCACAGATGTCAAAAATATCACAAACAACCCCGGTTTTTTACTACACGACATTGGTGAGTGTCACTTAAAAGAAAACGAACAATTACATTATTTTTACAATGATATAAGCCCCATATACGACGAATATTTGAAATTAAAACAAATTATCAACACGGAAATAAGACAGTTAGCAAATGAAACATTTTTAATTGAAAATACTAAAATTGTAAACTACATGTTCGAAGAATTAGAACGAAATGTAGCCAAATTATATAATAAAAGAAACAAAAGAGGGCTCATTAACGGATTTGGATCAATAATAAAATCAATAACCGGAAACCTAGATTCGGCTGATGAAGAACGTTACAATTCAATATTAGAAACACTCAGTAATAATCAAAAATTACTACAATCAAACGCAAACGAAATCGTACACCAACAGAAAACACTGACTGATAAATTTAACAAAGATTTACAAAATATAAATCTTAACGAAAATAAACTACGAAATTCACTTAATGAAATTTTAAACACACTTAAAACAGAACAAAATTGGAAAACACTCACACACGCAGAAATACAGATTAATAAAATATTAATTTACATTCAACAACTTAGACACACAGTTGATAACGTTATAAAATCACTAGAATTCTGCTCATTAAACCAATTAGACATTACAATTATAGATCCCAACAGCCTTTTAAACATTACACAGAACCCAAATATCTTTCAGACGATTGAAACAATATATGTCACATGCACACTACAAAACAATAAAATACACATCCTCTTAGCTGTCCCAAATTACACAAAAAACTTATACAAAGTACAACAATTCACACCTACACCGTATTATGATTTCTCTTATAAACAAATACTCGAAGATAACACAATGTATATTACACACAACAATAAACATGTATCCATCCGTAAATTTATAAATAATAAATATTGTATATCTAATTATAATCCTATAAATAATTGTATTAGCAATATACTAAATAAACAAGTATATGATGATTGTTTAAGCGAGCAAATTACCATGAAAAATTACATTTCTCAAATACCGTTCACGAACAAAATAATCATTTTCTCACCAAATTTACAAAGTTTCGAATTTAATTGCGGAAATAATTATAAGTATAAACAATTACAAGGTATATTCATTAACGATCAAGATTCATGTGCTATTAAGAATTGGCAATCTCAGAAATATAAACCAATCTATCAAGAACATATTTTCGATAATATAAAATTCACGGAATTAAAGAAAGTACCCCAAATCACTAAAATTAATGAAATAAAATTAAATGTTACGCATTTAGAACAAATCGAATCCGTTGAACAAATAAACAATCAACATATACCAACATTTTATATAATCCTCTTTGTTATAGTAATTATTATTATTTTAATATTATGTAAGAATAGAATATATACCCTAGTTATGAAATGTAAACAAAAAAGAATTGTAAAAAGAAATAATAAAGATTTAGAATTAAATCCGTTGAAATAACGTTGTTTCTGAAGGGGAGGAATTATAATTCATGAAACGCTGCAGTTTCAGAATCTAATACGATAAACAACGTCATTTCACCCGATACTTAGAAGATAAGAATAACATGTTATAAGTAGATGTAAGAAACACAGGTAGTTGAATTACTTTGTATCATCCTGGTTAGTAGCAACATCTCTATTATTGTAATAAACAAACTTTATAATAAACAAGCTTTATAATAAACAAATATTAAAATTAAAAATTTGTTTTTTTTTAATAAGTGTTGAGATCGAATTATAATTTATATATATATATATATATATATATATATATATATATATATATATTAATATATTTTTCAATATATATATATATATATATATATATATATATGTATATATTATATATATATATATATATATATATATATTAATATATTTTTCAATATATATATATATATATATATATATATATATGTATATTATATATATATATATATATATATATATATATATATAATAATTAATTATATTTGCAGTGATCGGTAATATGATTGGTGACTTCATATGATATTTATAGCTGCTTAATAAATTTATGTATAATATATGTGTCTAAATAAATAAGTAATACGTAAATGAATTTTTATGTTTTATTTCATGTATGTATAGAAGAATAATCAATGAATATAGTTATAATAATGTTATTCAGTTTTTATTATACAAATTATTTTGTTATAATTATTAATTTAATCCTCTTCCTCACTTGTTGGTGGTGTATTCATGTCCTGTGCCTCTTCATCACTTATTGGTGGTGTATTCATGTCCTGTGCTTCTTCTTCTTCAGAAGAAGACCATTTTATAACATGTTCACAATTTATGCAATTATTATAACCCCTTAAACGGCATGATACTATACAATAGTTAAAATGGTAATATCTATGATCCATTAATTCATGTGGTCCATTCACATATCGATATTGATTTAAAATACTTTTTTTATAATTTGTTGTTTCTAGCTCATTATCTATATACGATTGAGTTGGTAAAATTTTAAAATATTGTTTTAATTCTTCACAGTTTCTAATTTTATATTCATAATACAATAGATCAGATATTGTTCGTATGAAATTCAATTTGTATTAATATATTTGACCTCTGTATATTTCAATATCAAATTGTAAAAAATCATATAACCCATTATTATCTTCCACTCGTAAATCAATCATCCCATTAATTACTAGATCTCTATATGTTATTTTAAGAACAATTGTGCGATTTGTTGAGTTACATATTAACTTAACATTATTAAAATGTAAACCGTAAATATTTTTGAAAATCAATTTTTTAAGATCTTCAATATTTTGAACAGAGCATATACACAGACATTTTCATAAACAAAAATGATACAAGTGTGTTAAATATAAAGTTTATTATACATACATTACCACCACAAAACTCAGATATATTTTATTACAAAACTATCTTAAAGACATAACATAGCAAAAATTATAGATCAATCCGCAATGAGCTGATAGTATACGGACTAAGGAAAATTTTCTAGAAGTTCTTCATTAATTACACAACATAGCAACAAAAAATTATTTATAGGAAATATGTTTTTATCTGATAAAAATTATCAGTCGCCACTGGGACTCGAACCCAGGATCTCTGTCATTCTAAAACAGCGCTCTACCGCTGAGCCATAACGACTGGTGAAAATTATTTGTTTGCAGTTGTAATAATAAGCTGATATATTTTATCAGAAAATGTTCTAGAAGAATTTTATGTAGATCCGCCAAAGTGAGCTGATAAATTATTTAGATAAGTCTACAATTAGCTGATAGTTCACGCAATAAGGTTATTATATCAACTTGTTTACACTCGAAAACATCATTTCAACTTCAATTTCGCTGTGGAAACAGCAACGACTAGTCGACGTCCTCGTTATATCTTAATACTTGGCCCCACCGTTAATTACCTAAAAAATACACCTATATGACTGAAAACAGGTACCCCACCTGTTCATTAAACAATAGCCGAAGACAGGTACCTACCTGTTAATTAATTAAACGATACACCTACCTAATACAGGTTAATTAAAACAATACACCTACCTGATACAAGTAAATTAAAACAAAGCAAATACCTGATACAGGTTAATTAAAACAACACACCTACCTGACCAGTCTCCCCCACCTAGATAAAAATGTTGCTAAAGAAGAGGAAAGGGGTTGCTGAAGAAGGGGCTAGGGGTTGCTAAAGAACTACCTCTAAGGCGTTGCTGTAGAACAGGCGAAGAAGGCGTTCAAAATCCAAGAAATCCACCCCTAAGTAATAACGGGTTGCTGAAGAACTGGCTAGGGGTTGCTAAAGAAATGCCGAAGAACACAGCCAAAAAATCCAAGAAATCCACCCTTAAGTCTTAAGGGGTTGCTAAAGAACTGCTGAAGAGTGGTAGATCTGGATGACCACGGTCGTCTAACTAGGACGGTCATCGAGTTTGAGTTAGAATCCCTACAGCATATCTACTTAAATATTTGCTTTCGCGCTCGAATTTTATAATTCTTTATCATATTTTAGCTAAAAGAAAACATTGCAACAAGAAAATTGCTATTTCAAGTGTAGTAGGTATTCTAGAATCCAACCCATGTAGCTTACAATATACAACGTATTCATCAATAAAAGGTAAAATCTGACTTTTTTTTTGTAAAAAATCATATAAATATTTGCTTTTGAGCCCCAACTTTATAACTCTTCATCATATTTTAGCTAAAAGAAAACATTGCAAGAAGAAAATTGCTATTTCAAGTGTGGTAGGTATTCTAGAATCCAACCCATGTAGCTTAAAATATACAACGTATTCATTAAAATGACACCCGAAAAATGAGTGTTTATTATCTGATTGGTACCACGGTTTGGTCACTTTTGCATGTCCAATGTTTAAAACAATCCATAGTATAGATCCTAAAGCATGAATAAGAATGTTTTAACAAAAATGTCCATTTCAAGAATAGGTAAAATCTGACTTTATTTTTGTAAATAATCATATAAATATTTGCTTCCGCGCCCGAATTTTATAATTCTTCATCTTATTTTAGCTAAAAGAAAACATTGCAACAAGAAAATTGCTAATTCAAGTGTGATAGGTATTCTAGAATCCAGCCCATGTAGCGTACAATATACAACGTATTCATCAAGACTAGGTAAAATCTGACTTTATTTTTGTGAAAAATCATATAAATATTTGCATTCGCGCCCGAATTTAATAATTCTTTATTATATTTTAGCTAAAAGAAAACATTGCAACAAGAAAATTGCTATTTCAAGTGTGGTAGGTATTCTAGAATCCAACCCATGTAGCTTACAATATACAACGTATTCATCAATAAACGGTAAAATCTGACTTTTTTTTTTGTAAAAAATCATATAAATATTTGCTTTTGAGCCCCAACTTTATAATTCTTCATCATATTTTAGCTAAAAGAAAACATTGCAAGAAGAAAATTGCTATTTCAAGTGTGGTAGGTATTCTACAATCCAACCCATGTAGCTTAAAATATACAACGTATTCATTAAAATGACACCCGAAAAATGAGTGTTTATTATCTGATTGGTACCACGGTTTGGTCACTTTTGCATGTCCAATGTTTAAAACAATCCATAGTATAGATCCTAAAGCATGAATAAGAATGTTTTAACAAAAATGTCCATTTCAAGAATAGGTAAAATCTGACTTTATTTTTGTAAATAATCATATAAATATTTGCTTCCGCGCCCGAATTTTATAATTCTTCATCTTATTTTAGCTAAAAGAAAACATTGCAACAAGAAAATTGCTATTTCAAGTGTGATAGGTATTCTAGAATCCAACCCATGTAGCGTACAATATACAACGTATTCATCAAGACTAGGTAAAATCTGACTTTATTTTTGTGAAAAATCATATAAATATTTGCATTCGCGCCCGAATTTAATAATTCTTTATTATATTTTAGCTAAAAGAAAACATTGCAACAAGAAAATTGCTATTTCAAGTGTGGTAGGTATTCTAGAATCCAACCCATGTAACTTACAATATACAACGTATTCATTAAAATAAAACCCGAAAATTGAATGTTTATGATCTGATTGGTACCGCCTTTAGGGCACTTTTGCATGTCCAATTATAAAATTATCCATAGTATAGATCCTAAAGCATGAATATGAATGTTTTAACAAAAATATCCATTTCAAGAATACGTAATATCTGACTTTATTTTTGTAAAAAATCATATAATTATTTGCTTCCGCGCCCGAATTTTATAACTCTTCATCACATTTTAGCTAATAGAAAACATTGCAACAAGAAAACTGCTATTTCAAGTGTGGTAGGTATTCTAGAATCCAGCCCATGTAGCTTACAATATACAACGTATTCATCAAGAAAAGGTAAAATCTGACATTATTTTTGTAAAAAATCATATAAATATTTGCTTGCGCTCCCGAATTTTATAATTTTTCATCATATTTTAGCTAAAAGAAAACATTGCAACAAGAAAATTGCTATTTCAACTTTGTAAGATATTCTAGAATCCAGCCCATGTAAATTACAATATACAACGTATTCATTAAAATGACACCCGAAAATTGAATGTTTATTATCTGATTAGTACCACGTTTTGGTCACTTTTGCATGTCCAATTCTTAAAACCATCCATAGTATAGATCCTATAGCATGAATATGAATGTTTTAACAAAAATTCACATTTCAAGAATAGGTAAAATCTGACTTTATTTTTGCAAAAAATCATATAAATATTTGCTCCCGCGCACGAATTTTAAAATTCTTTATTATATTTTAGCAAAAAGAAAACATTGCAATAAGAAAATTGCTATTTCAAGTGTGGTAGGTAGTCTAGAATCCAGCCAATGTAGCCTACAATATACAACGTAATCATCAAGAATAAGTGAAATCTGACTTTATTTTTGTCAAAAATCATATAAATATTTGCTTCCGCGCCCGAATTTTATAATTCTGTATCATATTTTAGCTAAAGGAAAACATTGCAACAAGAAAATTGCTATTTCACGTGTGGTAGGTATTCTAGAATCCAGCTTATGTAGCTTCCAATATACAACGTATTCATCAAGAAAAGATAAAATCTGACTTTACATTTGTGAAAAATCATATAAATATTTGCTTCCGCGCCCGAATTTTATAATTCTTCATCATATTTTAGCAAAAAGAAAACATTGCAATAAGAAAATTGCTATTTCAAGTGTGGTAGGTATTCTAGAATACAGCCAATGTAGCCTACAATATACAACGTATTCATCAAGAATAAATATAATTTGACTTAATTTTTGTAAAAAATCATATAAATATTTGCTTCCGCGCCCGAATTTTATAATTCTGTATCATATTTTAGCTAAAAGAAAACATTGCAAAAAGAAAATTGCTATTTCAAGTGTGGTAGAAATTCTAAAATCCAGCCGATGTAGCTTACAATATACAACGTATTCATCAAGAAAAGATAAAATCTAACTTTATTTTTGTAAAAAATCATATAAACATTTGCTTCCGCGCCCGAATTTTATAATTTTTTATCATATTTTAGCTAAAAGAAAACATTGCAACAAGAAAATTGCTATTTCAAGTGTGATAGGTATTCTAGAATTCAGCCCATGTAGATTACAATATACAACGTATTCATTAAAATAACACCCGAAAATTTAATGTTTATTATCTGATTGGTACCAGGTTTAGGTTACTTTTGCATGTCCAATGCTTAAAACCATCCATAGTATAGATCCAACGCTAAAATTATCCATAGTATAGATCCTAAAGCATAAATATGAATGTTTTAACAAAAATATCTATTTCAAGAATAGGTAATATCTGACTTTATTTTTCTAAAAAATCATATAAATATTTACTTTTGCGCCCGAATTTTATAATTCTTCATCATATTTAAGCTAAAAGAAAACATTGCAACAAGAAAATTGCTATTTCAAGTGTGGTAGGTATTCTAGAATCCAGCTCACGTAGCTTCCAATATATAACGTATTCATCAAGAAAAGGTAAAACCTGACTTTAATTTGTAAAAAATCATATAAATTTTTGCTTCCGCGCCCGAATTTTATAATTTTTCATCATATTTTGCTAAAAGAAAACATTGCGATAAGAAAATTGCTATTTCAAGTCTGGTAGGTATTCTAGAATCCAGCCCATGTAGCTTACAATATACAACGTATTCATTAAAATAACACCCGAAAATTAAATGTTTATTATCTGATTGGTACCACGTTTAGGTCACTTTTGCATGTCCAATGCTATAATTATCCATAGTATAGATCCTAAAGCATGAATAAGAATGTTTTAACAAAAATATCCATTTTAAGAATAGCTAATATCTGACTTTACATTTGTGAAAAATCATATAAATATTTGCTTCCGCGCCCGAATTTTATAATTCTTCATCATATTTTTGCAAAAAGAAAACATTGCAATAAGAAAATTGCTATTTCAAGTATGGTAGGTATTCTAGAATACAGCCAATGTAGCCTACAATATACAACATATTCATCAAGAATAACTAAAATCTGACTTAATTTTTGTAATAAAAATCATAGAAATATTTGCTTCCGCGCCCGAATTTTATAATTTTGTATCATATTTTAGCTAAAAGAAAACATTGCAACAAGATAATTGCTATTTCAAGGTTTTCTAGAATTCAGCCCATGTAGATTACAATATACAACGTATTCATTAAAATGACACCCGAAAATTGAATGTTTATTATCTAATTGGTACCCCGTTTTGGTCACTTTTGCATGTATAGATCATAAAGCATGAATATGAATGTTTTAACAAAAATATCTATTACAAGAATAGGTAAGATCTGACTTTCTTTTTGTAAAAAATCATATAAATATTTGCTTCCGCACACGAATTTTATAATTCTGTATCATATTTTAGCAAAAACAAAACATTGCAACAAGAAAATTGCTATTTCAAGTGTGGTAGGTATTCTTAAATCCACACCATTTGGCTTACAATATACAACGTATTTATCAAGAATAGGTAAAATCTGACAATATCTTTATAAAAAATCATATAAATATTTGCTTCCGCGCCCGAATTATGTAATTTTTCATCATATTTTAGATAAAAGAAAACGTTGCAACAAGAAAATTGCTATTTCAAGTGTGGTAGGTATTCTAGAATCCAGCCCATGTAGCTTACAAAATACAACGTATTCATTAAAATAACACCCGAAAATTAAATGTTTATTATCTGATTGGTACCACGTTTTGGTCACTTTTGCATGTCCAATGCTTAAAACCATCCATAGTATAGATCCTACAGCACGAATATGAATGTTTTAACAAAAATATCCATTTCAAGAATATTTCAGATCTGACAATATTTGTGCAAAAAATCATATAAATATTTGCTTCCGCGCCCGAATTTTATAATTTTGTACCATATTTTAGCTAAGAGAAAACATTGAAACAAGAAAATTGCTATTTCAAGTGTGGTAGGAATACTAGAATCTAGCCCATGTAGGTTACAATATACAACGTATACATCAAGAATAGGTATACTCTGACATTATTTTTGTAAAAAATCATATAAACATTTGTTTCTGTGCTTGAATTTTACAATTCTTCATCATATTTTAGCTAAAATTAAACATTGCAACAAGAAAATTGATATTTCAATGTGGTAGGTATTCTTGAAACCACCCCATGTAGCTTACAATATACAACGTATTCATCAAGAATCGGTAAAATCGGACAATATTTTTATAAAAAAATCATATAAATGATGCTTCTGCGCCCGAATTTTATAATTCTTCATCACATTTTAGCTAAAAGAAAACATTGCAACAATAAAACTGCTATTTCAAGTGTGGTAGGTATTTTAGAGTCGAGCCCATGTAGCTTACAATATACAACGTATTCATCAAGAAAAGGTAAAATCTGACTTTATTTTTGTAAAAAATCATATAAATATTTGCTTCCGCTCCCGAATTTTATAATTTTTCATCATATTTTAGCTAAAAGAAAATATTGCAACAAGAAAATTGCTATTTCAAGTGTGGTAGGTAATCCAGAATCCAGCCCATGTAGCTTACTATATACAACGTAGTCATTAAAATGACACATGAAAATTGAATGTTTATTATCAGATTGGTACCACGTTTTGGTCACTTTTGCATGTTTTAATGCTTAAAACAATCCATAGTATACATCCTAAAGCATGAATATGAATGTTTTCACAAAAATATCCATTTCAAGAACTTTTGCATGGCCAATGCTTAAACCCATCCATAGTATAGATCCTAAAGCATGAATATAAATGTTTTAACATAAATATCCAATTGAAGAATATGTAAAATCTGACTTTATTTTTGTAAAAATCATATAAATATTTGCTTTCACGCCCAAATTTTATAATTCTTAATCATATTTTAGCTAAAAGAAAACATTGAAACAAGAAAATTGCTATTTCAAGTGTGGTAGGTATTCTAGAATCCAGCCCATGTAGCTTACAATATATAACGTATTTCTCAAAAATAGGTAAAATCTGACTTTATTTTAGTAAAAAATCATATAAATATTTGCTTCCGCGCCCGATTTTTATATTTTTTTATCATATTTTAGCTAAAAGAAAACATTGCAACAAGAAAATTGCTATTTCAAGTGTTCTAGGTATTCTACAATCCAGCCCATGTATCTTATAATATACAACGTATTCCTCAAAAATAGGTAAAATCTGACTTTATTTTTGTAAAGAATTATACAAATATTTGCTTCCGCGCCCGAATTTTATAATTCTTTTTCATATCTTAGCTAAAAGAAAACATTGCTACAAGAAAATTGCTAATTCAAGTGTGGTAGGTATTCTAGAATCCAGCCTATGTAGCTTAAAATATACAACGTATTCATCAAGAATAGGTAAAATCTGACTTAATTGTTGTAAAAAATCATATAAATATTTGCTTCCGTGCCCGAATTTTATAATTCTTCATCATATTTTAGCTAAAAGAAAACATTGCAACAAGAAAATTGCTATTTCAAGTGTGGTAGGTATTCTAGAATCCAGCCAATGTAGCTTACATTATACAACGTTTTCATCAAGAATAGGTAAAATCTGACTTTATTTTAGTAAAAAATAATATCAAAATTTGCTTCCGCGCCCGAATTTTATAATTCTTCTACATATTTTAGCTAAAAGAAAACATTGCAGCAAGAAAATTGCTATTTCAAGTGTGGTAGGTATTCTAGAATCCAGTCCATGTAGCTTACAATATACACCGTATTCATCAAGAAAAGGTAAAATCTGACTTTATTTTTGTAAAAAATCATATAAATATTTGCTTCCGCGCCCGAATTTTATAATTTTTTATCATATTTTAGCTAAAAGAAAAAATAGCAACAAGAAAATTGCCATTTCAATTGTGGTAGGTGTTCTAGAATCCAGCCCATGTAGCATGCGCGAAAGCAAATATTTATATGATTTTTTACAAAAATAAAGTCAGATTTTACCTATTCTTGAAATGGATATATTTGCTATAACATTCTTATTCATGCTTTAGGATCTATACTATGGATGGTTTTAAGCATTGGACATGCAAAAGTGACCAAAACGTGGTACCAATCAGATAATAAACATTCAATTTTCGGGTGTCATTTTAATGAATACGTTGTATATTGTAAGCTACATGGGCTAGATTATAGAATACCTACCACACTTGAAATAGCAATTTTCTTGTTGCATTGTTTTCTCTTAGCTAAAATATGATGAAGAATAATAAAATTCGGGCGAGGAAGCAAATAATTATATGATTTTTTACAAAAATAAAGTCAGATTTTACTTGTTCTTGATGAATACGTTATATTGTAATCAACATGGGCTGGATTCTAGAATACCTACTACACTTGAAATAGCAATTTTCTTGTTGCTATGTTTTCTTTTAGCAAAAATGTGATGAAGAATTATTAAATTCTGGTGCGGAAGCAAATATTTATTTGATTTTTTACAAAAATATAGTCAGATTTTACCTATTCTTGAAATGGATATTTTTGTTAAAACATTCATATTCATGCTTTATTATCTATACTATAGATCTTTTTAAGCACTGGACATGCAAAAGTGACCAAAGCGTGGTACCAATTAGATAATAAACATTCAATTTTCGGGTGTCTTTTTAATGAATACGTTGTATATTGTAAACTACATGGGTTAAATTCTAGAATACAAATATAAAGTCAGATTTTACCTTTTCTTGATGAATATGTTGTATATTGTAAGATACATGGGCTGAGTTCTAGAATACCTACCGCACTTGAAATAGCTATTTCCTTGTTGCAATGTTTTCATTTAGCTCAAATATTATAAAGAATTATAAAATTCGGGCGCGGAAGCAAATATTTATATAATTTTTTACAAAAATAAAGTCAGATTTGGCCTATTTTTGAAATGGATATTTTTATTACAACATTCATATTCATGCTTTAGGATCTATACTATAGATGGATTTAAGCATTGGACATGCAAGAGTGACCAAAAGGTGGTACCAATTAGATAATAAACATTCAATTTTTGGGTGTCATTTTAATGAACACGTTGTATATTGTAGGCCACATGGGCTGAATTCTAGAATACCTACCACACTTGAAATAACAATTTTCTTGTTGCAATGTTTTCTTTTAGCTAAAATATGATAAAAAAATTATAAAATTCGGGCGCAGAAGCAAATATTCATATGATTTTTTACAAAAATAAAGTCTGATTTTACCTTGTCTTGATGAATACGTTGTATATTGTAAGCTACATGGGCTGGATTCTAAAATACCTAGCACACTTAAAATAGCAATTTTCTTATTGCAATGTTTTCTTTAAGCTAAAATATGATGGAGAGTTATAAAATTTGGGCGCGGAAGCAAATATTTATATGAGTTTTTACAAAAATAAATTCAGATATTACCTATTTTTGAAATGTGTATTTTTTTTTAAAACATTCATATTCATGCATTAGGATCTGTACTATGGGTAATTTTAGCATTGGACATGCAAAAGTGACCAAAACGTGTTACTAATCAGATAATAAACATTCAATTTTCAGGTGTCATTTTAATGAATAAGGTGTATATTGTAAGCTACATGGGCTGGATTCTAGAATACCTATTACAATTGAAATAGCAATTTTTTTCTTGCTATGTTTTCTTTTAGCTAAAGTATGATAAAAAATTATAAAATTCGGGCGCGGAAGCAAATATTTATATGATTTTTTACTAAAATAAAGTCAGATTTTACCTATTTTTGAGAAATACGTTGTATATTGTAAGCTACATTACATATATAAACTCAAATTTGACCTATTTTTGAAATGGGTATCGTCTCGCCCCAGGTTGCGGATAGGGGAACGGCCATTTCGCATGTCATGGTTAGTGACAGCTATACGCTGACCCTCTGGGCTTAAAACCCTGGCATGGGCTCAGCCAAGGCTGTCATCGCGGACCATCCTCCCACGTGTTTGTGCCGTTCGTGGCGACCCGTGTCGGTCGGATGAAGAAATCCTGGTGGCTGAGTCG
Source organism: Stenolophus ochropezus (assembly GCA_035578165.1). Lineage (NCBI taxonomy): Eukaryota > Metazoa > Arthropoda > Insecta > Coleoptera > Carabidae > Stenolophus > Stenolophus ochropezus. Next base: position 1,027,186 of record JAQOWZ010000051.1, on the reverse strand, counting down.
CCAGACAACACTCCATTTTGGCCCTGATTTCACCTAGACGGGCGGTCGAGACTAACCAACCTCGATCAACCGGCTGCGACGTCGGGCAGACCGCCGTCAGGGTGAGACTCTGGGGACTGCGGACACGCAGGGGGCCCAGCCACCGTTGGATTGTTGTTTGCTTTCCTCTGGCTGACTGGCAACCTCCTCTTGTGTTTGTCAACCTTGGAGGCTATATCTCACCGGTAGGCTTTAGCGTTGAAGTTCAACGTCCATTTTTGGGTTTCCCTGGTGGGTGGAGCGCTGGTGAGATGAAGCTTCTTTTCCCCATGGATGGATTTGTAAAGACCACCATAACCCCAGCGGGCGCGTCTTCGGATACACCGCTAGCAACAACAGTGGGTGCGTCTTCGGACACTCCATTACCAATGGCTGCGTCGTCGGACACCCCATCAACTGCTCCCAAGCCCAAGAGGCACCGCATTAGCGGAGCGGAGCATAAACGTCGGAAGAAGGCACGTGAAGCTGAGCTGGCGAAAGCTAACTCAGCCGGCAAACCACCTTTCGCGTCTTCGGTGCACTTGGGAAAAGCTAACCCCGCTGGCTGTAGACAATCGTCTAAACCGGTGAAGACGGCTGGCTGCCCAGGAAACACCAAACGCCAACGATCGGAAAGGTCGGAACCTTCTCCCAATGTCAGGAAAAGAAACCGCCCTCTCCCATTAGCAAAACCCCCTGCCCAAAGTGTGAGCTACGCAGATGCCTCTAAGAGACATCTGAAAGTGGCGATCATTTGTCGCAGTAATCCCCTTGGGAAGATCTCCTCCTCTCAGGTGCAGATACTGCAGGACCGGCTGTATGAACAACTGGACACCGCATTATTTACCCTGAAGGATGAAGAATAGCCTCCTGTCTTCGATGAATGGCTTCATTCCGAGGAAATTCTTCGCATCACCTGCGGTGACAACCATTCCCTGGAATGGCTGAAATCTGCGGTGAGCAAACTCCCCCCCCCCCCCCCCCTTTGGGACAACGCCCAAATTGAGGTCGTTGGCCTGGACTGCCTTCCTTGGTTGGTGAAGGCAGCTGTCTGGATTCCGGGTAAAGCCGATGAAAGGCAGACTGTCCTTCGGAGGCTGGCAGCACAGAACAAAGACCTCAAGGTTTCCAACTGGTGCGTCTTCCATGATGCACCTAAGGAGAAACCATTGGGCAGATTGTTAGTCTTCGGCGTCAACGAAGAGGATGCCAAAACCCTTACGGAGAGAGGGAAGAAACTTCGGTATCTTTTCTCCTCACTCACCGTCAAGTTGAAGGTTGGTAGTTCAATACCACCTCAACCAACCCCTGGGACCGCAGCTCAGTCTGCGCAGAGTGCAACCTCAATGGAGGTTTGCTCCAAAGAGGATGCTGAACTGCAGAAGCTCGAGTCTCTCCTCCTGACATCCGAAACCTTAAATGACCCATCCCAATCCTAAATCTCCCTCTTCTTCACCTCTATCCTTCATTCAAATAAACCTGCAAGATCTGTGGACTAGGCGACAAAAATACCTTTACAGATTTTGGTATTGAAAATACGAGGACATGTATCGTAGTGCCTAACAATCTACAGGCTGTTATTCTCCAACACCTGTGTACACGTGATATTACTGCCATCCTTCTTAGTAGAGTCACAAACAACAACAAGGAAGACATCATTCTTGCCTCCTGCTACCTTCCCTCAGATTCTTCACAATCACCTCCCAGCCTTGAACTTGTCAAACTGGTCGAGTTTTGTGAAGAAAATCACAAATATCTAATTGTAGGATGTGACTCTAACTCACACCATACTGTCTGGGGCAGCAAAGACATTAACGCCAGAGGTAAATCTTTATGTGAATACATCACTAGTACCAATCTAGAAATTCTCAAGCAAGGCGATGAACCTACTTTCGTCACGTGTCGTGCACAATCTAGGATTGACATCACCCTGGCAACACCTAAGATATCTAATGACATATCAGGATGGTATGTATCACCAGATGTCTCAATGTCTGATCACAAATCAATTCACTTTACGCTGAACGCTAAGCATATTGAAAAAAAGTCTTTCGGAACCCCAGGAAAACAGACAAAACTCTATTCCTAGATCTTCTTTATTCTAGAATAGAGGGATGTCATATTCCAAATCAAATTAGCAAGGATTCGCTTGAGGATTGCGTCAGCAAACTCCAGCACGTTCTTATCAATTCATATGAAAGGGCATGTCCCTTAAGTACAATTAACTCAAAGAACGCCCCATGGTGGTGCAAGGAATTGAGTAAAATGAGAAGTTCTATTAGGAAATTGTTCAACAAAGCCAAAAACTCCAAAATGGAAGCTGACTGGCTCTCGTACAAATTGGAGAAAACAAAATACAAAAAAGCTATCAGGCAAAGGCAAAGGAACGCCTGGCAACAATATGTCAGCAATATTGACAAATCTGCCCCTGTAGCTCGCTTGAAAAAAATGTTCTACAAAGAACCAAACCAACAGCTAGGCTGCCTCAAAAAAGAAGGTGGCACCTACGCTTCCTCAATCATTGAAAACAATGAAATTCTTCTAAAATGTCATTTCCCCGGCTGTGTTATCTCTGAAAGATGTACCTGGAAGGACAACGATCACTCCTTCTCACAGGAGGCGCTCGAACTCTCTAAGGTAATCATTGATGAGACACGCACAACCTGGGCAATAAAATCCCTAAAGCCTTATAAATCACCAGGTCTAGATGGTATTGTTGCGGCCCTTCTTCAATGGGGCTGCAAGAAATTAACACCTTACCTGGTTTGGATCTTTAGAGCTTGCATTACCCTCGCATGTCCCTGTAGGATGGAGGGAAGTTAAAGTAGTTTACATTCCCAAACCCGGACGCGTAGACTACTCAATACCTAAATCATATCGCCCAATAAGCCTTACCTCAGTTCTTCTTAAAACTCTGGAAAGACTTTGTGATAGATATAAAAGGGAAACTGCACTGGTTCAAAATCCGCTGCACCCCAACCGACATGCTTATATTCAGGGAAAATCGACCGAAACTGCTCTTCATGCTGTGGTTAGGAGGATCGAAAATTCTTTGGAACACAACAATTCCTCCCTGGGTATCTTCATAGATATAGAAGGCGCTTTCGACAAAGCTACCTTCAACTCTATAGTCCATGCTCTAGAGTTCCATGAAGTAGAATCTCCTTTTATCAGGTGGATAAAGTTCATGCTAGAACATAGGGCGATCGAATTCTCCTCTGGAGAAACAACCATAAGAGGCTATGTTACAAGAGGCTGTCCCCAAGGTGGTGTTCTGTCACCCCTTCTTTGGGCGATATTAGTAAACAATCTTCTGCTACTCCTCAACAACAGTGGATATCACTCTATTGGATATGCAGACGATATCACTGTCCTGCTAAACGGGAAATTTGAGAACATCCTTGCAAATCTAGCAAGCGCTGCTGTCAAACTCATTGAAAACTGGTGCAAAGACCACTCTCTTTCGGTAAATCCTGCCAAAACTGAAATGGTTCTTTTCACAAGAAAGCGGAAAATTGGCACTCTCACAATGCCAAAAATATTCAATCAGTCTCTAAGTTTGTCCAGTAACGTCAAATATCTGGGAGTCATAATTGACAGCAAACTGAACTGGAGTCTACATTTAAACTACAAAGTTGAAAAAGCCTGCATAGCATTCTGGCAGTGTCGACGGATCTTAGGTAAAACCTGGGGTCTAACTCCAAAGCTCACTTTATGGTTATACGTATCCAAAATCAGGCCAATGATCACCTACGGAGCTCTTGTCTGGTGGCCCAAAATCAAACAATCCGTAGCAATATCAAAACTAGAACATGTACAAAGATTGGCATGTCTAGCCATAACCGGTGCAATGCGCACCACACCAACAGCGGCAATGGAATTCCTTCTATGCCTTCCTCCTCTAAATCTTTACATAGAGGAAGTCGCGCTGAAAGCAGTCCTACGCCTCTCACAATTAGGCCACTGGCCCAAAATAAGACCAAGTTGCAGGTATTGCTCTATATTCAAAGAAGCAGCTCAAAGTGCTCCTCTTCTGCAAATGAACACTGACTGCATTGCTCCAAAATTATACTTTGATAAACCCTATCGGATTATACTAGACTGTCAGATATCATCAAATCCCGACATTCTAATTTCCACTGACGGCTCCAAAAATGGGAAAGGCTCAGGTTCAGGCATTTTCTCTGAACAAATGAACCTAGACGTCAGTATTCCACTAGGCAAATATGCTGCTGTCTTCCAAGCAGAAATGCTGGGGATCTTGCATAGTGCATTGCTGATTAAAGAGCACAACGTTCTAAATAATCATATAAGGATAGCATCTGACAGTAGAGCAGCTCTTCAAAGCCTGAATGGATTTAAATTTACCTCAGGTTTAACTGAACTCTGTCACACCGCCCTGTCAAACGTATGCCAAGATAATACTCTTGAACTCATATGGGTAAAAGGACATAGTAACATTCGTGCCGACTATTTAGCAAAGCAAGGCTCATCTACCCCACCTTGTTGGCCCGAGCCCATCTTGCCGCTAAGTAAATCGACTCTTCATAACATCATGCGAACCATTACTTTCGACAAATTTTCCGCTAGTTGGAACACTAGATCTAACTGCAAACAGACGAAATCTTTTATCTTTAAGCCGACTTTCAAGCTGGCTAATTACCTAATAAGGCTTTCGAGGAACAATCTCAAACTCCTTATTGAAGTATTTACAGGGCATGGTCGTTTCAACAAGCACATGCATCGTATAAAAATCTCAAACACCTCACTTTGCAGAGGATGTGATATTGATGATGAAACAGTAGAGCACATTCTTCAGGAATGCCCCACTTTATCATTAAAAAGAGGTTCCATACTTGGGGATATGTGGCTTTCCGAGGCAACACTCAGCACAACCCCACCTGATTGCTAGCCTTTTTCCGTAGCGTAGAATGGCTTCAAGATAGCTAGGGAGCTGTGCACCTGAAGGCAGTACAATGGGCCCATATGTGAGACCTCAGTGCACGTGGAGTTTATCCACCATCCACCTCAAATCTAATCTAATCTACATGGGCTTGATTCTAGAATACCTATTACACTTGAAGTAGCAATTTTCTTGTTGCAATGTTTTCTTTTAGCTAAAATATGATAAAGATTTATAAAATTCGGGCGCGGAAGCAAATATTTATATGATTTTTTACAAAAATAATGTCAGATTTTAGCTATTTTTGAAATGGATAATTTTGTTAAAACAATCATGTTCATTCTTTAGGATCTATACTATGGATGGTTTTAAGCATTGGACATGCAAAAGTGACCAAAACATGGTACCAATCAGATAATAAATATTCAAGTTTCGGGTGTCATTTTAAGGAATACGTTGTATATTGTAAGCTACATGGGCTGGATTCTAGAATATCTACCACACTTGAAATAGCAATTTTCTTGTTGCAATGTTTTCTTTTAGCTAAATTATGATAAAGAATTATAAAATTTGGGCACGGAAGCAAATATTTATTTGATTTTTTACAAAAACAAAGTCAGATTTTACCTGTTCTTGATGAATACATTGTATATTGTAAGCTACTTGGGCTGGATTCTAGAATGCCTACCACACTTGAACTAGCAATTCTCTTGTTGCAATGTTTTCTTTTAGCTAAAATATGATAAAAAATTATAAAAATCGGGCTCGGAAGCAAATATTTATATGATTTGTCACAAAAATAAAGTCAGATTTTACCTATTCTTGAAATGGATATTTTTGTTAAAACATTAATATTCATGCTTTAGGATCTATACTATGAATGGTTTTAGCATTTGACATGCAAAAGTGCACAAAAAATGGTACCAATCAGATAATAAACATTTATTTTTCGGGTGTCATTGTAATGAATACGTTGTATATTGTAAGCTACATGGGCTTGATTCTAGAATACCTACCACACATGAAATAGCTATTTTCTTGTTGCAATGTTTTCCTTTAGCTAAAATATGATGAAGAATTATAAAATTCGGGCGCGGAAGCAAATATTTATATAATTTTTTACAGGAATAAAGTTAGATATTACCTATCCTTGAAATGGATATTTTTGTTAAAACATTCATATTCATGCTTCAGGATCTAAACTATGGATGGTTTTAGCATTGGACATGCAAAAGTGACTAAAAGGTGGTACCAATCAGATAATAAACATTCCATTTTCATGTGTCATTTTAATGAATACGTTGTATATTGTAAGCTACATATGCGGGATTCTAGAATACTTACCACACTTGAAATAGCAATTTTCTTGTTGCAAAGTTTTCTTTTAGCTAAAATATGATAAAAAATTATTAAATTCGGGCGCGGAAGCAAATATTTATATGATATGTTACAAAAATAAAGTCAGATTTTACCTATTCTTGAAATGGATATATTTGTTAAAATATTTTTATTCATGCTTTAGGATCTATATAATGGATGGATTTAGCATTGGACGTGCAAAAATGACCAAAACGTGGTACCAATCAGATAATAAACATTCAATTTTCGGGTGTCATTTTAAAGAACACGTTGTATATTATAAGCTACATGGGCTGGATTCCAGAATACCTACCACACTTGAAATAGCAATTTTCTTGTTGCAATGTTTTTTTTTTTAACTAAAATATGAAGAAGAATTATAAATTTCAGGCGCGGAAGCAAATATTTATATGATTTTTTACAAAAATAAAGTCAGATTTTACCTATTCTTGAAATAAATATTTTTGTTAAAACATAATATTCATGCTTTAGGATCTATACTACGGATAGTATGAAGCATTGGACATACAAAAGTGATCAAAACGTTGTACCAATCAAAAAATAAACATTTAATTTTCGGGTGTCATTTTAATGAATACGTTGTATATTGTAAGCTACCACACTTGAAATAGCAATTTTCTTGTTGCAATGTTTTTTTTTTACTAAAATATAAAGAAGAATTATAAATTTCAGGCGCGGAAGCTAATATTTATATGATTTTTTACAAAAATAAAGTCAGATTTTACCTATTCTTGAAATAAATATTTTTGTTAAAACATAATATTCATGCTTTAGGATCTATACTACGGATGGTTTGAAGCATTGGACATGCAAAAGTGAACAAAACGTGGTACCAATCAGATAATAAACATTAAATTTTCGGGTGTCATTTTAATGAATACGTTGTATATTTTAAGCTACATGGGCTGAATTCTAGAATACCTACCAAACTTGAAATAGCAATTTTCTTGTAGCAATGTTTTTGTTTAGCTAAAATATGATAAAGAATTATAAAATTCGGGCGCGAAAGCAAATATTTATATGATTCATTACAAAAATAAATTCAGATTTTACCTATTCTTCAAATGGATATTTTTGTTAAAACATTTATAATCATGCTTTAGGATCTATACTATCGATGGTTTTAGCATTGGACTTGCAAAAGTGATCAAAACGTTGTACCAATCAGATAATAAACATTCAATTTTCGGGTGTCATTTTAATGAATACGTTGTATATTGTATGTTACCACACTTGAAATGGCAATTTTCTTGTTGCAGTGCTTTCTTTTAGCTAAAATATGATGAAGAATTATTAAATCCGGGCGCGGAAGCTAATATTTATATGATTTTTTACAAAAATAAAGTCAGATTTTACCTATTCTTGAAATGGATATTTTTGTTAAAACATTCATATTCATGCTTTAGGATCTATACTATGGATGGTTTTAGCATTAGACATGAAAAAGTGACCAAAACGTGGCACCAATCAGATAATAAACATTCAATTTTCGGGTGTCATTTTAAAACATACGTTGTATATTGTAAGCTACATGGGCTGGATTCTAGAATACCTACCACATTTGAAATAGCAATTTTCTTGTTACAATGTTTTTTTTTTAGCTAAAATATGATAAAGAATTATAAATTTCAGGCGCGGAAGCAAATATTTATATGATTTTTTACAAAAATAAAGTCAGATTTTACCTATTCTTTAAATGGATATATCTGTTAAAACATTCATATTCATGCTTTAGGATCTTTACTATGGATGGTTTCAGCTTTGATCATGCAAAAGTGACCAAGACGTGGTACCTATCAGATAATAAACATTCAGTTTTTGAGTGTCATTTTAATGAATACGTTGTATATTGTAAGCTACATGGGCTGGATTCTAGAATTCCTGCCACACTTGAAATAGCAATTTTCTTATTGCAATGTTTTTCTTCAGCTAAAATATGATGAAGAATTATAAAATTTGGGCGCGGAAGCAAATATTTATATGATTTTTTACAAAAATAAAGTCAGATTTTACCTATTCTTGAAATGGATATTTTTGTTAAAACATTCATATTCATGCTTTAGGATGTATACTATGGATGGTTTTAGCATTTGACATGCAAAAGTAATCAAAACGTGGTACCAATCAGATAATAAACATTCAATTTTCGGGTGTCATTTTAATGAATACGTTGTATATTGTAAGCAACCACACTTAAAATAGCAATTTTCTTGTTGCAATGTTTTCTTTTATGTAAAATATGATGAATTATAAAATTCGGGCGCGGAAGCGAATATTTATATAATTTTTTACAAAAATAAAGTCAGATTTTACCTATTCTTGAAATGGATATTTTTGATGAAACATTCATATTCAAGCTTTAGGATCTATACTATGGGTGGTTTTAAGCATTGGACATGCAGAAGTGACCAAAACTTGGTACCAATCAGATAATAAACATTCAATTTTCTGGTGTCATTTTAATAAATACGTTGTATATTGTAAGTTACATGGGCTGGATTCTAGAATACCTACCACACTTAAAATAGCAATTTTCTTGTTGCAATGTTTTCTTTTAGCTAAAATATTATAAAGAATTATAAAATTCGGGCGCGGAAGCAAATATTTATATGATTTTTTACAAAAATAAAGTCAGATTTTACCTATTCTTGAAATGGATATTTTACTTAAAATATTCATATTCATGCTTTAGGATCTATACTATGGATGGTTTTATTATTGGACATGCATAAGTGATTAAATCGTTGTACCAATCAGATAAGAAATATTCAATTTTCGGGTGTCATTTCAATGAATACGGTGTATATTGTAAGCTACCACACTTGAAATATCAATTTTCTTCTTGCAATGTTTTCATCTAGATAAAATATGATGAAGAACTATAAAATTCGGGCGCGGAAGCTAATATTTATATGATTTTTTATAAAAAAAAGTCAGATTATACCTATTCTTAAAATGGATATTTTTTTTAAAACATTCATATTCATGCTTTAGGATGTATACTATGGATGATTTTAGCATTAGACATGCAAAAATGACAAAAACGTGGTACCAATCAAATAATAAACATTCAATTTTCGGCTGTCATTTTAATGAAAACGTTGTATCTTGTAAGCTACATGGGCTGGATTCTAGATTACCTACCATACTTGAAATAGCAATTTTCTTGTTGCAATGTTTTCTTTTAGCTAAAATATGATAAAGAATTATAAAATTCGGGCGCAGAATCGAATATTTATATGATTTTTAAAAAAAGTTAGATTTTACCTATTCTTGAAATGGATATTTTTGTTAAAACATTCATATTCATGCTTTAGGATCTATACTATGGATGGTTTTTAACATAAGACATGCAAAAGTTATCAAAACTATAAATAAACATTCAATTTTCGGGTGTTTTTTTAATGAATACGTTGTATATTGTAAGCTACATGGGCTGGATTCTAAAATACCTACCACACTTGAAATAGCAATCATCTTGTTGCAATGTTTTCTTTTAGCAAAATATGATAAAAAATTATAGAATTCAGGCGCGAAAGCAAATATTTATATGATTTTTACAAAAATAAAGTTCGATTTTACCTATTCTTGAAATGGATATTTTTGTTAAAATATTCATATTCATACTTTGGGATCTGTACTATGGATGGTTTTAGCATTACATTCAAAAGTGATCAAAACGTTGTACTAATCAGAAAATAAACATTCAATATTCGGGTGTCATTTTAATGAATACGTTGTATATTGTAAACTATCACACTCGAAATAGCAATTTTCTTGTTGCAATGTTTTCGTTTAGGTAAAATATGATGAAGAATTATAAAATTCGGTCGCGGAAGCAAATATTTAAATGATTTTTTACAAAAATAAAGTCAGATTTTAAATATTCTTGAAATGGTTATTTTTGTTAAAACATTCATATTAATGCTTTAGGATCTATACTATGGATGGTTTTAAGCATTGGACATGCAAAAGTGACCAGAACGTGGTACCAATCAGATAATAAACATTCAATTTTCGGGTGTCATTTTAATGAATACGTTGTATATGGTAAGCTCCATGGGCTGGATTCTAGAATACCTACGACACTTGAAGTAGCAATTTTCTTGTTGCAACGTTTTCTTTTAGCCAAAATATGATGACGAGTTATAAAATTCGGGCGCAGATGCAAATATTTACATGATTTTTTACAAAAATAAAGTCAGATTTTACCTATTCTTGAAATAAATATTTTTGTTAAAACATTCATATTCATGCTTTAGGATCTATACTATGGATGGTTTTATCATTGTACATGCAAAAGTGACCAAAACGTGATACCAATCAGATAATAAACATTCAATTTTTGGGTGTCATTTTAATGAATATGTTGTATATTGTAAGCTACATGGGCTGCATTGTAGTATAAAAAATTATAAAATTCGGGCGCAGAAGCAAATATTTATATGATTTTTTACAAAAGTAAAGTCAAATTTTACTTATTCTTGAAATGGATATTTTTGTTAAAACAATCATATTCATGCTTTAGGTTCTATACTATGGATGGTTTTAAGCATTGGACATGCAAAAGTGACCAAAACGTGGTACCAATCAGATAATCAACATTTAATTTTCGGGTGTCATTTTAATGAATACGTTGTATATTGTAAGCTACCACACTTGAAATAGCAATTTTCTTGTTGCAATGTTTTCATTTAGCTAAAATATGATGAAGAATTATAGAATTCGGGCGCGGAAGCAAATATTTATATGATTTTTTACTAAAATAAAGTCAGATTTTACCTATTCTTGAAATGGATATTTTTGTTAAAACATTCATATTTATGCTTTAGGATCTATACTATGGATGGTTTTAGCATTGGACATGCAAAAGAAACCAAAACATGGTACCAATCAGATAATAAACATTTAATTTTCGGGTGTCATTTTAATGAATACGTTGTATATTGTAAGCTACCACACTTGAAATAGCAATTTTCTTGTTGCAATGTTTACTTTTAGCTAAAATATGATGAAGATTTATAAAACTCGGGCGCGGAAACAAATATTTATATAATTTTTTACAAAAATAAAGTCAGATTTTACCTATTCTTTAAATGGATATTTTTGTTTTAACATTCATATTTATGCTTTAGGATCTATACTATGACTGGTTTTAAGCATTGGACATGCAAAAGTGACCAAAACGTGGTATCAATCACATAATAAACATAAAATTTTTGGGTGTTATTTTAATGAATACGTTGTATATTGTAAGCTACATGAGCTTGATTCTAGAATACCTACCACACTTGAAGTAGCAATTTTCTTGTTGCAATGTTTTCTTTTAGCTAAAATATGATAAAAAATTATAAAATTCAGGCGCGGAAGCAAATATTTATATGATTTTTTACAAAAATAAAGTTGGATTTTAACTATTCTTGAAATTATGATATTATCTGTCGTACTCAGTAGACGTGTTGTAGTGCGTGCGAATCTCTCTTGATATTTACTTTTTAAATCCTTGTTTACTGTGTTATATTTTTTAACATGACCACTGTACTACAAAAAGAGGAGATCACTAATATAGTGAAAGAAGCGACGTACAAAATTGTGTGCGAGATGAAAAAAAACTTTGAAGCCTTAACTAATCAGCTTGCTGTTCGACAACAACAACTAAAAGTAAAGGACGCTGTTATTGAATCACTTAGTGATGAGGTTGACCGTCTTCATCAATACAGCAGACGTAAATGTTTGCGTGTATTTGGAGTGGCAGAGACCAAGAACAAGTGTGTAGATGACGTCGTCCAGAAGGTTTGCCAGGAAAAGCTGGGCGCCCCTCTTAGTCCAACTGCCATTGACCGCTGTCATAGACTTGGACGCCATGTTGCAGATAAGTGCCGACCCATTATTATTAAGTTTACCCGCTATAATGATCGTGCAACTGTTTATAAAAATAAATCAAAACTTAAGGGTACGGGAATAGTGATGCGTGAGGACTTAACTCGTGTTAGGGTAGATATTTTAAATGCAGCTAAAAATAAGTTTGGTCTTCGCAATACATGGACCAGTGATGGAGTTATCCATGTAAAAATTGCAAATCGGCTTCACAAAATATCTACCATGAAGCAGTTTAATGAACTCTGAGTTTAATATAAACAATTCTCAACTTGCTCTGTCTTCTACATTTGCTTTGCGCGCACAACTGATGTTGACTACAGGCCCGTCTTCAGTATTTGTTTATTTTGTATTTTACATTCATTTCAAGTATTTCAGTTTTTTTTTTACATATTCATACCTGCATACATTATTATACAATTTTTTGTGTTTTCTAAACAATATATATTATATTTTTGCTTGTTACATAATTTCCATTGTATCAAATTTGATACCATTGTTAACTTTATTCAAGTTATCACCTTGCACATTTATTTATTATTATTAATATTATTTATATATTTTTATCTCTTTCTCTACGTTCTTTTCTGTTAGTTCTCTAAATTTTTGCTTTCTTTTTACTCGTCACAGAGTTAAATGTCGGTTACTCATCTTTATTATCAAAATGTTAGAGGTCTGAGTACTAAAATAAGTACATTTTATAATAATCTTGCTTCCTGTGATCTGGACATTGTTTGTTAAACTGAAACATGGCTCAACAACAGTATATATACTTTCGAATTATTTTTACCTCATTATGATGTCTACAGATGTGACAGGGATCCACTCAGTAGTGTCAAATCCCGCGGTGGAGGAGTCTTATGTGCTGTCAACAATCTTAAATTTAAATCCATTCCTATTAATATTACATTACATCCTTCCTCTCTTGCTGATCTTGTTTGCACTAAACTATTTCTAACGCCTACTACTTTTGTTTATATTATTGTCATCTACCTTTCTCCACCTATTTCACTTATTCAACAAATTTATATTTTTGAAGCTCTTGAATCCTTTATATTAACATATGACTCTAATTTCTTAATATTAGCTGATTTCAATATTCCGAATCTGATCAATAGTTACCAAGGCCTTCGTACTGATAACTTCACTAATAATATTGAAAATTTTACTTCGTTTATAAATGCTACACAATTTAGTCATATAATTAACTCACATGGTAGACTGCTTGATGTTGCTATTTCTAATCTGTCTTGTTCTGTTGTTGAGAATACTGATCCAATTATTGAAGAAGATTCTCATCATCCTACTCTCTCAATATTCTTGAATCATGATTCCTTTACTAACATACCAAACTCTTCCTCTTACTTCAATGCCTCTTCATACAATTTTCGCTCTGCTAATTATGATTTACTTTATGATATACTTTCTGATGTAAATTGGGACACATTAAAAGAGTATGATGATGTCGATGCTGCCTTTGCTAAATTATATGATATAATTTATAGTATCTTTGATCAATGTATTCCTATCAGTATTAGTCGTCCATCTAAATATCCACCTTGGTTTAATTCCAACATTATAAAATTAATTAAATGTAAGAACAGATATCATAATTTATTTAAAATTTATAAAACTCCTCACTGTCTTTCGGAATTCAGACGTCTACGTTCTGTTATCAAAAAAGAAATCAAAAATGCACATAGACATTATTTAAATAATATAGATAATACCTTGAGATCTGATCCAAAACAATTCTGCTCGTACGGTAGTAATAAAAAAAGTTCCTCTCACATCCCTGGCACTATGCAATTAAACAATCAAAATTACACCAATACCACTGAGATAGTACAGGGCTTTGCAGACTATTTTTCTACCGTTTATGTTCCTTCTGATAACTCGACTCCCCCGACTATTTTCACTAATTTTCTTTATCCTCCATCTAATATGGTTTATATGCCTAACATCACTGATGATGATATCACTTATGCAATAAAACACTTGAAGTTATCCAGAAATCCAGGTCCAGATAATATTCCATCTCACATCATTAAGGCATGTAGTCATATTTTTCTTGAGCCTCTAAAATATCTATTTAATCTTTCTTTAAAAAATAATACTTTCCCCTCTGTTCTTAAATCCTCTTCTATATGTCCAATTTTTAAATCCGGTGATACATCTGATATCTCCAACTACCGACCTATTACTATTCTTTCTAATATTTCCAAATTGTTTGAATCTATTATCCAAAAACATATTTATAGTAAAGTCAAACATCTTATAACTTCTCAACAGCCTGGATTCGTGAATGGCAAATCAACAGCTACCAATCTTATAAATTTCACTGAACATACCCTTAACACACTACATGAAAATTCACAAGTAGATGTTATTTATACGGACATTAAAAAAGCTTTTGATACTGTTGATTTTTATATTCTACTCCATAAACTAAATACTAATTTTAATTTTTCTCCTGACCTACTTTTATTTATTTATTCCTATTTAATAAATCGCGAAATATCAGTTCGGATTAATAAGATCAAGTCTGTTCCATTTATTGCCACTTCGGGTGTTCCCCAAGGGTCGAACTTGGGACCTTTGTTGTTTATTTTATTTATGAATGACATTGCTGATGTAGTTAAGAATTCAGAGGTGTTGATCTATGCTGATTATTTAAAAGTATATAAAACTATAAACTCTCTAGATGACTGTAAACTCTTGCAAGATGACATAGAAAGACTTTTATCTTGGTCCCAGAACTTTAAACTATTTTTCAATTACAGTAAATGTAAAAATATGAGTTATCTTGTAAAAAAATCTGTCTACACTTACTCCTACGCCATGGAGAATATCAATCTAGAACGAGTTCATCAATATAAAGACCTTGAAGTAATATTTGATGATAAATTGACATTTAACATTCATATTGAATACATTGCTAAGTCATCTTTTCAGATGCTAGGATTTATTATTCGTATGTGTAAGCCATTTCGTAGTTTTAAAAAGTATATTTTGTGCCTTAGTCAGGTCTAAACTGGAATACTGTTGTCAACTTTAAAATCCAATATATAGCAGATATATTCACCTTATTGAAACTGTCCAAAAGCGCTTCATCAAATATTGCTATAACAAGAAATACAATGAGTATCCCAGTTTTGATATTGATTATAATAATTTGCTTTTGGAATTTGATATGTTTTCTTTGTTTACTCGTAGGAGAATCAACTCTTGTCTATTTCTTTATAAAATATTAAACAATATACTGATTGATAGTTGCATTTTTGCACTCTTACCTCTTTCTGTTCCGCGTATCATTTCCAGAAGCAAATTTACTTTTCGTTGTAATAAAATGAGGACAAACTACAAAGGGAAGTCGCCGATCAGACAAATGTGCACTGTGTTAAACTCTCTTCCATGTAACATTGCTGTTTTCAATGACTCTTACAGTGTGTTTAAGAGAGCTTTGATATTTCATGTCGTAACAACGATCTTGTGTAACCATCTCTCTCTACATTGAATTTTTGCAATATGTCTATTTGTTCTAATTTCTTTCGTATGCTTTGTATTTATTTTGTATTTACTTGTATGTTTGTATTTTGTTTAAGATCTTCCTGTTATTGTGACTTTTGTCCTGTTGGAATGATAATAAATAAATAAATAAATAAATAAATAAATAAATGGATATATTTGTTAAAACATTCATATTCATGCTTTAGGATCTATACTATAGATGGTTTTAAGCATTGGACATGCAAAAGTGACCAAAACGTGGTAACACTTACATATTAAACATTCAGTTTTCGAGTGTCATTTTAAGGAATACGTTGTATATTGTAAGCTACATGGCCTGCATTCTAGAATACCTACCACACTTGAAGTAGCAATTTTGTTGTTGCAATGTTTTCTTGTAGCTAAAATATAATGAAGAATTATAAAATTCAGACGCGGAAAGAAATATTTACATGTTTTTTTACAAAAATAAAGTTGGATTTTACCTATTCTTGTAATGGATATTTTTGTTACAACATTCATATTTATGCTTTAGGATCTATACTATAGATGGTTTTAGCACTGGACATGCAAAAGTGACTAAAACGTGGTACCACACAGATATTAAACAATCAATTATCGGGTGTCATTTTAGTGAATACGTTGTATATTGTAAGCTACCACACTTGAAATAGAAATTTTTTTGTTGCAATGATTTCTTTTAGCTAAAATATGATGAATAATTATAATATTCGGGCGCGGAAGCAAATATATATATATGATTTTTTACAAAAATAATGTCAGATTTTACCTATTCTTGAAATAGATATTTTTGTTAAAACATTTATATTCATGCTTTAGGATCTATACTATGGATGGTTTTCAGCATTGGCCATGCAAAAGTGACTAAAACGTGGTACCAATCAGATAATAAACATTCAATTTCGGGTGTCATTTTAATGAACACGTTGTATATTGTAAGCTACATGAACTGGATTCTAGAATACCTACCACACTTACAATAGCAATTTTCTTGTTGCAATATTTTCTTTTAGCTAAAATATGATAATGAATTATAAAATTCGGGCGCGGAAGCAAATAAATATATTAGTTTTTACAAAAATAAAGTCAGATTTTAGCTATCCTTGAAATAAATATTTATGTGAAAACATTCACTTTCATGCTTTAGGATGTATAATATGTATGGTTTTAGCACTGGACATGTAAAAGTGACCAAAACGTGGTATCAGTCAGATGATAAACATTCAAGTTTCGGGTGTCATTTTAATGAATACGTTGTATATTGTAAGCTACCACACTTGAAATAGCAATTTTCTTGTTGCAATGTTTCCTTTTAGCTAAACTATGATAAAAAATAATCAAATTCGAGCGCGGAAGCAAATATTTATATGATTTTTTACAAAAATAAAGTCAGATTTTACCTATTCTTGAAATGGATATTTTTGTTAAAACTTTTATATTCATGCTTTAGGATCTATACTATGGATGGTGTTAGCATTGGACATGCAAAAGTGACCAAAACGTGGTACCAATCAGATAATAAACATTCAATTTTCTGGTGTCATTTTAATGTATACGTTGTATATTGTAAGCTACATGGGCTGGCTTCTAGAATACCTACCAAACTTGAAATAGCAATTTTCTTGTTGCAATGTTTTTTTTTAGCTAAAAAATGATGAAGAATTATAAAATTCGAGCAAGGAAGGAAATATTTATATGATTTTTTACAAAAATATAGTCAGATTTTACATATTCTTGAAATAGATATTTTTGTTAAAACGTTCATATTCATGCTTTAGGATCTATACTATAGATGAATTTAAGCATTGGACATGCAAAGGTGACTAAAACGTGGTACCAATCAGATAATAACCATTAAATTTTCGGGTGTCATTTGAATGAATACGTTGTATATTGTAAGCTACCACACTTGAAATAGCAATTTTCTTGTTGCAATGTTTTCTTTTAGCTAAAATATGATAAAGAATTATAAAATTCGGGCGCGGAAGCAAATATTTATATGATTTTTTACAAAAATTATGTCGGATTTTACCTATTCTTGAAATGGATATTTTTGTTAAAACAATTTTATTCATGCTTTAGGATCTATACTATGGATGGGTTTCGCATTGGACATGCAAAAGTGACTAAAACGTGGTACCAATCAGATAATAAACATTCAATTTTCGGGTGTCATTTGAATGAATACGTTGTATATTGTAAGCTACCACACTTGAAATAGCAATTTTCTTGTTGCAATGTTTTCTTTTAGCTAAAATATGATATAGAATTATAAAACTCGGGCACGGAAACAAATATTTATAAGATTTTTTACAAAAATTATGTCGGATTTTACCTATTCTTGAAATGGATATTTTTGTTAAAACAATTTTATTCATGCTTTAGGATCTATACTATGGTTGGTTTTAAGCATTGGACATGCAAAAGTGAACAAATCGTGGTACCAATCAGATAATAAACATTCAATTTTCGGGTGTCATTTTAATGAATACGTTGTATATTATAAGCTACATGGGCTGGATTCCAGAGTACCTACCACACTTGAAATAGCAATTTTCTTGTTGCAATGTTGTCTTTTAGCTGAAATATGATGAAGAATTATAAAATTCAGGCGCGGAAGCTAATATTTATATGATTTTTTACAAAAATAAAGTCAGATTTTACCTATTCTTGAAATGGATATTTTTGTTATAACAATAATATTCATGCTTTAGGATCTATACTATGGATGGTTTTAGCATTGGACATGCAAAAGTGACCAAATCGTAGTACCAATCAGATAATAAACATTTAATTATCGGGTGTCATTTTAATGAATGCGTTGTTTATTGTAAGCTACATGGGCAGGATTCTAGAGTACCTACTACACTGAAATAGCAATTTTCTTGTTGCAATGTTGTCTTTTAGCTAAAATATGATGAAGAAATATAAAATTCAGGCGCGGAAGCAAATATTTATATAATTTTTTACAGAAATTAAGTCGGATTTTACCTATTCTTGAAATGGATATTTTTGTTAAAACAATTTTATTCATGCTTTAGGATCTATACTATGGTTGGTTTTAAGCATTGGACATGCAAAAGTGAACAAATCGTGGTACCAATCAGATAATAAACATTCAATTTTCGGGTGTCATTCTAATGAATACGTTGTATATTATAAGCTACATGGGCTGGATTCCAGAGTACCTACCACACTTGAAATAGCAATTTTCTTGTTGCAATATTGTCTTTTAGCTAAAATATGATGAAGAATTATAAAATTCAGGCGCGGAAGCTAATATTTATATGATTTTTTACAAAAATAAACTCAGATTTTACCTATTCTTGAAATGGATATTTTTGTTATAACATTAATATTCATGCTTTAGGATCTATACTATGGATGGTTTTAGCATTGGACATGCAAAAGTGACCAAATCGTAGTACGAATCGGATAATAAACATTTAATTATCGGGTGTCATTTTAATGAATGCGTTGTTTATTGTAAGCTACATGGGCAGGATTCTAGAGTACCTACTACACTAAAATAGCAATTTTCTTGTTGCAGTGTTGTCTTTTAGCTAAAATATGATGAAGAAATATAAAATTTAGGCGCGGAAGCAAATATTTATATAATTTTTTACAGAAATAAAGTCAGAATTTACATATTCTTGAAATGGATATTTTTGTTAAAACATTCCTATTCATGCTTTAGGATCTATACTATGGATGGTTTTAGCATTGGACAAACGACTTCTATTCTGTGATTGATTATGGCTACCACTGGAAGACTGTAAAGTTGTATTGGCTCTACTCTCTGTAAATAAACTATCATTAGTACTACTGCAGGTTGACTCTAAGAAATCCTGCGGGATAATCGGTTGAGAAGACCAAGGGATAATAGGGTTAATACCATCCGTATCTGCAATTTCAGTGGTCGACTCAATTGGCTCTGACGTATCGACAAGTTTTAAGTCATTGGTCTTTAAATAACAAGGTTTTAATCGATTCACGTGCACCGTCATTTGTTTCCGTCTGAAAATTTCTTTAATTACCGCATTCACTTCTCGCATTTCAATGATACGATACGGATCTGACCATTTCTTAGCTAACTTAGCGCTAGTGTCGACCTTGACTGTTGGTGTAAACCGATATACACGGTCTCCCATTTGAAACTTGACACTAGCCGTTTGCTTATTACGGTGGACACGGTCAATGTTCTTGTCCAGCTGTTCTCTCGCTTTAGAGTGAGCTAACTTTAAACGTTGTAAAAATTCTGCTTCATAATTAGAGTCCGTATCGTATCTAGTGCGAAGAGGTCTCAAGAGGTCATCGAAAGGTAGTTCGATATCCCTTCCATACATTAAGAAAAATGAAAGGAAAGAAAACTACTGGAATTCAGTCAATGGGATAAAATTTTATTTCCTCTCCTACCGGTTTCGACCCCACATGGGTCTTCCTCAGGGAGTGAAAGTCATTTTATACATTATTAATGTGTTGTAAATACTTTTGTCGATAATTGTAATAATAGAGTTAAAAATCAAATCGTGATGTTTTATAAACTCACAAGTCAAACATATGTAAAGCTATTTTATAAATGCAGATACTAAATGTAGAGTAATTTAATAATTTTATTTTTCACAAAAACGTGGTTTCGTGCACCTACGGTAAAAACCAGCTAAGCATTGTAACAAAAATATACTTGTGTAATGTAAATTACAATTCATCCCAATCTGTATGCTGCTCATTGATATAATGTGAGAGCATATCTTTTAACGTTCGATGACTTCTCTCGAGACTTGCGTTTGTTTGCGGGTGGAAAGCGGTAGTATGCAAACGTTCGATTTTTAGTACGTTACAAATTTCTTTCATCAGTTTTGAGACGAAATTGGTCCCTAAGTCGGTCAGTAATTGTCTGGGCGTACCATGTCTTAAGATAATACCCTTGACAAACGTTTTCGCCACCATTATAGAGGTCTGGTCTTTTAGGGGAAATGCTTCTAGATAACGTGTAGCTGCATCTTGTACCGTTAGAATATATTTATTTCCAGCGCTAGTGGTTACAAGAGGACCAACAATATCCATTGCTACCTGCTTAGACGGTCGTGTTACAGACTAAAACGTTTTCAGTGATACCTTTTATTTGATTATCTTCCCGTTGGGATATTTTGATAGCGTCTCTATCCCATATCATCGGTTCATAATTAGTACGATATAAGATTTGTACAGGCTTAATGCGTGAAAGTGCGTCGGCGTTAGTATGTTTATCTCCCGGACGATAATGAATTTCAAAGTCATGTTCCGAAAGTAATAATGACCATCTAATTAAACGATTTGTTTTCTCTGATGTTTTCATCAACCATTTCTGAGGTTGATGATTGGTATAAACAATGTATTTTTGACCACACAAATAACATCGAAAATGTTTTATTCCTCATACTGACGCTAAACACTCTCTTTCCTTTGTGCAATAACTTCGCTCGGCGGGCTTAAGCTGACGACTCGCATACGCAACCGGCATTTCATGTCCATCATGCTCTTGGCTTAAAACTACTCCAATTGCAAAAGCAGATGCATCCGGACATAAGATAAAAGGTTTGTTAAAAATTTTAATATCGGTGACTGCGTTAATAAATTTCTAAGGTGGATAAACGCCCCTTCCGCCTCATCGGACCATACAAATCTAGCATTCTTTTTCGTCAAAGTTGTGAGTGGAAAGGCTACTCTCGCGAAATTTGGAATAAATCGACAGTAAAAACCCACTAAGCCAAGAAATGCTCTGACTTCCGTGACGTCACGAGGTACTGGGAAGTCCTTCACTACTCTTATCTTTTCCGAATCAGGTTTCACGCCGTCTTTATTCACTATGTGACCCAGGTACTTGGTTTCATCGAGCATAAATTTGCATTTTGCTGGATTCAAAGTTAAATTTGCTTCTCGTAGCCGATCAAAAATTAATTTTAATCTCTTGATATGTTCATCTAAATTATCTGCGCTAAAACAAATAGTATCATCCAAATAGACAAAGCGTTGGGTCACCGTCAAACCTGATAACACTGTGTACATCAGTCGCTGCCATGTACTCGGGCTATTTATCAAACCGAAAGGCATTGTGTTACATTCGTAATGGCCCCAAGGAATAGAGAACGCGGTTTTTTCTCTATCTCTCAGATCCATTTCTACTTGCCAATAGCCTTTAGTTAAATCGAGAGTGGTGAAACGAGAAGCATTACCTAATTGATCCAAAGTATCTTGTAAATTTGGAATAGGGAAATAATCTCTTTTAGTTATTTTATTTAATTCGCGGTAATCAATGCAAAATCTAAATGAACTTTCACCGTCAATCGATTTCTTTTCTACTAAAACTACAGGGGCGGAATATGGACTAATAGAAGGTTGTATGATTTTATTTTCTATTATTTCATCAATTAAATCTTTCATAACTTGGCGACGACTGAATGGTACACGATAAGGAGCTCTAGTGACCGGTATCTCAGTGCTCGTGAGTATATGGTGTGTCACCAGAGATGTCTTACTTAATGGTGTGTCTTTTAATTTAAGATATCAGCATATTCGTTTAAAAAGGATTGGAATTTATTTCGTTCGCTGATCGGTAAATGGTCTAAATTAAACTTATGAGGCTGACCTCCGCTCACAACATTTACGCTTCGATAATTTTCGACATCATTCTCTTCTTCTTCTACTGCCACTACTGCTATATCTAATGGTATTCGGGCTGACAACTTAACTTCGGTCGGACCTGTGTTTATAATATTTACAAATAATTTTGAATTTTGTTCTTTACGAAAAACAGTACGTGCTACTAAAACATCCGGTATATCAACCTCTATGGGTTCAAGTACGTACGTCGCGTCTTGAATTCACGTGTTCAGCATTATTTCACTCACAGCTGTGTGCCGCGCTGGTATTGCTACATGATACTTTGAACGTGCGACAAATCTTTTCAAATTACTACATTAAAATTTCTGAATGTTAACGCGCGTATTATTATTAATTATAATGGGTTTGGTCAAATGTGGTTTAATAGGTATGTTATCTTTTTCGGTCTAGGCGATCACAGAATCTATCGATACCAAATCACTACAAATGTTTATTTGATTTTGCTCCGTTACACAATCCGTACTACTACTTTGAATTTTGGAATTCGTGATATCTACGCCTATAACATTTTCTAACTGATTCGAACAGTTGTCCCTACTATTGGCACACTCGCTGCCGTCTACTTTAGCATAAATTGTAATTATGCTATTGTCTGCATTTCTATTGTTCCTATCGATTTCTGACATAGATAGAACTTTACTATTAATTTTAAAAATGTTCTTACCAAAATCGATAACTACGTTACGCTGAATTAAAAAGTCTACTCCGATCAGTCCATCTGATGGTAAAAAGAGATCGTCCGGACATACTACAAAGCGATGCCTTATTTTTTCAGAATCAGTATTAATTTCAACATTGACGACTCCGTCACTACTCAACTGATTACCTGAAACATCGGCTCCTGAATCAACTAAAAATGTGTAATTTCGATCAGCTATCTTTAAAATTACTAACTTTGTTCTATCTCGGTCTTATTTGGCGACCCGTGAAACTAAGCATACTTTAATACTTAATCTGTCTGACGTTGGGTCGTCGTCGAGACAGCCTTTAAGTTTAAAGGACACGCTGAAGAATCTGCACGATACCCTACCACTATACAGTTATAGCATATCTGTTTTTGCTTTAGACATTTCTTTGAAATGTGATCTACACTGCCGCAGTTAAAGCAACGACCTTTCATAGCTAAATAAAGCTGGTCTATGCGTGAAGTTCCTGATTTTGAACTTTTCTTATTATTACGTACGGTTACGGTATTTCTAGGCAGAAGGAGTGTCCGAATTTTTAGCCAACGTACGAAAGTGCGATTTATGGGCGTCTGCTTTCGTTTCCCGAAACATACAAGCAAGTACTTCCTCACAATGCTCAGCAATAGGCAGAGCTTCTTCTACTGTTTCGCAATGCTGTATGCGACATACTTCATTTGCTAGTCGTGTATCAAGGCCCTCAAGAAATTGTCTCATCATTAGAGTTTTGCGTTTTATTCTGTTCCGCAAACTTAGCATATTATTACCCCCAGAATTTGGATACAATTTTGCTGCTGCAATCTCTAACCTTAATGCGAATTTCCTTAACGATTCGTCTTTTTGGCGGTATAATTTTGAAAATTCTCTTTCGGCCACAGCGTGATCTACATTTTTCCCAAATAAACTAATTAACCATTCGCGCATTTCTGAGATCGTACTCGGACGCTTGTCACCCGGCAAGGAGTAAAAACAGTGTTGCGCGTCAGCTCTAAGTTTCAGTTTGATTGCGGTTACAATTTGATTGATGTTCCATTGGTAACATTCTGCAACTGTTGCTACGTTATCTAAAAATGCTTTTAACTCTGAGCCACCGGAATACGTTTTAATGGTTTATAGAGCGGACATTGAAGAAGGATCATTAAATACTGTAGTGACAGGTGGTGAACTAGCGTGTGAAGGGTGGTCTGCGGATGGAATGGGCATTTCTTTGACATTATTAAAATAATTTGCCATATGGTAAGAGAACGGTTGGTAGCTTGGACCTGCCGAAAATCGTTGAACGTTAGGCGGGGGATACTGATAGAATTGGTTGTCAAATGGCATTGCAATGGACGTGTGAGGGGGAGCGGTCGGATTCTCAATCGGTGAAACGATGGTGGTTATACTTGTACTCGCTGAAACGGTCGAGGGTGCTACTGTCGTGGTTATAGTGGTTGTTACCGGTACAATTTCGTTCTGGCCCATTTTCGTTAATTAAGCGTTAAATTATTATAATTCAGTCGGTCTGTAATAATCTAGTTCTATTTAACTAGATCCTGTCCGCAGCGCCAGTTATAACAGAAGGGTTGTGCAGTGAAGTACAAGCCCTCGTTGACGTACTGAATTATGCAGGACTGTTCAAAGAATGTAAGTTTATACTTACCAGTTCACTGCCGTCCTTCGTTAATGCTGTACTCTGGGTAGGTGCGGGTGGAAGGTGAAAATGAGCACTTCAAAAGACACTACTCTTTAAGCTTCGACGTTTAATAATTTTTATAAAAGTTAAAAATCATAAAGTCAGATTTGCAATAACTTAAATACTAACAATAATTTTTAATGTAAGCTAAATGAACAATTTCACTGAAATTAAATTACTACTAATAAATATCCTAACCACAACCGTGATTTGCGATACCCGATGTGAGAATGATCGCAAATTTTTGCTGACATATCGCTTGGGAGTATTCCACCGTTTTTGCCAACTTATCGAATGTCGAACGGCGAAAGCCACCCAGCCATGTGCCAGCACTCTGCAGCGAATAGCAAGTTCAATCAACCACCTACGATAACATTTTTTGCTAATTGAACTCACATCCGTTACAGTATAGAACCTAAAGCATGAATATGAATGTTTTAACAAAAATAACCATTTCAAGAATAGGTAAAATCTGACTTTATTTTTGTAAAAAATCATATAAATATTTGCTTCCGTGCCCGAATTTTATAATTCTTCATCATATTTTAGCTAAAAGAAAACATTGCAACAAGAAAATTGCTATTTCAAGTGTGGTGGGTATTCTAGAATCCAGCCCATGTACCTTACAATATACAACGTATTCATTAAAATGACATCCGAAAATTAAATGTTTATTATCTGACTGGTACCACGTATTGGTCACTTTTGCATGTCCAATGCTAAAACCATCCATAGTATAGATCCTAAAGCAAGAATATGATTGTTTTAACAAAAATATCCATTTGAAGAATAGGTAAAATCTGACATTATTTTTGTAAAAAATCATATAAATATATGCTTCGGCGCCCGAATTTTATAATTATTCATCATATTTTAGCTGAAAGAAAACATTGCAACAAGAAAATTGCTATTTCAATTGTAGTAGGTATTCTAGAATCCACCTCATATAGCTTGATATATACAACGTATTCATTAAAATGACACCCGAAAATTGAATGTTTATTATCTGATTAGTACCACGTTTTGGTCACTTTTGAATGTCCAATGCTTAAAACCATCCATAGTATAGAACCTAAAGCATGAATATAAATGTTTTAAGAAAAATATCCATTTTAAGAACAGGTAAAATCTGACTTTATTTTTGTAAAAAATCAAATAAATATTTGCTTCCGCGCCCGAATTTTATAATTCTTCATCATATTTTAGCTAAAAAAAACATTGCAACAAGAAAATTGCTATTTCAAGTGTGTGTATATCCATTTCAAGAATAGGTAAAATCCAGCCCATGTAGCTTACAATATACAACGTATTCATTAAAATGACTCCCGAAAATTGAATGTTTATTATCTGATTGGTACCACGTTTTGGTCACTTTTGCATGTCCAATGCTAAAACCAACCATAGTATAGTTTCTAATGCATTAATATGAATGTTTTAACAAAAATATCCATTTCAAGTATATGTAAAATCTGACTTTATTTTTGTAAAAAATCATATAAATATTTGCTTCCGCGCCCGAATTTTATAATTCTTCATCATATTTTAGCTAAAAGAAAACATTTGAACAAGAAAATTGCTATTTCAAGTGTGGTAGATATTCTAGAATCCAGCCCATGTAGCTTAAAATACACAACGTATTCATTAAAATCACACCTGAATATTGAATGTTTATTATCTGATTGGTACCAGGTTTTGGTCACTTTTGCATGTCTTATGCTAAAAGCATCCATAGTATAGATCCTAAAGCATGAATATGAAGGTTTTAAAAAAAATATCCATTTCAAAAATAAGTAAAATCTGACTTTATTTTTGTAACAAATCATATAAATATTTGCTTCCGCGCCCGAATTTCATAATTCTTTATCATATTTTAGCTAAAAGAAAACATTGCAACAAGAAAATTGCTATTTCAAGTGTGGTAGGTATTCTAGAATCCAGCCCATGTAGCTTACAATATACCACGTATTCATTAAAATGACACCCGAAAATTGAATGTTTATTATTTGATTGGTACCACGTTTTGGTCACTTCTGCATGTCCAATGCTAAAACCGTTCATAGTATAGATCCTAAAGCAAGAATATGAATGTTTTGCTACGCCCCTGGAGGGCGATCCCGTGCAAGGCCGGTTGAACCGCGGCGAGCTACAGTGAATACGGGGGTGGGTATTAGGTATTCAAGAAAGGTACGACTTTAAAACATGTAGAAAATAATGTGTGGGCGCCAACTGATCAAGAGCCGGAGGTTCAACAAAATAGGTTGAACAGTAAACCGATCATGGGAGAGGGAATGCAGGCACATTCAAAAGAAAAGTTAGTCTTAACTAATGACTATATTAAAATAATAATGACATTACAGTAAAAATTGTTATCGTGGTAAACTTGAAACAAGTGTTGTTACAAAGTCGTAAAAGTATGAGAATCTGATCGCACAGTGCCGAATAAGATCTGAATTACTTCGGAGCACGGCTTAGGGAGTGGGGACGGTATAAAATAGTAATGAGGACTGCGATTCGAGATATATGTTTCTGTTATATAATTTTATTCAAATTAAGATACATTTTATATTTTATTATACATATATAATATTTTTGTTATTACAATAAATCGTCTTCATTTACACTACAAACTTGTTCTCATCCAGATACTTGATTCCAATTTTCTTTAAAAATAATTTCATTAACCTACTTTAATTCCCCCCTTTAATTAAATATTTTTTTTAGTATTCCTAATTGTTCCATATGTTTATTTCTTTCTTCTTACATTTAATTACTTTCTCAGGTCGTTTTATTTTTTCCTATACATTATATTGTACCATGTTATCTATTTCTTTATCCATGGGTTTCTTCCATTCGTTTTTATATGATGATTCTAACTCAGCTTCGAATGAATTCGGTTCTTCTTCTTTTGTAGCATTTACCACGTAATCTCTAAATTTTTCTGGTAATTTTCTGATTCTTCTTGGTCTTCTTTTATATTGTGTCTGGTCTCCTTGGGTTTCTTCATTTCGTTTCACTTCATTTTTTGATAATTTTTTGTTTTCTTCATTATTCAAAAAAATATAATTAGAATTGTCATTTTCTTCTGTTTCTTGTTCTTCTGTTTTATTAAATTTTATTTCTTTCATTGATTCAACAAACTGAACATCTGATGTCTCACATACTTGTTGCTCTTCTTCGTCATAAATTCTATAAGCTCTTCTTTCTCTCGAATATCCTACAAATATACCCTTTTTCGCTCTTGGCTCCAATTTTGATCTTGACGGTTTGTTTATTTTATAATATGCTAAACATCCATAAATACGCAGATGTTTAACAGATGTTACTTTCCCTTTCCGTAATTCGTATGGTGTTCTAAACTGTTTACTCTTTGTAGGTGTTATGTTATGCAGATATGTAGCTGTAACAAGTGCTTCTCCCCAAAATCTTGCAAGTAAATTTCCATCGGCCAATAAACTTCTTGTTTTATCCAACAATGTTCTATTTCCTCTCTCAGTAATTCCATTACTTCTTGGAGAATAATAAATTGTTTTTTCGTGTTTTATCCCTTTATGTTTTAAATAGTTTATCAATAATTCATTGATGAACTCTCTTCCGTTATCGGTTCTTATAATTTTTACCCTCGATCTTTGTTGATTTTCTATTTATTCGATTATAGCCATTAATTTTCTTGTTGTTTCGACTTTATTTTCTAATAGTTCGATAGAGAAATATCTTGAGTATTCGTCTACGACCAAAAGTATATATTTCTTGCCTTCAATCATCGAAGTCCTCATTGGTCCGCAAATGTCAATATGTACTCTCTCCAGTGGTCTTGATGTTGTATCACCGTAAGTTTCTACATACTTATTTCTTGCCATTTTGCCAATAACGCAAGAACTATATAAATTTAATTTTCCTTTCAATTTACTTATATTTCTAACAAGCTGCTTTTCTTCTATCTGTTTCAAGTATTCGTCATTTATATGACCTAATCTTTTGTGCCAAATTTCATTAGTATTTTCTAAAATTTGAGAATAGTCTTCCTTGTTTTCTTCCTTGTCTTCATTTTTATATAAATAAATCCTGAACATATTTTCAGAAAATTTTCCTTTGCATATCAATGACCCATCGTTTGCATAAATAAATGCCCCTTCACTATTTAACGTAATTTCCCTTTTTTACTAAACTTGGTATTGATAATAAATTTTTTTTAATTTTGGAACATACAAAACATTTTCTAATCTTACTTTATTGTTTTCTGTATTTGCCTTAATTATACCTCTTGACACGGCTTCTATACTGCGCCCATTTTCTGCTACATTTATTTGTTTATCTTCTGCAATAATTTATTCCATCCATTCTTCTGATGATGTCATGTGTGATGTGCATGCCGAATCTAGGAACCATTGCTCATCCTCATCTTCATTCTCAGTATAAACAGTTAGTGCAAATTCGTTTTCGTTTGATTTATTTTCTTAGGTAATGTTTGCTTTTTCTTTCTTATATGCAGTAAATGTTTTTCTTGTGCCGAAATTTTTATTATTTAATTCTTTATTTTTCTTTCTCAACAATATTTTGACATGTGTCCTGGTTTTCTACAATATATCTTTTTATTTTCGTTTGATTTAATTTCGTTCGGTATGCACTAATATCGGTCATTTTCTCCATTTTTATTTTTGTTTCAAAATTTAATAATGAATGTCTCAATTCTGTAAAACTTATTCCTCTACTCACTGATAAAGATGTAGCTAATGTATTATAACTTTGCGGTAAACCCTCTACTATATATCTAACTAGTTCTCTTCCTCACACTGCTTTTCCAAAATCTATTATTTTTCTGGACAAACCTTGAGCTCTTGTCAAATAGTCTTCAATATTTTCTTTATCTTTTATTATAATTTTTGCGAGTTCAAGCATTAAATCAATAGTTTTTTCTTCTCTAGCCCCTTCAAATCTCTCTTTAATTGCTTCCCACAATTGTTTAGCTTTCTTCATTCCTTTAAATGCTATGGCCAATTCTGCAGATAAATTCAATATTATGTAACTGTAAGCTTCTTTATTTTTCTTTTTCCATTCAGTATGTTTTATTATAGTTTCTCCATCTGCTTCATTTATTGTAGGTTCTTCCTCCAGTAACATTTCATCATACAAACCCTTGGTGTCTAGCAATGCTTCCATTTTTATATTCCATATTGAGTAATTATTATTATTTAATTGTTCTATTTTTATCATATCCATTATTAGTCTTTTATATTTTTCTATTTCTCTTTTCGTTCTTCTTTATACTGTGATCTTCTATATTTTATTTTCTATTCTTCCTGTATCTTTTTTTCACTGCTCTCACCACTCTAACTACGCTGTGCTTCCAATTGTTATATTATTTTATTCAAATTAAGATACATTTTATATTTTATTATTATTATTATTATTATTATTATTATTATATATATATATATATATATATATATATATATATACATAATATTTTTGACATTACAATAAATCGTCTTCATTCACACTACAAAATTGTTCATATAATAAATATAAATATATATATAAAAATAATTTCATTAGCCTACTTCAGTTTCTACTGAAATATAAGTATCGCAACATACACGCAACGCGATCTCGATGGTATCAACGTGATAACAATGCGAGCGCTTAAATACTAGAAAGAACGCTAAGCTAGTCCTAAACACTAACTACTTGCACAACGCCCTACCCGAATAATTAAATGTAAAACAGTATGGCAGTAAAATAAAAATGCAAAACACAATGCGAGATCAGACTTTACAAAAATGCAACAAATTATTTAGACTACGTGAACGTTAGAATAAC
The DNA here is from genome assembly GCA_035578165.1 of Stenolophus ochropezus. Lineage (NCBI taxonomy): Eukaryota > Metazoa > Arthropoda > Insecta > Coleoptera > Carabidae > Stenolophus > Stenolophus ochropezus. The sequence goes on along the minus strand of JAQOWZ010000051.1, from coordinate 996,639 downwards.
GTAGATCGAGTACATATACATAACATAAATAAATATTCAAATAAACTGTCACAATAAATTCTGAGTAATAGAATATAATCGCTTATCTGATAGTGCGATGACCATCCAAAACAGCAGAGTCGTTGAAAAGTTCCAACAACCAATTCCATTAAACGTGGTTGGGCAGACTGAATTTGGATGACGAATGGAATTTCGCCTCAAACGATGGGATGGCGGAATTGTCCTCGCAACTATCTTGATCCAAGTAATAACAAAACAGCCTACAAAAGGATCTTAATTCAATACGGATTCCATGAATGGACATGCGGCGCGAACGCACGCCACTGGCAGAAATACGTTAGTGAGGAAACGCATGGTTAATAAATTTACGACAGGTACAGAAAAGTAAATTGAAATAGAGTAAAGACACACTGTAATTATGAAGACACTAAACGATAACTAACTGAATTGGTTTTACCTGAGATATAGGGCGGCTGTAGTGATTTTCAATCCAATCTTTTGAGATACAATCCGGGATACTCCCGATGGATAAATTCCACACAATTGACTGGTCAACAAAATATCTAAAAAAACTTTGTTTAACTCCAAAAACACCACAATGGGTTCACACACCAAATTTATGACCGTCAACTTCAAAAGTTCAATGGAGAGTGCCTCGCAACCAAACGAATAATTAACAGAACGCAACTTGTAAAATCACAACAAAGTGTGAAGAGCGCGCATCTAAGGACAGTGCGTCTATGTTGGAAGGGTTGTCTGCCTGCAATAAATTTGAAAACGTAACAACTCCTCCCTCACCACACCAGGAAATTTTCTCAAAATTTCCGATACGTGGGAAGACCGGAGATAAAGAAAAAGAAGATAATACACCTTGACAAAAAAATTAATAAAAATAAACATCGCCAGAAACTAAATTCCTACCGAGACACGCAATTCAAGTCGTCATTAGGATCAACAGACTCAGGGTTTGCCTTCAAATCCTTGTCGTTCCAACTTCCATGAAGCACGGTACCCTTCATGTCCTTCAGAACGTAAGCGTCGGTTGAGGTTTATGCACCATGAACAGACCGAGATATTTTGGCGCAAGCTTCGCTGTGTAATATTTCGACGCATCCGACAAAACGTAATTCTTACGCCAAACGAGTTGATTCGGGTACAAGCTTACGTCGCGATGCCTCAGATCGTAGCGAGATTTCGACTTGACGTATGAGACTTGTAGCCGTTTGCGGATGTCCTTGTACAACTGTGCAAAACAAAACGACCGCTCCAACTGCTTCTCACGGTCCACGGGCTCCACGATTTCGTCGTCGGCTGCCTGGTGCCAATCTCCTGAAAGCAGCATGTTTCGCCCAAAGTTTACGAAGTATGGAGTCACCCCCGTGACCTCATGAACTGCAGTCCGTACAGCACAACCTATCTGCGGTAAGTACTCGCTCCATTTGCGGTGATTCTCCAACACATAAGATACCAACATCGTTTTTAAAACCTTAATGATTAAGTATGAGCGTTCGACTGTGCTAGACGTGTTTATTCTGTGTTCTGCAGAATCCGATATTTTTTGCTTTAAGTGATTTAAATCAGCTTTTTTTTTCTTTTTAAAGTGATATCCAAAATGCTTTCTCGTGACGACCGTAGTACCATTTCTAAAATGATTACTGACTCATTTCATAACTTGAGTACAAACAAAGAGTTCATAGAATTAATTGTGATCAATGTGACAGCGGCGGTGGAGAAAGTGTTTAGTGAAAAAATAAAGTGCTTAGAAGACGAAATAAAGGCAATAAAACAAGAAAACACTGATTTAAAGTTTGCATGCGAAAGTTGTGAAAAATCTGTTAATAATCTGGAACAGTATACGCGCCGAAATAATCTGCGCATTTTTGGTGTACCTGAATTGAAAAATGAATCTGTGGATGATCAAGTAGTAGAATTATGCCGAAATAAATTGAATGTGACATTGTCCAAAAATGATATTGATAGATGTCATCGTACAGGAAGGCCTTCAAATAATAAACATCGACCAATAATTGTAAAATTTGTAAGCTACCGGACAAGGAATACTGTTTTTAGTGTGAAGAAAATGCTAAAAGGTACTGGTATCACTATCCGTGAAGATCTTTCAAAAAGTAGGCTCGAATTATTCAAGGCCGCCGCAGATCAGTTCGGTTTCAAGAATGTGTGGTCATATGATGGCCGTGTATGTGTGAATTCAAAGTCTGAAATTAATAAAGATAAAAAGATCTATATTAACAATTTTAGTGATCTAAATTTAAAAAAAGTGAGTTCATAATTTCGTGCTATTTATTATAATGTTCTTTAAATGTGACTCTTTTTAAGCAATATCGTTTTTTATTTATAAGAAGTTACAATGATCAGTGTCAGAACATGCATGGGTGCAATGAACTCTTGACGCTAGTTTTGGTTTCTTCGTTTCTTTGTGTATTTTTTTATACTTTTATGTCAAACACAGCTGTTTGTAATGCAAAATTATATAGTAGGTTTACATTTGGACATATTAATGCTTAATCGCTCAATAATTGTTTTACTACATTTAAGGATTTCTTACATGATTATGATTTTGATATTTTAGCTGTAAGTGAAACATGGTTTAGTGAAACTTCACCTCCACAATTATTTTACATTGAAAATTATGATCTCATTAGTACTGAAAGATTGAATAAACGTGGTGGAGGCGTCGCTTTCTATGTTCGCAGTGGCAAACATTGTAAAATTTTGGACACTTCATCATTCAAATGTGACAATGTGGAACATTTGTGGATACAAATTTCTGTTAACAAATATGAATTAATTCTAGGTGTACTTTATAATCCACACTCTAAATTTTACAATGAATTGTCAATTTTAGATCCACTTTTGGCAGAATATTTAATACAGGCAGATGATGTAATCCTTACAGGTGATATCAATATTAATCTTTTGCTAAAAGACACTCGATCAACATTCTTTACGAATGTATTAGCTGCACACAATATGCACCAATTAATAAGAGATTATACACGTCCTGCTTCCAAAACTCTGTTAGACATTATTGCAGTGTCAAATGAAAATATAAGTTCCCATGCGGGAGTTATAGACTGTACCGCTTTTTCAGATCACTTTGGTGTATATTGTGTACTGAATCTGCCAAAATGTGTTCCCCCTCAAAAATTAATTACTTACAGAGATTTTTACAATTTCAATGCTGAAATGTTCTTTGCTGATTTCGAGAAAGTTAATTGGAATAATATTGTTCTGATCAATAATATTAATGATAAATTAAATTTTTTAAATACCAACATTTTATTCTTATTTAATAAGCATGCTCCTATCAAATCTATAAAAATTACTGGTAACTGCTGTCCTTGGATTACACCCGTAATTAAAATAATGCAAAAGAAAAGAGAGAAGGCATTCATTGAATACAAAAAAAAATAAAACTGATGCAAAACTTTCGTATTACAAACAATTACGCAATCTTACTACAGCAGCTATACGTAAAGAAAAGCAAATTTTTCTTGAATGCGAAATTAACAATAATATCCAGAACAGTAAAAAATTCTGGAAAAATTTGGATAAAGTGGGAGTGAATAAGAAATCAGCAAAGCACATACCAGAACATTTATGTGATCCTAAAGGTTATGCTGAGTACCTTTTAAATAATATTTGTACAACTGACATAAATAACGATACATTAAATTCTTATTTGAATAATAAATACAAGGAGAACCCTGACCAGCAATTTTTTTTCAAAACTGTGGACACGGATACAGTAGTTAATATTTTGAGAAATCTTAAATCCAATGCTGTTGGAGTTGATGATATTTCCTTAAAATGATCTTAATTATCCTACCTAAAATAGCTGATTACATTACCCACATAGTTAATACGTGCATTTTGGAAGGTGTTATACCCGATGATTGGAAAACAGCTATTATAAAACCAATACCGAAGCGTAAAGAATGTGCTAGTTTTGATGATTTACGACCAATAAGTATCCTACCTACAATGTCGAAGGTTCTCGAAAAATTTGTTATTCTCAAATTATGGATTATGTAGTTGAAAAAAATATCTTGCCTATGAACCAGTCTGGATTTAGGACTGGACACAGTACCAACACATGTCTTTTGAATATAATTGACATTTTATTAAACAATTTCGATAAATCGTACATTTCCTTATTGATTCAAATAGATTTCACTAAAGCATTTGACATGGTCAACTACAATATGTTAATTGCTAAGTTAAAATATTATAATTTTTCTGACAGTGCAGTTGAATGGTGTACAAATTATTTCAATGCCAGAAACTTCCAGGTCTGTTTTCTAACATCAATTTCACGTCTTTATAGCCTTGATTGTGGGGTACCTCAAGGATCAATCTTGGGGCCGTTATTTTTCTTAATCTATCCGACATGCCATCTGTTCTAAATTTTGCAACTCCACATTCATATGCTGATGATACTATAATCCTAGCATCTATACATCCTGCTAAAATACTTGAACAATGTAAAATTGTTAACGATGAACTTGACAAATTATCTGTTTGGATAAATAATAATGGACTCAAAATTAATGCGAATAAATCCTCCTTCATAATAGTTGGAAACAGAGATTCGTTTCCTGATATAATATTAGATGGCACAATACTTAAACGCAGTTCATCAGTAAATGTTTTAGGGTTGATAATAGATGAAAATTTGAAATTTCAAGAACATTTGAATAAAAAGCTTACTGCTGCGAGACTTAAATTGCGTCATCTATACCAATTCAGACATGATCTTGCTATTAATGTAAAATTACGTTTGATATATGCCCTTATACTACCCACTTTTGACTATTGTGCTTGTTCCTATATACTAAACTTGACGGAAACAGATAAAAATAGAATTACATTAATTCAAAACTCTTGTTTGCGCTTCGCTTACGGTGTACGTAAATACGATCACATAAGTAAATATCGTGAATTAGCCAATATGACATCTATAAATAATCGCGTAAAAACACTGTATATCTGTCAAGTACATAAAATTATAAAAACATGCTCTCCTTATTATTTATTGGATAAACTAAAATACAGAGAATATAATTACTCATTTCGTATCAAAGATTTATATATAATTCCAGCATATAGAAAGTCAAAATTTAAGGGATCCTTTTCTTATCTTGCACCCTCTTTATACAACTCCATTCCTTACGATGTGAAATCTCTGTCTGTAAATTCATTTATCAAATTTGTAAAGAAAATGTATCGCTAATTATGCATTTAATGTTAGCCGTAATTATGTAGTATATATTTTTGTATTTCACTGTTATATCTTTTTTGTCCTGAAACATATCTATTTTGCATTACTTTATGTTTTTTATGTTAGCATTATGCTATATTTGGTATATGTAGATAGTTGGTTCTTGGTTAGGTGGAAGAACAGCCTTTGGCTGAACCTCGCCTTTGTATTAATTCACTAATACAATAAAGAATATATTATTATTATTATTATTATTATTATTATTATTATTATTCACCCTCTCTACAAGATTAGCCTGTGGGTGATACATGGACGTGTATCGCGGCCTCACCTTATACTTGGACAAAAGGCGTGTGTACCCTCCAGCCCTAAACTGCAGTCCGTTATCAGAGATGACAGCTCGAGGAACCCCGAAAACCAAAAATACGTTTTCCTCAAGTGCCTTCACGATAGCCCTTGCTTTCGACTGACGCCGTGGAAAGAATAGCACGAATTTTTGGTCACTTTTAAATGTACAATGCTTAAAACCATCCATAGTATAGATCCTAAAGCAAGAATATGAATGTTTTAACAAAAGTATCCATTTCAAGAATAGGTAAAATCTGACTTTATTTTTGTAAAAAAAATTTATAATTCTTCATATTTTAGCTAAAAGAAAACATTGCAACAAGGAAACTGCTATTTCAAGTGTGGTAGGTATTCTAGAATCCAGCCCATGACGATTACAATATACAACGTATTCATTAAAATGACACCCGAAAATTGAATGTTTATTATGTGATTGGTACCACGTTTTGGTCACTTTTGCATGTCCAATGCTTAAAATTATCCATAGTATAGATTCTAATGCAAGAAAACAAAAATATCCATTTCAAGAATAGTTAAAATCCAGCCCATGTAACTTACAATATACAACGTATTCATTAAAATGACACCCAAAATTTAAAAGTTAATTATCTGATTGGTACTTCGTTTTGGTCACTTTTGCATGTCCAATGCTAAAACCATCTATAGTATAGATCCTAAAGCAAGAATATGAATGTTTTAACAAAAATATCCATTTCAAGAATAGGTAAATTCTAAATTTATTTTTGTAAAAAATCATATAAATATTTGCTTCCGCTCCCGAATTTTATAATTCTTCATCATATTTTAGCTAAAAGAAAACATTGCAACAAGAAAATTGCTATTTTTAGTGTAGTAGGTATTCTAGAATCCAGCCCATGTAGCTTACAATATACAACGTATTCATTAAAATGACACCCGAAAATTGAATGTTTATTATCTGATTGTTACCTCGTTTTGATCACTTTTGCATGTCCAATGCTTAAAACCATCTATAAAATAGATCATAAAGCAAGAATATGAATGTTTTAACAAAAATATACCTGTCAAGAATAGGTAAATTGTGACTTTATTTTGTAAAAAATCATATAAATATTTGCTTTCGCGCCCGAATTTTATAATTCTTCATCATATTTTAGCTAAAAGAAAACATTGCAACAAGAAAATTGCTATTTCAAGTATGTTAGCTCACAATATACAACGTATTCATTAAAATGACACCCGAAAATTGAACGTTTATTATCAGATTGGTACCGCGTTTGGGTCACTTTTAAATGTCCAATGCTTAAAACCATCCATAGTATAGATCCTAAAGCAAAAATATAAATGTTTTAACAAAAATATCCACTTCAAGAATAGGTAAAATCTGACTTTATTTTTGTAAAAAATCATATAAATATTTGCTTCCGCGCCTGAATTTTATAATTCTTTATTATATATTAGCTAAAAGAAAACATTGCAACAAGAAAATTGCTATTTCAAGTGTGTTAGCTCACAATATACAACGTATTCATTAAAATGACACCCGAAAATTGAACGTTTATTATCAAATTGGTACCACGTTTTAGTCACTTTTGCATGTCCAATTTTTAAAACCTTCCATAGTATAGATCCTAAAGAATGAATATGAATGTTTTAACAATAATATCCATTTCATGAATAGGTAACATCTGACATTATTTTTGTAAAAAATCATATAAATATTTGCTTCCGCGCCCGAATTTTATAATTTTTTATTATATTTTAGCTAAAAAAAACCATTGCAAGAAGAGAACTGCTATTTCAAGTGTGGTAGGTATTCTAGAATCCAGCCCATGTAGCTTACAATATACAAATATTCATTAAAATAAAACCCGAAAATTAAATGTTTATCATCTGAATGGTACCACGTTTTGGTCACTTTTAAATGTCCAGTGCTTAAAACCATCCATAGTATAGATCCTAAAGCAAGAATATGAATGTTTTAACAAAAATATCAATTTTAAGAATAGGTAAAATCTGAATTTATTTTTGTAAAAAATCATATAAATATTTTCTTCCGGGCCTGAATTTTATAATTCTTTATCATATTTTAGCTAAAAGAAAACATTGCAACAAGAAAATTGCTATTTCAAGTGTGATAGCTTACAATATACAACGTATTCGTTAAAATGACACCAGAAAATTGAATGTTTATTATCCAATTGGTACCACGTTTTGGTCACTTTTGCAAGTCCAATGCTAAAACCTTTCATAGTATAGATCCTAAAGCAAGAATATGAATGTTTTAACAAAAATATCCTTTTCAAGTGTGGTAGGTATTCTAGAATCCAGCCCATGTAGCTTACAATATAAAACGTATTCATTAAAATGACACCCGAAAACTGAATGTTTATTATCTGATTGGTACTACGTTTTGTTCAGTTTTGCATGTTTAGTGCTTAAAACCATCTATAGTATAGATCCTAAAGTATGAATACGATTGTTTTAACAAAAATATCCATTTCAAGATTAGTTAAAATCTGATTTTATTTTTCCAAAAAAAATCATATAAATATTTGCTTCCGCGCCCAAATTTTATAATTCTTCATCATATTTCAGCTAAAAGAAAACATTGTAACAAGTAAATTGCTATTTCAAGTGTGGTAGGTATTCTAAAATCCAGCCCATGTAGCTTACAATATACAACGTATTCATTAAAATAACACCCGAAAATTGAAAGTTTCTTTTTCGATTGGTACCACGTTTTGGTCACTTTTGCATGTCTAATGCTAAAGCCATCTATAGTATAGATCCTAAAGCATGAATATTAATGTTTTAACAAAAATATCCATTTCAAGAATAGGTAAAATCTGACTTTATTTTTGTAAAAAATCATATAAATATTTGCTTTCGCGCCCGAATTTTATAATTCTTCATCATATTTTAGCTAAAAGGAAACATTGCAACAAGAAAATTGCTATTTCAAGTGTGGTAGGTATTCTAGAATCCAACCCATGTAGCTTACAATATACAACGTATTCATTAAAATGACACCCTAAAATTGAATGTTTATTATCTGAATGGTACCACGTTTTGGTCACTTTGGCATGTCCAATGCTAAAACCATCTATAGTATAGTTTCTAAAGCATGAATATGAATGTTTTAACAAAAATATGCATTTCAAGAATAGATAAAATCTGACTTTATTTTTGTAAAAAATCATGTGAATATTTGCTTCCGCGCCCGTATTTTATATATTCTTATCATATTTTAGCTAAAAGAAAACATTGCAACAAGAAAATTGCTACTTCAAGTGTGGTAAGTATTCTAGAATCCAGCCCATGTTGCTTACAATATACAGCGTATTCATTAAAATTACACCCGAAAATTGAATGTTTATTATCTGATTGGTACCACGTTTTGGTCACTTTTGCATGTTCAATGCTAAAACCATCCATAGTATATATCCTAACGCATGAATATAAATGTTTTAACAAAAATAACCATTTCAAGAATAGGTAAAATCTGACTTTATTTTTGTCAAAAATCATATAAATATTTGCTTCCGCACCTGAATTTTATAATTCTTTATCATAATTTAGCTAAAAGAAAACATTGCAACTAGAAACTTGCTATTTCAAGTGTATTAGCTATTCTAGAATCCAGCCCATGTAGCTTACAATATACAACGTATTTATTAAAATGACACCAGAAAATTAAATGTTTATTATCTGATTGGTACCACGTTTTGGTCACTTTTGTATGTCCAATAATAAAACTATCCATACTATAGATCTTAAAGCATGAATATAAATGTTTTAACAAAAATATCCATTTCGAGAATAGATGAAATCTGATTTTATTTTTGTAAAAAATCATAATTATTTGCTTCCGCGCCCGAATTTTATAATTCATCATCATATTTTAGCTAAAAGAAAACATTGCAACAAGAAAATTGCTGTTTCAACTGTAGTAGGTATACTAGAATCCAGCCCATGTAGCTTACAATGTACAATGTATTCATTAAAATGACACCCGAAAATTGAATGTTTATTATCTGATTGGTACCACGTTTTGATCACTTTTGCATGTCCAACTCTTAAAACCTTCCATAGTATAGATCCTAAAGCATGAATATAATTGTTTTAACAAATATATCCATTTCAAGAATAGGTAAAATCTGACTTTATTTTTGTAAAAAATGATATAAAATATTTGGTTCCGCGCCTGAATTTTATAATTTTTCATCATATTTTAGATAAATGAAAACATTGCAACAAGAAACTTGCTATTTCAAGTGTGTTAGCTATTCGAGAATCCAGCCCACGTAGCTTACAATATACAACGTATTCATTAAAATGACACCCAAAAATTGAATGTTTATTATCTAATTGGTACCACGTTTTGGTCACTTTTGCATGTCCAATGCTAAAACCATTCATAGTATAGATCCTAAAGCATGAATATAAATGTTTTAACAAAAATATCCATTTCAAGAATAAGTAAAATCTGACTTTATTTTTGTGAAAAATCATATAATTATTTGCTTTCGCGCCCAAATTTTATAATTCTTTATCATATTTTAACTAAAAATAAAAACATTTCAACAAGAATATTGCTATTTCAAGTGTGGTAGGTATTTTAGAATCCAGCCCATGTAGCTTTCAATATACAACTTATTCATTAAAATGACACCCGAAAATTGAATGTTTATTATCTGATTGGTACCACGTTTTGGTCACTTTTGCATGTCCAATGCTAAACCCATCCATAGTATAGATCCTAAAGAATGAATATGAATGTTTTGACAAAAATATCCATTTCAAGAATAATAATAATCTATTTATTGTTCAATTTGTTCGATTTTACATTACATAAAAAAATACAAAGTAAACGAATGTCAGAAAAAAGGAGAAAGAATTAACATCAACAAAATTCATTAATTGTGTATAAACTTTTTGACAATAAATAATTTTTTAAACATGCTTTAAACTGAAACAACGTAATTTTTTCTCTTATATGTGACGGTACAGCATTGTAGATTTTAATACCACTGTAGAAAGGGCCTTTAGAAAATATAGTCGTTTTATGAACTGGAATGTTAATATCATTTTGGTTCCTCGTGCCCATTTTACAATATATATCTTTATTCAGTTTAAATGATGAGATATTTTTTCTAACGAAAACTGCCAACTCGTAGATGTATAGAGACGGTACGGTCATTATTTTTAAATTAAAAATTTGTTTGCAGTGCGCTGTTGATACAACCTCTGCGATAGATCTTATTATTCTTTTTTGCAGAATAAAAATTTTTTGAGCGTAGGAGCTATTTCCCCAAAAAATAATTGAGAATTTTTTTCTACTTTGCACATGTGCATGATAGTAAATTTTTAATGTATTAACATTTACGAAGTTTCTTAGTTTGTAGAAAGAATAATAAATCCTGGACAGTACTAAATGTAAATGATCAATTTCAGGTAACCAAGTCAAATTACTATCCACATAAACACCTAAAAATTTAGTATTAGGTGAGACGGCTACAGATGTTTTATTAATACGTACTAGTGGCATTTTATCAGGAACGGCTCTTGTGTTGAATGTCATGAAGCAAGTTTTACCTGAATTTAAAAGAAGTTCGTTCTTTATACACCATTCAGACATAGATTTTATAGCTGTAGAAGCACACGAAGATAATTTTTCTGTGGATTCAGCACTGACAACACAAGATGTATCGTCAGCAAACTGACAAGTTTTGTCACAGGTTATGTGAATATCATTCACATAAAGTAGAAATAGAATAGGTCCTAAAACTGAACCTTGAGGTACACCTCTTTTTAGTTCAGTTACATTTGAATTAAAGGTATGATTGCCCTTGTCATCGTAATAGTTGACAGAAACAAATTGTTTTCTATTTGATAAATACGACTCAAACCATTTATTTGCAATTTCCCTAAATCCCATATTTTCCATTTTATATAGCAGTATTTCATGGTTTAAAGAATCAAAAGCTTTACTGAAATCAAAGTAAACCATACCAACAACTTTCTTCTTATCAATGCAGTCTATAATATAGGAAAGAGCATTGAATATTGCATCTATTGTACATTTTTGTGGTAAAAACCCGAACTGATGTTTTGAGATGATGTCATATCTGCTTAAAAAGGACATAATACGGTTATACATTAATTTCTCAATTATTTTACTTATAGCTGGCAATAGTGAAATGGGACGATAATTGTTCACATCTTCATGATCGCCTTTTTTATAAATTGGTATTACTTTAGCTATTTTCAATTTATCTGGAAATATTCCATTTGAAAAAGAAGAATTTATAATATTACTTAATGGTTTAGCAATAAACTGTGCAACTATACGTAATATAGTGTATGGTATAGAATCTGGTCCTGCAGATTTTTTAGAGAAAACTTGAGAAATGATAGAATGTATTTCATATTCATTTGTTGGATTTAATTAGAAATTGTGATTGGAGTATTCAGATTGTGATTGATTAAAATTTATTGACGACGGTGAGATACTTGATGTTTTATTGAAGTGAGTATTAAATAGGTCTGCTACTGCATTCGGATTCTCGACAATACATCCTTCATGATCTTTAAGAGTAATATATTTTTGGACACTGCCACTACCAGTTTCATTTTTAATAATATTCCATACTGCTGCCGATTTATTTGCAGAAGTTAGTATGTAATGCTCGTTAAATAGTGTTTTGCTAATTTTTAGTAGGTTATTAAAATGACGTTTTTTAACTTTATAGTATTCATTAAGGATAGGATCTTGAAATTGACTACAAATAATTCGTAAATCTTGTAGATTTTGAGATTCTAATTTAACTTTATCACTTATCCAGGATTTATTATCACGTTTTACCTTGCATTTTTCAAGTGGGTATGCTAGGTTGAAATAGTGCAAGAGAGTATCATGGAACGAGTTAAATTTGTGCTCTGTGTCAATTGTATCATAAACTTCCGCCCATAGTTCGGAAGAAAGTAAATATTTGAAGTAGTTATTATTTAATTTATTAAATTTTCTAGACACAATTTTTTTTTATTTAAATAATTTAAACAAGATACTTCTAAAATTTGACTAAAGTGATCTGAAAGGGTGGATTTTAACGTCCAACCTTTTCGTTCATTAGCAGGAATGTTAGAAAAAATATGGTCAATCTGAGATTTTGATGGGCCACAAATTCTACTATATCCTTCAACGCAAGGTTCTAAACCAAATGAAACCATAAGATTATATAAATTTTTGTAAATTGGGCATGATTTATTTTCTAAATGAATATTAAAGTCCCCGCAGACAATAATATGATCGTTATGACAAATTTCGTGCAAAATTTCTGTTAAATTTTCAAAAAATGTTATTAAATTTCCAGTTGGTTGACCATATAAACACAGTACTATATAATTTTGTCTTTTATTGTAAATGATGCGCAGCAATACTCTAGAACTTGTTCTATTGATCTTGTTTTTAAATTTATACATTTAGATTTAAGGAAATCAGCTATATAAATAGCAGTACCACCACCTGAGGTAGTCTCCCTACAGTACATATTAACAAGGTTAAAATTTTTAAAATTAAAATTACAAATCTCATCCTTGTTTAGCCAATGTTCAGTAACACATATTACATTAGGATCATTAATTTTTATGAGAACTTCAAATTCAGCACATTTATTTCGTAAACTACAAACATTTGAATTTAGAAATTTTAATAAAGTGTCCTTATTGAATTTAGTATTTCTTATACTTAGGTTTTCGTTGATATTGTTCTTGGATGTTGTAAAAAATTATCCCCTGATGATGGTTTTTTCTTGATGTAAAATTTGTTCAGGAGAACTCCTTCAGGCCAGTTGTCCGGATTCATGACTGCATCACGATATATGCACGGTGCACTGATTTTAAATGAAGAATATGTGTTATATTTTGTATTTAAAGATGTGCAGGTGAAGTCTTTTATATTAAGTGATTTTAAATGTTCATCAATGTTGTTTGTAGTAACATCTTGGGCAAACCGTGACACAAAAATGTGCTCGAATGACACTTTAGAAATTACATTTAAATTATAGTTTTTTGACCCAGAGCCGTAAACAATTTTATTTCGCTTTTTTTTATTTATCACTTCTTTAAAAGGTTCTTCAAGCGGTGTTGCAATCTGTTTACTATCATGTTTGACGATGTTATCATTTATATTATTTAGTACAGAAGTAGATTTAGCTCTTGCTTTACTTGCATAGGTATTTTTTATATTGCTTATTTGTGATTCAGCACTTCTGATGACATCTTCTGGATATTTATTTAGAGAGGAAGTTTTAGTTGCTGCCGGTAATTCAGAGCTAGCTGGCTCAGGTAAATTTTTAATTACATTATTACCTACACTGACCTTGCTTGCGCCGGCTGTCAAGGTTGCATTGATGACCGTTAAGTTATTATTTATGTGAATTAAACTTTGTTTTAGTAATTTAACTTCACTATTTAGGTTCAAAATAAGCGATTCTTAAATTTTTATAATTTCAAGGTAATTATTTAAAATTTTTTCAACACTGACTTCAGTAGAGATTGTTGATTTATTTGATTGAATGCACTTGTCACAATTCCACATAAAATTTTTATTTCCGATAAGACAATTGTGTTTACTCTTTTTCACGGAAGCACATGACATGTGAAAAATGTTATTACACTTTCCCGAACATGATACGTATAGCTCTTCCTTAATATTAACTTTATTTTTACACTCAAAACACTGTAGATCTAAGTGTTCCGCCATTTTTGGTAAAATCTGATTTTTTTTGTAAAAAATCATATAAATATTTGCTTCCGCACCCGAATTTTATAATTCTTCATCATATTTTAGCTAAAAGAAAACATTCCAACAAGAAAATTGCTATTTCGAATGTGGTAGGTATTCTTGAATCCAGCCCATGTAGCTTACAATATATAACGTATTCATTAAAACGACACCCGAAAATTGAATGTTTATCATGTGGTTGGTACCAGGATTTAATCACTTTTGGATGTCCAATGCTAAAACCATCCATAGTATAGATCCTAAAGCATGAATATGAATGTTTTAACAAAAATATCCATTTCAAGAATAGGTAAAATCTGACTTTATTTTTGCAAAAAATTATATAAATATTTTCTTTTGCGTCCGAATTTTATAATTCTTTATCATATTTTAGCTAAAAGAAACTATTGCAACAAGAAAATTGCTATTTCGAGTGTGGTAGGTATTCTAGAATCCAGCCCATGTAGCTTACAATATACAACGTATTCATTAAAATGACACCTGAAAATTGAATGTTTATTATCTGATTGGTATGGCGTCAGCGGAAGTCTAAGGCCGCAGCAATGGAGTCTCTGGAACAGGGACCCAACGTTGCTCATGGTCAAGGCCAAACCGATGGTGGAAGGGCTCCAAAGGGAGGTGGTCGGAAACGGCCATCAACCATAGGGGAAACACCACCAAGCGCTTTGAAGGTGACCTGCGTAGACCCCGAGTCTAAGGAGTGGTTGCGAGACTTACTCCCGAAACTCGCACCGTGGGAGGGTGCTGTACTTCACTTGGTGGAGAGAGCGGCCCTTCAGAAACCTATTCGTGTGTCAGTGTGGTTGCCGGGCCCTGTTGAGGAACCGAAAGCTGCTCTGGCCCGTTTAGGTAAACAGAACGGCGTACTCGTAGTTGAGAGGTGGCGGGTTTACGACCGGAAGGAGGAGGCTCCAAAGGGGCAGATTCTTATTCTGGGAGTGGATGCTGCCTCCTGCAAGGCTCTAGAGGCCGTTGATCTACGGCCCTTCTTTGTGATGACCAGGGCGGTTGTAAAACTGCTCAGAAAGCCCGAGAAGGCGAGGGGAGAACAGCCGTCAACCAGCAATGGGTGATAAAGGACTGTACTTCACTCAGATCAACTTGCAACACTACGCTGCTGCCTCTGCGGTAATTAGCAGACAGCTGTCAAAGTTGCACACACACATACTACTGATTCCAGAACCTTGGGCGTACAAGGGTCAAATCAAAGGTATAGATAACAAAATTGGTACAGCTTTTTACTGCACCGAGGAAGAACGACCAAGGACATGCGTTTTTGTTGCAAAACATATTAATGCGACCTTGGTGCCCAATTTCTGTTTCAGGGACCTGGTGGCCGTCCTGATTCAATATATGGAGGGAGATATAAAACGAGAGGTGTGCTCCGCTTATCTCCCACATGACTCACCAACACCGCCACC
This sequence comes from Stenolophus ochropezus, assembly GCA_035578165.1. NCBI lineage: Eukaryota > Metazoa > Arthropoda > Insecta > Coleoptera > Carabidae > Stenolophus > Stenolophus ochropezus. Next base: position 980,840 of record JAQOWZ010000051.1, on the reverse strand, counting down.
TTCAGAGGAACTGGTTGCCCTGATAGAGTACTGTCGAGTCAAGAGGCTAGGTCTTCTTGTGGAATGTGAAGCTAACTCGCACCACACAACGTGGGGGAGCACGGACATAAACCCTAGAGGACAGACCCTTCTCGAGTACCTATCAACAACGGATTTAGAAATTCTAAATCGCGGCAGTCGTCACACCTTCGTCACTCGTACAAGGAGTGAAACTTTGGATATCACCTTATGCTCTCCGAGAATATCACGTGATATAGTAGACTGGCATGTGTCAACAGAGCCGTCTCTATCTGATCACAGACATATCTGTTTCAGATAGCAGGCAGCCGAGCCAGAACCATCGACTTACAGGAACCCGCGACTCACTGATTGGGACTCTTTTAGAGAGGATCTGTCGGGGAGAATGCGTGGAGTCCCAGTTAGCCTGGAAACCATAGAAGACCTTGAAATGGCTCTAGAGCACTTCCAAAGGGCCATTTTAACTTCTTATGAAGACAACTGCCCCCTTAAAACGAGGAAATTGACAAACGGAGTACCATGGTGGAACAACCAAATTGCGCAACTCCGTAGGGAAATACGTCGTCTTTTCAATAAGGCGACAAGATCTAACCTACCTGCAGATTGGGAAGGTTTCAGACAGGCTCAACGCAGATACAAGAAGCTTATCAGGGACTCCAAGAGGGACTCATGGAGATCTTTCTGCTCGAACATGGAATCCATGCCACGGGCGGCGAGACTTCAAAAGTCTCTTTCAAAGGACCCCAGAGGAAAACTAGACTATGTGCAGCTTCCAAACGGCGACTACACTACGTCTGATAAAGAAACGTTGAAAGTTTTACTTGAAACGCATTTCCCCGGTTCAACCGCCAGCGATACTTCTACCACAAATACAGAGGTGAGACACAGAGCTTCGCGAGAGGACTGGAGGATCGCATTTGAAGTGGTAAGCTATAATAAGGTGCGTTGGGCTATTAATACTTTCGCCCCTTATAAATCACCAGGAAAAGATAATATTTTTCCAGCTCTACTGCAGAATGGGCTAGCATCAATTGCTGGACCGTTATGTAAGATATTTAGATTTTGTCTGGCCCACAGATATATTCCTATGTCTTGGAGGGACGTCAAAGTCGTTTTTATACCAAAACCAGGGCGTACCAAGTACGACCAAGCGAAATCTTTCCGTCCAATCAGCCTAACCTCGTTTCTATTTAAGACCCTGGAAAGACTGATTGACAGGCACTTACGTGACGGGGTCCTACAACGAGTACCCTTTCACAGCAATCAGCACGCATACCAGACCGGTAAATCTACCGAAACGGCCCTTCACCACTTAGTAAAAAGAGTGGAGACGGTGCTCACGGATAGAGAACTGGCTCTGGGCACGTTTCTGGACATCGAGGGTGCTTTTGATAACACCTCTTCTGAAACCATTTGCGCAGCAGCTGCGGCTAAGGGTATTGCACCCACACTAGTGGAATGGATACGCTCCATGCTCACGCGACGCAAAGCAACAACCACCCTGAGAGACATCAGAGTCGACATTGACATCAATAGAGGCTGCCCACAAGGAGGAGTATTATCTCCTCTGCTATGGTGCTTAGTAATTGACAGTCTTATAACAGCTCTTAATGAGCTAGGATTTTATACACAAGGATAAGCTGATGACTTAGCTATTCTAGTTGTTGGTAAGTTTTCAAACACTATATATGAGCTCACCCAGCGGGCTCTAAATGTTGTAGAGAACTGGTGCCGACAGAATGGGTTATCAGTCAATCCCACGAAGACTGAGCTAGTTCTGTTCACAAACAAGAGGAATACTGGTATTCCAAACCTCATCCTCTTCGGTCAACCGCTACAACTCTCACAGTCAGTGAAGTATCTAGGTGTCACCCTAAACTCTAAACTGACATGGAAAGAGCATGTAGAAGCAGTTGTGAGGAAGTCGTGCGCAATTTGGTGGTCGTGCAGACGAACCTTAGGTAAGACATGGGGAATAAAACCATATATAGCTTTCTGGCTGTACTGTGCGTTGGTTAGACCTGTAGTTACTTACTCGGCTGTGGTTTGGTGGCCCAGAACGTCCGTTTCTACAGTTAGGCTTCACTAAATCACATCCAAAGAATAGCTTGTCTAGGTATTACCGGGGCAATGAAAACAACACCAACGGCAGCAATGGAGGCCTTGCTAAATCTTCCACCACTTCATCTCAGTGTGCAAAGAGAAGCTATGGCTGCTGCATTGAGATTAAAATACACTAACCAGTGGATCACCAGGAACAACACAGAGGGACATAGCAAGATTCTGTCCACTTTGACAGAATCTTCTCTCATTCTCAAATCTGAGAGTGATTACATGCCCCCAGTGTACATCTTTGACAAACATTACTCCATATTGAGGGATGGGATTTTTTCGAGTGTGGTGTAGTGTAGATAAAAAACAATTAATCGAAATTTCAGTCATACAGCGTTTATTCCTACAAAACCGACGTTTCGGTATACACTTATACCTTCATCAGGGTCTACAAACATTCAAAAAAACATCAATATATTACAAAATCACGCATAACAATCACTTACAAGTAGAATCTATAGATTACAATCATGTACACAGCATACATTCGTAGATTCATTCAGTATTACATACATCGTACAAATTTCATAAAAGCACATACGCATCTAAATTGTCTCACGAACGACAACCGAATAAATCAGAACACATCCAGACATATCCTGCAGACCAGTTTGCAAAAAAGTGACATCATTTAATTGGATTCTTATTGGTCGTCAAACCACCAATAAGTGTATGTTAACATCCAGGAATTTAAATGAAATGTAAAGAATTTTTTAATAAACTTAGTCTGGCTTGAAATTTGCTTTTTCCTTTTTGAACCTTTCTAGGACACCATAATATGTTTTACTAAGGCCTTGTATGTCGGTTCTAGCATTGATATTGTTGCAATCGTCTCTGATGTGCAACATTTCAAGGAACATACGTTTAGCGTAATTCCTTTCTTCCGCTAAGATTTTAAAATCGTCCAAATTAAAACTATGGTGCAAAGAAATAGAGTGTTCAGCAAGAGCACATTTACTAATCACATTATTCTATATAAATCTGCGATGTTCATCCATCCTAAGTTTGACATACCTTTTTGTAGTCCCTACATACGTAGCCTTACAATCGGCAGTAGAGCAATGAACTTTATAAACCAGGTTAGATTTGTAGTTCTTGTCTACTGGATCTTTTATTTTGGTGTATAAGTTGCCGACTGTAGAAATGGGTTTACATGCAATCTCCACCTGTAATTTATTCTTTAACATCTTATTTAAATTTGGCGCTAAGTGTTTCACATATGGCATTGAAAAATATTTTTTCGGGTCATGTGATCCAGTCTTCCCGCTACCTGTTTTTGGAGAGGTTATGTTTGACGGATCTTGAACATTGCAAATAGCTTTGTTAACTACTGTCATCGGATATCCATTTGCCCTAAGAAGGTGACGTACTTTATCAATGGCCTCTTGTCTAAAACATGGTAATGATAAGATAACTGCTCGCTGTTTTATGTTTCTAGCAACATTCAACAATTGAAAACTAGGATGCCTAGATTGGAAGTTGATGTATCTTGTACTCGCTGACGCTTTCCTGTACCATTTAGTTAGAATAGAGTTACCGCTTCTAACTAATAAAGTGTCCAAAAATGGTATGCATCCGTCTTCTTCCTGTTCTACTGTAAACTGGAGATGTATGTTGTAGTTGTTGAACAGCGCGACTGTTTCATCAACTCTATCCTCAGGTACAGCTGTTAATAGATCATCCACATATTTTTTCATAAAAGGTACATTGTAGGGCAACTTCGGCATAATATCATCCAACAGAGCATCCATAACTAAATTTGCAACAGCTGGGCTGAGTGAAGATCCCATGGCAATTCCAGTTTTTTGTTTGTAAAATTTATTGTTTATCCTGAAAAAACCTTGAGTGTAGCAGAATTCTACTAACTTCATAAAGATATCCTTTGGAATGTTCGTTCGTTCTCCAATAATACTCCATTGTGAGTCTACAGCTTTTAAAGTGAGATCAAGTGGTATATTAGTGAAGAGAGACTTAACATCGAGAGAAATCAACACGTAACCAGAAGGAATGGTTTGCTCTCTTATGAATTCTCACATCAACATCTAACGTAGACGTATATGATGTGAGAACTGAAACCAGATTACAGGCCACAAACATGATTAGTAATTTCATAAATAAACATAAAGACAAATACAACAGTACACACAAAAATATATTTAAAAATATTTCCAAAACTAAGACATTTTTAAAAGAAAATCCAGACATTTACATTATTAAAGCGGACAAGACGAATAAAACAGTTGCTATCAACAAACAGACATATTATGAAAAAATGGAAGATCTACTATCGGACGAGCAGGTGTATGAACCCGTGAACACAGACATGACCAGAAAAATTCAGACTTTGAACAACAAACTAGTCAAAAATCTATATGACAACAATTATATAGATTCACAGACAAAAATATGTATGTATGTATGGCATGATAAAACTACACAAAGACAATCTACCTATGAGGCCCATTGTATCTGCGGTAAATGGACCGACTGAAAAGATGTCCAAATTTCTGGCAAATATCCTGAAAGGCCTGGAAAAAGAAGAATACTACGTCAAAAATTCCTTTGAGTTTGCGAACTTCATAAGAGAGCAAACCATTCCTTCTGGTTACGTGTTGATTTCTCTCGATGTTAAGTCTCTCTTCACTAATATACCACTTGATCTCACTTTAAAAGCTGTAGACTCACAATGGAGTATTATTGGAGAACGAACGAACATTCCAAAGGATATCTTTATGAAGTTAGTAGAATTCTGCTACACTCAAGGTTTTTTCAGGATAAACAATAAATTTTACAAACAAAAAACTGGAATTGCCATGGGATCTTCACTCAGCCCAGCTGTTGCAAATTTAGTTATGGATGCTCTGTTGGATGATATTATGCCGAAGTTGCCCTACAATGTACCTTTTATGAAAAAATATGTGGATGATCTATTAACAGCTGTACCTGAGGATAGAGTTGATGAAACAGTCGCGCTGTTCAACAACTACAACATACATCTCCAGTTTACAGTAGAACAGGAAGAAGACGGATGCATACCATTTTTGGACACTTTATTAGTTAGAAGCGGTGACTCTATTCTAACTAAATGGTACAGGAAAGCGTCAGCGAGTACAAGATACATCAACTTCCAATCTAGGCATCCTCGTTTTCAATTGTTGAATGTTGCTAGAAATATAAAACAGCGAGCAGTTACCTTATCATCACCATGTTTTAGACAAGAGGCCATTGATAAAGTACGTTACCTTCTTAGGGCAAATGGATATCCGATGACAGTAGTTAACAAAGCTATTTGCAATGTTCAAGATCCGTCAAACATATCCTCTCCAAAAACAGGTAGCGGGAAGACTAGATCACATGACCCGAAAAAATATTTTTCAATGCCATATGTGGAACACTTAGCGCCAAATTTAAATAAGATGTTAAAGAATAAATTACAGGTGGAGATTGCATGTAAACCCATTTCTACAGTCGGCAACTTATACACCAAAATAAAAGATCCAGTAGACAAGAACTACAAATCTAACCTGGTTTATAAAGTTCATTGCTCTACTGCCGATCGTAAGGCTACCTACGTAGGGACTACAAAAAGGTACGCCAAACTTAGGATGGATGAACATCGCAGATCTACACAGAACAACGTGACTAGTAAATGTGCCCTTGCTGAACACTCTATTTCTTTGCACCATAGTTTTAATTTGGACGATTTTAAAATCTTAGCGGAAGAAAGGAATTACGCTAAAAGTATGTTCCTTGAAATGTTGCACATCAGAGACGATTGCAACAATATCAATGCTAGAACCGACATACAAAGCCTTAGTAAAACATATTATGGTGTCCTAGAAAGGATCAAAAAGGAAAAAGCAAATTTCAAGCCAGACTAAGTTTATTAAAATATTCTTTACATTTCATTTAAATTCCTGGATGTTAACATACACTTATTGGTGGTTTGACTACCGATAAGAATCCAATTAAATGATGTCACTTTTTTGCAAACTGGTCTGCAGGATATGTCTGGATGTGTTCTGATTTATTCGGTTGTCGTTCGTAAGACAATTTAGATGCGTATGTGCTTTTATGAAATTTGTACGATGTATGTAATACTGAATGAATCTACGAATGTATGCTGTGTACATGATTGTAATCTATAGATTCTACTTGTAAGTGATTGTTATGCGTGATTTTGTAATATATTGATGTTTTTTTGAATGTTTGTAGACCCTGATGAAGGTATAAGTGTATACCGAAACGTCGGTTTTGTAGGAATAAACGCTGTATGACTGAAATTTCGATTAATTGTTTTTTATTACTTCATATTACCTTTTTCTAGGGAATCTTGGGGAAATAACGCCCAACCTATATTTCAACCACAGGGACTAGTATGGTTTACCGACGGGTCTCTAACCGAAAGAGGAGCTGGTGCAGGTGTCTACGGAGAATCACCTAGAGCAAGGATGTCCTTCTCACTAGGTCTAAATTCTTCTGTTTTTCAGGCGGAGATCTTTGCAATTCTGATTTGTTGCCAAGAAAATATCAAAAGGGCTTACCGTGGTAGGCACATATATATCTGCTCGGACAGTCAAGCGGCTCTCAAGGCTCTCGACAACGTTAGAGTAGACTCAAAGTTAGTCTTTGAGTGTAGAAAAACACTGGACGAGCTCGCTAAGGGTAACTTTGTTAAGCTTATGTGGGTACCAGGTCACCAAGGCATTGAAGGGAATGAAGAAGCTGACTCTCTGGCTCGTGAGGGCTCAGACAGGGCACTCATTGGACCAGAACCAGCATTCGGACTCCCTAGAAGCACAGCAAAGCGAGCGATCAGGGATTGGGTGACACGTGAACACCAAATGTACTGGTCAACTCGTCAGGGCTTGAGACAGTCAAAGCTCTTTATTCCAGGACCATCTCCTGAGAAAGCTAAGTATCTTCTTAGCCTTAATAGAAGAAAACTTAGTATTTGCGTGGGTTTGTTTACAGGACATCTCCTCAGAAATCATCTGAAAACGATCGGACTCACAATGGAGTATTATTGGAGAATGAACGAACATTCCAAAGGATATCTTTATGAAGTTAGTAGAATTCTGCTACACTCAAGGTTTTTTCAGGATAAACAATAAATTTTACAAACAAAAAACTGGAATTGCCATGGGATCTTCACTCAGCCCAGCTGTTGCAAATTTAGTTATGGATGCTCTGTTGGATGATATTATGCCGAAGTTGCCCTACAATGTACCTTTTATGAAAAAATATGTGGATGATCTATTAACAGCTGTACCTGAGGATAGAGTTGATGAAACAGTCGCGCTGTTCAACAACTACAACATACATCTCCAGTTTACAGTAGAACAGGAAGAAGACGGATGCATACCATTTTTGGACACTTTATTAGTTAGAAGCGGTAACTCTATTCTAACTAAATGGTACAGGAAAGCGTCAGCGAGTACAAGATACATCAACTTCCAATCTAGGCATCCTCGTTTTCAATGGGTGAATGTTGCTAGAAACATAAAACAGCGAGCAGTTATCTTATCATTACCATGTTTTAGACAAGAGGCCATTGATAAAGTACGTCACCTTCTTAGGGCAAATGGATATCCGATGACAGTAGTTAACAAAGCTATTTGCAATGTTCAAGATCCGTCAAACATAACCTCTCCAAAAACAGGTAGCGGGAAGACTGGATCACATGACCCGAAAAAATATTTTTCAATGCCATATGTGGAACACTTAGCGCCAAATTTAAATAAGATGTTAAAGAATAAATTACAGGTGGAGATTGCATGTAAACCCATTTCTACAGTCGGCAACTTATACACCAAAATAAAAGATCCAGTAGACAAGAACTACAAATCTAACCTGGTTTATAAAGTTCATTGCTCTACTGCCGATTGTAAGGCTACGTACGTAGGGACTACAAAAAGGTACGCCAAACTTAGGATGGATGAACATCGCAGATCTACACAGAACAACGTGACTAGTAAATGTGCCCTTGCTGAACACTCTATTTTTTTGCACCATAGTTTTAATTTGGACGATTTTAAAATCTTAGCGGAAGAAAGGAATTACGCTAAAAGTATGTTCCTTGAAATGTTGCACATCAGAGACGATTGCAACAATATCAATGCTAGAACCGACATACAAGGCCTTAGTAAAACATATTATGGTGTCCTAGAAAGGTTCAAAAAGGAAAAAGCAAATTTCAAGCCAGACTAAGTTTATTAAAAAATTCTTTACATTTCATTTAAATTCCTGGATGTTAACATACACTTATTGGTGGTTTGACGACCAATAAGAATCCAATTAAATGATGTCACTTTTTTGCAAACTGGTCTGCAGGATATGTCTGGATGTGTTCTGATTTATTCGGTTGTCGTTTGTGAGACAATTTAGATGCGTATGTGCTTTTATGAAATTTGTACGATGTATGTAATACTGAATGAATCTACGAATGTATGCTGTGTACATGATTGTAATCTATAGATTCTACTTGTAAGTGATTGTTATGCGTGATTTTGTAATATATTGATGTTTTTTTGAATGTTTGTAGACCCTGATGAAGGTATAAGTGTATACCGAAACGTCGGTTTTGTAGGAATAAACGCTGTATGACTGAAATTTCGATTAATTGTTTTTTATTACTCCATATTACCTTTTTCTAGGGAATCTTGGGGAAATAACGCCCAACCTATATTTCAACCACAGGGACTAGTATGGTTTACCGACGGGTCTCTAACCGAAAGAGGAGCTGGTGCAGGTGTCTACGGAGAATCACCTAGAGCAAGGATGTCCTTCTTACTAGGTCTAAATTCTTCTGTTTTTCAGGCGGAGATCTTTGCAATTCTGATTTGTTGCCAAGAAAATATCAAAAGGGCTTACCGTGGTAGGCACATATATATCTGCTCGGACAGTCAAGCGGCTCTCAAGGCTCTCGACAACGTTAGAGTAGACTCAAAGTTAGTCTTTGAGTGTAGAAAAACACTGGACGAGCTCGCTAAGGGTAACTTTGTTAAGCTTATGTGGGTACCAGGTCACCAAGGCATTGAAGGGAATGAAGAAGCTGACTCTCTGGCTCGTGAGGGCTCAGACAGGGCACTCATTGGACCAGAACCAGCATTCGGACTCCCCAGAAGCACAGCAAAGCGAGCGATCAGGGATTGGGTGACACGTGAACACCAAATGTACTGGTCAACTCGTCAGGGCTTGAGACAGTCAAAGCTCTTTATTCCAGGACCATCTCCTGAGAAAGCTAAGTATCTTCTTAGCCTTAATAGAAGAAAACTTAGTATTTGCGTGGGTTTGTTTACAGGACATCTCCTCAGAAATCATCTGAAAACGATCGGAGTAGCAGACGACGAGTCGTGCAGAAAATGTAGCTTAGTTGCAGAAACTACGGAACATGTGCTCTGTGAATGTGTGGCTCTGGCGGGCACCAGATACAGACACCTAGAGGCTCTATTCCTAGAGCCTTGCGACATCCAGGGCATCCCTGTGTACACTCGGGTAGCACAATGGGCCTTCAAGCCTAAGTGCATGCGGCTTCTTTGAGGCCCCCCGATTACAACAACAACAACAACAACATCTGATTGGTATCACGTTTTAGTTACTTTTGCACGTCGAATGCTAAATCCATCCATAGTATAGATCCTAAAGCATGAATATAAACGTTTTAACAAAAATATCCATTTCTAGAATAGGTAAAATCTGACTTTATTTTTGTAAAAAATCATATAAATATTTGTTTTCACGCCCGAATTTTATAATCCTTTATCATATTTTAGCTAAAAGAAAACATTGCAACAAGAAAATTGCTATTTCAAGTGTAATAGTTATTCTAGAATCCAGCCCATGTATCATACAATATACAACGTATTTATTAAAATGACACCTAAAAATTGAATGTTTATTATCTGATTGGTACCACGTTTTGGTCACTTTTTCATGTCCAATGCTAAAACTATCCATACTATAGATCCGAAAGCATAAATATGAATGTTTTAACAAAAATATCCATTTCAAGAATAGATGATATCTGACTATATTTTTGTAAAAAATCATAAATATTTGCTTCCGCGCCCAAATTTTATAGTTCTTTATCATATTTTAGCTAAAAGAAAACATTGCAAAAAGAAAATTGCTATTTCAAGTTTGGTAGGTATTCTAGATTCCAACCCATGTAGCTTACAATATACAACGTATTCATTAAAACGACACCCGAAAATTGAATGTTTATTATCTGATTGGTACCACGTTATTGTCACTTTTGCATGTCCAATGCTAAAAATATCCATAGTATAGATCCTAAAGCATGAATATGAATGTTTTAACAAAAATATCCATTTCAAGAATAGGTAAAATCTGACTTTATTTTTGTAAAAAATAATTTATAATTCTTTATCATATTTTAGCTAAAAGAAAACATTGCAACAAGAAATTTGCTATTTCAAGGGTGGTAGGTATTTTAGAATCCAGCCCATGTAGCTTACAATATACAACGTATTCAATAAAATGACACCCGAAAAATGAATGTTTATTATCTAAATGGTACCACGTTATGGTCCCTTTTGCATGTCCAATTCTAAAATTATCCATAGTATAGATCCTAAAGCATAAATATGAATGTTTTAACAAAAATATTCACTTCAAGAATAGGTAAAATCTGACTTTATTTTTTGAAATATCATATAAATATTTGCTTCCGCGCCCGAGTTTTATAATTCTTCTTCATGTTTTAGCTAAAAGAAAACATTACAACAAGAAAATTGCAATTTCAAAAGTGATAGGTATTCTAGAACCCAGCCCATGTAGCTTACAATATACAACGTGGTCTACAAAGAAAGGTAAAATTTGACATTATTTTTGTAAAAAATCGTAAAAATTTTTGCTTTCGCGCCTTAATTTTATAATTCTTCATCATATGTTAGCTAAAAGAAAACATTGCAACAAGAAAATTGCTATTTCAAGTGTGGTAGGTATTCTATAATCCAGCCCATGTAGCTTACAACATACAACGTATTCATTAAAATGACACCCGAAAATTGAATGTTTATTATAAGATTGGTACCACGTTTTGGTCACTTTTGTATGTCCCATGCTTAAAACCATCCATAGTATAGATCCTAAAGCATGAATATGAATGTTTTAACAAAAATATCCATTTCAAGAATAGGTAAAATCTGACTTTATTGTTGTAAAAAATGATATAAATATTTGCTTCCGCGCCAAATTTTATAATTCATCATCATATTTTAGCTAAAAAAAAACATTGCAACAAGAAAATTGCTATTTCAAGTGTGGTAGGTATTCTAGATACCAGCCCATGTAGCTTACAATATACAACGTATTTATTAAAATGACACCCGAAAATTGTATGTTTATTATCTGATTGGTACCACGTTTTGGTCACTTTTTCATGTCCAATGCTAAAACTATCCATACTATAGATCCGAAAGCATAAATATGAATTTTTTAACAAAAATATCCATTTCAAGAATAGATGAAATCTGACTATATTTTTGTAAAAAATCATAAATATTTGCTTCCGCGCCCGAATTTTATAGCTCTTTATCGTATTTTAGCTAAAAGAAAACATTGCAATAAGAAAATTGCTATTTCAAGTTTGGTAGGTATTCTAGATTCCAACCCATGTAGCTTACAATATACAACGTATTCATTAAAATGACACCCAAAAATTGAATGTATATTATCTGATTGGTATCACGTTATTGTCACTATTGCATGTCTAATGCTAAAGCCATCTATAGTATAGATCCTAAAGCATGAATATGAACGTTTTAACAAAAATATCCATTTCGAGAATAGGTAAAATCTGACTTTATTTTTGTAAAAAATAATATAAATATTTGCTTCCGCGCGCGAATTTTATAATTCTTTATCATATCTTAGCTAAAAGAAAACATTGCAACAAGAAAATTGCTATTTCAAAGGTGGTAGGTATTTTAGAATCCAGCCCATGTAGCTTAAAATATACAACGTATTCAATAAAATGACACCCGAAAAATGAATGTTTATTATCTGATCGGTACCACGTTATGGTCCCTTTTGCATGTCCAATTCTAAAATTATCCATAGTATAGATCCTAAAGCATAAATATGAATGTTTTAACAAAAATATTCACTTCAAGAATAGGTAAAATCTGACTTTATTTTTGGAAATATCATATAAATATTTGCTTCCGCGCCCGAGTTTTATAATTCTTCTTCATGTTTTAGCTAAAAGAAAACATTGCAACAAGAAAATTGTAATTTCAAAAGTGGTAGGTATTCTAGAACCCAGCCCAAGTAGCTTACAATATACAACGTGGTCTACAAAGAAAGGTAAAATTTGACATTATTTTTGTAAAAAATCATAAAAATTTTTGCTTCCGCGCCTGAAATTTATAATTCTTTATCATATGTTAGCTAAAAGAAAACATTTCAACAAGAAAATTGATATTTCAAGTGTGGTTGGTATTCTAGAATCCAGTCCATGTAGCTTACAATATACAAAGTATTCATCAAGAAAAGGTAAAATCTGACTATATTATTGTAGAAAATCATATAAATATTTGCTTCCGCGCCCGAATTTTATAATATTTCATCACATCTTAGCTAAAAGAAAACAATGCAACAAGAAAATTGCTATTTCAAATGTGGTAGGTATTCTAGAATCCAGTCCATATAGCTTACAATATACAAGGTTTTTATCAAGAATAGGTAAAATCTGACTTTATTTTTGTAAAAAATCATAAAAATATTAGCTTCCGCGCCCGAATTTAATAATTCTTCATCATATTTTAGCTAAAAGAAAACATTGCAACAAGAAAATTGCTATTTTAAGTGTGGTAGGTATTCTAGAATCCAGATCATGTAGCTTACAATATACAACGTATTCATTAAAATGACACCCAAAAATTGAATATTTATTATCTGATTGGTACCACGTTATAGTCACTTTTGCATGTACAATGCTATAATTATCCATAATATAGAACCTTAAGCATGAATATGAATGTTTTAACAAAAATATCCATTTCAAGAATATGTAAAATCTTACTTTATTTTTGTAAAAAATCATATAAATATTTGCTTCCGCGCTCGAATTTTATAATTTTTCATCATATTTTAGCTTAAAGAAAACATTTCAACAAGATATTTGTTATTTCAAGTGTGGTAGGTATTCTAGAATCCAGCCCATGTAGCTTAAAATCTACAACGTATTCATCAAGGATAGGTAAAATCTGAATTTGTTTTTGTAAAAAATCATATAAATATTTGCTTCCTCGCCTGAATTTTATAATTCCTCATCATATTATAGCTAAGAGAACATTGCAAAAAGAAAATTGCTATTTCAAGTGTGGTAGGCATTCTAGAATCCAGCCCATGCAGCTTACAATATTCAACGTATTCAATAAAATGACACCCGAAAATTGAATGTTTATTATCTGATTGGTATCACGTTATGGTCACTTTTGCATGTCCAATGCAAAAATTATCCATAGTCTTGATCCTAAAGCATGAATATGAATGTTTTAACAAAAATATCCATTTCAAGAATAGGTAAAATCTGACTTTATTTTTGTAAAAAAACATATAAATATTTGCTTCCACGCCATCATTTTATTATTCTTCATCATATTTTAGCTTAAAGAAAACATTGCAACAAGAAAATTGCTATTTCAAGTGTGGTAGGTATTCTAGATTCCAGCCCACGTAGTTTACAATATACAACGTATTTATCAAGAATAGGTAATATATGACTTTATATTTGTAAAAAATCATATAAATATTTCCTTCCGCGCCCGAATTTTATAAATCTTTATCATATTTTAGCTAAAAGATAACATTGCAACAAAAAAAATGCTATTTTAAGTGAGGTAGATATTCTAGAATCCAGATCATGTAGTTTACAATATACAACGTATTCATCAAAAAAAGGTAAAACCTGACTTTATTTTTATAAAAAATATTATAAATATTGGCTTCCTTGCCTGAATGTTATAATCCTTTATCATATTTTAGCTAAAAGAAAACATTGCAACAAGAAAATTGCTATTTCAAGTGTGGTAGGTATTTTAGAATCCAGCCCATGTAGCTTACAATAAACAACGTATTCATCAAGAATAGGTAAAATCTGACTTTATATTTGAAAAAATCATATAATTATTTGCTTCCGCGACCAAATTTTGTAATTCTTCATCATATTTTAGCTAAAAGAAAACATTGCAACAGGAAAATTGCTAATTCAAGAGTGGTAGGTATTCTAGAATCCAGCCCGCGTAGCTTACTATATACAACGTATTCATCAAGAATAGGTAAAATCTGACTTTATATTTGTTAAAAAACCAGGTTATTTTTAAAGGTAAAATAACCAAAACTAATTTTGAATATTAAATGGTAGATGGAGATGCCGGGTAATTAAATTATCAATAAAACGTAACAAATAGTATATTAAAATATTGAATAAAATATAAAACAAATTATTATTACACTTAAATTAACACAGAACAAGACAAGTTATATGCATTCAAATTATATTTACAAAAACTTGATTATAAAAACACACACTATTTACACTTAATGAATCTTAACATATTAATAATAAAACTTCTCAACTACTTTGTCATGATTCTAACATGACTACCTCTAACACACTTCAGCTCATGATGACTACTCAACTCTCTCGCTAATACTCAACTCTTCAAAATCTTGAAAATCTGCTTGAGATGGCTTGACCCTTCGATTTACAAAATTCATCCCTGTTCTGTAATTCCCTTAACATACGCACCAAAATCCCACAGTCTTGGGATTCCAGAAAAAAACCAGATCTATACGCTTGTACCAGGAATTACAGAACGGTTTCCTGTCTCTGATTTATGGTTTATGACCATCCCAAGCAAACTTTCGAAGACAATATACCGAAATGCCAAACGGAATTTGAAACCTTAGACAACTTAACTGTGAACTATTTATGACCAAAAGAAATTTAGAAAACATCGAATTTCCTGTCAGCATGAGCTCTACAAAGAATACTGTTTTATTTTACAAATTATTTAAACAATATTACAATTTAAACAATAATCGAATTAATTACTAAAAACTGTTACATATTCCTCTCCCTTCAGATTGCTATATTTTTTTTTAAGAAAAAAAAAAATAGTAATCAAAACATAATAACAACTATTAGATGATGGTTACCAGATGTTCCCCAGGTCGCTGAAGTCGCCGTTTCAGTCCAAGTCCCTGACGTAGACAGCTGATCTGCATTGGCCTTTTCCTTACTCTAGGCCACGATGATGTTGGCTCCTGCTGCTACGTACTATGATCGGTTCTCTGCCTGTTGACGTAGACGCAGCAGCTTGTCGCCCGTGCACTTCGTTGTTAGCCAGGTTCTTCCTGCTAGCTATGGTCGCAGCGTTTGCCATACGTTGTACTTGAACAAGCCATGCTTTCTTTCCTGGCTGCAATCATTTAGGGAACTCCGGTCCATCATACTAATAGTGTGGTGTCTGGGCTGCAACAAAATTTTCCAGGAGTATCGCGTGTACAAACTTAATGCCTAATTTTCCGAATTTAATTACTAGTATCCTTTTTTTTAAAACTTTAACTCAGACCTAATTTATACTGTACTTTACTGTTATTTATATTGTATTTCCTAAAACTTTTAAATCTATCTTTACACTTTAACTAAATTTATACTGTATACTTTTTTTAAACATTTTAAAAATATTCACCAATTAATGAAAACTAATTTACTTTTACTAACTTTAAATACCGAGGTTACACATCATATTATCAAATTAAATTAATTCGTTCCATGTGCTGTGCAACATTGGTTGGCTACCAATGGATAGGAGTGCCAAATTCCTAAGCCTCAACAACAATATGTGGCTTTGGCATCCACAAAACCAAAACTAAACTCTAGTAATAAAATGCAACTTCAAAAATCAAAATCAATTTTAAAAACATCAACAATCAAATTCCCGAAGATCAAATCAATTTCAAATAATCAGGCTAATTGAACAATTTTGAGAAATAAAAATCCTAAAATATCATTAATAACTACGACCAAAACACAATTTTTGAAAATTTGCTACGTCAAAAAACCCATGATAAAAACAAAATTAAACATTTTTAGCACTGATTATGTCACTGAGAATTATTTATATTATTTTCTTTTTCTCTGCTTGAACAACAGAAATTTTAAAATTATTTCATCTAACAAATAAATTTTATAGATAATTTCTCTCAGAAAAACTCTCCCAAATAAGACATTAAAAACAAAATCTTTGTCTATCTTATTTTTCTCAAATTTCTTGTCGAAATTATAATTCTTCAATTTTTCGCGAATTAAGTTAAATTCTGATTTCTTACCTGCTTTCTGAATTACGTGGGTCTTCTTTACCTCCACGATTTCAGGAACTTCTTGGGCCGACATCACGCGTTCGGGATGGGAGGCTATCTCGACCTCGCAGTTAAACTGGGCCTCTGAGTTCACCACATCAGAGCCATTTTCCATCTCTAAAACCTTCGCTGTATCCACTACATCCTCGAAATGTATGAGGTCGTCCAATCGGTTTTCCTTCATCGTTGACTCCAAGTTCGGCCTAAAATCAAAAAACTCGTGCGCTGTTAATCTTTCTTTACTTACCTGTATTTCTTCCACTGTCTCTTCCTTGTCATGTCCGGGTACTAAACTTTCTTCTGCAGTTTGGGGTGGGATTTCCACATTATGTGCCAGGGCAATGACCTTGACTACATCTTCGGCTTTTCGATGGTTGTTATTGTCCATTCCAGATTCACATTTCGCGCCCTCCTCTTTCTCGCACACTTCATTCTCTCTTTTATCAGAGTGGATTATACTCTTATCCACCTCTATCAAATCCTTTTCGTTCCTTTCACATTGCATACCTAATTGTACCTCATCGCGAGAATAACTAATTTCGGCGTTTATTCCAACGGCAGACAATAACAAAACATCTTTACTATTAACTCTTCCTTGTTTACTCATATTATCCATCCTATTATCGCTCCCAAACTTCTCATGTTCATTATTTCTACATTCAGTCACATCACACTCTTATTTATCACATTCACTCTCAAATTTCACATTTTGATCAACACATGTAACTGTATGCTCTGTTTTTAGGATCTTTACTGGACAAAATTTCTTTGTGTGCTCATTTTCTCCTCAACTAAAACACATGACCTTACTAAATTTTGTGGGACAATCCCGTTGAAAATGTCCCATCTGTTCGCAGGTAAAACACATGATACTCGGAATAAAATTCGCGTTTCTTTGCTTGTTATATACTTTGACCTGATCGGACTTTGAATTATTATGAATAAAGTTTCTGTTATCGTTCCTATCGTTTCGATTATTATTTGAAAAATTTGATTTTGTTTGATTTCTAGGTCGCAAATTTACTCTATTTACATTAGAATTTAAAAGAGACTCTGCTTTAGTATTAACCGCGTTGATTGCTGCTAATAAATTATCGGAGGGCCAAGCGTTATCGTTATTAATATTATTGTTACCTCTGAGTTGATTTTCTATTAAATCAAATTTAATCGCTAGTTTAACTGCTTCTTCTAATGTTCGCGGGTCTGCAATTTTTAAGTCTTTGTGCAAATGTGGCCAGAATCCTCTTATAAATTGTCGCACTAATCGTTTTTGAATACACTGGTTTCTATAATTTTGCCCATCCACAGTATTTGTTTCAGGTTCTAATTTTTCCGAAAAAATTGCTAGTCTATCTGCATAATCTCTTATACTTTCATTTTTTCTTTGATAACAATCACTGAATTGAGTTTCTAAAGCATCATAATCGTAAACTTCCGAAAACCTCTCGATTATGGCTTTATGAAGCTCAACCCAATCATCAGTATATCTTAATATCGGATATGAATGTAAAAAATATTCTGCTTTACCTTTTAAATGAATTTTTGCTATATATGCTGTATTTGAACTAGAAATATTAAAATTTAAACTATATTGATCTATTTGCCAAACGAATTTACTCACAGATTCTCCTGGTTCTACACTAAAATTTTGAATATAATTTGCTACACCACTATTTGTTATTAAAAAACTAGCATTTACATTTATCGGATCCATTATCTTAATCAATGAAACTAACTATTCAAATACAGAAAATACAGAAAACTCAACGAATGGATTTAATAAACGCTTAGTCGCTCTCACTAAAATATACCAAAACAACAGCACATAATAATATCAAAAAAAAATCGCATATACCAAATATATTTTTAACCGAGCGTGGCTACTAATATTTCGACTCTTCCAAAGTTTTCACCGAGCGTGGCTACCGGAATATTCGTATCACACCGCTGCCAACCAAATGTAAACGAGGTAGAAAACGTAATAGTTTATTATTAATTTTAAATATGAATAATGTCGAAAAGGTAGATTTTTAAAAATGCTGACACCAGGTTATTTTTAAAGTTAAAATAACCAAAACTAATTTTGAATATTAAATGATAGATGGAGATGCCGGGTAATTAAATTATCAATAAAACGTAACAAATAGTATATTAAAATATTGAATAAAATATAAAACAAATTATTATTACACTTAAACTAACACAGAACAAGACTAGTTACATGCATTCAAATTATATTTACAAAAACTTACTCACATGAATATAAAAACACACACCATTTACACTTAATGAATCTTAACATACTAATAATAAAACTTCTCAACTACTTTGTCATGATTCTAACATGACTACCTCTAACAAACTTCAGCTCATGATGACTACTCAACTCTCTCGCTAATACTCAACTGTTCAAAATCTTGAAAATCTGCTTGAGATAGCTTGACCCTTCGATTTACAAAATTCATCCCTGTTCCGTAATTCCCTTAACATACGCACCAAAATCCCACAGTCTTGGGAAAAAAACAGATCTATACGCTTGTACCAGGAATTACGGAACGGTTTCCTGTCTCTGATTTATGGTTTATGACCATCCCAAGCAAACTTTCGAAGACAATAAACCGAAATGCCAAACGGAATTTAAAACCTTAGACAACTTAACTGTGAACTATTTATGACCAAAAGAAATTTAGAAAACATCGAATTTCCTGTCAGCCTGAGCTCTACAGAGAATACTGTTTGATTTTACAAATTATTTAAACAATATTACAATTTAAACAATAATCGAATTAATTCAGATACTGAAAACTGTTACAAAATGACACCCGAAAATTGAATGTTTATTATCTGATTGGTACCACGTTATGGTCACTTTTGCATGTCCAATGCAAAAATTATCCATAGTATAGATCCTAAAGCATGAATATGAATGTTTCAACAAAAATATCCATTTCAAGAACAGGTAAAATGTGACTTTTTTTTTGTAAAAAATCATATAAATATTTGCTTCCGCACCCGAATTTTATTATTCTTCATCATATTTTAGCTAAAAGAAAACATTGCAACAAGAAAATTGCTATTTCAAGTGTTGTAGGTAATATAGAATCCAGCCCATGTAGCTTACAATATACAACGTATTCATCAAGAAAAGGTAAAATCTGACTTTATTTTTGTAAAAAATCATATAAATATTGGCTTCCTCGCCTGAATTTTATAATTTTTCATCGTATTTTAGCTAAAAAAAAAACATTGCAACAAGAAAATTGCTATTTCAAGTGTAGTCATTCTAGATTCCAGCCCACTTAGCTTACAATATACAACGTATTCATCAAGAATAGGTAATATCTGGCTTTATAATTGTAAAAAATCATATAAATATTTGCTTCCGCGCCCGAATTTTATAATTCTTTATAATATTTTAGCTAAAAGAAAACATTGCAACAAAAAAATTGCTATTTCAAGTGTGGTAGGTATTCTAGAATCCAGCCCATGTAGCTTACAATATACAACGTATTCATCAAGAATAGGTAAAATCTGACTTAATTTTTGTAAAAAATCATATATATATATATTTGCTTCCGCGCCCGAATTTTATAATTTTTCATCATATTTTAGCTCAAAAGAAAACATTGCAACAGGAAAATTGCTATTACAAGTGTGGTATGTAGTCTAGAATCCAGCCCATGTAGCTTACAATATACAACGTATTCATTAAAATGACACGCGAATATTGAATGTTTATTATCTGATTGGTACCACGTTATGGTCACTTTGGCATGTCCAATGCTAAAATTATCCATGTTATAGATCCTAAAGCATAAATATAAATGTTTTAACAAAAATATCCATTTCAGGAATAGGTAAAATCTGACTTTATTTTTGTAAAAAATCATATTAATATTTGCCTCCGTTCCCGAATTTTATAATTCTTCATCATATTTTAGCTAAAAGAAAACATTGCAACAAGAAAATTGCTATTTCAAGTGTGGTAGGTAATCTAGAATCCAAGCAATGTAACTTACAATATAAAACGTATTTATCAAGAAAAGGTAAAATCTGACTTAATTTTTGTAAAAAATCATATAAATATTAACTTCCGCGCCCGAATCTTATAACTTTTCATCATATTTTAGCTAAAAGAAAACATTGCAACAAGAAAATTGCTATTTCAAGTGTGGTAGGTATTCTAGAATCCAGCCCATGTAGCTTACAATATACTACGTATTCATTAAAATGACACCCGAAATTTGAATATTTATTATCTGATTGGTACCACGTTATAGTCACTTTTGCATGTCCAATGCTAAAATTATACATAGTATAGATCCTAATGCATGATTATGAATGTTTTAAAAAAATATCCATTTCAAGAATAGGTAAAATCTGACTTTATTTTTACAAAATCATATAAATATTTGCTTCCGAGCGCGAATTTTATAATTCTTTATCATATGTTATCTAAAAGAAAACATTGCCACAAAAAATTGCTATTTCAAGGGTGGTAGGTGTTTTAGAATCCAGCCCATGTAGCTTACAATATACAACGTATTTTTCAAAAAAAGGCAAAATCTGACATTATTTTTGTAAAAAATCATATAAATATTTGCTTCCGCGCCTGAATTTTATAATTTTTTATTATATTTTAGCTAAAAAAAAACATTGCAACAAGAAAATTGCTATTTCAAATGTGGTAGGTATTCTAGAATCCAGCCCATGTAGCTTACAATATACAACGTATTCATCAAGAAAAGGTAAAGTCTGACTTTATTTTTGTAAAAAATCATATAAATATTTGCTTCCGCGCCCGAATTTTGTAATTTTTCATCATATTTTAGCTAAAAGACAACATTGCAATAAGACAATTGCTATTTCAAGTGTTGTGGGTATTCTAGAATCCAACCCATGTAGTTTACAATATACTACGTATTCATCACGAATAGATAAAATTTGACTTTATTTTTGTAAAAAAACATAAAAATTTTTGCTTCCGCGCCCGAATTTTATAATTTTTCATCATATTTTAGCTAAAAGACAACATTGCAACAAGACAATTGCTATTTCAAGTGTGTTGGGTATTCTAGAATCCAACCCATGTAGTTTACAATATACTACGTATTCATCAAGAATAGGTAAAATCTGACTTAATTTTTGTAAAAAAACATATAAATTTTTGCTTCCGCGCCCGAATTTTATCATTCTTCATCATATTATAGCTAAAAGAAAACATTGCAAAAAGAAAATTGCTATTTCAAGTGTGGTAGGCATTCTAGAATCCAGCCCATATAGCTTACAATATACAATGTATTCATTAAAATGACACCCGAAAATTGAATGTTTATTATCTGATTGGTACCGCGTTATGGTCACTTTTGCATGTTACTTATTGTTTATTAGTTAGTCTGGTCATTGAACTCTAAATTCTGTATTTACTTGATTCACAAATTTCTCAAGGTTCCTTTCTACACTGTTAAAAATTACCACAGTTTATTCATTTTATATTTATTTCTTTACTGATTGTTACTTACTATGCACATTTACTACCAAAATGTTAGAGGGCTGAATACCAAAACTAATGACTTCTACAATAATTATTTTAATTCGGAATATGATTTAGTATGTCTTTCTGAAACATGGCTAAATGACAGTGTACTTAATGCAGAATTATTTAATGATACGTATGATGTTTACCGTATGGACAGAGACTTATCCAGGAGTACAAAAATAAGAGGCGGCGGTGTCCTATGTGCGGTAAATAATAAATATAAATCAGAACATGTTGATATTATGTTTCATCCTAACTGTCTCTCTGATATTGTTTGTGTAAAAATTCTTTCTTCTTCTAATACTCATAATTATGTATTTGTTATTTACTGTCCTCCACCACTGTCATCAGAACAATTTAATTATATGATTGAATGCCTGGTATCTGTCTTGTCAACTATCGATACAGAATTTTTAATAATCGGTGATGCAAATATCACACACCTTGTAGATTATATAACTTGTGGGCGTACAGATAATTTTGTTACTTCCTTTCTAAATTTATGTGCCTTCTCAAATGCTAGAAACTACAATACTATTACCAATTCCAATAACAGAATTCTTGATATTGTTGCCTCAAATAAATATTGCACAGTCCTTCAAAACCTTGATCCCGTCGTTGACGAAGATTCACACCATCCTACTCTATTAATTACTTTTTCCTTCCAGCCCCATTATTCATATCCTTCCGCCACATATAATCATTCTCTAAATAATTATAATTTTCGGTTATGCATCTTCAATCTTTTGTATCTTTCTCTCTCTAATGTCGACTGGACACCACTGTATTCTTGTGAAGATGTAGACACAGCATTTTCTAAATTCTATGAAGTACTATATGATATTTTCAATAAATGTGTTCTTACTACTACACGTAAACACTCTAAATATCCACCGTGGTTCACTCCTCAAATAATCAAAAATATCAAGTTAAAATCTGAACTACGGAAACTATACCAGATTCATAAACATGATCAGTACTTGATAGAATTTTAAAAAATACGTGCTCAGGTTAAAAAGGACATTAAAATTGAACATTCAAAATATCTAGCTTACATAGAAAATTCCATTTCAACTGATCCCACTAAACTGTGGTCATATATTAACAATAAAAAAAATACTACACGTATTCCTGGTAGCATGCATTTTGAAGATCGAATGTTCAATTGTACACCTGATAACGTCCAAGGCTTCGCAGATTTTTTTGCCATTGCTTATTCTGATCCTGATATAAATATTAATCCCACTTCAACTCCACTCAATACCAGTAACACAACAATTATACAGAACATCACTAGTGATGACATTAAATCTGCAATTAATAAACTTAAACCCTCTCGTAATCCTGTCCCCGACAATCTACCTGCATAAATAATCAAGGGATGTGATGATCATTTCATAGCTGCACTAAAATTTCTATTTAATTTGGCAAAAAAAAAATCCAACTTGTTTGAAAAAAATCATTCATTACGCTCATTTTTAAATCAGGACCTATTGTTATCTTATCTAACATCTCAAAAATTTTTGAATCTATCATATACAAACACATATACAATTCTATACAAAAATCTATCTCCATCTTTCAACATGGATTTGTCAATAGTCGGTCAACTACCACGAATTTAATGAATTTTACAGAAAAAGCACTGAACCTTCTACATGACAACAATCAGGTGGATGTCATTTATACAGATTTTGCGAAGGCCTTTGATCGTATTCTTCTCTATAAACTAGATGTGAATTTTTAATTTCCGAATGACCTTCTTGCATTCTTTAAATCCTATTTAACTAATCGCTCATTATGTGTTAAATATAACAATTTTATTTCTAAATCCTACATCCCCACCTCCGGAGTACCACAAGGCTCTACTTTAGGTCCTCTCCTATTCATTCTGTTTATTAATGACATTGTCAATTTTGTCAAATATTCCGAAGTTCTGTTATACGCTGATGATGTTAAACTCTTCCGAAAAATTAATTCAATAAATGATTGCATTCTTCTACAATCTGATATAAACAATTTATTAACATGGTGTCGGTCATCCAAACTATTCTTTCAGTAAGTGTAAAATAATGAGTTACTTCGTAAAGAAATTTGTTTATACTTATGCATATAAAATGGAAAGTACAATGCTTGATAGAGTAATGCAGTATAAGGACCTTGGCGTAATTTTTGACTCGAAATTATCCTTCAACGATCACATTAACTATATTATTACTAACGCTCACAAAAATTTAGGTTTTATTATAAGAAATAGAAAATCGTTTAAAAATATATTAACTTTAAAAAATCTATATTTTGCCTTTGTTAGATCAAAACTAGAATATTGTCTGCAAGTGTGGCTTCCAATATACAACAAAAATATTTATAACATTTAATCAATTCAACGAAAATTCCTGAAATTCTGTTTTCTTCGAATACATGGACATTATCCTGGTTTTGATTACAATTATAATGATCTTCTCAAACAATTTAATTTTGTTATTTTGTCATCCAGACGCAAGATTCAATGCACTATGTATTTGTATAAACTACTAAATGGGAATATAGATGACCAAGTCAGTCGTGTTAAATTCCATTTAATGTGCCAAGGACTTCTTCTAGGACTAATAATCTTTTTAAATTACCATTTGTAAGAACTAATTACGAATCAAAATCCCGATACGTCAACTATTTTTCATATTTAACAATATAATTTGTTCGGAATGTTGAGTAGAATTAGATATATTTAACGACTCGTTAATTAAATTTAAAAAACAGTCACAGCTACTTTTTCAGTATAGTTTCATTGTTATTGTATATTTTCATATATTGATTATTTTCATGTTTACTTGTGACATTTATGATATTATTTTTTGTATAATCATCCTATAATTAGGATCTCGTATCCTGTTGGATTGATTTTTAATAAATAAATAAATAAATGTCCAATGCTAAAATTATCCATAGCATAGGTCCTAAAGCATTAATATGAATGTTTTAACAAAAATATCCATTTCAAGAAAAGGTAAAATCTTACTTTATTTTTGTAAAAAATCATATAAATATTTGCTTCCGTGCCCGAAATTTATAATTCTTCATCATATTTTAGCTAAAAGAAAACATTGCAACAAGAAAATTGCTATTTCAAGTGTAGTAGGTATTCTAGAATCCAGCCCATGTAGCTTATAATATACAACGTATTCATCAAGAATAGGTAAAATCTGACTTTATTTTTGTAAAAAATCATATAAATATTTGCTTCCGCGCCCGAAATTGATAATTCTTCATCATATTTCCTCTACAAGAAAACATTGCAACCAGAAAATTGCTATTTCAAGTGTGGTAGGTATTCTAGAATCCAGCCCATGTAGGTTACAATATACAACGTATTCATCAAGAAAAGGTAAAGTCTGACTTTATTTTTGTAAAAAATCATATAAAAATTTGCTTCCGCGCCCGAATTTTATAGTTCTTCATCATATATTAGCTAAAAGAAAACATTGCAACAAGAAAATTGCTATTTTAAGTTTGGTAGGTATTCTAGAATCCAGCCCATGTATCTTACAATATACTACGTATTCATCAAGAATAGGTAAAATCTGACTTTATTTTTGTTATAAAAACATATAAATATTTGCTTTCGCGCCAGAATTTTATAATTCTTCATCATATTTTAGCTAAAAGAAAACATTGCAACAAGAGAATTGCTATTTCAAGTGTGGTAGGTATTCTAGAATCCAGCCTATGTAGCTTATAATATACAACGTATTCATTAAAATGACATCCGAAAATTGAATGTTTATTATCTGACTGGTACCACGTTATGGTCACTTTTGTATGTCCAATGCTAAAATTAACCATAGTATAGGCCCTAAAGCATAAATATAAATGTTTTAACAAAAATATCCATTTTAAGAATAAGTAAAATCTGACATTATTTTTGTAAATAATCATATAAATATTTGCCTCCGCGTCCGAATTTTATAATTGTTCATCATATTTTAGCTAAAAGAAAACATTGCAACAAGAAAATTGGTATTTCAAAAGTGGTAGGTATTCTAGAATCCAGCCCATGTGGCTTACAATATACAACGTATACCTCAAAAAAAGGTAAAATCTGACATTATTTTTGTAAAAAATCATATAAATATTTGCTTCCGCGCCCGAATTTTATAATTCTTCATCATATTTTTGCTAAAAGAAAACATTGCAACATGAAATTTGCTATTTCAAGTGTGGTAGTTATTCTAGAATCCAGCCCATGTAGCTTATAATATACAACGTATTCATGAAGAATAGGTAAAATCTGACATTATTTTTGTAAAAAATCATATAAATATTTGCTTCCGCGCCCGAATTTTATAATTCTTCATCATATTTTAGCTAAAAGAAAACATGGCAACAAAACAATTGCTATTTTAAGTGTGGTAGGTATTCTAGAATCCAGCCCATGTAGCTTACAATATACAACGTATTCATTAAAATGACACCCGAAAATTGAATGTTTATTATCTGATTGGTACTACGTTATGGTCCCTTTTGCATGTCCAATGCTAAAATTATCCATAGTATAAATCCTAAAGCATAAATATGAATGTTTTAACAAAAAATCCATTTCAAGAATAGGTAAAATCTGACTTTATTTTTGTTAAAATTCATATAAATATTTGCTTCCGCGCCCAAATTTTCTAATTCTTTATCATATTTTAGCTAAAAGACAACATTGCAACAAGAAAATTACTATTTCAGGTGTGTTAGGTATTCTAGAATCCAGCCCATGTAGCTTACAATATACAACGTATTCATCAAGAATAGGTAAAATCTGACTTTATTTTTGTAAAAATTCATATAAATATTTGCAACAAGAAAATTGCTATTTCAAGTGTGGTAGGTATTCAAGAATCCAGCACATGTAGCTTACAATATACAACGTATTCATCAAGAATAGGTAAAATCTGACTTTATTTTTGTAAAAAATCATATAAATATTTGCTTCCCTGCCCGAATTTTTTAATTCTTTATCATATTTAAGCTAAAAGAAAACATGGCAACAAGAAAATTGCTATTTCAAGTATGGTATGTAATCTAGAATCCAGCCCATATAGCTTACAATATACAACGTATTCATCAAGAATAGGTAAAATCTGACTTTATTTTTGTAAAAAATCATATAAATATTTGCTTCCGCGCCCGAATTATTTAATTCTTCATCATATTTTAGCTAAAAGAAAACATTGCAACAAGAAAATTGCTATTTCAAGTGTGGTAGTTATTCTAAAACCCAGCCCATGTAGCTTACAATATACAACGTATTCATCAAGAATACGTGAAATCTGACTTTATTTTTGTAAAAGTCATATAAAAATTTGTTTCCGCGCACGAACTTTATAATTCTTCATCATATTTTAGCTAAAAGAAAACATTGCAACAAGAAAATTGCTATTTAAAGTGTAATAGGTATTTTAGAATCCAGCCCATGTAGCTTACAATATACAACGTATTCATCAAGAATAGGTAAAATTTGACTTTATTTTTTTGAAAAATCATATAAATATTTGCTTCCGCGCCCGAATTTTATAATTCTTCATCATATTTAGCTAAAAGAAAACATTGCAACAAGAATATTGCTATTTCAAGTGTGGTAGGTATTCTTGAATCCAGCCCATGTGGCTTACAATATACAACGTATTCATCAAGAATATGTTAAATCTGACTTTATTTTTGTAAAAAATCATATAAATATTTGCTTCCGTGCTCGAATTTTATAAGTTTTCTTCATATTTTATCTGAAAGAAAACATTGCAACAGGAAAATTGCTATTTGAAGTGTGGTAGGTATTCTAGAATTCAGCCTATGTAGCTTACAATATTCAATGTATTCATCAAGAATAGGTAAAATCTGATTTTATTTTTGTAAAAAATCATATAAATATTTGCTTTCGCGTCCGAATTTTATAATTCCTCATCATATTTTAGCTAAAAGAAAACATTGCAACAAGATAATTGCTATTTCAAGTGTGGTAGGTATTCTAGAATCCAGCCCACGTAGCTTACAATATACAACATATTCATTAAAATGACACCCTAAAATTGAATGTTTTATTATCTAATTGGTACTACGTTATGGTCACTTTTGCATGTCCATTGCTAAAATTATCCATAGTATAGATCCTAAAGCATGAATATGAATGTTTTTACAAAAATATCCATTTCAAAAATAGGTAAAATCTGTCTTTATTTTTGTAAAAATCATATAAATATTTGCTTCCGCGCCCGAATTTTATAATTTTTTATCATATATATATATATATATATATATATATATATATATATATATATATATATATATAGCTAAAAGGAGACTTTGCAACAAGAAAAATGCTACTTCAAGTGTGGTAGTTATTCTAAAATCCAGCCCATGTAGCTTACAATATACAACGTATTCATCAAGAATACGTGAAATCTGACTTAATTTTTGTAAAAGTCATATAAAAATTTGTTTCCGCGCACGAACTTTATAATTCTTCATCATATTTTAGCTAAAAGAAAACATTGCAACAAAAAAATTGCTATTTAAAGTGTAATAGGTATTTTAGAATCCAGCCCATGTAGCTTACAATATACAACGTATTCATCAAGAATAGGTAAAATCTGACTTTATTTTTGTAAAAGTCATATAAAAATTTGCTTCCGCGCCCGAATTTTATAATTCTTCATCATATTTTAGCTAAAAGAAAACATTGCAAAAAGAAAATTGCTATTTCAAGTGTAATAGGTATTCTTGAATCCAGCCCATGCAGCTTACAATATTAAACGTATTCATCAGGAATAGGTAAAATCTGACTTTCTTTTTGTAAAAAGTCATATAAATATTTGCATCTGCGCCCGAATTTTTTAATTCTTCATCATATTTTAGCTAAAAAAAACATTGCAACAAGAAAATTGCTATTTCAAGTGTGGTAGGTATTCTAGAATTCACCCCATGTAGCATACAATAGACAACGTATTCATCAAGAAAAGGTAAAACCTGACTTTATTTTTATTTATTTATTTATTTATTTATTTATTTAAGAATTACACTACCCGACAGGTAAAACCCAATTACGGGGTAGAGGAAAAACCATAAACATACAAAAGATATAAAATAAAGTCTAAAAACAATAAAAAGACAAAGTTAGAATTAAAATTAATTATTGTTTTTTAATTAATGAAAGAAATTTATTAGGGCGATGTTGGAAAACATCAACATCGGAATAACTATGATTATATAAATGACACATCCGGTATATAGGTGAGTAGGATACGATATTCGAACGAGCAGTAGGAAGGTAGAAAGTTTGGGAAAACCGTGTGAGCACATAAGGAGTATGGAACGGAAGTAATTGAAGGGTAATTGGATCGTCAATGTCACCATGGATTAGTTTGCAGAGATGATGGACCGAATGAAAATCTCGACGTTCAGTTAGACTATGCATATTGAATTTGTGCAATAGGTTAAGATACTGCATTTGATTGTCAGGATACTGACTATGTATTTTGAAATGTAAAAATTTCAAAAATTTCTTCTGAATATTTTCGATGCGGTCAAGATGAGTGTCATAGATGGGATTCCAGATAATAGAACAATATTCGAGTTTAGAGCGGACAAAAGCATAATACAGTGAAAGAATAGAAGTGACATTAGAGAAGGAACGAGTTTGACGAATAATAAAACCAAGCATACGAAGAGAGGAATTGCAAATATTGTTAATATGATTTAAGAAAGTAAGTTTGGAATCAAAAGTAACACCGAGGTCAGTAATATTTTTGTAAAAATTATATAAATATGTGCTTCCGCGCCCGAATTTTTAATTTTTCATCATATTTTAGCTTAAAGAAGATTTTGCAACAAGAAAATTGCTATTTCAAGTGTGGTGGGTATTCTAGAATCCAGCCCATGTAGCTTACAATATACAACGTATTCATCAAGAATACGTGAAATCCGACTTTATTTTTGTAAAAGTCATATAAAAATTTGTTTCTGCGCCCGAATTTTATAATTCTTCATCATATTTTAGCTAAAAGAAAACATTGCAACAAGAAAATTGCTATTTCAAATGTGGTAGGTATTCTAGAATCCAGTCCATGTAGCTTACAATATACAACGTATTCATCAAGAATAGGTAAAATCTGACATATTTTTTGTAAAAAATCATATAAATATTTGCTTCCGCGCCCGAAGTTTATAATACTTCATCATAATTTAGCTAAAAGAAAACATTGCAACAAGAAAATTGCTATTTCAAGTGTAGTGGTATTCAAGAATCCAGCCCATGTAGCTTACAATATACAACGTAGTCATTAAAATGACAACCGAAAATTGAATGTTTATTATCTGATTGGTACCAAGTTATGGGCACTTTTGCATGCCCAAGGCTAAAATTATTCATAGAATAGATACTAAAGCATGAATATGAATGTTTTAACAAAAATATCCATTTCAAGAATAGGTAAAATCTGACTTGATTTATGTAAAAAATCATATAAATATTTGCTTCTGCGCCGGAAATTTTATAATTTTTCATCATATTTTAGCTAAAAGAAAACATTGCAACAAGAAAATTGGTATTTCAAGTGTGGTAGGTATACAAGAATCCAGCCCATGTAGCTTACAATATACAACGTATACATCAAGAAAAGGTAAAATCTGACTTTATTTTTCTAAAAATCATATAAATGTTTGCTTCCGCGCCCGAATTTTATAATTTTTCATCATATTTTAGCTAAAAGAAGACTTTGCAACAAGAAAAATGCTACTTGAAGTGTGGTAGTTATTCTAAAATCCAGCCCATGTAGCTTACAATATACAACGTATTCATCAAGAATAGGTGAAATCTGACTTAATTTTTGTAAAAGTCATATAAAAATTTGTTTCCGCGCACGAACTTTATAATTCTTCATCATATTTTAACTAAAAGAAAACATTGCAACAAGAAAATTGCTATTTCAAGTGTGGTAGGTATTCTTGAATATAGCCCATGTAGCTTACAATATACAACGTATTCATCAAGAATAGGTAAAATCTGACTTTATTTTTGTAAAAGTCATATAAAAATTTGCTTCCGCGCCCGAATTTTATAATTCTTCATCATATTTTAGCTAAAAGAAAACATTGCAAAAAGAAAATTGCTATTTCAAGTGTAATAGGTATTCTTGAATCCAGCTCATGCAGCTTACAATATTAAACGTATTCATCAGGAATAGGTAAAATCTGACTTTCTTTTTGTAAAAAGTCATATAAATATTTGCATCTGCGCCCGAATTTTTTAATTCTTCATCATATTTTAGCTAAAAAAAACATTGCAACAAGAAAATTGCTATTTCAAGTGTGGTAGGTATTCTAGAATTCACCCCATGTAGCATACAATAGACAACGTATTCATCAAGAAAAGGTAAAACCTGACTTTATTTTTGTAAAAATTATATAAATATGTGCTTCCGCGCCCGAATTTTATAATTTTTCATCATATTTTAGCTTAAGGAAGACTTTGCAACAAGAAAATTGCTATTTCAAGTGTGGTAGGTATTCTAGAATCCAGCCCATGTAGCTTACGATATACAACGTATTCATCAAGAATACGTGAAATCCGACTTTATTTTTGTAAAAGTCATATAAAAATTTGTTTCTGCGCCCGAATTTTATAATTCTTCATCATATTTTAGCTAAAAGAAAACATTGCAACAAGAAAATTGCTATTTAAAATGTGGTAGGTATTCTAGAATCCAGTCCATGTAGCTTACAATATACAACGTATTCATCAAGGATAGGTAAAATCTGACATAATTTCTGTAAAAAATCATATAAATATTTGCTTCCGCGCCCGAAGTTTATAATTCTTCATCATAATTTAGATAAAAGAAAACATTGCAACAAGAAAATTGTTATTTCAAGTGTAGTAGGTATTCAAGAATCCAGCCCATGTAGCTTACAGTATACAACGTATTTATTAAAATGACAACCGAAAATTGAATGTTTATTATCTGATTGGTACCAAGTTATGGTCACTTTTGCATGCCCAAGGCTAAAATTATTCATAGAATAGATACTAAAGCATGAATATGAATGTTTTAACAAAAATATCCATTTCAAGAATAGGTAAAATCTGACTTGATTTATGTAAAAAATCATATAAATATTTTCTTCTGCGCCGGAAATTTTATAATTTTTATCATATTTTAGCTAAAAGAAAACATTGCAACAAGAAAATTGGTATTTCAAGTGTGGTAGGTATACAAGAATCCAGCCCATGTAGCTTACAATATACAACGTATACATCAAGAAAAGGTAAAATCTGACTTTACTTTTCTAAAAATCATATAAATGTTTACTTCTGCGCCCAAATTTTATAATTTTTCATCATATTTTAGCTAAAAAAAGACTTTGCAACAAGAAAAATGCTACTTGAAGTGTGGTAGTTATTCTAAAATCCAGCCCATGTAGCTTACAATATACAACGTATTCATCAAGAATAGGTGAAATCTGACTTAATTTTTGTAAAAGTCATATAAAAATTTGTTTCCGCGCACGAACTTTATAATTCTTCATCATATTTTAGCTAAAAGAAAACATTGCAACAAGAAAATTGCTATTTAAAGTGTAATAGGTATTTTAGAATCCAGCCCATGTAGCTTACAAAATACAACGTATTCATCAAGAATAGGTAAAATTTGACTTAATTTTTTTGAAAAATCATATAAATATTTGCTTCCGCGCCCGAATTTTATAATTCTTCATCATATTTTAGCTAAAAGAAAACATTGCAATAAGAATATTGCTATTTCAAGTGTGGTAGGTATTCTTGAATATAGCCCATGTAGCTTACAATATACAACGTATTCATCAAGAATAGGTAAAATCTGACTTTATTTTTGTAAAAGTCATATAAAAATTTGCTTCCGCGCCCGAATTTTATAATTCTTCATCATATTTTAGCTAAAAGAAAACATTGCAAAAAGAAAATTGCTATTTCAAGTGTAATAGGTATTCTTGAATCCAGCCCATGCAGCTTACAATATTAAACGTATTCCTCAGGAATAGGTAAAATCTGACTTTCTTTTTGTAAAAAGTCATATAAATATTTGCATCTGCGCCCGAATTTTTTAATTCTTCATCATATTTTAGCTAAAAAAAACATTGCAACAAGAAAATTGCTATTTCAAGTGTGGTAGGTATTCTAGAATTCACCCCATGTAGCATACAATAGACAACGTATTTATCAAGAAAAGGTAAAACCTGACTTTATTTTTGTAAAAATTATATAAATATGTGCTTCCGCGCCCGAATTTTATAATTTTTCATCATATTTTAGCTTAAAGAAGACTTTGCAACAAGAAAATTGCTATTTCAAGTGTGGTAGGTATTCTAGAATCCAGCCCATGTAGCTTACAATATACAACGTATTCATCAAGAATAGGTAAAATCTGACATAATTTTTGTAAAAAATCTTATAAATATTTGCTTCCGCGCCCGAAGTTTATAATTCTTCATCATAATTTAGCTAAAAGAAAACATTGCAACAAGAAAATTGCTATTTCAAGTGTAGTAGGTATTCAAGAATCCAGCCCATGTAGCTTACAATATACAACGTATTCATTAAAATGACAACCGAAAATTAAATGTTTATTATCTGATTGGTACCAAGTTATGGTCACTTTTGCATGCATAGAATAGATACTAAAGCATGAATATGAATGTTTTAACAAAAATATCCATTTCAAGAATAGGTAAAATCTGACTTGATTTATGTAAAAAATCATATAAATATTTGCTTCTGCGCCGGAAATTTTATAATTTTTATCATATTTTAGCTAAAAGAAAATATTGCAACAAGAAAATTGGTACTTCAAGTGTGGTAGGTATACAAGAATCCAGCCCATGTAGCTTACAATATACAACGTATACATCAAGAAAAGGTAAAATCTGACTTTATTTTTCTAAAAATCATATAAATGTTTGCTTCCGCGCCCGAATTTTATAATTTTTCATCATATTTTAGCTAAAAGAAGACTTTGCAACAAGAAAAATGCTACTTGAAGTGTGGTAGTTATTCTAAAATCCAGCCCATGTAGCTTACAATATACAACGTATTCATCAAGAATAGGTGAAATCTGACTTTATTTTTGTAAAAGTCATATAAAAATTTGTTTCCGCGCACGAACTTTATAATTCTTCATCATATTTTAGCTAAAAGAAAACATTGCAACAAGAAAATTTCTATTACAAGTGTGGTAGGTATTCAAGAATCCAGCGCATGTAGCTTACAATATTCAATATATTCATCAAGAATAGGTAAAATCTGACTTTATTTTTGTAAACAATCATATAAATATTTGCTTCCGCGCCCGAATTTTATAATTCCTCATCATATTTTAGCTAAAAGAAAACATTGCAACAAGATAATTGCTATTTCAAGTGTGGTAGGTGTTCTTGAATCCAGCCCATGTAGCTTACAATATACAACGTATTCATCAAGAATAGGTAAAATCTGATATAATTTTTGTAAAAGTCATATAAAAATTTGCTTCCGCGCCCGAATTTTATAATTCTTCATCATATTTTAGCTAAAAGAAAACATTGCAAAAAGAAAATTGTTATTTCAAGTGTAATAGGTATTCTACAATCCAGCCCATGCAGCTTACAATATTCAACGTATTCATCAGGAATAGGTAAAATCTGACTTTTTTTTTAGTAAAAAATCATATAAATATTTGCTTCCGCGTCCGAGTTTTATAATTTTTCATCATATTTTAGCTAGAAGAAGACTTTGCAACAAGAAAATTGCTATTTCAAGTGTGGTAGGTATTCTAGAATCCAGCCCATGTAGCTTACAATATACAACGTATTCATCAAGAATAGGTGAAATCCGACTTTATTTTTGTAAAAGTCATATAAAAATTTGTTTCCGCGCCGGAATTTTATAATTTTCCATCATATTTTAGCTAAAAGAAAACATTGCAACAAGAAAATTGCTATTTCAAATGTGGTAGGTATTCTAGAATCTAGTCCATGTAGCTTACAATATACGACGTATTCATCAAGAATAGGTCAAATCTGACTTTATTCTTGTGAAAAATCATATAAATAATTGCTTCCGCGCCGGAATTTTATAATTTTTCATCATATTTTAGCTAAAAGAAAACATTGCAACAAGAATATTGCTATTTCAAATGTGATAGGTATTATAGAAACCAGTCCATGTAGCTTACAATATACAACGTATTCATCAAGAATAGGTAAAATCTGACTTAATTTTTGTAAAAGATCATAAAAATATTTGCTTCCGCGCCTGAATTTTAAAATTTTTCATCATATTTTAGCTAAAAGAAAACATTGCAACAAGAAAATTGCTGTTTCTAGTGTGGTAGGTATTCTAGAATCCAGCCCATGTAGCTTACAATATACAACGTATTCATGAAGAATAGGTAAAACCTGACTTTATTCATATAAAAATTGCTTCCGCGCCCGAATTTTATAATTCTTCATCATATTTTAGCTAAAAGGAAACATTGCAACTAGAAAATTGCTATTTCAAGTGTGGTATATTGTAAGCTACATGGGCTGGATTCTAGAAAACCCACCACACTTGAAATAGCAATTTTCTTGTTGCAATGTTTTCTTTTAGCTAAAATATGATGAAGAATTATAAAATACGGGCGAGGAAGCGAATATTTATATGATTTTTTACAAGAATAAAGTCAGATTTTACCTATTCTTGATGAATACGTTGTATATTGTAAGCTACATGAGCTGGATTCTAGAATACCTACCACATTTGAAATAGCAATTTTCTTGTTGCAATGTTTTCTTTTAGCTAAAATATGATGAAGTATTATAAAATTCGGGCGCGGAAGCAAATATTTACCTATTCTTGATGAATACGTTGTATATTGTAGGCTACATGGGCTGGATTCTAGAATACCTACCACACTTGAAATAGCAATTTTCTTTTTGCAATGTTTTCTTTTAGCTAAAATATGAAAAAGAATTATAAAATTCGGACGCGGAAGCAAATATTTATATGATTTTTTACAAAAATAAAGTCAGATTTTTCCTATTCTTGATGAATACGTTGTATATTGTAAGCTACATGAGTTGGATTCTAGAAAACCCACCACACTTGAAACAGCAATTTTCTTGTTGCAATGTTTTCTTGTAGCTAAAATATGATAAAGAATGATAAAATTCGGACGCGGAAGCAAATATTTATATGATTTTTTATAAAAATAAAGTCAGATTTTACCTATTCATTATGAATACGTTGTATATTGTATGCTACATGGGCTAGATTGTAGAATAACCACCACACTTGAAATAGCAATTTTCTTGTTGCAATGTTTTCCTTTAGCTAAAATATGATGAAGAATTATAAAATACGGGCGTGGAAGCAAATATTTATATGATTTTTTACAAAAATAAAGTCAGATTTTACCTATTCTTTATGAATACGTTGTATATTGTAAGCTACATGAGCTGAATTGTAGATGACCTACCACATTTGAAATAGAAATTTTCTTGTTGTAATGTTTTCTTTTATCTAAAATATGATGAAGAATTATAAAATTCGGGTGCTGAAGCAAATATTTATATGATTTTTTACAAAAAATAAGTCAGATTTTACCAATTCTTGATGAATACGTTGTATATTTTAGGCTACTTGTTCTGGATTCTAGAACACCTACCACACTTGAAATAGCAATTTTCTTGTTGCAATGTTTTCTTTTTGCTAATATATGATAAAGGATTATAAAATTCAGCCGCGGAAGCAAATATTTATATGATTTTTTACAAAAATAAAGTCAGATTGTACTTATTCTTTAAATGGATATTTTTGTTAAAACATTCATATTCATGCTTTATGATCTATAATATGGATAATTTTAGCATTGTACATGCAAAAGTGACCATAACGTGATACCAATCAAATAATAAACATTCAATTTCGTATTTTAAAGAATACGTTGTATAATGTGACCTACATGGGCTGGATTCTGGAACACCTACCACACTTAAAATAGCAATTTTCTTGTTGTAATGTTTTTTTTAGCTAAAATATGATAAAGAATTAAAAAATTCGGGCGCAGATGCAAATATTTATATGACTTTTTACAAAAAGAAAGTCAGATTTTACCTATTCCTGATGAATACGTTTAATATTGTAAGCTGCATGGGCTGGATTCAAGAATACCTATTACACTTGAAATAGCAATTTTCTTTTTGCAATGTTTTCTTTTAGCTAAAATATGATGAAGAATTATAAAATTCGGGCGCGGAAGCAAATTTTTATATGACTTTTACAAAAATAAAGTCAGATTTCACCTATTCTTGATGAATACGTTGTATATTAAAAGCTGATTATCAGATTTTTTACAAAAATAGAGTCATATTTCACCAATTTTTGATGAATACGTTGTATATTGTAAGTTACATGGGCTGGATTCTAGAATACCTACCACACTTGAAATAGCAATTTTCTTGTTGTAATGTTTTCTTTTATCTAAAATATGATAAAGAATTATAAAATTCGTGCGCGGAAGCAAATATTTATATGATTTTTTATAAAAATTAAGTCAGATTTTACCTATTTTTGATGAATACATAGTATATTCAAACTTTATGGATCTATACTACGGATAATTTCATTATTGGACATGCAAAAGTGACCATAACGTGGTACTAATCAGATAATAAACATTCAATTTTCGGGTGTCATTTTAATGAATACGTTGTATATTGTAAGCTACATGGGCTGGTTTCTAGAATATCTACAAAATTTGGAATAGCAATTTTCTTATTACATTGTTTTCTTTAAGCTAAAATATGGCGAAAAATTATAAAATTCGGGCGAGGAAGCAAATATTTATCTGATTTTCCACAAAAATAAAATCAGATTTTACCTATTCTTGATGAATACGTTGTATATTGTAAGCTACACGGGCTGCATTCTAGAATATCTACCACACTTGAAATAGCAATTTTCTTGTTGAAATGTTTTCTTTTAGCTAAAATATGATAAAAAAATTTTAAAATTCGGGTGCGAAGCAAATATTTATATGATTTTTTTTTTCAAAAATAAAGTCAGATTTTACCTATTCCTGAAATAGATATTTTTGTTAACACATTCATATTCATGCTTTAGGATAATTCTAGTATTGTACATGCAAATGTGACCATAACGTGGTGCCAATCAGATAATAAACATTAAATTTTCAGGTGTCATTTTAATGAATACGTTGTATATTGAAAGCTATATAAGCTGGATTCTAAAATACCTACCACACATGAAATAGCAATTTTCTTGTTGCAATGTTTTCTTTAAGCTAAAATATTATAAAAAATTATTAAATTCGGGCACGGAAGCAAATATTTATATGATTTTTTTACAAAAATAAAGTCAGATTTTACCTATTCTTGAAATGAATATTTTTGTTAAAACATTCACATTCATGCTTTAGGATCTATGCTATGGATAATTTTATCATTGGTCATGCAAAAGTGACCATAACGTGGTACTAATCAGATAATAAACATTCAATTTTCAGGTGTTATTTTAATGAATACTTTGTATATTGTAAGCTACATGGGCTGGTTTCTAGAATACCTACCACACTTTTAATAGCAATTTTCCTGTTGCAATGTTTTCTTTTAGCTAAAATATGATGAAGAATTATGAA
Organism: Stenolophus ochropezus; assembly: GCA_035578165.1. Taxonomy (NCBI): domain Eukaryota; kingdom Metazoa; phylum Arthropoda; class Insecta; order Coleoptera; family Carabidae; genus Stenolophus; species Stenolophus ochropezus. Next base: position 942,083 of record JAQOWZ010000051.1, on the reverse strand, counting down.
ATTTGGACGCGGAAGCAAATATTTATATGATTTTTTACAAAAATAATGTCAGATTTTACCTATTGTTGAAATGGATATTTTTGATAAATATTCATATTCATGCTTTAGGATCAATAATATGGATATTTTTAGCATTTGACATGCAAAAGTGACCATAACGTTATACCAATCAGATAATAAACATTGTAAGCTACATGGGCTAGATTTTAGAATATCTACCAAATTTGTAATAGCAATACAACAAGTATTGTTTTCTTTTAGCTAAAATATGATGAAGAATTATAAAATTCAGGCGCGGAAGCAAATATTTATATGATTTTTTACAAAAATAAAGTCAGATTTTACCTATACTTGATGAATACGTTGTATATTGTAGGCTACATGGGCTAGATTCTAGAATATCTACCACACTTGAAATAGCAATTTACTTGTTGAAATGTTTTCTTCTAGCTAAAATATGATAAAAAAAATTATTAAATTCGGGTGCGAAGCAAAAATTTATATGATTTTTTAAAAAAATAAAGTCAGATTTTACCTATTCCTGAAATCGATATTTTTGTTAACACATTCATATTCATGCTTTCGGATCTAAACTATGGATAATTCAAGCATTGGACATGCAAATGTGACCATAACGTGGTACCAATCAAATAATAAAAATTAAATATTCAGGTGTCATTTTAATGAATACGTTGTATTTTGTAAGCTACATAGGCTGGATTCTGGAATACCTACTACACTTGAAATAGCAATTTTCTTGATGCAATGTTTTCTTTTAGCTAAAATATGATAAAGAATTATAAAATTCGGGCGCTGAATCAATTATTTATATGATTTTTTATAAAAATTAAGTTAGATTTTAGCTATTCTTGAAATGGATATTTTTGTTAAAACATTCATATTTATGCTTTAGGCTCTATACTATGGATAATTTTAGTATTGGACATACAAAAGTGACCATAACGTGGTACCAATCAGATAATAAACATTCAATTTTTGGGTGTCATTTTAATGAGTACGTTGTATATTGTAAGGTACATGGGCTGTATTCTAGAATACCTTCCACACTTGAAATAGCAATTTTCTTGTTGCAGTGTTTTCTATTAGCTAAAATAAGATGAAGAATAATAAAATTTTGGCGCGGAAGCAAATATTTATATGAATTTTTACGAAAATAAACTCAGATTTTACCTATTCTTGATGAATACGTTGTATATTGTAAGCTACATGGACTGGATTCTAGAATACCTACCACACATGAAATAGCAATTTTCTTGTTGCAATGTTTTCTTTTAGCTAAAATATGATGAAGAATTATAAAATTCGGGTGCGGAAGCAAATATTTATATGATTTTTTACAAAAATAAAGTTAGATTTTACCTTTTCTTTATGAATACATTGTAGATTGTAAGCTACATATGCTGGATTCTAGAATACCTACCACACTTGAAATAGCAATTTTCTTGTTGCAATGTTTTCTTTTAGCTAATATATGATGAAGAATTATAAAATTCGGGCGCGGAAGCAAATATTTATATGATTTTTTACAAAAATGAAGTCAGATTTTACCTATATTTGATGAATACGTTATATATTGTAAGCTACATGGGCTGGATCCTAGAATACCTACCACACATGTAATAGCAATTTTCTTGTTGCAATGTTTTCTTTTAGCTAAACAATAATAAAAAATTATAAAATTCGGGCGCGGAAGCAAATATTCATATGATTTTTTACAAAAATAAAGTCAGATTTTACCTATTCTTGAAATGAATATTTTTCTTAAAACATTCACATTCATGCTTTAGGATCTATACTATAGATAATTTTATCATTGGTCATGCAAAAGTGACCATAACGTGGTACTAATCAGATAATAAACATTTAATTTTCGGGTGTCATTTTAATGAATACGTTGTATATTGTAAGCTACATAGGCTGGTTTCTAGAATACCTACCACACTTTCAATAGCAATTTTCTTGTTGCATTGTTTTTTTTAGCTAAAATATGATAAAGAATTATACAATTCGGGCGCGGAAGCAAATATTTATATGATTTTTTAAAAAATATAGTCATATTTTACCTTTTCTTAAAAAACAATTTGTATATTGTAAGCTACATAGGCTGGATTTTAGAATACCTACCACACATGAATTAGCAATTTTCTTGTTGCAATGTTTTCTTTTAGCTAAAATATGATAAAAAATTGTAAAATTCAGGCGCGGAAGCAAATATTTATATGATTTTTTACAAAATAAAATTCAGATTTTACCTTTCTTGATGAATATGTTGTATATTGTAAGCTACATGTACTGGATTCTAAAATAACTACTAAACTTGAAACAGCAATTTATTGTTGCAATGTTTTTTTTTAGCTAAAATATGATAAAGAATTATATAGTTAGGGCGAGGAAGCAAATATTTACATGATTTTTAAAAAATAAAGTCAGATTTTATCTATTCTTGAAATGGATATTTTTGTTAAAACATTCATATTTATGCTTTGGGATCTAGACTATGGATAATATTAGCATTGGCCATGCAAAAGTGACCATAACGTGATACCAATCAGATAATAAACGTTCAATTTTAGGGTGTCATTTTAATGAATACGTTGTATAATGTAAGCTACATGGGCTGAATTCTAGAATACCTACCACACTTGAAATAGCAATTTTCTTGTTGCAATGTTTTATTTTAGCGAAAATATGATGAAGAATGATGAAAATCGGGCGCGAAAGCTACCACAATTGAAATAGCAGCTTTCTTGTTGCAATGTTTTCTTTTAGGTAAAATATGATGAAGAATTATAAAACTCGAGCGCAGAAGCAAATATTTATATGATTTTTTACAAAAATAAAGTCTGATTTTAACTATTCTTTATGAATACGTTGTATATATTAAGCTACATGGGCTGGATTCTAGAATACCTACCACACTTGAAATAGCAATTATCTTGTTGCAATGTTTTCTTTTAGCTAAAATATAATGAAAAATTATAAAATTCGGGCGCGGAAGCAAATATTTAAATGATTTTTTACAAAAATTATACCAGGTTTTACCTTTTCTTGATCAATACGTTGTATATTGTAAGCTACATGGGCTGGATTCTAGAATACCTACCACACTTGAAATAGCAATTTTCTTGTTGCAACGTTTTCTTTTTGCTAAAATATGTTGATGAATTATAAAATTCAGGCGCGGAAGCAAATATTTATATGATTTTTTAAAAAATAAAATCAGATTTTACGTATTCTTGAAATGGATATTTTTGTTAAAACATTCATATTCATGCTTTAGGATCTATACTATGGATGGTTTTAGGCATTGGACATGCAGAAGTGACCAAAACGTGGTACAAATCAGATAATAAACATTCAATTTTCGGGTGTCATTTTAATGAATACGTTGTATATTGTAAGCTACATGTGCTGGATTCTAGAATACCTACCACACTTGAAATAGCATTTTTCTGGTTGCAATGTTTTTTTTTAGCTAAAATATCATAAAGAATTACAAAATTCGGCCGCGGAAGCAAATATTAATATGATTTTTTAAAAAATATAGTCTGATTTTACCTGTTCTTGGTGAATACGTTGTATATTGTAAGCTACATTGGCTTGATTCTAGAAAACCTACCACACTTGAAATAGCAATTTTCTTGTTGCAATGTTTTCTTTTAGCTAAAATATGTTGAAAAATTATAAAATTCAGGCGCGGAAGCAAATAATTATATGATTTTTTAAAAAATAAAGTCTGATTTTACCTATTCTTGAAATGGATATTTTTGTTAAAACATTCATATTTATGCTTTAGGATCTATACTACGAATGGTTTTAAGCATTGGACATGCAGAAGTGACCAAAACGAGGTACAAATTAGTTAATAAACATTCAATTTTCGGGTGTCATTTTAATGAATACGTTGTATATTGTAAGCTACATGTGCTGGATTCTAGAATACCTACCACACTTGAAATAGCAATTTTCCTGCTGCAATGTTTTTAGCTAAAATATGATGAAGAATTATAAAATTCGGGCGCGAAAGCAAATATTTATATGATTTTTTACAAAAATAAAGTCAGATTTTACCTATTCTTAAAATGGATATTTTTGTTAAAGCATTCATATTCATGCTTTAGGATCTATACTATGGATGGTTTTAAGAATTGGAAATGGAAAAGGACCAAAACGTTGTACCAATCAGATAATTAACATTCAATTTTCGGGTGTCATTTTAATGAATACGTTGTAAATTGTAAGCTACATGGGCTGGATTGTAGAATACCTACCACATTTATAATAGCAATTTTCTTGTTGCAATGTTTTCTTTTAGCTAAAATATGATAAAGAATTATAAAATTCGGGCGCGGAAGCAATTATTTATATGATTTTTTACAAAAAGAAAGTCATATTTTACCTATTCTTGAAATGTATATTTTTGTTAAAACATTCATATTCATGCCTTAGGATCTATACCATAGATGGTGTTTAGCATTGGACATGCAAAAGTGACTAAAACGTGGTACCAATCAGATAATAAACATTAAATTTTCGGGTGTCATTTTAAAGAATACGTTGTATATTGTAAGCTACATGGACTGGATTCTAGAATACCTACCACACTTGATATAGCAATTTTCTTGTTGCAATGTTAACTTTTAGCTAAAATATGATGAAGAATTATTAAATTTGGGCGCGGAAGCAAATATTTATATGATTTTTTACAAAAATAATACAAATTTTAACTTTTCTTGATGAATACATTGTATATTGTAAGCTACATGGGCTGGATTCTATAATACCTTCCACATTTGATATAGCAATTTTCTTGTTGCAATGTTTCCTTTTAGCTAAAATATAATGAAGATTTATAAAATTCGGTCGCGGAAGCAAATATTTATATAATTTTTTACAAAGATAATGTCAGATTTTACCTATTCATGAAATGGATATTTTTGTTAAAACATGCATATTCATGCTTTAGGACCTATACTATGGATAATTTTAGCATTGGACATGCAAAAGTGACCAAAACGTGGTACTATCAGATAATGAACATTCAATTTTCGGGTGTCATTTTAATGAATACGTTGTATATTGTCAGCTACATGGGTTTGATTCTAGATTACCTACCACACTTGAAATAGCAATTTTCTTGTTGCAATGTTTTCTTTTAGCTAAACTCTGAGATAGCGCGTTAAAATTCGGGCGCGGAACCAATTATTTATATGATTTTTTACAAAAAGAAAGTCATATTTTACCTATTCTTGAATTGGATATTTTTGTTAAAACATTCATATTTCATGCTTTAGGATCTATACTATGGATGGTTTTAAGCATTGGACATGCAAAAGTGACCAAACGTAGTACCAATCAGATAATAAACATTCAATTTTTGAGTGTCATTTTAATGAATACGTTGTATATTGTAAGCTACATGGGCTGGATTCTAGAATACCTTCCACACTTGAAGTAGCAATTATCTTGTTGCAATTTTTTCTTTTAGCTAAAATATGATGAAGAAATATTAAATGCCGGCCGCGGAAGCAAATATTTTGTTACGGTCTGGCTATTTTATTTCTTTCTTCTCTTTGCTTATTTTAGTTTATACTTTTTAAATTCTTGCTCGGAACTGAACTTTGTCTTTTAATAAACTTGTTTTATGCATCTCAGATTCATTCTCATCTTGATCAGTGAGTTTGAACAGATGTTTTATTTGACTGCCCATTGAGAAATAATTTGAGTTTTGTGATTTAATTTTTTTGAGTGTTATTTACTCAAGGGAGCCCATTTTGGGGATTTATCAATATTACATCACGGAGGAATTTTGTCTCTATCAGCTGTTGCTGGATTTGATAGTTTAACTCCAGATCAAAGATACTTTCTAAGCTGCTCAACATCTCAAGGTAATTGTAATGCACAGTAATTTCAGTCATTTTGTCATATACAGAATTTGTTATTCAGTTCAGTCTTTAAGCTGATCACATTTTTGTTTAAGATATAGACCACGTCTTTGTGCCTAACTATTTGCCAAGGCTAAGCTAACATATATCTCTTTCAGGCTTTTTTTTTATATGGTAATTTTACCATGCAATTTACACAATTGAGTATAATTCTCATCCACTCGTGGAGAACGATCTTTTGAGAGGACACGACAGAAAGAACTGGTGATCCCGAGCATGGGGGGACTAGTTGCCGCCATTTTGAAATCGTCTCCAGCGGGACACCATCGTGCCACCTACTTCCGGAAATTCAGGAAGCCCTTTATTATTCTTTTTATATTTATTTGTTCGCTTGAATTTACTTTATTTAACAAATAATTTGTTTAATTGTTAATATATTTCCACACTGATTTATGATTTTGTGTACTGACTCACGCGAGTTGATTTATTTTTCTTGAATATTCAGTATTAGACTTTCAGTAGCGCCGTTGATAGTTAAGACGAATTAGGGCGAGAGTATTTTAGTACTCTTATAGCGTATGCCTGCGACGTCCGTGAATGGTCGACCAATCATTGTGCGTGCGCTTTTTGCGGTATTTTATCTCTTTTGTTTATGAGTTTCGGTACTCTGTCCTCGTTCCGTCGGCTGTTAGCACCGCTCATATTAGAATATTGTTAAACTCGATTTTCGAGTACTATTCAGCTCGCGTCAGTTATTTTTTTGAAACACATTCTTTCTCTTGTAATATTTATCTTCAGTATATCAATATAGATATAATTTTATATAATTTTGAGCTTTATTGCGAACTACCTTTCCACGAGTTTTGTGTGCTTGCGGTACGGTGCTTTCGCTGTTTGTGCACCATATTTAACAACACGCGTGGCGCCCTACGTTTTGGTTATTTTATTTATTGTAAATTATTTTGGTATCAAAGACCCAGCCCTTCTCCACTGTCTAAAAGCTGGCGGCCGCATTCCTGAAAAGCTTGGGTGCGTATATTTGCCTTAAGGGGGTAGAACCTTTAAGGTTCTTCCAGTACGTAGCAATTCATATGATTTTTTACAAAAATAAAGTGAGATTTACCTATTCTTGAAATGGATATTTTTGTTAAAACATTCTATATACATGCTTTAGGATCTATACAATGGATGTTTTTAAGCATTGGACATGCAAAAGTGACCATAACTTGGTACCAATCAGATAATAAACATTAAATTTTCGGGGTGTCATTTTAACAAATACGTTGTATATTGTAAGCTACTTGGGCTGGATTCTAGAAAACCTACCACACTCGACATAGCATTTTTCTTGTTGCAATGTTTTCTTTTAGCTAAAACATAATGAAGAATTGTAAAATTCGGGCGCGGAAGCAAATATTAATATGATTTTTTACAAAAAAAGTCAGATTTACCTGTTCTTGATGAATACGTTATGTAACTATGGTGTAAGCTACATGGGCGGATTCTAGAAAACCTACCACACTCGAAATAGCAATTTTGTTGTTGCAATGTTTTCTTTTATCTAAAATATGATGAAGAATTATAAAATTCGGGCGCGGAAGCAATTATTTATATGATATTTTACAAAAATAAAGTCAGATTTACCTATTCTTGATGAATACGTTGTATATTGTAAGCTACATGGGCTAGATTCTAGAATACCTACCTCACTTGAAATAGCAATTTTCTTGTTGCAATGTTATCTTTTAGCTTAATATGATGAAGAATTATAAAATTCAGGCGAATAAGCAAATATTTATATGATTTTTTACAAAATAAATTCAGATTTTACCTATTCTTCATGGAATACGTTGTATATTGTAAGCTACATGGGCTGGATTCTAGAATACCTACCACACTTGAAATAGCAATTATCTTGTTGCAATGTTTTCTCTTAGCTAAAATATAATGATGAATTATAAAATTCGGACGCGGATGCAAATATTTACATGATCTTTTACATAAATAATGTCAGATTTTACTTATTCTTGATAAATACCTTGTATATTGTAAGCTACATGGGCTGGATTTTAGAATACCTATTACACTTGAAATACCTATTTTCTTGTTGCAATGTTTTCCTTTAGCTAAAATATGATGAACAATTATAAAATTCGGGCGCGGAAGCAAATATTTATATGATTTTTCACAAAAATAACGTCAGATTTTACCTATTCTTGAAATGGATATTTTTTGTTAAAACATTCATATACATGCTTTAGGATCTATACTATGGATGGTTTTTAAGCATTAGAAATGCAAAAGTGACCAAAACGTGGTACCAATCAGATAATAAACATTCAATTTTCGGGTGTCCTTTTTAATGAATTCGTTCAATATGGTAAGCTACATGGGCTGTATTCTAGAATACCTACCAGACTTGAAATAGTAATTTTCTTGTTGCAATGTTTACTCCTAGCTAAAATATTATGAAGAATTATAAAATTCGGGAACGGAAGCAAATATTTATAAGATTTTTTACAAAATTAAAGTCAGATTTTACATTTCCTTGATCAATACGTTGGATATTGTAAGCTACATGGGCTGGATTCTGGAATACCTACCACACTTAAAATAGCAATTTTCTTGTTGCAATGTTGTCTTTTAGCTAAATATGATGAAGAATTATGAAATTCGGGCGCGGAAGCAAATATTTATATGATTTTTTCAAAGATAAAGTCAGATTTTACCTATTTCTTGATGAATACCTTGTATATTGTAAGCTACATGGGCTAGATTCTAAAATATCTACCATACTTGAATAGTAATTTTCTTGTTGCAAGGTTTTTTTTTAGTTAAAATATGATGAAGAATTATAAAATTCGGGCACCGAAGCAAATATTTATATGGTTTTTTACCAAAATTAAGTGAGATTTTACCTATTCTTGATGAATACGTTGTATATTGTAAACTACATGGGCTGGATTCTGGAATACCTACCACACATTAAATAGCATATTTTCTTCTTGCAATGTTTTCTTATAGGTGAAATATAATAAAGAATTATTAAATTCGGGCGCGGAAGCAAATATTTATATGATTTTTTACAAAAATAAAGTCAGATTTTACCTTCTCTTGATGAAAACGTTGTATATTGTAAGCTACATGGGCTGGATTCTAGTATACCTATTACACTTGAAATAGCAATTTTCTTGTTGCAATGTTTTCTTTTAGCTAAAATATGATAAAAATTATAAAATTCGGGCGCGGAAGCAAATATTTATATGACTTTTTACAAAAATTAAGTCAGATTTTACCTATTCTTGATGAATAGCTTGTATATTGTAAGCTACATGGGCTGGATTCTAGAATACCTATTACACTTGAAATAGCAATTTTCTTGTTACAATGTTTTCCTTTAGCTAAAATATGATAAACAATTATAAAACTCGAGCGCGGAAGCAAATATTTATATGATTTTTTACAAAAATAAGGTCAGATTTTATTTATTCTTGATGAATACGTCTATATTGTAAGCTACATGAGCTGGATTCCAGAATAACTACCACACTAGAAATAGCAATTTTCTTGTTGCAATGTTTTCTTTTAGCTAAAATATAATGAAATATTATAAAATTCGGGCGCGGAAGCAAATATTTATATGATTTTTTACAAAAATAATGTCAGATTTTACCTATTCTTGATGAATACGTTGTATATTGTAAGCTACATGGGCTGGATACCTACCACACTTCAAATAGCAATTTTCTTGTTGCAATGTTTCTTTTTAGATAAAATATAATGAACAATTAAAAAATTCGGGCGCGGAAGCAAATATTTATGTGATTTTTTACAAAAAAAAAGTCAGATTTTACCTTTTCTTGATGAATACGTTGTATATTGTAGGCTACATGGGCTGGATTCGAGAATACCTATTACACTTGAAATAGCAATTTTCTTGTTGCAATGTTTTCCTTTAGCTAAAATATGAAGAACAATTATAAAATTCGGGCGCGGAAGCAAATATTTATATGATTTTTTACAAAAATAAAGTCAGATTTTACCTTTCCTTGATGAATACGTTGTATAGTGTAAGCTACATGGGCTGGATTCTGGAAAACCTACCACACTCGAAATAGCAATTTTGTTGTTGCAATGTTTTCTTTTATCTAAAATATGATGAAGAATTATAAAATTCGGGCGCAAAAGCAATTATTTATATGATATTTTACAAAAACAAAGTCAGATTTTACCTATTCTTGATAAATATGTTTTATATTGTAAGCTACATGGGCTGGATTCAAGAATATCTACCACACTTGAAATAGCAATTTTCTTGTTGCAATGTTTTCTTTTATCTAAAATATGATGAAGAATTATAAAATTCGGGCGCGGAAGCAATTATTTATATGATATTTTACAAAAATAAAGTCAGATTTTACCTATTCTTGATGAATACGTTGTATATTGTAAGCTACATGGGCTAGATTCTAGAATACCTACCACACTTGAAATAGCAATTTTCTTGTTGCAATGTTTTCTTTTAGCTTAAATATGATCAAGAATTATAAAATTCAGGCGAGGAAGCAAATATTTATATGATTTTTTACAAAATAAATTCAGATTTTACCTATTCTTCATGAATACGTTGTATATTGTAAGCTACATGGGCTGGATTCTAGAATACCTATTACACATGAATAGCAATTATCTTGTTGCAATGTTTTCTCTTAGCTAAAATATAATGAAGAATTATAAAATTCGGACGCGGAATGCAAATATTTACATGATCTTTTACATAAATAATGTCAGATTTTACTTATTCTTGATAAATACCTTGTATATTGTAAGCTACATGGGCTGGATTTTAGAATACCTATTACACTTGAAATACCTATTTTCTTGTTGCAATGTTTTCCATAGCTAAAATATGATGAACAATTATAAAATTCGGGCGCGGAAGCAAATATTTATATGATTTTTCACAAAAATAACGTCAGATTTTACCTATTCTTGAAATGGATATTTTTGTTAAAACATTCATATACATGCTTTAGGATCTATACTATGGATGGTTTTAAGCATTAGACATGCAAAAGTGACCAAATTGTGGTACCAATCAGATAATAAACATTCAATTTTCGGGTGTCATTTTAATGAATTCGTTCAATATGGTAAGCTACATGGGCTGTATTCTAGAATACCTACCAGACTTGAAATAGTAATTTTCTTGTTGCAATGTTTACTCCTAGCTAAAATATTATGAAGAATTATAAAATTCGGGAACGGAAGCAAATATTTATAAGATTTTTTACAAAATTAAAGTCAGATTTTACATTTCCTTGATCAATACGTTGGATATTGTAAGCTACATGGGCTGGATTCTGGAATACCTACCACACTTAAAATAGCAATTTCTTGTTGCAATGTTGTCTTTTAGCTAAAATATGATGAAGAATTATGAAATTCGGGGCGCGGAAGCAAATATTTATATGATTTTTTCAAAAATAAAGTCAGATTTTACCTATTCTTGATGAATACCTTGTATATTGTAAGCTACATGGGCTGGATTCTAGAGTACATATTACACTTGAAATAGCAATTTTCTTGTTGCAATGTTTTTCTTTTAGCTAAAATATGAATAAAAATGATAAAATTCGGGCGCGGAAGCAAATATTTATATGACTTTTTACAAAAATTAAGTCAGATTTTACCTATTCTTGATGAATAGCTTGTATATTGTAAGCTACATGGGCTGGATTCTAGAATACCTATTACACTTGAATAGCAATTTTCTTGTTGCAATGTTTTCCTTTAGCTGAAATATGATGAACAATTATAAAATTCGGGCGCAGAAGCAAATATTTATATGATTTTTTTACAAAAATAAAGTCTGATTTTACCTATTCTTGATGAATACGTTGTATATTGTAAGCTACATGGGCTGGATTCTGGAATACCTACCACACTTTAATTAGTAATTTTCTTGTTGCAATGTTTTCTTTTAGGTGAAATATGATAAAGAATTATAAAATTCGGGCGCGGAAGCAAATATTTATATGATTTTTTACAAAAATAAAGTCAGATTTTACCTATTCTTAAAGAATATGTTGTATATTGTAAGCTACATGGGCTGGATTCTGGAATACTGTAAGCTATATGGGCTGGATTCTACAATACCTACCAAACTTGAAATAGTAATTTTCTTAATACAATATTTTCTTTTAGCTAATATGTGATAAAAAATTATAAAATTCGGGCGCGGAAGCAAATATTTATATGATTTTTTTACAAAAATAAAGTCAGATTTTACCTTTTCTCGATGAATACGTTATATATTGTAAGCTGCATGGGCTGGATTCTAGAATAACTACCACACTAGAAATAGCAATTTTATTGTTGCAATGTTTTCTTTTAGCTAAAATATAATGAAGTATTATAAAATTCGGGTGCGGAAGCAAATATTTATATGATTTTTTACAAATATAAAGTCTGATTTTACCTATTCTTGATGAATACGTTGTATATTGTAAGCTACATGGGCTGGATTCTGGAATACCTACCACAATTTAAATAGCAATTTTCTTGTTGCAATGTTTTCTTTTAGGTGAAATATGATAAAGAATTATAAAATTCGGGCGCGGAAGCAAATATTTATATGATTTTTTACAAAAATAAAGTCAGATTTTACGTATTCTTAAAGAATACGTTGTATATTGTAAGCTACATGGGCTGGATTCTGGAATACCTACCACACTTGAAATAGCAATTTTCTTGTTGCAATCTTTTCTTTTAGATAAAATATAGTGAACAATTATAAAATTCGGGCGCGGAAGCAAATATTTATATGATTTCTTACAAAAAAAAGTCAGATTTTTACCTTTTCTTGATGAATACGTTGTATATTGTAAGCAACATGGGCAGGATTCTAGTATACCTACCACACTTGAAACAGCAATTTTCTTGTTGCAATGTTTTGTTTTAGCTAAAATATGATAAAAATTATAAAATTCGGGCGAGGAAGCAAATATTTATATGATTTTTTACAAAAACAACGTCAGATTTTACCTATTCTTGAAATGGAAATTTTTGTTAAAACATTCATATTCTTGCCTTACGATCTATATTATGAATAATTTTAGCATTGGACATGCAAAAGTGACTAAAACCTGGTACCAATCAGGCAATAAACATTCAATTTTTTTGTATTATTTTAATGAATACGTTGTATATTGTAAGCTACATGGGCTGGATTCTAGAATACCTACCACAATTGAAATAGCTATTTTCTTGTTGCAACGTTTTCTTTTAGCTAAAATATGATGAAGAATTATGAAATTCGGGCGCGGAAGCAAATATTTAAATGATTTTTTTCAAAAATAAAGTCAGATTTTACCTATTCTTGATGAATACGTTGTATATTGTAAGCTACATGGGCTGGATACCTACCACACTTCAAATAGCAATTTTCTTGTTGCAATGTTTCCTTTTAGATAAAATATAATGAACAATTAAAAAATTCGGGCGCGGAAGCAAATATTTATGTGATTTTTTACAAAAAAAAAGTCAGATTTTACCTTTTCTTGATGAATACGTTGTATATTGTAGGCTACATGGGCTGGATTCGAGAATACCTATTACACTTGAAATAGCAATTTTCTTGTTGCAATGTTTTCCTTTAGCTAAAATATGATGAACAATTATAAAATTCGGGCGCGGAAGCAAATATTTATATGATTTTTTACAAAAATAAAGTCAGATTTTACCTTTCCTTGATGAATACGTTGTATATTGTAAGCTAAATGGGCTTGATTCTAGAATACCTGCCACACTTGAAATAGCAATTTTCTTGTTGCAATGTTTTCTTTTAGCTAAAATATGATGAAGAATTATAAAATTCGGGCGCGGAAGCAAATATTTATATGATTTTTTACAAAAATAAAGTCAGATTTTACTTATTCTTGATGAATACGTTGTATACTGTAAGCTACATGGGCTGGATTCTAGAATACCTACCACATTTGAAATAGCTATTTTCTTGTTGCAATGTTTTCTTTTAGCTAAAATATGATGAAGAAATATAAAACGCGTGCGCGGAAGCAAATATATATATATGAATTTTTACAAAAATAAAGGCAGATTTTAACTATTCTTGAAATGGATATTATTGTTAAAACATTCATATTTATGCTTTAGGATCTATACTATGGATGGTTTTAAGCATTGGACATGAAAAAGTGACCAATGCGTGGTACCAATCAGATAATAAACATTCAATATTCGAGTGTTATTTTAATGAATACGTTGTATATTGCAAGCTACATGGGCTGGATTCTAGAATACCTACTACACTTGAAATAGCAATTTTCTTGTTGCAATGTATTCTTTTAGCTAAAATATGATGAAGAATTATAAAATTAGGGCGCGGAAGCAAATATTTATATGATTTTTTACAAAAATAAAGTCAGATTTTACCTATTCCTGATGAATACTTTGTATATTGTAAGCTACATGGGCTGAATTCTAGAATACCTACCACACTTGAAGTAGCAATTTTCTTGTTGCAATGTTTTCTTTTAGCTAAATTATGATGAAGAATTATAAAATTCGGGCGCGGAAGCAAATATTTAAATGATTTTTTACAAAAATAAAGTCAGATTTTACCTATTCATGATGAATACGTTGTATATTGTAAGCTACATGGGCTGGAGTCTAGAATACCTACCACACTTGAAATAGCAATTTTCGTGTTGCAATGTTTTCTTTAGCTAAATTATTTTTTTTTTTGTATCTCCTAAGAATTTTACAATCTATCTAAATATATTATAATAAGTAAAAATATAACAGCAAATGAATTACATGAGAAGCATTTGTCCACTGACAAAAACTCGAAATATTAACTATATAATGTTAGTTAAATCTATCTACTAAATCCAATGGTTTAAAACGTTTTAATAGTCGTATGTCCTTACTGCTGTCTAAAATTTCACTGCACTTGTGTTTGGGTGGGCTTCAAGACTTTTAAGATATTTGGTACTAAATTGTTCGATTGTTTCTTTTACTGTACACATGTTGAGGTCTCTGTGGATGTTTACATTTGGCACATACCAAGGAGCATTTGTAATTTTTCAGAGGCACTTACATTGAACGCGTTGAAGTATGTCAATATTGGAGTTGCTTGCTGTTCCCTAGAGTTGTATTCCATACGTTCAGACTGGTTTAAAGATGCTTTTATATATCAGTAGTTTGTTTTCCAGTGACCGTTTGGAAGTTCTACCTAATAGCAAATAGTACTGCCTGAATTTTAGTCCCAGTTGTTTTCTTTTTGAGAAGATGTGTTTTCGCCATGTTAGTCTTCTATAAAGATGTATTCCTAGATATCTTGTTTCTTCAGTTTGCGGTAGCAGTTGGTTGTTGAGTGTTACCGCAGGACACGTACTTTTATTCAAGGTAAATGTTACATAGACTGATTTGGTTTCGTTGGCTTTTATTCTCCAGATTTTTAGCCACTTATCGATTTATTTAAGCTGTATTTGAAGAAGATGTGAGGCCTCTGCTGAATTTTTATGACAAGCTAGGATTGCTGTGTCATCAGCAAATGTGGCAACTGTAGAATTTGGAGTTGTTGGAATAACAGCAGTGTAAATGAGGTAGAAAATAGGTCCAAGAACACTACCTTTGGGTACTCCTGATTTGATTGGGTATAATGGACTACATTCTTCTTTGTATTTTACTGTAAAATATCTGTTTGTAAAATAGGATTCTAGGATTTGATAGAAGGTATGAGGGATGATACTTTTTAATTTATATAGCAGGCCAATATGCCACATTTTATCGAACGCTTGCGAAACATCTATAAATGCTGCTGAACAGTAGTGTTTTCTTTCAAATGTTTTGTTAATTACGTCGACTACTCTATGAACCTGCTCAATAGTTGAGTGTTGTTTTCGGAAGCCAAACTGTTGATCAGGAATTAAATTTCCTCGCATAAGTATGGGCTCCAGTCTCGTGATGAAAAGTTTTTCAAACACTTTTGAAAGTACAGGTAGTAAACTTATAGGACGATGTTTCCTCAGCGGGTTTCCCTGGTTTGTGTATAAGAATAATTTGAGCTACTTTATATTGTGATGGAAAAACTCCAAGTCTTAAGATTGTGTTAAATATATAAGTTATAAGAATGATTGCTTTAAATGGGAGTTGTCTTAAAAATTTTCCAGAGATTAAATCGTATCCGGGAGTTTTTTTTGGACTTATATGTTTGCATATTATCACGAGAACATCCTTCGGTTTAAAATGTTGCATAGGATAATCCAACTGAAAGGGATGTTGTAACGTGTTGTATATGAATTGTTCAT
Organism: Stenolophus ochropezus; assembly: GCA_035578165.1. Taxonomy (NCBI): domain Eukaryota; kingdom Metazoa; phylum Arthropoda; class Insecta; order Coleoptera; family Carabidae; genus Stenolophus; species Stenolophus ochropezus. Next base: position 925,843 of record JAQOWZ010000051.1, on the reverse strand, counting down.
CTTCTGGTGGTACCGAGGGTGGAAAAGGTTGGAATACTTTTGTCAGGTGATTTGCAAAGGCTAGAGCTTTGTCAGAGTCAGTCCTTGCCCATAGTCCGCCTTGTTTCCTAATAGGTGGAATGTGTTGTTGGGGCTGTTTGATTTTTTTCGTTGCTTTCCATAATGAGTAGTCACTTGCTTCTGTCGCTGATAAATTCTCAAGATAGTTTTGAATTGTTTCATTTTTTTCTTGTTGCAATATTTTTTTCAAGTCTTTGGTGGCTTTATTTAATTTACTTTTTACTTGGAAGTCTCGAGTTGTCTGCCATATTCTTCTAATTTTCCGTTTATGGGCTATTAAATGTTTGATGTACGCTGGTATGTTTGTTACAGTATAACAAGATTTTTGGAATTGGGGTCGAGTGCCAAGTTGATTCTTGAATTGATTTTGTTAAATGTTCTACAGCATTATCTAAGTCTTCTTGGGGTTTTAAGCTGACATTTAACGAGATTTTACTTTATAGTATGTTCCTGAATTTGTGCCAATTCGTTTTTTTATTACAGAGTGAGGCGGGTTTATCTACTTTTGGTATTTGTGTACTGAATATTATAATTACGGGCGAGTGGTCTGATGATAAATCTAGGCAGGTGCTACGTGTACACCAGATTAGGGCATAAATTGTGGAATATGCTACGTTCCTCAGTTGTTCGAGAATACAGCCGCCAGCTTTTATACAGTAGAGAAAGGGGTGGTTAAAAAAATATAATTAGGAAAATAAGTACCACGTGGTTGTTGTGATCAACACGGTATACAACCACGAAAATACCGATACGTCAAAAATGCTCAAGATCAGTGAGGGGGAAAATATTAATAGTTGACTCAATAAAATGCTGATTAAATTTAAGCCTAAAAGCTATATTGAAAGGTATTAAATACAAGTTAACCTACGTGGCTATTAATATAATAATTGTTAATCTCCCAATAACCCAGGCGAGGTATATCTGAATGTAATAAATAATAAAAGGTTAATACTGAGATTGTCTCAGCTAGGGGATGCTGAAGTACGACTGAGCAAGGACTAGATAAAAAAAAAAAATCAAGCTTAAATAAACGCAACATAGACGCACGATGGTTGGTTGATCGATCAATCAAGGGTAGTGCAGGCGCAATAATTGACTTAAAACCTCGAGTCCTAACTCTAAATACTTAACAAACCCTATGTGAGTATTCCCACTGATAGTTAAAAAAAGAATACGTAAAATACTTTAAGACTAGCTTGAGCTAGAGCATTGTTAAGATACAAAATAATCTCGAAAATACAAATGATCCAGAAGATCTGAATTACAATGATATCGAATAATAAATTATGCAACTACTTTAAAATACTAATGGTCATATAGATCTAATAATAATACTGGATAATAAACGGTGCAATAAACTTCAAATACTAACAGACATATAGATCTATATTATAATACTAATATAAATAAAGAATAAAATTTCAAAGTTTAGCTGGTAATGTGACTGGTCCAGTGACTCCAAGCCGTCCGATAAAATCGAGTAAATCGGCTGGCCGGTTGGTGTTGAGTAGTTCCAACTTCCGACAACAGATAGGACTCGAGCGGACAGTGGCGTCACACGAAAATTTCCAGCGAATGGCGGCGTCAAGATCTTCACCAGAACTCTCCAAATAATATTCCCTCGCAACTATTTTCACCTCGCGGTATATTACGGGGTTATAAAACCCAATATAATAAGCCTACAAGAAGTTAGGAATTGAATACCGACGATAAATGAATAACCACATGGCGTGAGTACGCACATGGTGAATAAGTTAAATGATAAATTCAATAAATGATTATAAAACTATAAAAAAAATAACTATAATAACAAGAACACTTCAGTGAACTTACGAAGTAGACGACTAACACAATAAGTTACACAGAATATTGGTTTGGTTTTACCTGAGTTCGTGGGCGGCTTGAAAGTTTTCCTAACGAATGCTTTGGTTCAAATCCGGGATTCTCCCGAGGAAATAATTTCCACAATATTGATGGTCGCACAATCTAAATAAGTGACTCAATAACTCAAAAATATAACGATAGCTACTATGCACAATCGACCAACAACTTCCAAAGTTCGTTAGCGAGTGCATGACCCGCAAAAACCAAGTCTTAATTAATCTAAGATTTATGTCAAGATTTGCAATAATTTGCAAATGTACGTTGAAGAAAACCGTACACTTTCGCTAGGGGGGTTGCTTCACTTAAGGCGCTACATTCCGTAAAATGAACCCGTAACAACTCTCCCCTTTCCCAAAAAGAAGAATTTAGAATAAATTCCTGAGAAGTCAGAAGCCAAAAAAACAAGACTCGAGAATAAATGTCATCAACCATAAATAAAAAAAAAATGAAAACCAAATCTAGCCTGGGTTATCTTCAGGATGAGCTTTAAGGTGTTTGCTACTCCAAGTTCCTAGAAGAACTTCATCATGCACAGTTTTCAGTTCATAAGTATGTGACGAGACTTTTCTGTGAATCATGAAAGGGCCTATATACTTGTCGGCAAGTTTAGCTGTATAATACTGAGAAGCATCTGAGAGAACGAAATTCTTGCGCCACACCAACTGATTGTTATAGAAATTAATATCGCGGTGGCGAAGGTCATAGCGTGATTTAGATTTAACATAAGCGGCTTGGAGTCGTTTTCCAATATCCTTATACAGTTTACCAAATCCAAACGAACGTTTTTCGAACTTTTCCTTATCAGGGGCCTCCATTTCTGCATTTTCCACCGATTTATTTATGTGTCAGTCGCCCGACAATTTTACTTCCAGACCGAAGTTTATGAAGTTAGGGGTGAGACCGGTAACTTCGTGCGTGGCACATCTTACTGCACATCCAAGTTTCGCGAGATATTTTCCTCAAGTGCGATGATTATCCCAGACATAGGATTTTAACATAGTTTTTAACACTTTCTTAATTCGTTCAGCCGGATTGGCCTGAGGGTGATAGTACGATGTATATCTTGGCTTCACATTATATTGGGTAAGAAGATTTCTATATTCTCTTGACCTAAACTGCACGCCGTTATCAGAAATAATTGCACGAGACACCCCGAATACAAGAAATATTTGATCCTCTAGGATTTTTGCAATTGCCGAAGCCGAAGCCTTCCGCAGCGGGAAGAACATTGCAAATTTACTGAAGCAGTCAGAAATAACCAAGATAAACCTATAGCCTTGAGTGGTTGCTGGTAATGGTCCCAATAAATCAGTACATATTACCTCCCAGGGTCTGTTAATGATAGAGTGACCACCCATTTGACCCGAAGCAGCCTTTTGTTCTGGTTTGGATCGCAAACAAACATTACAACATCTCACATACTTCGCAACATCTGTCTTCATTTTGGGCCAATAAAAACGTGCTAACAGCCGGCGGTATGTTTTAAAAACACCAAGATGACCACTAGTCAGCAAATCATGACACTCATAAATTAATTCCTTACGTTTTTCCTTAGGAATTAATTCCCTCCACTGATCTTCCTCCTCCACCATCCCGTCAAAATCCAATCTAATAAATTTATACAAACGACCATTATCAACACGATAATTTGGGTAATGCAACGGATTCTCGATAACTGAATTAAATAACTTCCGAAACCAATTATACTTAATATGATCCATATTAACACAATCAAGAACTGGAACAGCAGTTTCTCTCTTGACGCGTCAGAGATCGGGATAGGTAGCATATAACCTTTTCGCCACCTTCATACTGCTGACTTAACACTGCATCGAGGCCGAAATTGGAAGCATCAGTTTGAAGAATAAATCCTTTTGTAAAGTCGGGACATGAAAGAATAGGGGCCGAAATCAGACAGTTCTTAATGTGAGACCAAGCGTCATCACAATTATCATCCCATAAGAATCGGGTATTCTTACACAATAATTTTGTCAAAGGAGCCAAGACTGATGAAAAATTCGGAATAAACCGACGGTACCATGATGCCATGCCTACCAATCTACGTATGTGTGAAACACATTTTGGAGTCGGAATATCTAAAATAGCCTTCACTTTCTCCGGATCTACATGAAGACCGTGCTGGTTAACTACGTAGCCTAAATAACGTAGCTCCTCGCGACAAAATTGGCGCTTATCTCGCCCTGAAGTTAACCCTGCATTACGAATACGAGAAAGCACAATCTCAAGGATCTCAAGGTGTTTTTCAAAGGTCGCCGTAACAATCACAATATCATCTAAATAGACGAATACGTGCGGTCTAAGATCTATCCAAATAACATCATCGATGAAACGTTGCCATTTTGCGTCGCTTAATTTATCTAATGTTTCAGATACGTGCGGTAAGGGGTAGGCGTCACGCTCTGTGACCTGATTGACTTTCCTATAATCCACACAGAACCGAAAGCTGCCGTCCTTTTTTGGTACGAGCAGAATAGGTGAGGCCCACGGACTACGCGATTTTTATACAATATTATTGGCGATCATGAGATCCAATTCTTTATCCACATGCGCTTGCATGGCGGGCGAAATAGGGTAGTACTTTCGTCTAATAGGCTTAGTATCTGCAGCAATATGAATCTCGTGTTCAACTAGCGAAGTACAACCGATTCGATCGCGTCCCATCCCACAGAATATTTTATCGATTAACTCATTCAGTTTACTCTCCTGGGCACTAGAGAGATTCTTACGCGGACTAATTGCATCCACCGAACAAAAGGGACTATCGGAAAACATCCATTCTCCTTGCCATAAATCCGGCACGATGCTCATAATTTTCCAAAAATTTGTTCCTAAAATTAAAACTTCCGACAACTCTGGCACAACCATAATATCAATCACTTTAATCTGATCTCGCAAACGAATTGGCACTGAAATTATGCCCAAACTAGAACAACGTTGGCCGTTTGCGACAGTACAAGTAAAATTAGTTTTAGTTAATTGTAACCCTAACTTATTTAATATTTCCCAACCAGGTTTCCCAACAATAGCACAAGAGGCTCCGGAATCCAATAACCCTAATATAGGCTTTTCTAAAATGTAAACTTCTAAATAAGGGCGCTCATCACCGTGAGCATGAGCCAGTATAAAGTCTAACAAAATGTTATTTCTTCCGACCGAGTTATAATAATCATGATGCGGCAAGCGGTCATCTGCCGCATCTAGCGACCGTTTCCCGAATCGTAGGAACATGAAGGGCAAGATCTGACAGTAACGTTTACCGCAACGAAAACAATGCTTTTTACGTGACTCGCAACAATTAACTGAGATGTGCCCCGTTTTACCACAATTCCAACAATTTCTGTTACCGCCCGGATTTCGCACTGGAGCAACGGAGACTGCAGAAGCACTAGCACGAAATTTTGAGTTCGACGAACTGCCATGCTGTGTATAGGCGAGATCAGGCTCAAGACATTTACTGCGATGTGAAGGTGGAGCGAAGTTTTCTACCGATTCCTTCCTTTCGTCAACTTGTCGACATAAAGCGACCAATTCCCCGACCGATTTTACCTCCAGCCCTAGTGGCAACTGAGTTTGATAGAACGGTTGAATATTTTTCATCAAGATCTTTACTTTAAACTCTTCCGTTACTTGATCCGGTCGCAACCGCGCGAAATAGGAATTCATAATTGAGACGTACAATGCTATCGACTCGTGCGGGGCCTGCGTTCGGGATTTAACCTCCTCTAAGAGTTTATTCTCATAATCTATAGGCAAAAATGCTTCTCGCTATCCTCTAATTAGCTCATCCCAGCTATCAAATAACTGTCTATTAGCCCTATACCATATGAGCGCATCGCCTTCGAAGAGGTCAAGAGCTGATACCAATAATTCTGGTTTTGAGACGTTCCGCGCACCGCGAAGTTCCTCAACTCTATCGAGGAAAGCGCTTAAGGATAGTTCACCAATGTTTCCGCTAAATTTCAGATTTCACTTAAAAACAGGTACGGACTTTACATGAAAGCTGGATTTACGAACATTTTGTTCGCTATCAGAGGAGTCTTGGTCAGAGTCAGATAAATGTATGTTTGACAGCGAATTATCTATTACAGTATTCACTAAAGTGGAACACATTTTAGTACTTTTAGCTTTAGTTTTTAGTGCAGATTCTAACGTCACAAGTTGTAGAAGGAGTTTACATCGCTTCTGTTTCTGATCATCGCCGTCTACAACAACACGATGAACTCTGCCCATCGAATGCAGAATTTTTGTTTGGATTTTCTTGAACTTGGACGACGTTTTGATATCTGCGAATACTGCTACCAGATCTGAAATTTCTTTAATTTTACTACTAATCGCCGTATAATCTTCTTCAAATTGAACGGATAAGGTGGCAAAATAAAGGACGAACTTTTCTCTAAACGTAACTGAACGTAACGACCTTCGCTTAATTTCAACCGGTTTGTCCTCTTCGATACCCCGAATCTTTAATTCGTAACTAAGCTCTTCCTTATTTAAGCGGTTAATCTCTACCTGAGCATCCATAATACTAATTAGTGTAAACAGTCTTAACAAGATAATCATAAACCAATCGAAACACCCAAATAAATAGATAAAGGAAAAAAAAAATAAACCAGAAAACTAGGTTTATCAACAATAAGTAATAATAATCAATAAATATCTAATCCTACTCTATAAAAATAAACCAACTCGATACGCTAAGTTAGAACAAGAAGAACACTTGAGCAGATACTTTACAAAATCGAGTCTATACTTTGCGGAAATCGTGCCATTTTTTTTTTAAAGGACCGATGCCTCTATAAAACAGGCCCCACTTTGGGCGCCAAAAATTTGCTACGTGTACACCAGATTAGGGCATAAAATGGTGGAATATGCTACGGTCCTCAGTTGTTCGAGAATACGGCCGCCAGCTTTTATACAGTAGAGAAAGATGTGGTTAAAAAAATATAATTAGGAAAATGGGCGCCACGTGGTTGTTGTGATCAACACGGTATACAACCACGAAAATACCGATACGTCAAAAATGCTCAAGATCAGTGATGGGGAAAATATTAATTGTTGACTCAATAAAATGCTGATTAAATTTAAGCCTAAAAGCTATATTGAAAGGTATTAAATACAAGTTAACCTACGCTTTAAGTGGCTCATAAAAAGTGGGCTTAGTGCTGACGAAGCACGTGTCAAAGCCCTCCTCCCCATGAAGGATAAGGGTCCAAAACGGACCCGGTCCGAGGAAGCAATGCCCGAAATGTCTGCAAAAAGGCAAAAAACAGATGCTAAAGGCCAACCCAGCAGTGGTGCTCCGCCACCACCTGATAAGGCCACGTCGTCTGTGAGCTTTAAACAGGCAATCCTGGGCACACGCGTCGGCATCCAATCCAACAGATCAGATATTGAATCTGATAGAGGGCCAAAACGAGGGCCTGGATACGCAGCAGTGGAGGGTTTTAAAGAGGACAGATGAGGGCTCGGCAGTGCTTCTTACACTGTCCATAGACTCGACGTCCTTAAGCACCCTTAAAAAAGCTGATTTCAAAATCAGCTACAAATTTGGCCAAACAACCATTAGGCTAAAGGGTAAAAAACCCAACAAAAAGCCTACCGACGTCACTGCCAAAAAAGCCACTACCAGCACTGCTACAGGTAAGCTTAACATAAAAAAGGAGGCAGGGAATAATGCCACCAATATTAACACTGGAAATTCCAGATTAAAAGTAGGTAAAGGTAAAGAGGCTGCTTTAAAGCCTCTACTTAATCCCACACCTACACTCTCCAAGACACCACGGGCCGTCGGAATCACGCACAAAGGGAAACAAGTTCCTAGCTGTGACGTGGCTCTGAACAAAACGTGATGTCCAGCAGTAATATAAAGATGCTGCAAGTGAATCTTCAACACTGCAAAACTGCCTCTGATGTGGTGAACAAAACATTCACCACCACTGACACCGATATAGTGCTAGTTCAAGAGCCTTATGTGTAAGGAGGCGTAGTAAGGAAACTTACTACACCAGTAGGTAAGTTAACCTACTCTTGTTACGGGTTCATTTTACGGAATGTAGTGCCTTAAGTGAAGCAACCCCCCTAGCGTAAGTGTACAATTTTCTTCAACGTACATTTGCAAATTATTGCGAATCTTGACATAAATCTTAGATTAATTAAGATTTGGTTTTTGCGAGTCATGCACTCGCTAACGAACTTTGGAAGTTGTTGGTCGATTGTGCATAGTAGCTATCGTTATATTTTGAGTTATTGAGCCATTTATTTGGATTGTGCGACCATCAATATTGTGGAAATTATGCCTCGGGAGAATCCCGGATTTGAACCAAAGCATTCGTTAGAAAAACTTTCAAGCCGCCCACGAACTCAGGTAAAACCAAACCAATATTCTGTGTAACTTATTGTGTTAGTCGTCTACTTCGTAAGTTCACTGAAGTGTTCTTGTTATTATAGTTATTTTTTTATAGTTTTTATAATCACTTATTGAATTTATCATTTAACTTATTCACCATGTGCGTACTTACGCCATGTGTTTATTCATTTATCGTCGGTATTCAATTCCTAACTTCTTGTAGGCTTGTTATATTGGGTTTTATAACCCTGTAACATACCGCGAGGTGAAAATAGTTGCGAGGGAAGATTATTTGGGGAATTCTGGTGATCTTGACGCCCGCCATTCGCTGGAAATTTTCGTGTGACGCCACTGTCCGCTCGAGTCCTACCTGTTGTCGGAAGTTGGAAGTACTCAATACCAACCGGCCAGCTGATTTACTCAATTTTATCGGACGGTTTAGAGTCACTGGATCAGTCACATTGCCAGCTAAGCTTTGAAATTTTATTCTTTATTATAATTTTTTTTATTAGTATTATAATACAGATCTATATGTCTGTTAGTATTTGAAGTTTCTTGCACCGTTTATCAGCCAGTATTATTATTAGATCGATATGATCATTAGTATTTTAAAGTAGTTGCATAATTTATTATTCGATATCATTGTAATTCAGATCTTCTGGATCATTTGTATTTTCGAGATTATTTTGTATCTTAAGAATGCTCTAGCTCAAGCGAGTCTTAAAGTATTTTACATATTCTTTTCTTAACTATCAGTGGGAATACTCACATACGGTTTGTTAAGTATTTAGGGTTAGGACTCGGGGTTTTAAGTCAGTTATTGCGCCTGCACTGCCCTTGATTGATCGATCAACCAACCATCGTGCGTCTATGTTGCGTTTATTAAAGCTTGATTTTTTTTATTTATCTAGTCCTTGCTCAGTCGTACGTCAGCATCCCCTAGCTGAGACAATCTCAGTATTAACCTTTTATTATTTATTACATTGAGATATACCTCGCCTGGGTTATAGCGAGATTAACAATTATTATATTAATAGCCACGTAAGTTAACTTGTATTTAATAACTTTCAATATAGCTTTTAGGCTTAAATGTAATCAGCATTTTATTGAGTTAACAATTAATATTTTCCCCATCACTGATCTTCAGCATTTTTGACGTAATGGTATTTTCGTGGTTGTATACCGTGTTGATAAACAACAACCACGTGGCGCCCATTTTCCTAATTATAATTTTTTTTAACCACCCCTTTCTCCACTGTATAAAAGCTGGCGGCCGTATTCACGAACAACTGAGGAACGTAGCATATTCCACCATTTTATGCCCTAATCTGGTGTACACGTAGCATTGTAACGAACCAGATGTCATTCCAAGAGCAGCATTGCTCATTAAGACATCGATTAAATTCGTAACATTAAATAAATTTATATCTAGGGATTTGGTAGCGGTAGAAGCTACACTGCCTATATCAGGAGGTACGCAAGAGGTAATCATTGCATCGGCGTATTTCCCGAGAGACACGATGGAAGCCCCACCTCCGCTGGTAAGGGACCTGATCTGCTACTGCAAACATAGAAACAGAAACCTCATCCTAGTATGTGATGCAAACGCACACCATACAGTTTGGGGTAGTACGGACATAAATACAAGGGGAGAGTACCTTTTCGAAATTATTTCTAGTACTAACATAGATATAATAAATAGGGGTAAAGAACCCACTTTTATAACTAAAAACAGGCGAGAGGTATTGGACATTACGTTAGCCACTACTCAAATTAGCTCTGAAATATATAATTGGCATGTCTCAAATGAAGCCTCAATATCGGATCATAGATATTTAAGGTTCGAGATAAAGGCTAATAAAGAACCTAAAACTCAAATTCGTATTCCGAAACTAACAGACTGGGTCTTGTACGAAGGCTACTTAAAGTGTGAAGTGAAAGAACTTACGAAAATTAATATAAACACAATTGAGGAACTGGAAACAGCCTCTATTGACTTTCATAATGCGCTACACATAGCATATGAAAGCAGCTGTACAGTAAAGCTTCGACAAAGTACTAGGAAAGTACTTTGGTGGACCGAGGAGCTAAGTAAACAAAGAGTCACTGTTAGAAGGTTATACAATAAAACCAAAACCAGTGGCAGCGATGAGAGCTGGGAGCAATATAGCAGTGCCCTAACCTCATATAATAAAGAAATTTGCAGATCTAAAAGGAATGTATGGCGTAGTTTTTGTAAAGGCTTATCAGAAACGCCCACGGTAGCTCGCTTTCAGAAAGTCCTATCAAAAGATCATACGAATGAAATAGGCCTACTAAAGGAACCAGACGGGGACTTTACGACAGATTCAAGGGAAACATTGGAGCTTCTTTTAAGGACACACTTTCCAGGATCGTCGTGGCCAGTTGAGGAGGAGGACAATTCTTCCGGAGCTACAACTAAGCTAAGCTTAATTAACAGTCTTAACACTGCTAATAATATTTTTACAGAAAACAGAGTTGAATGAGCGATAAATACTTTCAAACCCTTCAAGACACCTGGTGGAGATGGCATTTTTCCGGCACTTTTGCAGAAATGCATAAAGGATATACTGCCAATACTCTGCGAACTATACAAGGGAAGCCTAAAGTTAGGAGACATTCCCATATTGTGGAGGAAAACTAATGTAGTCGTTATACCTAAAGGTGGAGGGCGTCCAAGCGTCCAGCCTAAGTCATACAGACCCATTAGTTTATAATCATTTATACTGAAAGGTATGGAAAAGGTCTTAGATCAATACCTTAGGAATAAAGTGATAACTGCTTCACCACTAAACGTAAATCAATTTGCTTACCAGGAAGCAAAATCGACAACTACGGCTCTCCATAGCCTTGTCAATAAAATAGAGAAAGCCTTCATGGCAAAAGAAATAGCTCTGGGAATATTTATAGATATTGAGGGCGCCTTTGATAACACCTCCATTGAAAGAGCTACTAGGTCAATAGGTTTCGACCCAGCTATTGTGGAATGGATAAAAGCCATGCTGCAAAGTCGAACGATTACAGCCTCGATAGGAGGAGAATCAGTAATGATAAAAACCAACAGAGGATGCCCACAAGGTGAGGTTTTATCACCTTTACTCTGCTGTATTGTCATTGATGACCTCCTGAATAGGGTCAATAAAGCTGGCTATTTTGCAAACGGATATGCAGATGACGTTGCAATTATGGTCAGCGGACGTAGTGACACCACTATCTCGTACCTTACACAAAAAGCTCTAAATCTAGTGCATGAGTGGTGCCTGGAACATGAACTTAGTGTAAACCCTACCAAAACTACAATCGTCCCCTTCACAAAGAGAAGGAAGCTAAATCTTCAAGCTCCCTACTTGAAGGGTATTAGAATTAAGTTTTCTACAGAGGTTAAGTATCTAGGAATCATTCTAGACCAAAAACTCACGTGGAACTCACATATCAACAAGATTACAAAGAAATCAGCAGTGGCGTTTAAAAAAACATTTACCTACAGGACTTATAATTCGTGAAGATCTAACAAAAGAAAGAATGACTCTTCTAAAAGCAGCCAAGGAGAAGTTTTCCAACAAAAACGTATGGACTCAAGATGGAAAAATAGTTGTCTATGTTAATTCTAAGCGGAAGATAGTGAGTAAACTTGAAGACTTAAATAAACTTTAAAAGATACTTTTTTTCGCATCCTCAGTAAATTGCAAATGTATTTCTTTTTTATTTGCAACGTAGTATATACATAAATTTAAATTTGCAACTTTTCGCCAATATTTACTTAAGTATGTAAAATTATTTGCAAGGTGAAGGCCAGAGTACAATGACCTGTCTTAGCTTATACATGTACTTTTGTATTATTCTTAGTTTCTAAGTTTATGGTTTAACTATTACTTCGATTGTTTCTTTCATGTTATGATTTACTTTGTAATTTTTTTTTAAGATGTCAGTCTCGCATAATTCATTAAATGATACTAACAAATTACAAAACAAATTTTCAATAGGTAGCGTTAATGTAAGGTCACTAAATTCCAGTTTTCAAGAAGTTTGTGATATATTAGTTGAAAATGATTTTGATATTCTCTCAATTACAGAAACTTAGCTTAGTAGCACCTCACCAGCATGTCTTTTTAATATCTGTGGTTACAAGCTTGTTCATTTAGATAGATTAGATCGACGTGGTGGTGGCCTAGCGTTCTATATTCTTGAATCAATAAATTTTCATATTTTAGATGCTAGCATAGTCCCTGAGAATAACATTGAACATTTTTGGATTCTATGTAATATAAATAATGTAAAAATTGTGGTTGGTGTTATATACAACCCAAATATTAAATTTTACAAAGATTTAGAAATACTTAACACCCTATTTACTGATTTCTTAATAAAATCAGATTATTTAATATGTACTGGTGATGTTAATATTAATATGCTTCGAAGTGACTGTAAATCTAATTTTCTTACTAATATTTTGGATGCTTTTAATATGAGTCAACTTATAAAGACAGTTACTAGGCCATCATCTAATTCTTTAATTGATATTATTTGTGTATCAGATATAGATATATGTACTGACTGGGGGGTATTACCCGCAAACGAAATCTTTGATCATGATTGTGTTTACTGTATACTTAATATATGTAAGCCAAAACAATTACATAAATATATAACCTCTAGGGACTTTAAAAGCATTGATATTGATAATTTATTATATGATGCTTCCTTAATAAACTGGGATCATATTGTACACCTACATGATTTAAATGAAAAGGTTAACTTTTTAAATAGTTCCATTATTGAACTTTTTAATAAATATACCCCTATTAAAAATATCAAAACAAAATAAACTACAAACCGTGGATTACCCCGGTTATAAAAATAATGCAAAAGAAAAGAGATGCTGCACTCTTAAAATACAAAAAATGTAAATCTGCTACTGCTTTACAGTACTATAAGGAGTTAAGGAATTTAACGACGGCAGCTATTCGTAGAGAAAAAAAAGCATATATAACTCACGCTATCAACTCTAATTTAAAAAATCCTTCTAAATGATGGCAAGGATTTAAAAATATTACCAATACTTTTACAAACAATTCCAATAGTAATGTACCAGATTGCTTAAGTAATCCTTGTGATTACCGACAGCATATTTTACAAAAAACTGCCAATATTAATATTAATAGTAATTCACAAAATTTTTACGCAGAAAATAAATTCAATGTAAATTTGGAAAACAATTTTAATTTTACTTGCGTTGAGTAGATAGTAATACTATTTCTAAATTAAAATCCAATTCTGTTGGTTCTGATGGAATTTCATTACATATGATCAAACTAATTCTTCCCTATATTATTAATTCCATTTGCCATATAATTAATTGCTCTTTTTTGGAAGGATCTGTACCGGAACAGTGGAAATGTGCTATTGTTTACCCAATAGTGAAAAAGAACAACCCTGTAACCTTTGATGATCTCAGACCTATCAGTATTCTGCCACCACTTTCCAAGGTCATTGAAAAGATTTGTTACGCACAAATTTGCGAATACAAATAGATTTTTCGAAAGCCTTCGATCTTGTTAATTACAACTTATTATTAGCTAAACTTAAATATTACAACTTTTCACCTTCAGTAATTAAATGGTGCGAGAGTTATCTGACACATAGAACATTTCAAGTTCATATGAAAAACAAAACAGATATGTAAATTAATAAGTCTAGTTTACTTTCCTTAAAGAAGGGTGTACCCCAAGGTTCCATTTTAGGACCTCTGTTCTTCATTTTATATACCGCTGACATGCCTTCTGTACTGAAATTTTGTTCTATACATTCCTATGCCGATGATACGCATCTCTTAGCTATATTCTCACCTGAATCTTCAGTATCATCAGTTATTGAAATAAACAAAGATTTAGAAAAAATAGTTAACTGGGTAAACAGTTATGGATTACAGATAAATGTCAACAAATCATCTATGATTATTTTCGGTAAAAACAAAATTTCCACTCCTATAATTTTTGAGGGTAAATCCCTGGAAAGTAAAGACAGCGCTAAGTGTCTTGGTTTACAAATAGATAACAAACTGAACTTCAGACATCATTTAAATAACAAATTGCAGTGTGCTAGGCTAAAATTAAGAATGTTGTATGAACATAAATATACTTTGTCACCTGATATTAAATTATATCTTATTAATTCACTAGTTTTATCTATATTTGATTACTGTTCTTGTGTTTATATACCTAATTTATACAAGATCGACAGAAACAGGATTACTCTTTTTCAGAACTGTTGCCTACGTTTCGTTTTTAATATTCGTAAATATGATCACATTTCATCCTTCAGAGCTCAAGCAAATATGCTAACAATTGATGACAAAATAAAACAAGCTTTTTTAATTCTTACACACAAGATCTTAAAGAATGGAATTCCAACATACCTACGTAATAAATTAAAACAAGAATTTCTCTCTACTATCTTCGTGAGGAAAAATTATCAGTTTCCAAATTTAAAACAACTAAATGCAAAGCATCTTTTTCCTATATTGCCCCTAATTTATATAATAAATTACCCGAAGCTATAAAAAATCTTTCATTTGAATCATTTAGGTTCAAAATTAAATCATGTTGGAATCAAATATCTATTGTTTTTAATTCTTAATTTGTTTTTCATGTATCTGCACTCTATATCTCTGTATCTTTTCTTAATATTATGATATTTAAATCTAAGGTTCATTTATAAATATTTTTATATTGATATGCTTATCTTGGGTTGAATGGAAGAACAGCCATTGGCTGAATTCCGCCCTTGACTATGAAGTCAATAAAGTACAATTATTATTATTATTATTATTATTATTAAACACATGCCGTCGGCTTCTAGGTAAAAACTGGGGACTATAGCCAAAAATGACCCATTGGGCATATACTAGTGTTGTAAGACCCATGATCACCTACGCGTCACTTGTATGGTGGCCAAAAGTGAAACAAATCACAGCACAGGCATCACTACGGAAAATAAAACGCATGGCCTGCCTCAGTATTACAGGCGCTATGAGTACCTGTCCGACTGCAGCAATGGAAGTGATTCTGGGGCTATCACCTCTACACATTCAGGTGAAAAAAGAGGCGATGCAACAGGCACTGACTCTCTGCAGAACGAAACACTTAATGCCCGGAGATTTCGTAGGCCACTTGGAAATTCTAAGGGAAGTACAACCAGATAAACTAGCCTTGTATGTCTGTGATAAGATGACAACAAAATACAATTTTGACCAGAAGTATAAGGTTGTTATTGGTAATCGCCTTGAATGGGCAACGGAAAGACCTGTTGAAAGGGATTCTTTGTCCTGGTTTACTGTTGGTTCAAAATTGGACACAGGAGGTACTGGAGTAGGTGTGCTTGGCCCAGATTGCCGAATTAAGGAATCCATAGGCACCTGCTTCACAATTTTTCAGGCTGAGATTTATGCAATAAATCTCTGTGCTTACATAAACCTGGATAAAGGTCTAAAAGGAGCATTAATAAATATAATGTCAGACAGCCAGGCAGCTTTAAAGGCATTGAATGCCTTCACATGTAAACCAAAGCTAGTCTGGAGCTGCAGGGAGACCCTCCAATTGCTATCCAAAGCAAACCAAGTCACCCTACGGTGGGTACCAGGGCACGAGGGAATCCTAGAAAACGAGAAAGCTGATGACCTTGTAAAAAAAGGGGCTAAACTTTCATACCACGGGCCGGAACCTTCATGTGGTCTTCTACAAAGCCAATATAAGAAGGTGGTCAAAAACTGGGAGGAATCCGCCATATCCTCATATTGGAAAAATATTCCAGGCCTCAATCAAGCTCGGAAATTCATTTCCCCAGCTTCGACAAACACCAAAGAGTTACTAGCTCTCAGCAAAAAGGATCTTAATATAATGACAGGAATTCTCACTGGCCACTGTCCTTTAAAGTACCATTTGCACAAAATTGGTATAGCTGAAAATGAAACCTGTCGAGTCTGTGAAGAGGACGAAGAATCGTCGGAACACATACTGTGTGGATGCCCAGCCGTAACTGTGCAGAGACTCAATCAACTAGGTAAGAGGTATCTTACGGCAGATGAGATCAAGAACTTGACTCCTGGAGCCATAATCGGCTTCATCAAAAATCTGGATATACTTCCGGAAAACTAAGTAAGGGCTGTCTCACAATAGATCTTCTAGGTCGCGTTGACAAAAAGCGACAAAACGCTTAAACCCTCATATACATACAATACAATACAATACGTGGTTATTAATATAATAATTGTTAATCTCGCTATAACCCAGGCGAGGTATATCTGAATGTAATAAATAATAAAAGGTTAATACTGAGATTGTCTCAGCTAGGGGATGCTGACGTACGACTGAGCAAGGACTAGATAAAAAAAAATCAAGCTTAAATAAACGCAACATAGACGCAGGATGGTTGGTTGATCGATCAATCAAGGGTAGTGCAGGCGCAATAATTGACTTAAAACCTCGAGTCCTAACCCTAAATACTTAACAAACTCTATGTGAGTATTCCCACTGATAGTTAAAAAAAGAATACGTAAAATACTTTAAGACTCGCTTGAGCTAGAGCATTGTTAAGATACAAAATAATCTCGAAAATACAAATGATCCAGAAGTTCTGAATTACAATGATATCGAATAATAAATTATGCAACTACTTTAAAATACTAATGATCATATCGATCTAATAATAATACTGGATAATAAACGGTGCTGATTTTCTATTTCGGATATCTGTGTAAAGGGAATTGCAGTATTAGTTTGGAGAGGATTCTGAGAAGCGATTTTACCTATTCTAAAAATGGATATTTTTGTTAAAGCATTCATATTCATGCTTTAGGATCTATACTATGGATAATTTTAGCATTGGACATGCAAAAGTGACAAAAACGTAATACCAATTAGATAATAAACATTCAATATTCGGGTGTCATTTTAATGACTACGTTGTATATTGTAAGCTACATGGGCTGGATTCTGGAATACCTACCAAACTTGAAATAGCAATTTTCTTGTTGCAATGTTTTCATTTAGCTAAAATATGATAAAGAATTATAAAATTCGGGCGCGGAAGCAAATATTTATATGATTTTTTACAAAAATAAAGTCAGATTTTAGCTATTCTTGAAATGGATATTTTTGTTCAAACATTCATATTCATGCTTTAGGATCTATACTATGGATGGTTTTAAGCCTTGGACATGCAAAAGTGACCAAAACGTAGTATCAATCAGATAAAAAACATTCAATTTTCGGGTGTCATTTTAATGAATACGTTGTATATTGTAAGCTACATGGGCTGGATTCTAGACTACCTACCACACTTGAAATAGCAATTTTCTTGTTGCAATGTTTTCTTTTAGCTAAAATATGATGAAGAATTATAAAATTCGGGCGCGGAAGGAAATATCTATATGATATTTACCAAAAATAAAGTCAGATTTTACCTATTCTTGTTGAATACGTTGTATATTGTAAGCTACATGGGCTGGATTCTAGAATACTTACCACACTTGAAATAGCAATTTTCTTGTTGCAATATTTTCTTTTAGTTAAAATATGATGAAGATTTATAAAATTCAGGCGCGGAAGCAAATATTTATATGATTTTTTACAAAAATAAAGTCAGATTTTACCTATTCTTGATGAATACATTGTATATTGTGAGCTACATGGGCTGGATTCTAAAATACCTACCACACTTGAAATAGCAATTTTCTTGTTGCAATGTTTTCTTTTAGCTAAAATAAGATGAAGAATTATAAAATTCGGGCGCGGAAGCAAATATTTATATGTTTTTTTACAAAAATAATGTCAGATTTTACCTATTCTTGAAATGGATATTTTTGTTAAAACATTTATATTCATGCTTTAGGATATATACTGTGGATGGTTTTAAGCATTAAACAAGCAAAAGTGACCAAATCGTCGTACCAATCAGATAATAAACATTCAATTTTCGGGTGTCATTTTAATGAATACGTTGTATATTGTAAGCTACATGGACTGGATTCTAGAATACCTACCACACTTGAAATAGCAATTTTTTGTTGCAATATTTGTTTTAGCTAAAATATGATGAAGAATTATAAAATATGGGCGCGGAAGCAAATATTCATATAATTTTTTACAAAAATAAAATCAGATTTTACCTATTCCGGATGAATACGTTGTATATTGTAAGCTACATGGGATGGATTCTAGAATACCTAACACACTTGAAATAGCAATTTTCTTGTTGCAATGTTTTCTTTTAGCTAAAATATGATGAAGAATTATAAAATTCGGGCGAGCAAGCAAATATTTATAAAACTTTTCACAAAAATAAAGTCAGAATTTACCTATTCTTGAAATGGATATTTTTGTTAAACATTCATATTCATGCTTTAGGATCTGTACTATATATGGTTTAAAGCATTGGACATGCAAAAGTGACTAATACTTGGTACCAATCATGTAATAAACATTCAATTTTCGGGTGTCATTTTAATGAATACGTTATATATTGTAAGCTACATGGGCTGGATTCTAGAATAGCTACCACACTTGAAATAGCAATTTTCTTATTGCAATGTTTTCTTTTAGGTAAAATATGATGAAGAATTATAAAACTCGGGCGCGAAAGCAAATATTTATATGATATTCACCAAAAATAAAGTCAGATTTTAAATATTCTTGTTGAATACGTTGTATATTGTAAGCTACATGGGCTGGATTCTAGAATTATTTATATGATTTTTTACAAAAATAAAGTTAGATTTTACCAATTCTTGAAATGGATATTTTTGTTAAAACTCGTATATTCATGCTTTATGATCTATACTATGGATGGTTTTAAGCATTGGACATTCAAAAGTGACCAAAACGTGGTACCAATCAGATAATAAACATTCAGTTTTTGGGTGTCATTTTAATGAATACCTTGTATATTGTAAGCTACATGGGCTAGATTCTAGAATACCTACCACACTTGAAATAGCAATATTCTTGTTCCGATGTTTTCTTTTAGCTAAAATATGATGAAGAATTATAAAATTCGGGCGCGGAAGCAAATATTTATATGATTTTTTACAAAAATAAAGTCAGATTTTACCTATTCTTGATGAATACGTTGTATATTGTAAGTTACATGGGCTGGATTCTAGAATACCTACCACACTTGAAATAGCAATTTTCTTGTTGCAATGTATTTTTTTAGTTAAAATATAATGAAGAATTATAAAATTCGGGCGCGGAAGCAAATATTTATATGATTTTTTACAAAAAAAGTCACATTTTTCCTATTCTTGAAATTGATATTTTTGATAAATAATTAATGTTCATGCTTTAGGATCTATACTGTGGATGGTTTTAAGCATTGGACATACAAAAGTGACCAAAACATGGTACCAATTAGATAATAAACATTCTATTTTCGGATGTCATATTAATGAGTACGTTGTATATTGTAAGCTATATGGGCTGTATTCTAGAATACCTACTACACTTAAAATAGAAATTTTCTTGTGGCAATGTTTTCTTTTAGCTAAAATATGATGAAGAATTATAAAATTCGGGCGCGGAAACAAATATTTATATGATTTTTTACAAAAATAAAGTCAGATTTTACCTATTCTTTATGAATATGTTGTATATACTGTAAGCTACATGGTCTGGCTTCTAGAATACCTACCACACTTGAAATAGCAATTTTCTTGTTGCAATGTTTTCTTCTAGTTAAAATACGATGATGAATAATAAAATTCAGGCGCAAAAGCAGATATTTATATGAGTTTTTACAAAAATAATGTCAGATTTTACCTATTCTTGAAATGCATATTTTTGTTAAAACATACATATTCATTCTTTATGATCTATACTATGGATAATTTTAGCATGGGACATGCAAAAGTGACCAAAATGTGGTACCAATCAGATAATAAACATTCAATTTTCTAGTGTCATTTTAATGAATACTTTGTATATTGTAAGCTACATGGGCTAAATTCTAAAATACCTACCACACTTGAAATAGCAATTTTCTTATTGCAATGTTTTCTTTTAGCTAAAATGTGATGAAGAATTATAAAATTCGGGCGCGGAAGCAAATATTCATATGATTTTTTACAAAAATAAAGTCAGATTTTACCTTTTCTTGATGAATACGTTGTATATTGTAAGCTACATGGGCTTGATTCTAGTACACATACCACACTTGAAATAAAAATTTGCTTGTTGCAATGTTTTCTTTTATCTAAAATATGATAAAGAATTATAAAATTCGGGTGCGGAAGCAAATATGTATATGATTTTTTACAAAAATAAAGTCAGATTTTACCTATTATTGAAATGGATATTTCTGTTAAAACATTCATATTCATGCTTTAGTATCTATACTGTGGATGGTTTAATATTAGACATGCAAATATGACCAAAACGTGTGACCAATCAGATAATAAACATTTAATTTTTGGGTGTCATTTTAATTAATCATTGTATATTGTAAGCTACTTGAGCTGGATTCTAGAATACCTACCACACTTGACATAGCAATTTTCTTGTTGCAATGTTTTCTTTTAGCTAAAATATGATAAAGAATTATAAAATTTGGGTGCGGAAGCAAATACCTATATGATTTTTCACAAAAATAAAGTCAGATTTTACCTATTCTTGAAATGGATATTCTTGTTAAAACATTCTCATTCATGCTTTAGGATCTATATTACGGATAGTTTTAGCATTGGACATGCAAAACTGACCAAAACATGGTACCAAACAGATAATAAACATTTAATTTTCGAATGTCATTTTAATAAATACGTTGTATATTGTAAGCTATATGGTCTGGATTCTAGAATACCTACCACACTTGAAATAGCAATTTTCTTGTTGCAATGTTTTTATTAGCTAAAATGTGATGAAGAATTATAAAATTCGGGCGAGGAAGCAAATATTTATATGATTTTTTACAAAAATAAAGTCAGATTTTACTTATTCTTGAAATGGATATTTTTGTTAAAACATTCATATTTGTGCTTTAGGATATATACTATGGATGGTTTTAGCATTAGACATGCAAAAATGACCAAAACGTGGTACCAATCAGATAACAAACATTCAATTTTCGAGTATCATTTTAATGAATACGTTGTATATTGTAAGCTACATGGGCTGGATTCTAGAATACCTACCACACTTAAAAAAGCAATTTTCTTGTTGCAATGTTTTTTTTTAGCTAAAATATGATGAAGAATTATAAAACTCGGGCGCGGAAGCAAATATTTATATTATTTTTTACAAAAATAAAGTCAGATTTTACCTATTCTTGGAATGGATATACTTGTTAAAACATACTTATTCATGCTTTAGGATCTATACTATGGATGGTTTTAGCATTGGACATGCAAAAGTGACCAGAACGTGGTAACAATCAGATAATAAACATTCAATTTTTGGGTGTCATTTTAATGAATACGTTGTATATTGTAAGCTACATGAGCAGGATTCTAGAATACCTACCACACTTGACATAGCAATTTTCTTGTTGCAATGTTTTCTTTTATCTAAAACATGATGAAGAATTATAAAATTCGGGTGCGGAAGCAAATATTTATATGATTTTTTACAAAAATAAAGTCAGATTATACCTATTCTTGAAATGAATATTTTTCTTAAAACATTCATATTCATGCTTTAGTATCTATACTATGGATGGTTGTAGCATTAGACATGCAAAAATGACCAAAACGTGTTACCAATCAGATAATAAACATTTAATTTTTGGGTGTCATTTTAATGAATCATTGTATATTGTAAGCTACCTGAGCTGGATTCTAGAATACCTACCACACTTGAAATAGCAATTTTCTTGTTGCAATGTTTTCGTTTAGCTAAAATATGATGAAGAATTATAAAATTCGGGCGCAGAAGCAAATATTTATATTGTTTTTTACAAAAATAAAGTCAGATTTTACCTATTCTTGAAATGGATATTTTTGTTAAAACATTCATATTCATGCTTTAGGATCTATACTATGGATGGTTTTAGCATTGTACATGCAAAAGTGACCAAAACGTGGTACCAATCAGATAATAAACACTTAATTTTCGGGTGTCATTTAAGTGAATACGTTGTATATTGTAAGATAAATGGGCTGGATTGTAAAATACCTACCACACTTGAAATAGCAATTTTCTTGTTGCAAAGTTTTTTTAGCTAATATGTGATGAAGAATTATAAAATTCGGGCGCGGAAGCATATATTTATATGATTTTTTACAAATATAAAGTCAGATTTTACCTATCCTTGACATGGATATTTTTGTTAATACATTCTTATTCATGCTTTAGTATCTATACTATGGAAGATTTTAAGCATTGGACATGCAAAAGTGACCAAAACGTGGTACCAATTAGATTATAAACATTCAATTTTCGTGTGTCATTTTAATGAATACGTTGTATATTGAAAGCTACCTGGGCTGGATTCTAGAATTATTTATATGATTTTTTACAAAAATAAAGTTAGATTTTACCAATTCTTGAAATGGATATTTTTGTTAAAACTCGTATATTCATGCTTTATGATCTATACTATGGATGGTTTTAAGCATTGGACATTCAAAAGTGACCAAAACGTGGAACCAATCAAATAATAAACATTCAATTTTCGGGTGTGATTTTAATGAATACGGTGTATATTGTAAGCTACATGAGCTGGATTCTAGAATACCTACCACACTTGAAATAGCAATTTTCATGTTGCAATGTTTCCTTTTAGCTAAAATATGGTGAAGAATTATAAAATTCGAGCGCGGAAGCAAATATTTATATGACTTTTTACAAAATAAAGTCAGAATTTACCTATTCTTGAAATGGATATTTTTTTTAAAACATTTAAGTTAGAAGTGCAACTTCTCACGGGAACTGCTGCCCATGCTGAGTCCCAGACGCCACTCGAATCCACATTTCCTCTATTTTTGCATACTTAATATATTTCATATGTTTGTAACATTACTTAATTCTATTCGGTTACATTCTGTATTATGTACAATAAACATTGTTATATTTCACTGCTGAATCTTTGTGCTTTCGATTAATAAAATCATTTTTTTGTTGGTAACTTACTCCTGTAACTTAACTGGCGCAGTCGGTAGGATATCTAGGAGTAATTATTCAAAAATAAATTTGCGTTTTGTTTGTACGATTTACTGGATACCGCAACGGAAGTGTCAGCGAACCTACATCAAAGAGTTTTACAAGTACGAGAGCACTTCGTGCAGAAGTAGAAGTCGCCAACCAGCCCTGAAGAATACAGAGCTGCCACGACCAGGTTCATCGTTCCAGCACAGAGAAATCGTCGGAACAAATCAATGGACAAATTGATTTTGATCAAGTAAGTGCACATGTCATTTAGAGAATTGATTGATATCAATACCGATTCAGTAAGTGAAACAGAATCAGATTCTGACCAATCCTGTAACTCACCAAACCAAATTTATAATAATAATCATAATAACTTATTATTTGACGATCTAGCAAATAGAATAGATAGTCTAAACTTAACAATCATGACAACCCCTGTATTAAAAAGAGAATATCTCGACATGATTCCCGAATTTCCCGGCGATACTAAATTACTCTCCAGATTTATTGAAATCTGCGAAAATTTAGTTAATAAATTTTATGTCACAGCTGACCCCGCTGATTTTCAAAACGAATGGCTTATGTCTAGCATATTAACAAAAATCAAAGGCAAACCTGCGGTTAATATCGCCAGTTGCACAATCTCTGATTGGAACAGTCTAAAGACAGCGTTATTGAACACATATCAAGATAAACGCGATTGTTTTACATTGAATATCGAAATGACAGAATTGAGACAAACAAATGAAAATGCTTTTGAATTTTTCAATACAGTTTAGGATCTACTTAATTTGCAAGTTTCTTACTTGACAAATAAGATAGAATCAGCCAGTGCTAAAGTATGAATTGCCTATTTTCAAAAATATGCAACAAGAATTCTCTTGCGTGGTTTAAAGGATCCCCTAGGACATTTGTTAAGATCTAAATTCTGCTCTCAATATGCTCACTAACGAATTTCAATTAGAAAGCAAACAACGTCATCAAAATTTCAATTTAAAACAAAAACCAATACCGATCAACCAAAATACCAGCCATCGATCACCCGTTACACGAAATATTCCTAAATTAATGTACCGACCATTACCAAATAACAGCTTTAATAAACCTCAATTTCAAAATCAAATGGTCAAACAAAATTCTTTTAAGCCAAATTCATATAAAAATTTTATTCCTAAACAACCGAAACCAACACCAATGAGCATAAGCACTAATCAGACTTTTAGACCTAAACCCGGACCATCTGGTTATAATAATTATAGATAACAACATAATTACTTTCAAAACCACACCCAACGTGCACCAGACTTCACTGTTGAAGAATTGCATAACACCGAAATACTAGACTTAGACCCAGTAGACCCCGACAATTGTAATGCTATCATTGAAGAAATCGACTCCGAATACGATAATTACAACCAGCAATATGACGAAAATTATTTTTTAGAGAAGAATGCCTCGGAAACAGAATTGAATCACTAAATTTATCTCACAATCAAAGTGAATTGCCTTTTATTATTTATCCCGAACATATTCTAAAAGTATTAATTGACACAGGCAGCACTCGATCGTTTATCAAACCAGAAATTGCTTATAAATATTTTCAAAACAAAATTCAAAACGACTTCTTCAAAATTACAACAGCACATGGCACTTCAACCAAAAATTCTAGTGTAATATTACCATGTTCAAAATTATTTCAAAAACCTGATATATTTCTTAAATATTATTTATTTGATTTTCATAATCAGTTCGACATTTTATTGGGCCTAGATAATTTGAAATTGTTAGATATTATTCTTGACCTTGGCCGAGAGAAAATGACACCAACTCAGAGTATTAAATTACATTATTTAAAAATTATGCCATGATCCAACTATATAAACATTTCTGCAAAATCAGAGAAAATTATTAGCTTTCATATCAATAATATAGAAAACGGCGAAGTTTTTATAACGGAAACATTTGTTGATAATTTAATTATTCCAGAGGGCATAGCCAAAATTGAAAACCGATACAACAAACAATATTACCGTTGTACCCCATGAAAATTTTGAAATAAATAATGTAAATTTCCAAAACACAAATTTAGACAATGATCTTGATTTCACAAAAATTAGAACGGATCATATGAACCCGGAAGAGCAAAACGAAATTTTAAAATTAATAACAGAATATTCAGACATCTTTCATACTGATAATAAATCTCTTACTTTTTCTAATGAAGTCAAACATCACATCTGAACAAAAGATGAAATTCCAGTCTACAGTAAAACCTACAAATATCCGGAAGTACATCGGAAAAAAGTAAAAAATCAAATTGACAAAATGTTAGAACAAAACATCATCAGACCGTCCCACTCTCCTTGGTCCTCTCCTGTATGAGGAGTGCCAAAGAAATTAGACGCGTCGGGAAAAAAGAAATGGCGTATAATTATTGACTATCGTAAGGTCAACGAGAAGACGATAGTTGATAAGTATCCCATTCTTAATATAAATTCACTTTTCGATAAACTCGGTAGATGTCAGTATTTCACAACTTTGGATTTAGCATCTGGATTCCATCAGATAGAGATGCATCAAAATGATATATTTAAAAAACAGCGTTTAGTACCGAATCTGGGCACTATGAATTTCTTCGGATGCCATTTGGATTAAAAAATGCCCCCGCGACATTTCAGCGAATAATGGACAACGTACTTCAAAATTTGACTAACGAAATTTGCGTAGTTTACTTGGATGATGTAATAATCTTTAGCACTAGCCTGCAGGAGCACATCCAAAGTTTACGCGCTGTATTTGACCGATTGAGAAAAGCTAATTTAAAAATTCTACTCGATAAATTAGAGTTCTTTCAACGCGAAGTTGCATATTTAGGCCATATAGTTACCCCACAAGGTGTAAAACCAAACCCGGCAAAAATTAAAGCAATCAAAAACTATTCCATACCAAAAACAGTAAAACAAATAAAAGCATTCCTCGGTTTATTAGCGTATTACAGAAAGTTTATAAAAGATTTTGCGAACATTACAAAACCGTTCACAAAATGTCTGAAAAAGGGAGCAGTAATAAATATAAAAGATCAAAATTATATTAATTGTTTTAATAAATGTAAAAAACTATTAACAAACGAGCCGATACTGCAATATCCCGATTTCACGAAACCGTTCAATTTAACAACCGATGCAAGCAACGTGGCTATTGGTGCTGTTTTATCACAAGGACCGATAGGCTCTGACCTACCGATCGCTTATGCGAGTCGAACCCTCAACGATTCAGAACAAAATTATTCAAATATCGAAAAGGAACTCCTCGTTATAGTTTGGGCCACAAAATATTTTCGCCCCTATCTATTCGGACGAAAATTTAAAATTATAACAGACCACAAACCCCTCCATTGGTTATCCTCACTCAAGGAACCAAATTCCAAATTAATACGATGGAGATTGAAATTGGAGGAATTCGACTTTGAAATTTTATATAAAAATGCTGATGCACTATCACGTATCGAATTGAACGTAAATTCTGTAGAACCGGAAGTTCAAAATTTCTTTGACTACATAAAAAATTTTAACGACAACTTCAACCCTGATAACGAATCAATGATTGCGGAACCCGACAATGACCGAAATTCTGACTCTGACAATACGATCCACTCCAACCAAGAAAATCCTATTTTTGGTATCACAATTAGCGACTCCCCTGTGAACGTTGGCAAAAACCAACTGTTTATATCTGAAGTCACTCACTCACCAGCCAAACCCAAATACAGTAAAATTTACACTGACAAAACAAGAATTCACATACAAATCTCACAAGAAAATTTCGAAACAGACGTTATAAATTTTGTAAAAGAATTCATAATTCCAAAAGTCAAATATTCCTTGTTTATTGAACAACCAATATATGAAAAATTCTCTATTGTAATGCAAACACACTTTAAGAATACAGAAATAAATTTTGTTAAGTGTAATAATAAATTAATTGATGTTGAATTAGATAACGAAATTAATAATATATTTAAACAATTTCACGAAGGAAAAACGAATCATCGTGGAATCCTCGAAACACACAACCAAATTAAAAATATTTACTATTGGCCAAATCAATATAGAACCATCACAAACTATATTAAGCAGTGTGAAATTTGCTTACAAGCTAAATACGAAAGAAATCCTATTAAAACCAAATACAATATAACACCAACACCCGACAAACCCTTTCATACAATACACATTGACACACTCACTTTACAAAACTCTAAATTTTTGACGATAATAGACGCATTTTCCAAATACGCACAAGCCTATTTGACAAATTCTATTTTCTAGTTCTAAACCCCCGGACTCAAACGGAGTGATAGAGAGATTCCACTCGCCACTAATCGAACACATTCGTCTTTTTAACATACAAGAAAATTTCAAAAACGAGCCTATTAAACCAAAGTAAATTACGCTTTATTAGCTTATAATAATACCAATCACATAACAACTGGACTGAAACCCGTAGAAATTATATCCGGACATTTTGACTCAAATCCACTCCTCGAAATAGATTTGGAAAAACAAGTGACTCAAGATTACGTTGAAAACCATAGAGAAAGGATAAAATTGACCTATATATCAATCAACGAACGAAAACAAAATAATAAATCCAATACAAATCAAAATTTAAACGAAAACCGCGAAAATCTTCCCTAAATTCCCGACACCGTGTTTGTTCATAATAAATAAAAAGTAAAGAAAATTCGAAACCCAAAATTTAAAAAGGAACAAGTTCTAAAAGTAAACAAAAACTTGAAATTGCAGAAATTAAAGTAGATGAGAGAAATAAAAAACAACACAAAATTCACTTGTCAAATATAAAACGACCACGAAAGATTACTGATAAGAAATCCGATATTCCAGGTCCCTTCTCATCACATTAACCCTTGGACTAGAAATTAAAGACATTACCAATAATCTTGGACTACTAACGCTGAAATTAGGAACAGCTAGACTACAACAAACGAAACACACCCTCATTCATTACTATGACTTGAATCCTATTCTGATAAATTATAACAATTTAAACAAACAATACGAAAATCTAAACCAAATTGTAATCGAAGACAAATTAAATGAAAAGAATTTGACAATAACAATGAAATAATTCATCACTTACAAAATTCCATAACCAACAAATTTGAACACCTCAATATTCATTATACAATAAAGAGAAATAATAAAATAATAATAAAATCGATAACCGGTAATTTGGATGCAGAAGACGAAAAACGGTACGATAAAATCCTGAAACACCTGCAATTTAATCTAAACAAATTAATCGAACAAATAAAAAATCAATATTCTGTCAATCACCAACTGATCGATCAATTTAATAAAACAATCGAAATAATCAGGCATAACGAATTAGAATTAAAATCAAAGGTTGAGCAATTGTCGCATGTTATCTCAAACGATTTCCAAAGTAGTATTTTCTACATCTTTGAAATTTATAATCAATTAACGACATTATTCACATTAATTTTAAATACTTTACAAGAAATCGAGAATTCTCTAACTTTTTGCAAATTGCATGTAATGAACCCCAGTGTAATCAAAATCAATGAACTAAATTTAGAATTGAATAAAATTTATAAGCATTATGAAAACAAAATTCCTTTAGAACCAACCCCAGAAAATATGCTAGAAATTAAAAAATTACTTAATCTGAATTGCAAATTAGAATCAGATAAAATTATTTATTTTATTGACATTCCTATAAATTATGAAAAAGATTTTGAGTTACTTTCTGAAATCGATTGATGATCAGTTAATTTGTCTGAATGATATTTGTACCAAAAGTGTCATATACCAATGTCCCAACAAAATAAATCACATACCAAACGACACCTGCGAGAAGAACATAATCCTGCACAATAATAACAAAAATTGCCAGTACACTAAATTAAATTTGAAACAAAATCACGTCGAATATATTGAAGAAATAAATCAATACTTGGCTATCTTTCCAACAGAATAAACTGTTCAAGAAGCTTTCGAACAAAAAGAAGAAATAAGAAAACTAAAAGAAATTTTCTATTAAAATAAAACAACTGCGAAATAAAAATCAAATATCAATCACTAAATTTCAAAGCAGGAACATTCGGGAAGCCCATCTTATTGGAAAATTTCAAGATCCAAATCAACACCAGTCAAATCCCAAAATTGGCAAACAAGCTCAAGAATATTCAAGATCTGAACCTTCCAATCAACAAGTTCGAGGACTTAATCACAGATGACGACTTCTAGCTCAACACCACTAATTACTTAATTATTATCCTGTACGAATTACTGATGTTGACAGGTATTGCAATCACTAGTTCCCTTCTGTGGAAGAAACTCTCAAGACAGAAGAAGCCCAGGAGCCAAGACGAAGAACTCCGATCAAGGCCAACCCCATCTCACTCCCAGGTGAACCTTCCCGGCGATGCCAGATTCTTGGAGGAGTTAGAAGTATAACTTCTCAAGGGAACTGCTGACCATGCTGAGTCCCAGACGCTACTCGAATCCACATTTCCTCTATTTTTGCATACTCAATATTTTTCATATTTTTGTAACATTACTTAATTCTATTTAGTTACATTCTGTATTCTGTACAATAAACATTGTTATATTTCACTGCTGAATCTTTGTACTTTCGTTTAATAAAATCATTTTTTTTTGTTGTTAACTTACTCCCGTAACTTAACTTTCATATTCATGCTTTAGGATCTATACTATGGATGGTTTTAGCTTTGGACATGCGGTACCAATCAGATAATAAACATTTAATTTTCGGGTGTCATTTTAATGAATACGTTGTATATTGTAAGCTACATGGGCTGGATTCTAGAATACCTACCACACTTGAAATAGCAATTTTATTGTTGCAATGTTTTCTTTTAGCTAAAATATGATGAAGAATTTTAAAATTCGGGCGCGGAAGCAAATATTTATATAATTTTTTACAAAAATAAAGTCAGATTTTACCAATTATTGAAATGGATATTTTTGTTAAAACATTCATATTCATGCTTTAGGATCTAAACTATGGATGGTTTTAAGTATTGGACATGCAAAAGTGACCAAAACGTGGAACCAAGCAGATAATAAGCATTCAATTTTCGAGTGTCATTTTAATGAATACGTTGTCAATTGTAAGCTACATGGGCTGGATTCTAGATTACCTACTACACTTAAAATAGCAATTTTCTTGTAGCAATGTTTTCGTTTAGCTGAAATATGATGAAGAATTATAAAATTCGGTCGCGGAAGCAAATATTTATATGATTTTTTACAAAAAATAAGTCAGATTGTACCTATCCTTGAAATGGATATTTTTGTTAAAACATTCATATTCATGCATTTGGATATATACTATGGAAGATTTTAAGCATTGCACATGCAAAAGTGACCAAAACGTGGTACCAATCATATTATAAACATTCAATTTTCGGGTGTCATTTTAATTAATACGTTGTATATTGTAAGCTACATGGGCTTGATTCTAGAATACCTACCACACTTGAAATAGCAATTTTCTTGTTGCAATGTTTTCTTTTAGCTAAAATATGAAGAAGAATTATAAAATTCGGGCGCGGAAGCAAATATTTATATGATTTTTTACAAAAATATACTCAAATTTTACCTATTCTTGAAATGGATATTTTTGTTAAAACATTCATATTCATGCTTTAGGATCTATACCATGGATGGTTTTAGCATTGGACATGCAAAAGTGACCAAAACGTGGTATCAATCAGATAATAAACATTCAATTTTCGGGTGTCATTTTAATGAATACGTTGTATATTGTAAGCTACATGGGCTGGATTCTAGAATACCTACCATACTTGAAGTAGCAATTTTCTTGTTGCAATGTTTTCGTTTAGCTAAAATATGATGAAGAATTATAAAATTCGGGCGCGGAAGCAAATATTTACATGATTGTTTACAAAAATAAAGTCAGATATTACCTATCCTTGAAATGGATATTTTTGTTAATACATTCATATTCATGCTTTAGGATCTATACTATGGAAGATTTGAAGCATTGGACATGTAAAAGTGACCAAAACGTGGTACCAATCAGATTATAAACATTCATATTTCGGGTGTCATTTTAATGAATACGTTGCATATTCTAAGCTACGTGGGCTGGATTCTAGAACACCTACCTCACTTGAAATAGCAATTTTCTTGTTACAATGTTTTCTTTTAGCTAAAATACGATGAAGAATTATAAAATTCGGGCGCGGAAGCAAATATTTATATGATTTTTTACAAAAATAAACTCAGATTTTGCCTATTCTTGAAATGGATATTTTTGTACATTCATATTCATGCTTTAGGATCTATACTATAGATGGTTTTAGCATTTGAGATGCAAAAGTGACCAAAACGTGGTACCAATCAGATTATAAACATTCAATTTTCGGGTGTCATTTTAATGAATACGTTGTATATTGTAAGCTACATGGGCTGGATTCTTGAATACCTACCACACTTCAAATAGAAATTTTCTTGTTGCAATGTTTTCGATTAGCTAAAATATGGTGAAGAAATATAAAATTCGGGTGCGGAAGCAAATATTTATATGATTTTTTACAAAAATAAAGTCAGATTGTACCTATTCTTGAAATGGATATTTTTGTTAAAACATTCAAGTTAGAAGTACAACTTCTCACGGGCACTGCTGACCATGCTGAGACCCAGACGCTACTCGAATTCACATTTTCTCTATTTTTGCATACTCAATATTTTTCATATTTTTGTAACATTACTTAATTCTATTCAGTTACATTCTGTATTGTGTACAATAAACATTGTTATATTTCACTGCTGAATCTTTGTACATTCGTTTAATAAAATCATTTTTTTGTTGTTAACATACTCCTGTAACTTAACTGGCGCAGTCGGTAGGATATTTAGGCGTAATTATTCAAAAATAAATTTGCGTTTTGTTTGTACGATTTACTGGATATCGCAACGGAAGTGTCCGCAAACCTGCATCAAAGACTTTTACAAGTACGAGTGCACTTCGTGCAGAAGTAGAAGTCGCCAACCAGCCCTGAAGAATACAGAGCTGCCACGACCAGGTTCATCGTTCCAGCACAGAGAAATCGTCGGAACAAATCAATGGACAAATTGATTTTGATCAAGTAAGTGCACTTGTCATTTAGAGAATTGATTGATATCAATACCGATTCAGTAAGTGAAACAGAATCAGATTCTGACCAATCCTGTAACTCACCAAACCAAATTTATAATAATAATCAAAATAACTTATTATTTGACGATCTAGAAAATAGAATAGATAGTCTAAACTTAACAATCATGACAACCCCTGTATTAAAAAGAGAATACCTCGACATGATTCCCGAATTTCCCGGCGATACTAAATTACTCTCCAGATTTATTGAAATCTGCGAAAATTTAGTTAATAAATTTTATGTCACAGCTGACCCCGCTGATTTTCAAAACGAATGGCTTATGTCTAGCATATTAACAAAAATCAAAGGCAAACCTGCGGTTAATATCGCCAGTTGCACAATCTCTGATTGGAACAGTCTAAAGACAGCGTTATTGAACACATATCAAGATAAACGCGATTGTTTTACATTGAATATCGAAATGACAGAATTGAGACAAACAAATGAAAATGCTTTTGAATTTTTCAATACAGTTCAGGATCTACTTAATTTGCAAGTTTATTACTTGACAAATAAGATAGAATCAGCCAGTGCTAAAGTATGAATTGCCTATTTTCAAAAATATGCAACAAGAATTCTCTTGCGTGGTTGAAAGGATCCCCTAGGACATTTGTTAAGAACTAAAAATCATGAAGATCTAAATTCTGCTCTCAATATGCTCACTAACGAATTTCAATTAGAAAGCAAACAACGTCATCAAAATTTCAATTTAAAACAAAAACCAATACCGATCAACCAAAATACCAGCCATCGATCACCCGTTACACGAAATATTCCTCAATTAATATACCGACCATTACCAAATAACAGCTTTAACAAACCTCAATTTCAAAATCAAATGGTCAAACAAAATTCTTTTAAGCCAAATTCATATAACAATTTTATTCCTAAACAACCGAAACCAACATCAATGAGCATAAGCACTAATCAGACTTTTAGACCTAAACCCGGACCATCTGGTTATAATAATTATAGATAACAACATAATTACTTTCAATACCACACCCAACGTGCACCAGACTTCACTTTTGAAGAATTGCATAACACCGAAATACTAGACTTAGACCCAGTAGACCCCGACAATAGTAATGCTATCATTGAAGAAATCGACTCCGAATACGATAATTACAACCAGCAATATGACGAAAATTATTTTTTAGAGAAGAATGCCTCGGAAACAGAATTGAATCACTAAATTTATCTCACAATCAAAGTGAATTGCCTTTTATTATTTATCCCGAACATATTCTAAAAGTATTAATTGACACAGGCAGCACTCGATCGTTTATCAAACCAGAAATTGCTTATAAATATTTTCAAAACAAAATTCAAAACGACTTCTTCAAAATTACAACAGCACATGGCACTTCAACCGAAAATTCTAGTGTAATATTACCATGTTCAAAATTATTTCAAAAACCTGATATATTCCTTAAATATTATTTATTTGATTTTCATAATCAGTTCGACATTTTATTGGGCCTAGATAATTTGAAATTGTTAGATATTATTCTTGACATTGGCCGAGAGAAAATGACACCAACTCAGAGTATTAAATTACATTATTTAAAAATTATGCCATGATCCAACTATATAAACATTTCTGCAAAATCAGAGAAAATTATTAGCTTTCATATCAATAATATAGAAAACGGCGAAGTTTTTATAACGGAAACATTTGTTGATAATTTAATTATTCCAGAGGGCATAGCCAAAATTGAAAACCGATACAACAAACAATATTACCGTTGTACCCCATGAAAATTTTGAAATAAATAATGTAAATTTCCAAAACACAAATTTAGACAATGATCTTGATTTCACAAAAATTAGAACCGATCATATGAACCCGGAAGAGCAAAACGAATTTTTAAAATTAATAACAGAATATTCAGACATCTTTCATACTGATAATAAATCTCTTACTTTTTCTAATGATGTCAAATATCACATCCAAACAAAAGATGAAATTCTAGTTTACAGTAAAACCTATAGATATCCGGAAGTACATCGGAAAGAAGTAAAAAATCAAATTGACAAAATGTTAGAACAAAACATCATCATACCGTCCCACTCTCCTTGGTCCTCTCCTGTATGAGTAGTGCCAAAGAAATTAGACGCGTCGGGAAAAAAGAAATGGCGTATAGTTATTGACTATCGTAAGCTCAACGAGAAGACGATAGATGATAAGTATCCCATTCCTAATATAAATTCACTTTTGGATAAACTCGGTAGATGTCAGTATTTCACAACTTTGGATTTAGCATCTGGATTCCATCAGATAGAGATGCATCAAAATGATATATTTAAAAAACAGCGTTTAGTACCGAATCTGGGCACTATGAATTTCTTCGGATGCCATTTGGATTAAAAAATGCCCCCGCGACATTTCAGCGAATAATGCACAACGTACTTCAAAATTTGACTAACGAAATTTGCGTAGTTTACTTGGATGATGTAATAATCTTTAGCACTAGCCTGCAGGAGCACATCCAAAGTTTACGCGCTGTATTTGACCGATTGAGTAAAGCTAATTTAAAAATTCAACTCGATAAATCAGAGTTCTTTCAACGCGAAGTTGCATATTTAGGCCATATAGTTACCCCACAAGGTGTAAAACCAAACCCGGAAAAAATTAATGCAATCAAAAACTATCCCATACCAAAAACAGTAAAACAAATAAAAGCATTCCTCGGTTTATTAGGGTATTACAGAAAATTTATAAAAGATTTTGCGAACATTACAAAACCGTTCACAAAATGTCTGAAAAAGGGAGCAGTAATAAATATAAAAGATCAAAATTATATTAATTGTTTTAATAAATGTAAAAAACTATTAACAAACGAGCCGATACTGCAATATCCCGATTTCACGAAACCGTTCAATTTAACAACCGATGCAAGCAACGTGGCTATTGGTGCTGTTTTATCACAAGGACCGATAGGCTCTGACCTACCGATCGCTTATGCGAGTCGAACCCTCAACGATTCAGAACAAAATTATTCAAATATCGAAAAGGAACTCCTCGCTATAGTTTGGGCCACAAAATATTTTCGCCCCTATCTATTCGGACGAAAATTTAAAATTATAACTGACCACAAACCCCTCCAGTGGTTATCCTCACTCAAGGAACCAAATTCTAAATTAATACGATAGAGATTCAAATTGGAGGAATTCGACTTTGAAATTTTATATAAAAATGCTGATGCACTATCACGTATAGAATTGAACGTAAATTCTGTAGAACCGGAAGTTCAAAATTTCTTTGACTACATAAAAAATTTTAACGACAACTTCAACCCTGATAACGAATCAATGATTGCGGAACCCGACAATGACCGAAATTCTGACTCTGACAATACGATCCACTCCAACCAAGAAAATCCTATTTTTGGTATCACAATTAGCGACTCCCCTGTGAACGTTGGCAAAAACCAACTGTTTATATTTGAAGTCACTCACTCACCAGCCAAACTCAAATACAGTAAAATTTACACTGACAAAACAAGAATTCACATACAAATCTCACAAGAAAATTTCGAAACAGACGTTATAAATTTTGTAAAAGAATTCATAATTCCAAAAGTCAAATATTCCTTGTTTATTGAACAACCAATATATGAAAAATTCTCTATTGTAATGCAAACACACTTTAAGAATACAGAAATAAATTTTGTTAAGTGTAATAATAAATTAATTGATGTTGAATTAGATAACGAAATTAATAATATATTTAAACAATTTCACGAAGGAAAAACGAATCATCGTGGAATCCTCGAAACACACAACCAAATTAAAAATATTTACTATTGGCCAAATCAATATAGAACCATCACAAACTATATTAAGCAGTGTGAAATTTGCTTACAAGCTAAATACGAAAGAAATCCTATTAAAACCAAATACAATATAACACCAACACCCGACAAACCCTTTCATACAATACACATTGACACACTCACTTTACAAAACTCTAAATTTTTGACGATAATAGACGCATTTTCCAAATACGCACAAGCCTATTTGACAAATTCTATTTTCTAGTTCTAAACCCCCGGACTCAAACGGAGTGATAGAGAGATTCCACTCGCCACTAATCGAACACATTCGTCTTTTTAACATACAAGAAAATTTCAAAAACGAGCCTATTAAACCAAAGTAAATTACGCTTTATTAGCTTATAATAATACCAATCACATAACAACTGGACTGAAACCCGTAGAAATTATATCCGGACATTTTGACTCAAATCCACTCCTCGAAATAGATTTGGAAAAACAAGTGACTCAAGATTACGTTCAAAACCATAAAGAAAGGATGAAATTGACCTATAAATCAATCAACGAACGAATACAAAATAATAAATCCAAAACTATTCAAAATTTAAACGAAAACCGCGAAAATCTTCCCGAAATTCCGGACACCGTGTTTGTTCATAATAAACAAAAAGTAAACAAAACTCGAAACCCAAAATTTAAAAAGGAACAAGTTGTAAAAGTAAACAAAAAACTTGAAATTGCAGAAATTAAAGTAGATGAGAGAAATAAAAAACAACCCAAATTCACTTGTCAAATATAAAACGACCACGAAAGATTACTGATAAGAAATCCGATATTCCAGGTCCCTTCTCATCACAATAACCCTTGGACTAGAAATTAAAGACATTACCAATAATCTTGGACTACTAACGCTGAAATTAGGAACAGCTAGACTACAACAAAAAACACACCCTCATTCATTACTATGACTTGAATCCTATTCTGATAAATTATAACAACTTAAACAAACAATACGAAAATCTAAACCAAATTGTAATCGAAGACAAATTAAATGCAAAAGAATTTGACAATAACAATAAAATAATTCATCACTTACAAAATTCCATAACCAACAAATTTGAACACCTCAATATTCATTATACAATAAAGAGAAATAATAAAATAATAATAAAATCGATAACCGGTAATTTGGATGCAGAAGACGAAAAACGGTACGATAAAATCCTGAAACACCTGCAATTTAATCTAAACAAATTAATCGAACAAATAAAAAATCAATATTCTGTCAATCACCAACTGATCGATCAATTTAATAAAACAATCGAAATAATCAGGCATAACGAATTAGAATTAAAATCAAAGGTTGAGCAATTGTCGCATGTTATCCCAAACGATTTGCAAAGTAGTATTTTCTACATCTTCGAAATTTATAATCAATTAACGACATTATTTACATTAATTTTAAATACTTTACAAGAAATCGAGAATTCTCTAACTTTTTGCAAATTGCATGTAATGAACCCCAGTGTAATCAAAATCAATGAACTAAATTTAGAATTGAATAAAATTTATAAGCATTATAAAAACAAAATTTCGTTAGAACCAACCCCAGAGAATATGCTACAAATTGAAAAATTACTTAATCTGAATTGCAAATTAGAATCAGATAAAATTATTTATTTTATTGACATTCCTATAAATTATGAAAAAGATTTTGAGTTACTTTCTGAAATCGGTTGATGATCAGTTAATTTGTCTGAATGATATTTGTACCAAAAATATTATATACCAAAGTCCCAACAAAATAAATCACATACCAAAAGACACCTGCGAGAAGAACATAATCCTGCACAATAATAACAAAAATTGCCAGTACACTAAATTAAATTTGAAACAAAATCACGTCGAATATATTGAAGAAATAAATCAATACTTGGCTATCTTTCCCACAGAAGAAACTGTTCAAGAAGCTTGCGAACAAAAACTAAAAGGAATTTTTCTATTAAAAGAAAACAACTGCGAAATAAAAATCAAATATCAATCACTAAATTTCAAAGCAGGAACATTTGGGAAGCCCATCTTATTAGAAAATTTCAAGATCCAAATCAACACCAGTCAAATCCCAAAATTGGCAATCGAACTCAAGAATATTCAAGATCTGAACCTTCCAATCAACAAGTTCGAGGACTTAATCACCGATGACGACTTCGAGCTCAACACCACTAATTATTTAATTATTATCCTGTACGTATTACTGATGTTGACAGGTATTGCAATTACTAGTTCCCTTCTGTGGAAGAAACTCTCAAGCCAGAAGAAGCCCAGGAGCGAAGACGATGAACTCCGATCAAGGCCAACCCCATCTCACTCCCAGGTGAACCTCCCCGGCGATGCCAGATTCTAAGGGTGGAGGAGTTAGAAGTACAACTTCTCACGTAAACTGCTGACCATGCTAAGTCCCAGACGTTACTCGAATCCACATTTCCTCTATTTTTGCATACTCAATATTTTTCATATTTTTGTAACATTACTTAATTCTATTCAGTTACATTCTGTATACTGTACAATAAACATTGCTATATTTCACTGCTAAATCATTGTACTTTCGTTTAATGAAATCATTTTTTTTGTTGTTAACTTACTCCCGTAACTTAACTTTCATATTCATGCTTTAGGATCTATACCATATTTGGTTTTAGCTTTAGACATGCAAAAGTGACGAAAACGTGGTACCAATCAGATAATAAACATTCAATTTTCGAGTGTCATTTTAATGAATACGTTGTATATTGTAAGCTACATGGGCTGGATTCTGGAGTACCTACCACACTTGAAATTGCAAATTTCTTGTTGCAATGTTTTCTTTTAGTTAAAATATGATTAAGAAATATAAAATTCGGGCGCAAAAGCAAATATTTATATGATTTTTTACAAAAATAAAGTGAGATTTTACCTATCCTTGAAATTGATATTTTTGTTAAAACATTCATATTCATGCTTTAGGATCTATACTATAAATGGTTTTAGCATTGGACATGCAAAAGTGACCAAAACGTGGTACCAATCAGATAATAAACATTCAATTTTCGGGTGTCATTTTAATGAATACGTTGTATATTGTAAGCTACATGGGATCGTTTCTAGAATACCTACCACACTTGAAAAAACAATTTTCTTGTTGCAATGTATTCTTTTAGCTAAAATATGATAAAGAATTATAAAATTCGAGCGCGGAAGCAAATATATATATAATTTTTTTTTTTATAAAAATTAAGTCAGATTTTACCTATTCTTAAAATGGATATTTTTGTTAAAACATTTATATTCATGCTTTAGGATCTATACTACGGATGGTTTTAGCATTGGACATGCAAAAGTAACTAAAACGTAGTACTAATCAAATAAAAAAACATTCAATTTTCGGGTTTCATTTTAATGATTACGTTGTATATTGTAAGCTACATAGGCTCGATTCTAGAATACCTACCACACTTGAAATAGCAATTCACTTGTTGCAATGTTTTCTTTTAGCTAAAATATAATAAAGAATTATAAACTTCTGGCAGGGATGCAAATATTTATATGATTTTTTACAAAAATAAAATGTGGTTTTACCTATTTTTGATATAGATATTTTTGTTAAAACATTCATATTCATGCTGTAGGATCTATACTATAGATGGTTTTAAGCTTTGGACATGCAAAAGTGATCAAAACGTGGTACCTATCAGATAATAAACATTCAATTTTCGGGTGTCCTTTTAATGATTACGTTATATATTGTAAGCTACTTGGGCTGGATTCTAGAATACCTACCACAATTGAAATAGCAAATTTCTTGTTGCAATATTTTCTTTTAGCTAAAATATGATAAAAAATTGTGAAATTCGGGCGCAAAAGCAAATATTTATATGATTTTTTACAAAAATAAAGTCAGATTTTACCTATTCTTGAAATGGATATTTTTGTTAAAACATTCATATTCATGCTTTAGGATCTATACAATAGATGGTTTTAGCATTGGACATGCAAAAGTGACCAAAACGTGGTACCAATCAGATAATAAACATTCAATTTTTGGGTGTCATTTTAATGAATACGTTGTATATTTTAAGCTACATGGGCTGGATTCTAGAATGCCTACCACACTTGAAATAGCAATTTTCTTGTGGCAATGTTTCCTTGTAGCTAAAACATGATGAAGAATTATAAAATTCTTGCGCGGAAGCAAAAATTTATATGATTTTATAAAAAAATAGTCAGATTTTACCTATTCTTGAAATGGATATTTTTGTTAAAACATTCAGATTCATGCTTTAGGATCTATACTGTGGATGGTTTTAGTATTGGACATGCAAAAGGGACCAAAACGTGTTACCAATCAGATAATAAACATTCAATTTTCGGGTGTCATTTTAATGAATACGTTGTATATTTTAAGCTACATGGGATGGATTCTAGAATACCTACCACTCTTGAAATAGCATATTTCTTGTAGCAATGTTTTCTTTTAGGTAAAATATGATGAAGAATTATAATATTCGGGCGCGGAAGCAAATATTTATATGATTTTTTACAAAAATAAAGTCAGATTTTACCTATTCTTGAATTGGATATTTTTGTTAAAACATTCATATTCATGCTTTAGGATCTATACTATAAGTGTTTTAGCATTGGACATGCAAAAGTGACCAAAACGTGGTAGCAATCAGAAAATAAACATTTAATTTTCGGGTGTCATTTTAATGAATACGTTGTATGTTGTAAGCTACATGGGCTGAATTCTAGAATACGTACCACACTTGAAATAGCAATTTTCTTGTTGCAATGTTTTCGTTTAGGTAAAATATGAAGAAGAATTATAAAATTCGGGCGCGGAAGCAAATATTTATATGATTTTTTACAAAAATAAACTCAGATTTTACCTATTCTTGAAATGGATATTTTTGTTAAAACATTCATATTCATGCTTTAGGATCTATACTATGGATGGTTTTAGCATTGGACATGCAAAAGTGACCAAAACGTGGTACCAATCAGATAATAAACATTTAATTTTCGGGTGTCATTTTAATAAATACGTTGCATATTGTAAGCTACATGGGCTGGATTCTAGAGTACCTACCACACTGGAAATAGCAATTTTCTTGTTGCAATGTTTTCTTTTAGCTAAAATATAAAAAAGAATTATAAAATTCGGGCGCGGAAGCAAATATTTATATGATTTTTTACAAAAATAAACTCAGATTTTACCTATTCTTGAAATGGATATTTTTGTTAAAACATTCATATTCATGCTTTAGGATCTATTCTGTGAATGTTTTTAGCATTGGACATGCAAAAGTGACCAAAACGTTGTACCAATCAGATAATAAACATTCAGTTTTCGGGTGTCATTTTAACATAGGCTGGATTCTTAGAATACCTACCACACTTGAAATAGGAATTTTCTTTTTGCAATGTTTTCTTTTAGCTAAAATATGATGAAGAATTATAAAATTCGGGCGCGGATTCAAATATTTATATGATTTTTTACAAAAATAAAGTCAGATTTTACCTATTCTTGAAATGGATATTCTTGCTTTAGGATCTATACTATGGATGGTTTTAGCATTTGACATGCAAAAGTGACCAAAACGTGGTACCAATCAGATAATAAACATTCAATTTTTTCGTTATTATTACTATGTCGTCTGCATACGCTATTATTTGTCTTCCCCCTGTTCTGAGGGTTCCTTTTTTTACTTATCTCATGGTATATTCCAGTGCTAGATTAAATAATGTGGCAGATAAAGCATCACCTTGTTTTACACCTTTATTTGTTAATATATCTTCCGTTTCTCCTTTTTGTGTTTTAATTCGTATTTTTGATGTTTTCATAATCATTGCTATCAATCTTCTTAATTTGTTTGGTATTTGTAGTACTTTTAAAGCTTTCATTAGTTGCTGTCTTTTAATTGAGTCAAAGGCTTGTCTGAAGTCAATGAACAGAATCTCGGTGTTTATGTTGTGCTCAAGTGTTTTTTCCATTATCTGTTTAATAATATGTATTGCGTCTGTGGTAGATTTTCCTTTCATAAAACCACATTGTTAATTTTCGATAAATCTTGCTGATTCATTTGTTATTCTTCTTTGTATTAGTGTTGACATTATTTTATAGGTAGTGTTCAGTAACGTGATTCCTCTGTAGTTTTCGCATATTTGTTGGCTTCCTTTCTTATGTATTGTTACAGCTTGTCCTGTTTCCCATTTTTTCGGTATTTCTTCCTCCCTCCATATTTTTACTATAAGTTCATGGATGTGTTTCTGTATTGCTTCGCCTCCGTACTTTAATAATTCCATATTAATATTGTCGCTTCCAGGTGTTTTACCGTTGCGACTATTTTTTATAATTTCTTTTACTTCCTCTAGAGTTGGTTCTGCTATGTGTTTTTCGTTTTCTTTTGGTAATTCACTTTTTATTTCCTGTTCCTCTTCTGTGAGTAGTTCGTAGTTCCTTAAAATAATCTGTCCATACCTTTTTGTATTGTTCTTCAGATTCTGCTAGTTGCCCATTTTTATCCTTTATCCCATTTGTCTTGGTCTTATATATTTTAGTTTGTTCTTTTATTTCCTTGTAAAATCTTTTTGTGTTTCTGTTTGCTCTTTCATTCTCAATATTTTTTATTGGATTTTCTATTGATATTCTTTTGTTTTTCCTAATAATTTTATTACATTCCTTTTTTTTTCTCATACTTCTCCTTGTCCTCTTTTTTATTTGTTCTTAAATATGTTAATCTTACGTTTCTCTTTTCATTTAGTATTATTTTTATTTCTTCATTAAACCAGGCTTTCTTATTTTTTGCATTCTTATTTTCATGTCCTATCCATTTTTGAGCAGCGTCGTTAATACATCTTTTTATCCAGCACCATTTTTTTCTATATCTTCCATTTTATGTTCTTCCTTTTTTATGTTTTTTTCTACCTCCTCTTCGTATTTCTCTCTCGAGCTTTAATTGTTTATATATTCTATATTCCATTTAATTCTCGTTATATTTTTTCTATCACTTGTTTTAACTTTGTTTTGTATCTTTGTTGTTACCATATAGTGATCCGAGTCGGCACATGCTCCTCTGTATGTCCTTACGTTTAGTATCGAAGATTGCCTCTTTTTCGTTACAAGTACGTGGTCTATTTGTGTTTGAGTCTTATTGTCTGGTGCTGTCCATGTTACTTTATGTATTTTGGGGTGTTTATACTTCGTGCTACTTATTATCATGTTAGTCTTTATTGCTAATTCGCATAACTTTTGCCCATTATCATTTGTTCTTTCATGTATTGTGTGTGTACCTGCGACTTGTTGTATGTAGTTCTCTCTTTCTATCTGTGCGTTAAAGTCGCCCATTATAATGCTTAGGTCTTCCTTCGGTATTTTTTCAATTTCCTCTTCCAGATTCTCATAAAAATCTTCTTTCCTTTCATTTGTTGCATTCTTCGTAGGTGCATACACATTTAATATCTATATGTTGACAGGTGATCCTTCTATTCTAATGTATGCCAACCTTTCATTAATTGCTTTAAATTCTATTATTTTTTCTTTTAATTTTTTTAAAACTATGAATGCTACCCCATATTTCCCCTGTTTATCTCCGGAATATAATGTTGTATAGTAATTCTTCTTGATTATACCTTCACCGCCCCATCTTGTTTCCTGAATCGCTGCCAGATTAATATCATATCTTTTCAATTCTTGCGCTACTTCTTCCCTCTTTCCTGGTTGGAGCATCGTTCTTATATTCCATGTACTAAATTTTAACGTTTTGTTCTATTTCCTATTTACTTTTTTTGTTTTAATTGTATTTATTGCCTTTCCCTTATCTTTATATCCTTTTCCTAGCTTTCCGTATTCCATATTGCCATCCTCGTTCTCCATTGTTAGTTGTTTAAGTTTTTTGGAGCTTTATCCTCCTGTTTTTCTATATTCATCTTCTCTTCATCCCATATATACCAAGTCTCATTTATTTTCAGTTTTTTATAGCCAATTCTTATTCTATTTCCTTTATTTTTCTCATCTTTTGCCAATTTTAAAATTTCTTTTTGTATTTGCATCTCTTTATTAGTCATTTCACTTTCTATGTAAGTTTTTGTCCCTGT
This sequence comes from Stenolophus ochropezus, assembly GCA_035578165.1. Taxonomy (NCBI): domain Eukaryota; kingdom Metazoa; phylum Arthropoda; class Insecta; order Coleoptera; family Carabidae; genus Stenolophus; species Stenolophus ochropezus. The sequence continues at coordinate 881,230 of JAQOWZ010000051.1, read as the reverse complement.
AAGTTTGTTTTTATTTTTTAATATTTTTATTTTATCTTCCCAATTCTCTATTTTGGCAATGGTAACTTTTTTATCCCCTTTTCCTTTCTTATGGGTTTCTTTAACTCTGATGTCTATTCCTAATTTGTTTTTTATAAGTTGTTCAACATCCTGATTGTTGTTTATATTCTGTTCTCCTTTAATTACGATATTGTTACGTTTTTCAATTTTTTCTTTCTTCTCTTCCATTGTTTCTAAAGCTATTATTTTCCCTTTTAAAACCTTTATTTCCTATGTCATCAATTTTTCTTTTGTTTTTAAATCTTTGACTTCTTGTTTTAATGTATTTATTACTTCATGGAAACCTTTATGTAATTCCTGCATTTCCTCTCGTATTTCTGTCCGTAATTCTTGAGTTTCTTCTCTGTGTTGTTTGTTTTCCTTCTTCATCGATTTTATCTCCTCCTTTATTGTTATTAGCATCCTTACTATTTCATTTTCTTCTGATTTTATGACTTTGCGTTTAGCAACTGGTGATCTCGATGTCTTCCTACTTTTACTGAAGACCATATTATCACTTATGTTGCTGACACTGGAACTTCTAGTAAATTTACGTTCGTCATCTTCCATCTTTGTACGCCTAATTGGAAACTTCTGCGGTCCTTAGGTGTTTTCGTGGTTGCTGTTTAACTCGATGTAAAATTTGTTAAGGTTTGCTTGTTATTATTTTTAGGTTATGTTATGCTTAAAATTTTCGAAGAGTACTTTTAAAAAGGATACGGCTTCTTCTGCACAGATAACACTTCCTGTTCTTTATCTGACCTTTAACTACCACTTCCTTAGCAGATTCTTCTTTTCAGATTTAGATATTAATACAAATTTCTTTTTATATTGCGGCTATTCAAACTATCAACTGTCATGGTCCTTGAAATGGATACTTTTGTTAAAACATTCATATTCATGCTTTCGGATCTATACTGTAGATGGTTTTAGCATTGGACATGCAAAAGTGACCAAAACGTAGTACCAATCAGATAATATGAAATAGCAATTTTCTTGTTGCAATGTTTTCTTTCAGCTAAAATATGATGAAATATTGTAAAATTCGGGTGCGGAAGCAAATATTTATATGATTTTTTACAAAAATAAAGTCAGATTTTACCTATTCTTGAAATGGATATTTTTGTGTAAAACATTCATATTCATGCTTTAGAATCTATTCTATGGATGGTTTTAGCAAAAATATGATGAAGACTTATATAATTCGAGGGCGGAAGAAAATATTTATATGATTTTTTATAAAAATAAAGTCAGATTTCACCTATTCTTGAAATGGATATTTTTGTTAAAACATTCATATTCATGCTTTAGGATCTATACTATGGATGGTTTTAGCAATGGACATGCAAAAGTGACCAAAACGTGGTACCAATCAGATAATAAACATTCAATTATCAGGTGTAATTTTAATGAATACTGTAGCGAACCCAGGGTCGCGGCGCGGGCGGCGGCCGCTAGCGCACAGGTCAAAACACGTCCGTTCGCTCCCTGTTGTTCTGATCGGGGTCGGCGAATATTCGAGAAATTAAAAGGTCAAAGAATATTCGAGAATGAAGCGTTTTAATATAAATACCCCAAGCAAAAGATCGCAAAGACAGTCTTATGTTGATACGGCTAGTGAACAGATGGTGATATAAATAAATAGACAGTGATATAAATAGTGTTGAAATAAATATTGCGCAGTTCTAATTGTTTAAATAAATTATCTTAGTGTTTAAGTCTTTAGTAATAATTTTTAGTCTTAAATAAGTATTTATATTTGTTAATTCTTAGTGATAGTTATTTTTAATTATTCTTTATAATTCATATTTCTTTAATTAAACTTAGTTATATAAATATTAGTGTTTTAATCAATTTTACACTTCACCTAAATAAATAAAACGTTACAATTGGTGTCAGGTGTGGGGTTATTAATAAACTGTGAAGTGTAAATAAAAATAAATAAAATGGCTACTAAACAAGTAAAATTAAGTGAATTAAAAGTGGCTGATCTCAAGAGGGAGCTGGAAGAACGAGAGTTAGAGACATCGGGAACCAAGACTGTTCTACAACATCGTCTACGGCAAGCTCTAATAGAAGCTGGTGAAAATCCTAATGATTTTCTATTCGAAATTGATGATTTTATTAAATCATTAGAATAAAAATTGGAGCAGAGTTCTAGAACTTTCGAACAGAAATTAGAACAAAAATTCGAGGAAAGTTCTAGAAAATCTGAGGAAAATTCTCGAACATTGAAAGAAGAGTTGCTAGAAAATTCTAAAGCTTTAGAACAAAAATTAGAAGAAAATTAAGCTATTATTAATTAATTAATTAAACTAGCTGAAACTTCTAGAACTTTAGAAGACAAATTAATAGAAAATTTCAGAAGTTTAGAACAAAAATTGGAAGAAAAATTAACAGAAAATTCGAGAACTTTAAAAGAAGAATTAAAAGAAAAGTCTAGAATGTTGGAAGAGAGAATAGAAATTTACGAGAAGAAAGTTGAAGAGTTGCAGCAAAATTTCTCTAAAATTACGCCAGCGGTGTCAAATTCTAATGTGGCAGATATAATTCAAGAAAACAAAATAGTAAAAGTGGAACATAATTCAAAACTGCACATTAAAACACCCGAATTCGACGGCATGTCATCATGGCCGAATTATGTAAAACAATTTGAAGCCGCTGCCAAAGCAAATGGTTGGACATCTAAGGAGAAGGCTACAGCGCTGACAGTTTCACTGCGTGGAGAAGCCATCGATATCCTACAGACGCTAAAAGAGGATGAACAGGAAGACTACGAACAACTTGTTAAGCGATTGGATATGCGATATGGCAATACGCATTTGGAGCAGGTGTACCAGACGCAATTGAGGAACCGGTATCAAAATTCTAAAGAGAACTTGCAAGAATTTGAAGCTGACATAGCTCGCCTGGTTCGTCTTGCACATCCTACAGCCCCTGACAGCGTTTTGGAATGCCTAGCCACTCTAGCATTTATCTATGGGGTCCGTGACAGTGAAACTCAACAAGCACTGCGATTGGCTTGACAAAAAACTCTGGTTGATGCACTTTCATATGCCTTAGATCATGAAGCTGCAAAACAAGCTTCACGCAACCAATCGCGAGTGCGAAATATCGATGCTGAGAGGTCCGAAGACACCGAAGATCTAGAAGACAAGATAAGACGAATTACGTCTGAAATTAATGCTGCTGGAAGAAAGAAACTCCGCTGTTGGAATTGCGGTGAATTAGGTCACCCGCAAAGGCTCTGCAGAAAACAACAGAAGAAAGCAGAACCAAGAAAGGATGAAAAGGAGTCGGGAAACTAGTTCGGGTTGATGCGAAGGGGCAATCGTCGACCCGTAAACCAGTAGCCCCAAAATCTATTAGTTATGTCGCATCCATTCATCATCGAGCTAACAGCATCAATGTAGACGGCTCTATCGACAGAAGGCCGCTTAAAATGTTGTTGGATACGGGTGCGACAAAAACAATAATCAGACCCGACGTAGCAAGAGAAATATGCAGAAAACACCTACTTCCAACAAAGTGGCAGATACGCACAGCCACCGGAGAACAAGCTACCGCATCTGGAGAAATAGATCTGAGCATCACTGTTGGAAAAACGTGCATTAAACATCGTGTGCTGGTAGCTGATGTAGAAGATGAATTCATTCTCGGCATGGACATTATGAAAAAGCATGGATTTAAACTTGACCTGAAGAATGGGGTGATGATGGTCAATGATGAAGAATTGGTATTAAATCCACGAGACGACAATGCCATGCGAGTATTAATAACGGAAGATGTCACCCTCCCAGAACGGAGTGAGTCAATCGTAGAAGCACAGTTAGAGGGTAGCTTCTGTGAGGGAAACATTTTCATGCTCCAGCCGAAAAATGACGATGCTAAAACTGGGACTGGAGTTGTAATTGGGAAGACCTTGCTCAAAACCGACAAGGTTATCCCAGTTCGAGTAATGAACATAAATTTTTATCCCGTTATACTGAAGAAAGGGACCATAGTAGGAGAATGCTCAACGGTATCATCGATTATTCGAACTGTAAAGGCCAAAGACAACACATCCTGCGAAGTTCCAGACATTCTAATCAAAGAGCTGTCATCATCGTTCCAGGACTTGACTGCCGACCAGAAAACCAAGGCTAAGAACTTAATTGGGACCTTTCAAGATGTGTTCCAATTTGACAAGAAGGACAAAGGACGAACCAATGTAGTCCATCATAAAATAGACACCGGAGACGCAAGACCCATCCGCCAAACAGCAAGAAGATTACCACTGGTGAAGCGGGAAGAAGCAGAAGAAATTATAGAGGATATGAGAACGGAAGGTGTGATTGAACCTTCAAACAGTCCATGGGCTTCACCAGTGGTGCTAGTGAAGAAGAAGGATGGCTCTACAAGATTTTGCGTCGATTATCGTCAACTTAACAACGTGACGAAGAAGGATAGCTACCCGCTACCCCGAATAGACGATACTCTGGACACATTGGCAGGATCAAAGATTTTCTCTACTCTTGATCTAAAGAGCGGATACTGGCAAGTGGATTTAGACCCAAGAGACAAAGAAAAGACGGCATTTACCATCGGTACCGGTCTTTGGCAATTTACTGTTATGCCATTTGGGCTCTGCAATGCCCCTGCAACGTTTGAACGGCTTATGGAAACCGTGTTGGCTGGACTGTCGTGGAAAACGTGTTTGGTCTATCTCGACGATATTATTGTGGTAGGAAAAACGTTCGAGGACCACATGAAGAACTTGGAAGAGGTTTTCCAAAGATTGAGACAGGCTAACCTGAAACTCAGTCTAAAGAAGTGTCACTTATTTCAAAAAGAAGTGCATTATCTTGGACACGTAGTTTCTGGTAAGGGCATTGCAGTTGACCCGGAGAAAATAAGGGCTGTGAGTGACTGGCCAGTACCGAGGGATAAACATGAATTGAGAAGTTTCCTTGGTCTCTGTACATATTACCGACGTTATGTACCTGGATTTGCCAACATAGCGAAGCCATTGACAAGGCTTACTGAAGAAGGCAGAAAATTTATCTGGAAGATGGACTGTCAAGCTGCGTTCAAACAACTTAAATATTCCTTGACAAGCGCACCTGTTCTAAGTTATCCTTTACCAGAAGGAGAATTCGTTCTAGATACAGATGCCAGCAACGTTGGAATTGGTGGCGTTCTCTCCCAGATACAAGAAGGACAAGAGAAGGTTATTGCCTATTTTAGTAAGACCTTGTCAAAACCAGAGAGGAATTATTGCGTCACCAGAAAAGAACTTTTGGCTGTCGTGAAATCCGTGGAGCACTTCTACAAATATTTGTACGGTAGAAGATTTCTTATAAGAACTGACCACGCTGCTCTCAAATGGCTGCTACAATTTAAGAATCCTGAAGGTCAGGCAGCTAGGTGAATTGAAAGATTGCAAGAATATAACTTCGTTATTGAGCATCGAGCAGGTACAAGCCATCGTAATGCTGACGCATTATCAAGAAGACCTTGCCAGGACGAATGCAACCATTGCAGTCGTCTAGAAGAAAAACTCTCGACCATCGCCAGAACAACAGTAGTGAATGATAGTTGGCAAACGGAAGACCTTCGCAAAGACCAAGAGAATGACTCGGACTTGAAAATTATACGGGATTGGAAACGTGACGATAGTAGACCAGTTTGGGAAGATGTTGCACGACACTCATAAAGTGTAAAATCTTACTGGGCGCAGTGGGACACTATTGTGGTTGAAGAGGGCCTCCTGAAACGTGTCATAGAGAATACTGACGGTACTGTGAGTAGGACCCAGCTGATAATTCCTAGGAATAGAGTACCGGAAGTATTGGAGGAGATCCACGACGGATCTGGACATTTTGGAGTGCATAAAACCCTTGAGAGAGTGCGCCAACGATTTTACTGGGTAAATTGCAAGGAGGATGTTAAAGAGTGGTGCAAGAAGTGTGTGATCTGCGCGGGAAGTAACGGGCCACATAGAAAAAGAAGAGCTCCAATGCGCCAATATAACGTTGGAAATCCCTTTGAACGTATTGCGATTGACGTGGCCGGACCATTCCCCGAAACTGATGATGGAAATAAATACATAGTAGTAGTAATGGACTACTTTACTAAGTGGGTCGAAGCCTATCCATTACCCAACCAGGAAGCCGTAACGGTCGCTGAAGTCTTGGTAAAAGAATGCATCTGCCGATTTGGAGTACCGCGAGAGATACATTCCGACCAAGGAAGGAATTTCGAGTCTGCTCTGTTCCAAAATATCTGTAAGATATTAGGAATAAAGAAAACCAGAACTACTGCATTACACCCGCAGTCTGATGGCATGGTTGAACGGATGAACAGAACAATAAATCGGTATTTGTCAAAGGTAGTCTCTAACCATCAACGAGACTGGGACCGACATCTTCATCTGTTCTTGTTGGCTTACCGTTCATCCGTGCATGAGACAACAGGGCAGACACCAGCAAACATCTTATTCGGGCGGGAGTTGCGCTTACCATGCGACCTGACATTTGGCAGTAAACTCGGTGAAGATCTTGCCGGGGAGGACTATGTGACGGACTTACGGAGAAGAATGAATGACATCCATGAACAAGTCCGTACAACCATTCAAGGTGCCAGCGATCGGATGAAGGACCAGTATGACGTCAAGGCTGAGAAAGGTGGTTATCAACCTGGAAATTTGGTGTGGCTTTATAATCCACAAAGACGTCGTGGCTTATCACCGAAGCTGCAAAAGAATTGGGAAGGTCCCTACGAGATCATCAAAAGAATAAATGATGTGGTCTACAGAATTAGGAAAACACCTAATGGAAAGCCGAGGGTAGTCCACTTCAATCGGTTAGCCCCTTTCGCTGGTGATAACTTTGACGATCATCGTGGAGCGACGGTTCGCCGGGTTGTACCTGAGGAACCTACATTTGAAGACTTTATGGAAAGCCATTCCACTGGTCACAAAGCACGGTATGGCGTTACACGAGAAGAACAACGAGATCTGTTCACCGTGTCCCCAGAATATTCCCTCGCTCACTGTGTAGCGAAAGACATTAAAATGTCCCGCGGCATCGCTTCAGTTTTTAAAAGAAAATTTGGACGAGTACAAGAACTTGCCAACCAACGTCCAACTGTCGGAAAAACGGTACAACTGAAGGATGAGAACGAGGAACGCAAGCGGTACATTTACTATCTCGTTACGAAACAATACTCATATCAGAAGCCGTCATACCGCAATTTATGGGACTCGCTGTGCGATATGAAGGACCATCTGTTGCAGAACGACACCATGAAGCTGGCAGTACCGAAGATAGGCTGTGGACTAGATGGTTTGGATTGGAGGATTGTTAGAAGCATGTTAGAAACAATCTTCCGCTTTACCGGAGTGGAAATTCTAGTCTGCAGCTTCAACTCTACCGGGCAAGAAGAGCTCAAACGGACCATCGACTGTTACTTCTTCAAGACTTCCAGATGCACCAAGGGTGATGCATGCAGATTTCGTCATAACGAACTGTTCCGGGACGAAACAGTCTTAAGGAGGGGGCAATGTAGCGAACCCAGGGTCGCGGCGCGGGCGGCGGCGCGGGCGGCGGCCGCTAGCGCACAGGTCAAAACACGTCCGTTCGCTCCCTATTGTTCTGATCGGGGTCGGCGAATATTCGAGAAATTAAAAGGTCAAAGAATATTTGAGAATGAAGCGTTTTAATATAAATACCCCAAGCAAAAGATCGCAAAGACAGTCTTATGTTAAAACGGCTAGTGAACAGATGGTGATATAAATAAATAGACAGTGATATAAATAGTGTTGAAATAAATATTGCGCAGTTCTAATTGTTTAAATAAATTATCTTAGTGTTTAAGTCTTTAGTAATAATTTTTAGTCTTAAATAAGTATTTATATTTGTTAATTCTTAGTGTTAGTTATTTTTAATTATTCTTTATAATTCATATTTCTTTAATTAAACTTAGTTATATAAATATTAGTGTTTTAATCAATTTTACACTTCACCTAAATAAATAAAACGTTACAATACGTTGTATATTGTAAGCTATATGGGCTGGATTCTAGAATACCTACCACACTTGAAATAGCAATTTTTTAGTTGCAATGTTTTCGTTTAGCTAAAATATGATGAAAAATTATAAAAATCGGGCGCGGAAGCAAATATTTATATGATTTTTTACAAAATAAAGTCAGATTTTACCTATTCTTAAAATGAATATTTTTGTCAAAACATTCATATTCATGGCTTCGGATCTATACTATGGATGGTTTTAAGCATTGGACATGCAAAAGTGACCAAAACGTGGTACCAATCAGATAATAAACATTCAATTTTCGGGTGTCATTTTAATGAATACTTTGTATATTGTAAACTACATGGGCTGGATTCTAGAATACCTACCACACTTGAAACAACAATTTTTTTGTTGCAATGTTTTTTTTTTTAGCTAAAATATGATGAAAAAGTACAAAATTCGGGCGCGGAAGCAAATATTTATATGATTATTTACAAAAATAAAGTCAGATGATACCTATTCTTGAAATGGATAATTTTGTTAAAACATTTATATTCATGCTTTAGGATCTATACTATGGATAGTTTTAGCATTGGACATGCAAAAGGGACCAAAACGTTGTACCAATCAGATAATAAACATTCAATTTTCGGGTGTCATTTTAATGAATACGTTGTATATTTTAAGGTACATGGGTTGGATTCTAGAAAACCTACCACACTTGAAATAACAATTTTCTTGTTGCAATGTTTATTTTAGCTTAAATATGATGAAGAATTATAAAATTCGGGCGTAGAAGCAAATATTTATATGATTTTTTACAAAAATAAAGTCAGATTTGACCCATTCTTGAAATGGATATTTTTGTTAAAACATTCATATTCATGCTTAGGATCTATACTATGGATGGTTTGAAGCATTGGACATACAAAAGTGCCAAAAACGTGGTACCAATTAGATAATAAACATTCAATTTTCGGGTGTCATTTTAATGTATATGTTGTATATTGTAAGCTACATGGGCTGGATTCTAGAAAACCTACCACGCTTAAAATAGCAACTTTCTTGTAGCAATGTTTTCTTGTAGCTAAAATATGATAAAGAATTATAAAAATCGGGTGCGGAAGCAAATATTTATATGATTTTTTACAAAAATTAAGTCAGATTTTACCTAATCTTGAAATGGATATTTTTGTTAAAACATTCATATTCATGCTTTAGGACCTATACTATGGATGGTTTTAGCATTGGACATGCAAAAGTTTAAACCGCGGTACCAATCAGATAATAAACATTCAATTTTCGGGTGTGATTTTAATGAATACGTTATATATTGTGAGCTACAGGGGTTGGATTCCAGAATACCTACCACACTTGAAATAGCAATTTTCTTGTTGCAATGTTTTCTTTTAGCTAAAATATGATGAAGAATTATAAAATTGGAGCGCGGAAGCAAATATTTAAATGGTTTTTTACAAAAATAAAGTCAGATTTTACCTATTTTTGAAATGATTTGTTAAAACATTCATATTCATGCTTTAGGATCTATTCTATGGATGGTTTTAAAAATTGGACATGCAAAAGTGACCAAAACGTGGTACCAGTCAGATAAAATACATTCAATTTTCGGGTGTCATATTAATGAATACGTTGTATATAGTAAGCTACATGGGCTGGATTCTAGAATACCTACCACACTTGAAATAGCAATTTTTTTGTTGCAATGTTTTCTTTTAGCTAAAATATGATAAAGAATAATCAAATTTGGGCGCGAAAGCAAATATTTATATGATTTTTTACAAAAATAAAGTCATACTTTACCTATTCTTGAAATGGATATATTTGTTAAAACATTCATATTCATGCTTTAGGATCTAAACTATAGATGGTTTTAGCATTGGATATTCAAAAGTGTTAAAAACGTGGTATTAATCAGATAATAAACATTCAATTTTCGGGTGTCATTTTAATGAATACGTTGTATATTGTAAGCTACATGGGCTGGATTCTAGAATACCTACCACACTTAAACAGCATCTTTCTTGTTGCAATGTTTTCTTTTGGCTAAAATATGATGAAAAATTATAAAATTTGGGCGCGGAAGCAAATATTTATATGTTTTTTACAAAAATAAGGTCAGATTTTACCTATTCTTGAAATGGATATTTTTGTTTAAACATTCATATTCATGCTTTAGGATCTATACTATGGATGGTTTTATGCATTAGACATGCAAAAGTGACCGAAACGTGGTACCAATCAGATAACAAACATTAAATTTTCATTTTAATGAATACGTTTTATATTGTAAGCTACTTGGGCTGGATTATAGAATACCTACCACACTGGAAATAGAAATTTTCTTGTTGCAAAGTTTTCTTTTAGCTACAATATGATGAAGAATTATAAAATACGGGCGCGGAAGCATATATTTATATGATTTTTTACAAAAATTAAGTCAGATTTTACCTATTCTTGAAATGGATATTTTAGTTAAAACATTCATATTCATGCTTTAGGATCTATATTATGGATGGCTTTATGCATTGGACATGCAAAATTGACCAAAACATGGTACCAATCAGATAATAAACATTCAATTATCGGGTGTCATTTAAAAGAATACGTTGTATATTGTAAGCTACCACACTTGAAATAGCAATATTCTTGTTGCAATTTTTTTTTTTTTACTTAAAATATGATAAAGAATTATAAAATTCGAACGCGAAAGCAAATATTTATATGAATTTGTCAAAAATAAAGTCAGATTTTACTTATTCTTGAAATGGATATTTTGGTTAAAACTTTCATATTCATGCTTTAGGACCTATACAATGGATGGTTTTATGCATTGGACATGCAAAAGTGACCAAAACGTGGTACCAATCAGATAATAAACATTTAATTTTCGGGCGTCATTTCAAAGAATACGTTGTATATTGTAAGCTCCAACACTGGAACTAGCAATTTTCATGTTGCAATGTTTTTTTTTTTTTTAGCTAAAATATGATGAAGAATTATAAAATTCGAACGCGGAAGCATATATTTATATGATTTTTTACAATAAATAAAGTCAGATTTTACCTATTCTTGAAATGAATATTTTTGTTAAAACATTCATATTCATGCTTTAGGATCTATACTATGGATTGTTTTAGCATTGGACATTCAAAAGTGGCCAATACGTGGTACCAATAAGATAATAAACATCCAATATTCAAATGTCATTTTAATGAATACGTTGTATATTTTATGCTACATAGGCTGGATTCTAGAATACCTAACACACTTGAATTAGCAATTTTCATGTTGCAATGTTTTCTTTTAGCTAAGAGATGATGAAGAATTATAAAATTCGGGCGCAGAAACAAATTTTTATATGATTTTTTACAATAATAAAGTCAGATTTTACCTATTCTTGAAATGGTTATTTTTGTTAAAACATTCATAATCATGCTTTAGGCTCAATACTATGGATGGTTTTAGCATTGGACATGCAAAAGTGACCAAAACGTGGTACCAATGAAATAATAAACATTTAATTTTCGAGTGTCATTTTAATGAATACGTTTTACATTGTAAGCTACCACACTTGAAACAGCAATTTTCTTGTTGCAATGTTTTCTTTTAGCTAAATTATGATGAAGAATTATAAAATTTTATCGCGGAGCAAATATTTATATGATTTTTTCAAATATAAAGTCAGATTTTACCTATTTTTTAAATGGATATTTTTGTTAAAACATTCATATTCATGTTTAAGGATCTATACTATGGATGGTTTTATGCATTGAAAATGCAAAAGTGACCAAAACCTGGTACCAATCAGATAATAAACATTCCATTTTCGGGTGTCATTTTAATGAATACGTTGTATATTGTAAGCTACCACACTTGAAATAGCAATTTTCCTGTTGCAATGTTTTCTTTTATCTAACTATGATAAAGAATTATATAATTCGGGCACGGAAGCAAATATTTATATGATTTTTTACAAACATAAAGTCAGATTTTATCTATTCTTGAAATGGTTATTTTTGTTAAAACATTCATATTCATGCTTTAGGATCTATACTATGGATGGTTTTAGCATTGGACATATAAAAGAGACCAAAACGTGGTACCAACCAGATAATAAACATTCAATTTTCGGGTGTCATTTTAATGAATACTTTGTATATTGTAAGCTACCACACTTGAAATAGCAATTTTATTGTTGCAATGTTTTCTTTTAGCTAAAATATGATAAAGATTTATAAAATTCCGGCGCGAAAGCAAATATTTATATCATTTTTTACAAAAATAAAGTCAGATTTTACCTATTCTTGAAATGGATATTTTTGTTAAAACATTCATATTCATACTTTAGGATCTATACTATGGATGGTTTTAAGCATTGGACATGCAAAAGTGACCAAACGTGGTACCAATCAGATAATAAACATTCAATTTTCAGGTGTCATTTTAATGAATACGTTGTATATTGTAAGCTACATGGGCTGGATTCTAGAATACATACCACACTTGAAATAGCAATTTTCTTGTTGCAATGTTTTGTTTTAGCTTAAATATGATAAAGAATTTTAATATTTGGGCGCAGAAGCAAATAGTTATATGATTTTTTACAAAAATAATGTCACATTTTACCTATTCTTGAAATGGATATTTTTGTTTAAAGATTCATATTCATGCTTTAGGATCTATACTATGGATGGTTTAAGCATTGGACATGCAAAAATGACCAAAACGTGGAACCAATGAGATAATAAACATTTAATTTTCGAGTGTCATTTTAACGAATACGTTTTATATTGTAAGCTACCACACATGAAATAACAATTTTCTTGTTGCAATGTTTTCTTTTAGCTAAAATATGATGAAGAATTATAAAATTCGGGCGCGGAATCAAATATTTATATGATTTTTTGCAAAAATAAAGTCAGGTTTTACCTATTCTTGAAATTGATATTTTTGTTTAAACATTCATATTCATGCTATGGGATCTATACTATGAAAGGTTTTAGCATTGGACATGCAAATGTGACCAAAACGTAGTACCAATCAGATAATAAACATTTAATTTTCGGGTGTCATTTTAATGAATACGTTGTATATTGTAAGCTACCATACTTGAAATAGCAATTTTTTTCTTGCAATGTTTTCTTTTAGCTAAAATATGATGCAGAATTATAAAATTCAAGCGCGGAAGCAAATATGTATATGATTTTTTAAAAAAATAAAGTCAGATTTAACCTATTCTTGAAATGGTAATTTTTGTTAAAACATTCATATTTATGCTTTAGGATCTATAATATGGATGGTTTTATGCATTAGACATGCAAAAGTGACCGAAACGTGGTACCAATCAGATAACAAACATTAAATTTTCGGGTGTCATTTTAATGAATACGTTTTATATTGTAAGCTACTTATTATAAAATACCTACCACACTTGAAATAGCAATTTTCTTGTTGCAAAGTTTTCTTTTAGCAACAATATGATAAAGAATTATAAAATACGGGCGCGGAAGCATATATTTATATGATTTTTTTTACAAAAATTAAGTCAGGTTTTACCTATACTTCAAATGGATATTTTAGTTAAAACATTCATTTTCATGCTTTAGGATCTATATTATGGATGGTTTTATGCATTGGACATGCAAAAGTGACCAAAACGTGGTACCAATCAGATAATAAACAATTAATTTTCGGGTATAATTTTAATGAATACGTTGCATATTGTAAGCCACATGGGTTGGATTCTAGAATACCTACCACACTTGAAATAGGAATTTTCTTGTTGCAATGTTTTCTTTTAGCTACAATATGATGAAGTATTATAAAATTCGGGCGCGGAAGCAAATATATATATGATTTTTTACAAAAATAATGTCAGATTTAGGATCCATACTATGGATGGTTTTAGCATTGGACATTCAAAAGTGACCAAAACGTGGTACCAATCAGATAATAAACATTCAATTTTCGGGTGTCATTTTAATGAATACGTTGTATATTGTAAGTTACATGGGCTTGAATCTAGAATACCTACCACACTTGAAATAGCAACTTTCTTTTTGTAATGTTTTCTCTTAGCCAAAATATAATAAAGAATTATAAAATTCGGGCGTGGAAGCAAATATTTATATGATTTGTTACAAAAATAAAGTCAGTTTTTACCTATTCTTGAAATGGATATTTTTGTTAAAACATTCATATTCATGCTTTAGGATCTATATTATGAATGGTTTTAGCATTAGACACGCAAAAGTGACCAAAACGTGGTACCAATCAGATAATAAACATTCAATTTTCGGGTGTCATTTTAATGAATACGTTGTATTTTCTTAGCTACCACACTTAAAATAGCAATTTTCTTGTTGCAATGTTTTCTTTAGCTAAAATATGATCAAGAATTATAAAATTCGGACGCGGAAACAGATAATAAACATTCAATTTTCGGGTGGCATTTTAATGAATACTGTAGCGAACCCAGGGGCGCGGCGCGGGCGGCGGCGCGGGCGGCGGCCGCTAGCGAACAGGTCAGAACACGTCCGTCCGCTCCCCATTGTTCTGATTTCCAAGGAATCAAAGAATGTTCTAGAATGATGTGTTTTAATATAAATACCCCCAGCAAAAGATCGCGAGGACAGTCTTGTATGGATACGTGTAGTGAACAGATGGTGATATAAATAAAAAGATAGTGATATAAATAAAGAGTGATATAAATATTGTTGAAATAAATATTGCGTAGATGTAATAGTTTAAATAAATTATCTTAGAGTTGAAGTCTTTATTGATATATGTTAGTTTTAAATTAGTGTTTATATTTGTTAATTCTTAATGTTAGTTATTTTTCATTATTCTTTATAATTCATTGTTCTTTAATTAAACTTAGTTATATAAATATTAGTGTTTTTAATCAATTTTACACTTCACGTAAATAAAAAAAAATAATAAACTGTGAAGTGTAAAATAAAAATAAATAAAATGGCTAAAGTAAGTGAATTAAAAGTGACCGATCTCAAGAGGGAGCTGGAAGACCGAGAGTTAGAGACATCGGGATCCAAGGCTGTTCTGCAACTTCGTCTACATCAAGCTTTAGTAGAAGCTGGTGAAAATCCAGATGAGTTTGTATTCGAAATTGCGGGAGGTTTCACCGATTTTGTTAAAATTCTAAAAGAAACTTCTAGAAAATTAGAACAAAAATTCGAGGAATGTTCTACAAAATCTGAGGAAAATTCTCGAACATTGAAAGAAGAGTTGCTAGAAAATTCTAAAGCTTTGGAACAAAAGTTGGCGGAAAGTTCTCGAACTTTGGACGAGAAGTTAACAGAAAATTCTAGAATATGGGAGGAGAAATTAATGGAAAATTCTAAAGGTTTGGAGGACAAGCTAAACGAACAATTGAAAGAAAGTTCTAGAATATTAGAAAGGAGAATAGAAACTTACGAGAAAAAAGTTGAAGAGTTGCAGCAAAATTTCTCTAATATTACGCCAGCTGTATTAAATTCTAATGTGGCAGATATTATTCAAGTAAACAAAACTGTAAAAGCGGAACATACTTCAAAACTGCACATTAAAGCACCCGAATTCGATGGCAAGTCATCATGGCCGAATTATGCAAAACAATTTGAAGCCACTGCCAAAGCAAATGGCTGGACTTCCAAAGAAAAGGCTACTGCGCTGACAGTTTCGATACCTGGAGAAGCCATCGATATCCTACAAACGTTAAAAGAAGATGAACAAGAAGATTACGAACAACTTGTTAAGAGATTGGATATGCGATATGGCAATGCGCATCTGGAGCAAGTGTACCAGACACAACTGAGGAACTGATATCAGAGTTCTAAAGAAAACCTTCAAGAATTCTAAGCTGATATAGCTCGTTTAGTTCGTCTTGCACATCCCACAGCTCCTGACAGTGTTTTGGAATGTCTGGCCACTCAATCATTTATCTATGGGGTCCGTGACAATGAAACTCAGCAGGCACTACGATTGGCTCGACCAAAAACTCTGGTTGATGCACTTTCATATGCCTTAGATCATGAAGCTGCAAAACAAGCTTCACGCAACCAATCGCGAGTGCGAATTATCGATGCTGAGAGGAATGAAGACACTGAGGATTTAGATGACAGGATAAGACGAATTTCATCTGAAATTCATGGCGCGGGAAAAAAGAAACTCCGCTGTTGGAATTGCGGTGAATTAGGTCACCCGCAAAGGCTCTGCAGAAAACAACAGAGGAAAGCAGAAGCAAGAAAAGAAGAAAAAGAGTCGGGAAACTTAAGTCGGGTTGATGCGAAGGGGCAATCGTCGACCCGTATTCCAGTAGCCCCAGAATCCATTAGTTATGTCGCATCCCTTCATCATCAAGCTAACAGTGTCTATGTAGACGGTTCTATCGACAGCAGGCCGCTTAAAATGTTGCTGGATACGGGTGCGACAAAAACAATAATCAGACCCGACTTAGCAAGAAAACTATGCAGAAAACATCTACTTCCAACAAAGTGGTAGATACGCACAGCCACCGGAGAACAAGCTACCGCATCTGGAGAAATAGATTTGAGCATCATTGTTGGAAAAAACGTGCATTAAACATCGTGTGCTGGTAGCTGATGTAGAAGATGAATTCATTCTCGGCATGGACATTATGAAAAAGCATGGATTTAAACTTGACCTGAAGAATGAAGTGATGATGGTCAATGATGAAGAACTGGTATTAAATCCACGAGATGACAATGCCATGCGAGTATTCATAACGGAAGATGTCACCCTCCCAGAACGGAGTGAGTCAATCGTAGAAGCACAGTTAGAGGGTAGCTTCTGTGAGGGAAACATTTTCATGCTCCAGCCGAAAAATGACGATGCTAAAACTGGGACTGGAGTTGTAATTGGGAAGACCTTGCTCAAAACCGACAAGATAATCCCAGTTCGAGTAATGAACATTAATTTTTATCCAGTTATACTAAAAAAAGAGACCGTAGTAGGTGAATGTTCAGCGGTATCATCAATTATTCGAACTGTAAAGGCCAAAGACAACACATCCTGTGAAGTTCCAGATATTCTAATCAAGGAGCTGTCATCATCGTTCCAGGACTTGACTGCCGATCAGAAAACCAAGGCTAAGAACTTAATTGGGACTTTTCAAGATGTGTTCCAATTTGACAAGAAGGACAAAGGACGAACCAATGTAGTCCATCATAAAATTGACACCGGAGACGCAAGACCCATCCGCCAAACAGCAAGAAGATTACCACTGGCGAAGCGGGAAGAAGCTGAAGAAATTATAGAGGATATGAGGACGGAAGGTGTGATTGAACCTTCAAACAGTCCATGGGCTTTACCAGTGGTGCTAGTGAAGAAGAAGGATGGCTCTACAAGATTTTGCGTCGATTATCGTCAACTTAACAACGTGACGAAGAAGGATAGCTACCCGCTACCCCGAATAGACGATACTCTGGACACATTGCCAGGATCAAAGATTTTCTCTACTCTTGATTTAAAGAGCGGATACTGGTAAGTGGATTTAGATTCAAAAGACAAAGAAAAGACAGCTTTTACCATCGGTACCGGTCTGTGGCAATTTACTGTTATGCCATTTGGGCTCTGCAATGCCCCTGCAACATTTGAACGACTTATGGAAACCGTGTTGGCTGGACTGTCATGGAAAACATGTTTGGTTTACCTCGACGATATTATTGTGGTAGGAAAAACGTTCGAGGACCACATAAAGAACTTGGAAGAGGTTTTCCAAAGATTGAGAAAGGCTAACTTGAAACTCAGTCCAGAGAAGTGTCACTTATTTCAAAAAGAAGTTCATTATCTTGGACACGTAGTTTCTGGTAAGGGAATTGCAGTTGACCCTGAGAAAATAAGGGCTGTGAGTGACTGGCCAGTACCGAGAGATAAACACGAATTGAGAAGTTTCCTTGGTCTCTGTACATACTACCGACGTTATGTACCTGGATTTGCTAACATAGCGAAGCCGTTGACAAGGCTTACTGAAGAAGTTAGAAGATTTATCTGGGAGATGGACTGTCAAGCCGCGTTCAAACAACTTAAATATTCCCTGACAAGCGCACCTGTTCTAAGTTATCCTTTACCAGATGGAGAATTTGTTCTAGATACAGATGCCAGCAACGTTGGAATTGGTGGCGTTCTTTCCCAGATACAAGATGGACAAGAGAAGGCTATTGCCTATTTTAGTAAGACCTTGTCAAAACCAGAGAGGAATTATTGCGTCACCAGAAAAGAACTTTTGGCTGTCGTGAAATCCGTGGAGCACTTCTACAAATATTTGTACAGTAGAAGATTTCTTATAAGAACTGACCACGCTGGTCTCAAATGGCTGCTACAATTTAAGAATCCTGAAGGTCAGGCAGCTGGATGGATTGAAAGATTGCAAGAATATAACTTCGTTATTGAGCATCGAGCAGGTACAAGCCATCGTAATGTTGACGCATTATCAAGAAGACCTTGCCAGGACGAATGCAACCATTGCAGTCGTCTAGAAGAAAAACTCTCGACCATCGCCAGAACAACAGTAGTGAATGATAGTTGGCAAACGGAAGACCTTCGCAAGGACCAAGAGAATGACTCGGACTTGAAAATCATACGGGATTGGAAACGTGGCGATAGCAGACCAGTTTGGGAAGATGTTGCACGACACTCACAAAGTGTAAAATCTTACTGGGCGCAGTGGGACTCTATTGTGGTTGAAGAGGGCCTCCTAAAACCTGTCATAGAGAATACTGAAGGTACTGTGAGTAGGACCCAGCTGCTAATTCCTAGGAATAGAGTACCGGAAGTATTGGAGGAGATCCACGACGGATCTGGATATTTTGGAGTGAATAAAACCCTTGAGAGAGTGCGCAAACGATTTTACTGGGTAAATTGCAAAGCAGATGTTAAAGAGTGGTGCAAGAAATGTGTGGTCTGCGCGGGAAGTAACGGGCCACATAGGAAAAGAAGAGCTCCAATGCGCCAATATAACGTTGGAAGTTCCTTTGAACGCATTGCGATTGACGTGGCCGGACCATTCCCAGAAACTGATGAGGGAAATAAATACATAGTGGCAGTAATGGACTACTTTACTAAATGGGTCGATGCCTATCCATTACCCAACCAGGAAGCTGTAACGGTTGCTGAAGTCTTGGTAAAAGAATGCATCTGCTGATTTAGAGTACCGCGAGAGATACATTCCGACCAAGGAAGGAATTTCGAGTCTGCTCTGTTCCAAAATATATGTAAGATATTAGGAATAAAGAAAACCAAAACTACTGCATTACACCCACAGTCTGATGGCATGGTTGAACGGATGAATAGAACAATAAACCGGTATTTGTCAAAAGTAGTCTCTAACCATCAACGAGACTGGGACCGACATCTTCATCTGTTCTTGTTGGCTTACCGTTCATCCGTGCATGAGACAACAGGGCAGACACCAGCTAACATCTTATTCGGGCGGGAGTTGCGCTTACCATGTGACCTGATATTTGGCAGTAAACCCGGTGAAGATCTTGCTGGGGAGGAATATGTAACGGACTTACGGAAAAGAATGAATGACTTCCATGAACAAGTCCGTACAAATATTCAAGGTGCCAGCGATCGAATGAAAGACCAGTACGATGTCAAGGCTGAAAAAGGTGGTTATCAACCTGGGAATTTGGTGTGGCTGTACAATCCACAAAGACGTCGTGGCTTATCACCGAAGCTGCAAAAGAATTGGGAAGGTCCCTACGAGATCGTAAAAAGAATAAATGATGTGGTCTACAGAATTAGGAAAACACCTAATGGAAAGCCGAGAGTAGTCCACTTCAATCGGTTAGCCCCTTTCGCGGGTGATAACTTTGACGATCATCGTGGAGCGATGGTTCGCCGGGTTGTACATGAGGAACCTACATTTGAAGACTTTATGGAAAGCCATTCCACTGGTCACAAAGCACGGTATGACGTGACACGAAAAGAACAACGAGATCTGTTCACCGTGTCTCCAGAGTATTCCCTCGCACATTGTGTAGCGAAAGATATTAAAATGTCCCGCGGCATCGCTTCAGTTTTTAAAAGAAAATTTTAACGAGTACAAGAACTGGCCAACCAACGTCCAACTGTCGGAAAAACGCTACAACTGAAGGATGATACCGTAGAAAACAACCGGTACCTTTACTACCTGGTTACCAAACAATGCTCATATTAGAAACCGTCATACCGCAGTTTATGGGACTCGTTGTGCGATATGAAGGACCATATTTTGAAGAACGACATCATGAAGTTGGCAGTACCGAAGATAGGCTGTGGACTAGATGGTTTGGAGTGGAGGATTGTTAGAAGCATGTTAGAAACAATCTTCCGCTTTACCGGAGTGGAAATTCTAGTCTGCAGCTTCAACTCTACCGGCCAAGAAGAGCTCAAACGGACCGTCGACTGTTATTTCTTCAAGACTTCCAGATGCACCAAGGGTGATGCATGCAGATTTCGTCGTAACGAACTGTTCCTGGACGAAACAGTATTAAGGAGGGGGCAATGTAGCGAACTTAGGGTAGCGGCGCGGGCGGCGGCCGCTAGCGCACAGGTCAGAACACGTCCGTCCACTCGCCATTGTTCTGATTTCCAAGAAATTAAAGAATGTTCTAGAATGATGTGTAATACCCCCAGCAAAAGATCGCGAGGACAGTCTTGTATGGATACGTGTAGTGAACAGATGGTAAAATAAATAAAAAGATAGTGATATAAATAAAGAGTGATATAAATATTGTTGAAATAAATATTGCGTAAATGTAATAGTTTAAATAAATTATATATATTTAAGCTACATGGGCTGGATTCTAGATTACCTATCACAATTGAAATAGCAAATTTAATTAATATTGATGCTTTACGATCTATACTATGGATGGTCTTAGCATTGGATACGCAAAAGTGACCAAAACGTGGTACCAATCAGATAATAAACATTCAATTTTCGGGTGTCATTTTAATGAATACGTTCTATATTGTAAGCTACCACAATTGAAATAGCAACTTTCTTGTTGCAATGTTTTCTTTTAGGAAAATTTTGATAAAGAATTATAAAATTCGGGCGCGAAAGCAAATATTTATATGACTTTTTACAAACATAAAGTCAGATTTTACGTATTCTGGAATGGATATTTTTGTTAAAACATTCATATTCATGCTATAGGATCTATACTATGGATGGTTTTAGCATTAGAAATGCAAAAGTGACCAAAACGTGGTATTAATCAGATAATAAACATTCAATTTTCGGGTGTCATTTTATTGAATACGTTGTATATTGTAAGCTACATGGGCTGGATTCTAAAATACCAACTACACTTAAAAGAGCAATTTTCTGGTTGCAATGTTTTCTTTTAGGTAAAATATGATGAAGAATTATAAAATTCGGACGCGGAAGCAAATATTTATATGATTTTTTACAAAAATAAAGTCAGATTTTACCAATTCTTGAAATGGATATTTTTGGTAAAACATTCATATTCATTCTTTAGGATCTATACTATAGATAGTTTTAAGCATTAAACATCAAAGGTGACCAAAACCTGGTACCAATCAGATAATAAACATTCAATTGTCGGGTGTCATTTTAATGAATACGGTGTATATTGTAAGCTACATGGGATGGATTCTAGAATACCTACCACACTTGAAATAGCAATTTTCTTGTTGCAATGTTTTCTTTTAGCTATAATATGATAAAAAATTATAAAATTCGGGCGCAGAAGCAAATATTTATATGCTTTTCTACATAAAATAAAGTCAGAGTTTATCCATTCTTGAAATGGATATTTTTGTTAAAACATTAATATTCATGCTTTAGGATCTATACTATGGATGGTTTTTAGCATTGGACATGCAAAAGTGACCAAAACGAGGTACCAATCAGATAATAAACATTCAATATTCGGGTGGCATTTTAATGATTACGTTGTATATTGTAAGCTACATGGGCTAGATTCTAAAATACCTACCACACTTGAAATAGCAATTTTTTGTTGCAATGGTGTCGTTTAGGTAATAAATGATGAAGAATTATAAATTTCGGGCGCCGTAGCATATATATATATATATATATATATATATATATATATATATATATATATATATATATATGTATATATATATATATGATTTTTTACAAAAATATATTCAGATTTTACCTATTCTTGAAATGGATATTTTTGTTAAAACATTCATATTCATGCCTTAGGATCTATACTATGGATGGTTTTAGCATTGGACATGCAAAAGTGACCAAAACGTGGTACCAGTCAGATAATAAACATTCAATTTTCGGGTGTCTATTTAATGAATACGTTGTATATTGTAAGCTACATGGGCTGGATTCTAGAATACCTACCACACTTGAAATACCAATTTTCTTGTTGCAATATTTTTTTTAGCTAAAATATGATAAAAAATTATAAAATCCGAGCGCGGAAGCAAATATTTATATGATTTTTTTCAAAAATAAAGTCAGTTTTACCTGTTCTTGAAATGGATATTTTTGTTAAAACATTTGATGCTTAAGGATCTACACTATGGATGGTCTTAACATTGGATACGCAAAAATGACCAAAACGTGGTACCAATCAGATAATAAACATAAAATTTTCGGGTGTCATTTTAATGAATACGTTGTATATTGTAAGCTACCACAATTAAAATAGCAACTTTCTTGTTGCAATGTTTTCATTTAGCTAAAATATGATGAAGAATTATAAAATTCGGGCGCAGAAGCAAATATTTATATGATTTTTCACATAAATAAAGTTAGATTTTACCTATTCTTGAAATGGATATTTTTGTTAAAACATTTATATTCATGCTTTAGGATGTATACTATGGATGGTTTTTAGCATTGGACATGCAAAAGTGACCAAAACGTAGTACCAATCAGATAATAAACATTTAATTTTCGGGTGGCATTTTAATGAATACGTTGTATATTATAAGCTTAAAACCATCCATAGTATAGATCCTAAAGCATGATTATGAATGTTTTAACAAAAATATCCATTTCAAGAATAGGTAAAATCTGCCTTTATTTTTGTAAAAAATCATATAAATATTTTCTTCTGCGCCCGAATTTTATAATTCTTCATCATATTTTAGCCAAAAGAAAACATTGCAACAAGAAAACTGCTAGAATCAAGCCCATGTAGCTTACAATATGCAACGTATTCATTAAAATGACACCCGAAAATTTAATGTTTATTATCTGATTGGTACCACGGTTTGGTCACTTTTGCATACCCAATGCAAAACCATCCATAGTATAGCATGAATATGAATGTTTTAACAAAAATATCCATTTGAAGAATAGGTAAACTCTGACTTTATTTTTAGTAAAAATTCATATAAATATTTGCTTCCGCGCCAGAATTTTATATATCTTTATCATAATTTACCTAAACGACAACATTGCAACAATAAAATTGCTATTTCAAGTTTGGTAGGTACTTTAGAATCCAGCCCATATAGCTTACAATATACAATGTATTCATTAAAATGACATCCGAAAATTGAATGTTTATTATCTGATTGGTACCACGTTTTGGTCACTTTTGCGTATCCAATGCTAAGACCATCCATAGTTTAGATCCTAAAGCATCGATATTAATATTTTAACAAAAATATCAATTTCAAGAACAGATAAAACTGGTTTTATTTTTGTAAAAAATCATATAAATATTTGCTTCCGCGCCCGAACTTTATAATTCTTCATCATATTTTAGCTAAACGAAAACATTGCAAAAAAAAAATTGCTATTTCAAGTGTGGTTGGTATTCTAGAATCCAGCCAATGTAGCTTTTGTAACACGCTCGCTCTGCGGCTCCTCGTTTTAGAGGAAATTGTTTAAATAAATTAAGTAATATGCCAGCTGTACTTGCAGCTGGCGTAATAAAAGAACAATGGTAGAAAACATAGTATTGTAAATGTAGATTTTTGTAAGGTTTTAAGATTGCTTTTCGTTGGAACATTTGAGAGCAATAAAGTAAATGGTACTACATGGGGTTAAGGAAGCAATAAATTTTAAAAGCTAAATAGAAAAGGGCAGTTTTTGAGAATACAATGAGAAAGCAATCTAAGATCACATTTCATGATTGACAGCGTCCGGCGACAAATACTTGGAGGTCTCAAAAGTCCGTTAGAGATTTTCTTGCGACTTCCAGCGTTGCCGCTCGGACGGGAGTCAGTTAATGAAACTAACGCTGTAGAATATTTGAAATGACCAATGAAGTTCCTTCCACATAATTTTATCTAAGATAATTCTCTCCGCTGACTTCAAACTGAACAGATCTAAGTGATCTTCTTGTGACAGTCTTGCGAATCTTTCTAAATTTTGATAACTAAATTGTCTTAGTGACTTTAGATATTTTTGTGTTGTGTGTTGAAGCCGTCGTCGTCCGAGTCCAGATCGAATTTAATTAATCTTACGTATTTTAATTCATTTGCTATTTTTAACTGTAGAGTCGTATAAAATAAACTAATAAAGTGCTTCATCCGAGGCTGACCAGTGATGAATAGTAAGTAGAATTAACATTACTTTGGTAGTAGTAGTGTGAGGTGTTGAACCTAGGCTGATAGCATAGCAACTCTGAGGTCGCCCTATTTTTATTATATTAATTGTTGAGAGTCCAAATTGTTAGTATCGTTCTCCCATGTCACAAGAGTAGTTAAGTAATATTAAGTTGTTGTTAATAATTGTGTGTAAATAAATTGTTATGTTGAGCAGTTCTGTTTGAATTTAGAAACCCCTACTTATTCCTGTTGCGAATTAAGGTATTTTAGCAAATACCGTCACATATAAATTTTGTCGGAAGACAGCCGTGTCTGTCATCATTTTCTTTTGTCTGCTTCTATCGCGGCAGACTAATAAATTCGTGATAGTGGTGGCAGCGACCTTCGTTACCCTTGATCATTAATAAGTCTTGCATTAATATAATTAGTGGATTACTTTGGGTCAAGTAAATTTTCTAAGCACCCCTTGTATGTCAGGTATTAGATTTCGTCCTAGGCGACCGTACCTGTTACACTTACAATATACAACGTATTCATTAAAATGACACCAGAAAATTGAATGTTTATTATCTGATTGATACCACGTTTTGGTCACTTTTGCATGTCCAATGCTAAAACCATACATAGTATAGATCCTAAAGCATGAATATGAATGTTTTAAGAAAAATATTCATTTCAAGAATAGGTAAAATCTGACTTTATTTTTGTAAAAAATCATATAAATATTTGCTTCCGCGCCCGAATTTTATAATTCTCCATGATATTTTAGCTAAAAGAAAACATTGCAACAAGAAAATTGCTATTTCAAATGTGGCAGGTATTCTAGAATCCAGCCCATGTAGCTTATAATATACAACGTATTCATTAAAATGACACCCGAAAATTGAATGTTTATTATCTGATTGGTACCACGTTTTGGTCACTTTTGCATGTCCAATGCTAAAACCATCCATAGTATAGATCCTAAAGCATGAATATGAATGTTTTAACAAAAATATCCATATCAAGAATAAGTAATATCTAACTTAATTTTTGTAAAAAATCATATAAATATTTGCTTCCGCGCCCGAACTTTATAATCCTTCATCATATATTAGCTAAAAGAAAACATTGCAACAAGAAAATTGCTATTTCAAGTGTGGTTGGTATTCTAGAATCCAGCCAATGTAGCTTACAGTATACAACGTATTTATTAAAGTCACACCCGAAAATTGAATGTTTATTATCTGATTGGTACCACGTTTTTGTCACTTTTGCATGTCCAATGCTAAAACCATCCATAGTATAGATCCTAAAGCATGAATATGAATGTTTTAACAAAAATATCCACTTCAAGAATAGGTAAAATCTGACTTAATTTTTGTAAAAAATCTTATAAATATTTTCTTCCGTACCCGAATTTTATGATTCTTCATCATATTTTAGCTAAAAGAAAACATTGCAACAAGAAAATTGCTATTTCAAGTGTGGTAGGTATTCTAGAATCCAGCTTATGTAGCTTACAATATACAACGTATTCATTAAATTGACAACCGCAAATTGATTGTTTATTATCTGATTGGTACCACGTTTTGGTCACTTTTGCGTGTCCAATGCTAAAACCATCCATGGTATAAATCCTGAAGCATTAATATCAATGATTTAACAAAAATATCCATTTCGAAAATATGTAAAATCTGACTTTTATTTTGTAAAAAATTAAATAAATATTTGCTTCCGCGCACGAATTTTATAAATCTTCATCATATTTTAGCTAAAAGAAAACATTGCAACAAGAAAATTGCTATTTCAAGTGTAGCAGGTATTCTAGAATCCAGCCCATGTAGCTTACAATTATACAACGTATTCATTAAAATGACACCCGAAATTTGAATGTGTATTATCTGATTGGTACCACGTTTTGGTCACTTTTGCGTGTCCAATGTGAAACCATTCATAGTATATATATATATAGTCAGTCATCCTTCTACCCTCAGGTGTAGGATGTATACATTTTTACTTAATCTTATTTTTATTTACTTAATTTTAATGTCCAATAATTTCACATATGCACTAATTTTGCCCATTGTTTCTTGTCCTTTGCGATTCTTCTTGCTTCTTGTATCGAGATGTTTCTTTTCGTCAGTATCTTCTTTATTACGTTATCCCATGTGTCCTTTGGTCTTCCCCTTCCCCTTTTCGGTGTAACGTTGGTCATCCACACTTGGCGTACCGGTCTACTTTCGTTCATTCGTATCATGTGTCCCCACCAGGCTAGTTGTCTTGTTTCTATGAAATCTAGTATTGGTTTGCATTGCAGTTCTTCCCTGATAGCTTCATTCCTTACTCTATCTAGCATTGTTACTCCTTTAACTCTTCTTAGGTATTTCATCTCTATCGCCTGTATTTTACTTTTCGTTCTATTTGACAATATCCATGATTCACACCCGTACGTCAATATTGCTCTATATATTGTGTTAAATACTGTTATTTTTGTTTTATTACTAATTTCTTTTTTTCCGATAAAATTGTGTTTCATTGCGTGGTATATTGTTGTCGTTTTAATTATTCTTTCGTTTATGTCAGCATCTTGTGTGCCGTTACTATCTATTGTTATGCCTAAATATTTGAATTTATTAACTTGTTCAATTGTTTCACTATTTACTGTTATATTAGCAGTTGTTGGTTCGTTAGAGATAATCATTATTTTGGTTTTAGTCGCATTTATTTTCATATTGTATTTCTTTATAATTTCATTCCAAGTGTTAACATTTTGTTGCATTTTTTCCTCGCTGTTTGCCATAATTACTACATCATCGGCGTAAGCACATATTGCTATTTTTACTGGTTGTAGATTTCTATACCCTACTTGTATCTTATTTAATTTTTGATCGCACTCCTTTATTATCTCATCCATAAATATCGTAAATAAGACTGGGCTCATTACTCCTCCTTGTCTCAAACCGTTCTTTGATTCGAAGAGCTCGCTTTTCCTATTTTGGCTAATTACGTAGTTCGTGTTTTTATTATACAGTCCTTTTATAGCATTTAGTAGATTGGTGCTTATACCTTTTCTATTCAGGATTTTCCACATTATCTCTCTTTGTACTCTGTCAAACGCTTTTTCTAAATCTATGAATGTCATGTATGTTTTTGTGTTAGTGATCTTAGTCTTGTGTATTAAGTCCTTAACTGTGAATATATGGTCTTGGCTACTGCGTCCTTTCCTAAATCCACTTTGTACTTCGGACATTGTTGATTCTATTTTGTTTCTTAATCTTCTTTCTAATATTCTTTCAAATACTTTCAGTGTTGTACACAATAACGATATGCCTCTGTAGTTGTTGCATTCTTTGGTGTCTCCTTTCTTGTGTATCGGCACAATTATTGCTAATTCCCAATCGCTTGGTATTTTATCTCCATTCCAAATTTTGTTGAAAATTGTTAACAATATTTCTATGCCCTTTTCCCCCATGTACTTTAACATTTCTGGCGTAATTTTGTCATGCCCTGCTGCTTTACCATTTTTAAGTATTTGTAGTGCTTCTTTTACTTCTTCTATTTGTATTTCTTGCATTTCGTCTTCATTCACATTTTCTATCTGGTCTGTTAGAATTTGTTCATCAGGTTCTATCTGATTATTTTCGTCTGTGAATAAAAGCTCTTGGAAATATTGCTTCCATCTGTTCATGATATTTTGTTCTTCCGTTAATATTGTACCTTCTTCTGATTTCACTGTATTTGCTACTTTCCTCTTCTCATTTCTTAATGATTTCAGTGTTTTATAAAATAATTTTTGACTTTCTTTACTGTTGTCTTCCATTTGTTTTCCAAATTGTTCCCAGCTTTTTTCTTTCGCTTGTGCTACTAATTCTTTAACCTTCCGTCTTTGTTGTTTGTATTGATCGTAGTTTTCATTTGTTCTATTACTAAGATATTTTACCCATGTTTTCTTTTTCTTTTTTATTTCCTCTTTTATTTCCTCATTCCACCAAGACGTCATTTTTTTATTAGCTTTCTTTTTACTACTTCCACATATATTCTTTGCTGCTTGTGTTATTATTTTTTTAAAAATATTCCATGTTTCTTCTATATTCTTGTCCTTATAGTTAATTTTCTCTAAGTCAGTTAATCTATTTACTTCTTCTGCATATTTTGTCGCTGTTATTACATCTCTAAGTTTGTATGTTTTTATTGTCTCATATTCTATTGTCCTTGTTTCTTCAATTTTTGTATTCTCATCTTTACTAATATTTTTAATTCTAGCTTCAACGAGAAAGTGATCGCTGAAGATTTCTGGACCACGCCTAACTCTGCAATCCCGTACTAAATTTCTCTTTTTGTTTTCCACAAGTATATAGTCTATTATTGATCTATCTTCTTCTCTTGGCCCTTGTCTTGTGTATTTATGTATATTTTTATGTTGAAAAAACGTATTAGTAATTAACATGTCGTTTAATATACAGTAGTCTATCAGTCTTCTTCCGTTATTATTTCTTCGGTTTTCTCCATATATCCCAACTGTATCTGCAGTGTTTTCATCTCGTATGCCTACTCTTCCATTAAAGTCTCCGATTACAAAAATTTCCCCTTTACTATTCTCTGTAACTAGATTTAATTCTTCCCAAAATTTGTCTTTTATGTCAACTAACTCATCTTCATCCGGTCCATATATTATTATTATTGTTTTTTCACTTTCTTTTTCAATTTTCAACTCGATTTTTAGGATCCTCTCACTACATCCTTCCCAGGCCTGCACGTAGTTTATTAACTTTTTATTTACTAGGCAAGCTACTCCTGCTGCTGCTCTGTTTTCTTTCGGCACTCCACTGTAAATCAACATATGCCCGTTATCTATAATTATTTCTCCCTTACCTTTCTTTTTTGTTTCTGTTATTCCTAATATATCTATATTTAATTTATTAAATTCATCGTACAGTTCATGTTCTTTCCCATTCATACTTCTAACATTCCACGTTGCTAGTTTCCAAATACTTTTCTTTTTGTGAGTATTCATGTCGGTCGTCGCCTGTATATCAGTCCTAGATTTTTTATTCCCATTTATGTTCTTGAGTTTTTTGGATCGTGATTCGGTTCTGTCTCTGTTTTTGTTTTTTCCAATTTATTAGTATTCTCATTCCATACATATTTTTCTCCGTCTATAATTAGATGTTGGTACTTAATTTTTACTTGTTTGTTGGCTTGTTTCTCGTTATATGCTAATTTCCTAATTGTTTTTTGTATGTCTTGTTCCCTTTTTGTCATATCATTATTTATATAAACTTTACTATATACGCCTCTATTTAATTTTGATTTATTTTTAAAGATTTCAATCTTTTTTTCCAAGCTTTCTATTTCTGCCATGACTATGTGATCCTTGATCTTTACTGCTTTCATTACTTTAGCGTTAACCTGCATTTGTAAAAACATAAAGCTTTCTAGTTTTTTTATGATCTCTGTCTCATTATTTTCGACTATTTTTAATCCGCTAATTATTATGTTATGTCTTCTACTTGCTTTGTCTATCCTTTCCAGCCTGTTGTTCATTTGATCTAGATGATCCACCCGTTTTTTAAGATGTTCTATTTCCTTCTTCATAACAATATTTTCTTCCATAACCTTACTTATTGCATCTTTGTATTCTTGGTTTTCTCTGCGTACTTCTTTAATTTCCTGTAACAAAGTGTTCATTAGTTCTTTCATGTCTGCCATGTCGTTGGACTTATCTGTTTTTGTGGGGGTCCTTATTGTTTTTTTGCTCCTTTTAAAAAATCCGTCCTGTTGCCCTTCACGTTTGCGTTTACTGTCTGATTCGCTGTCTGATTCACGTGTAGACATAATACGTTGCCTAACTTAAGGCGCAAAGTCGCTACGTTGACGGCGATAGAAGATACGCCCAGATCGACTCTTCAGAAGCTAACTTCTCTCCTGTCACGTAGCACTTACTTGCTTTGTCTCTATTTATTTCTTATCTCCGGTCAACGCCTCTTATGATAATAACTGGTGATGCAGTATTGTTGTTGATACACACGGAGAATCAGCTGTTCGTACTAAATTGCTCGTGGTATACCCTTTTAGAGTTAAAAACCACGGAGCTCACACACGTGCACACTTCTCTGTCAACAACTTCACACTTGGGATCCATTCATAGTATATATCCTAAAACATGAATATGAATGATTTAACAAAAATATCAATTTCAAGAATAGGTAAAATCTGACTTTATTTTCTAAAAAATCATATAAATATTTGCTTCCGGGCCCGAATTTTATAATTCCTTATCATATTTTAGCTAAAAGAAAACATTGCAACAAGAAAATTGCTACTTCAGATGTGGTAGGTATTCTAGAATCCAGCCCATGCAGCTTACAATATACAAAGTATTCATTAATATGACACCCGAAAATTGAATGTTTATTATCTGATTGGTACCACGTTTTGGTTACTTTTGCATGTCCAATGCTAAACCATCAATAGTATATATCCTAAAGCATGAATATGAATGTTTTAACAAAAATATCCATTTCAAGAATAGGTAAAATCTGACTTAATTTTTGTAAAATATCATAAATATATGCTTCCGCGCCCGAATTTTATAATTCCTTATCATATTTTAGCTAAAAGAAAACATTGCAACAAGAAAATAGCTATTTCAAGTGTGGTAGGTATTCCAGAATCCAGCCCTTGTAGCTTACAATATACAACATATTCATTAAAATGAATTATTAATATAATTCCTACCTAATATCCGCCGAGAAATCCGTGAAAACATTTTATCATCAACAAGTACGGCGTTACTTCTTCTCAACATTCATATTCATGTTTTAGGATCTATACTATGGATTGTTTTAAGCATTGGACATGCAAAAGTGACCAAAACGTGGTACCAATCAGATAATAAACATTCAATTTTCGGGTGTCATTTTAATGAATACTTTGTATATTGTAAGCTACATGGCTTCGATTCTAGAATACCTACCACACTTGAAATAGCAATTTACTTGTTGCAATGTTTTCTTTTAGCTAAAATATGATAAAGAATCATAAAATTCGGGCGCGGAAGCAAATATTTATATGATTTTTTTACAAAAATATAGTCAAATTTTACCTATTCTTGAAATGCTAATTTTTGTAAAAACATTCATATTCATGACTTAGGATCTATACTATGGATGGTTTTAGCATTGGACATGCAAAATTGACCAAAACATGGTACCAATCAGATAATAAACATTCAGTTTATTCTAGAATCCAGCCCATGTAGCTTACAATATACAACGTATTTATTAAAAGGACACCCGAAAATTAACAGCCTTATTCATAATACGTCAGAAAACTCGGTTTTAAACTATGCTCATGTAGTTCTGGTTTAGACGTGGTTCAAGATAGCCAATTTATGACCTATTCATATTCCTTTTCGAAACTGTTTTAAACTATAATTTTGTAATCCTGGTTTTAGTATGATTTTGCTGGTTGCACGCTGGTTGTATCTAGTTGACCGTGGTATACTCATGCGCAGTGTTTTACGCTTGGTTTTGTGGTTATACTTCTGACAAGGTTCAAAGAAAAATTTGCTGGTAAGTACATATAAAAATAATATAATAATTATGGAAAAAAATCTATAAGTTAAATTTCAAGATATGGCTAAGCATGAAGTGAACTGGACTCTCGAAGAAAAAAAGTTGTTAGTAGAGCAGATAAAGATTCATGGGAATGTAATAGAGAACAAAACCGTAAGTTCAGCAACTAATTTAAAAAAGGATGAAGCTTGAAGAAATATTCAGAACGTGTTTGCAGCCCACGGTTTTGGACGAGATAAGAAAAAATTAAAAGAACAGTGGAAACGGATGAAAATATCAGGGAAGAAAATATTTCAAAATATAAAAAATATCAATTTGGTACTGGCGGCGGCCCTCCAACTAATTTCCCAGATGAAATCGATTATGAAATCCAAGAAATCATACCAATGGATTTCATTACAGATCATAGAGTATATGATTCTGAAAGAATTATCAGGTAAAACTAAGTTTGTATTACTTAAATTTCGTAAACGTTATTTTTTAATAAGTTTATAGGATTATACAGTAAGTAGTTATTAATAATAAGTACAACGGAAATATGCAGCCAGAATTTTACCAAATAGTAGTTTTATTTATTAACTACTTAAAAACTGGTTTAATAAAAATTGCTAAATGTACATTTAATTATAAGTAGTTTTAATTTTAACAATTATTTATTGTGTACCAGTAGCAAACATGTATTTGTACTCTGATAGCGCTAACACAAGTAAAAGGTTTTAGCGCACCAGGTAATTCACAGGCACAGGCATCCACATCTAGATCGCAGGCACAGGCATCCACGTCTAGTTCGCAGGCACAGGCATCCACATCTAGATCGCAGGCACAGACATCCACTTCTATTTCACAGACGCAAGCATCCACATTTCATCAAGGCGGAAATATTACATTATTTCATAAAGATTTACAGGAAATACAGTTTGTGGACATCACTCCCACTCACGCACCAGCAACAGAAATTCTAGAGCCTGAAGTAGAATATATTAACGTACCCTACGTACCATCTCCAAAGGCGAAATCTACCCCAAAGAAACCAAAAACTGCTACGAGGAAAGTAATGACTGTTTACGAAGAAAAGTGTCTAAATATTTATGAGAGAAAAATAAAGCTACAGATGAAACATGAAAAAGAACTGCATAACATAAGGAAGAGGTGGGAAGAAAAGATATTTAAATTAAAATATGAACTTTTATTACAAAAAAAGAATGCCATATAAATTTTTTCGTTACCAAATAATTTTCTTTTTTTTTCATTTTATAGAATTTAATTTGTTTTTATATTTTTTATATAATTATATAGAATTTATAATAGTTTAAAAAAGTACGTATTCCCTTATTTTAATTAAAATAAGTGTTTATATAATTTTGTCTAAATATATTCCTCAGGTCATTATCATATAAATATTTGCTTCCGCACCCGAATTTTATAATTCTTAGTCATATTTTAGCTAAAAGAAAACATTGCAACAAGAAAATTGCTATTTCAAGTGTGGTAGGTATTCTAGAGTCCAACCCATGTAGCTTACAATATACAACGTATTCATTAAAATGACACCCAAAAATTGAATGTTTATTATCTGATTGGTACCACTCTTTGATTACTTTTGCATGTCCAATGCTAAAACCATCCATAGTATATAGCCGAAAGCATGAATATGAATGTTTTAACAAAAATATTCATTTCCAGAATAAGTAAAATCTGACATTAGTTTTGTAAAAAATCATATAATTATTTGCTTCTGTGCCCGAATTTTATAATTCTTTATCACATTTTAGCTAAAAGAAAACATTGCAACATGAAAATTGCTATTTCAAGTGTGGTAGGTGTTCTAGAATCCAGCCCATGTAGCTTACAATATATAACGTATTCACTAAAATGACACACGAAGATTGAATGTTTTTATATTATAGTTACCACGTTTTGGTCACTTTTGCATGTCCAATGCGAAAACCATCCATAGTATAGATCCTAATGCATGAATATGAATGTTTTAACAATAATATCCATTTCAAGAATAGGTAAAATCTGACTTTATTTTTGTAAAAAATCATATAAATATTTGCTTCCGCGCCGGAATTTTAAAATTCTTCATCATATTTTAGCCAAAAGAAAACATTGCAACAAAAAAATTACTGGTTCAAGTGTGGTAGTTATTCTAGAATCCAGCCCATGCAGCTTACAATATACAACGTATTCATTTATATGACACCCGAAAATTGAATATTTATTTTTTGATTGGTACCACGTTTTGGTCACTTTTGCATGTCCAATGCTAAACCATCAGTAGTATATATCCTAAAGCAAGAATATGAATGATTTAACAAAAATAACCATTTCAGGAATAGGTAAAATCTGACATTATTTTTGTTAAAAATTATTAAATATTTGCTTCCGCGCCCGAATTTTATAATGCTTCATCATATTTTAGCTAAAAGAAAACATTGCAACAAGAAAATTGCTATTTCAAGTGTGGTAGGTATTCTAGAATTCAGCCCATGTAGCATACAATATACAACGTATTCATTAAAATGACACCCAAAAATTTAATGTTTATTATCTGATTTTGGTCCCTTTTGCATGTCCAATGCTAAAACCTTTCATAGTTTAGATCGTAAACCATGAATTTGAATGTTTTAACAAAAATATCCATTTGTAGAATAGGTAAAATCTGACTTTATTTTTGTAAAAAATCATATAAATCTTTAATTCCGCGCCCGAATTTTATAATTCATCGTCATATTTTAGCTAAACGAAAACATTGCAACAAGAAAATTGCTGTTTCAAGTGTGGTAGGTATTCTAGAATCCAGCCAATGAAGATTACAATATACAACGTATTCATCAATAATAGGTAAAATCACACTTTATTTTTGTAAAAAATCATATAAATATTTGCTTTTGCGCCCGAATTTTAAAATTCTTCGTCGTATTTTGCTAAAAGAAAACATTGCAAAAAAAATTGCTATTTCAAGTGCGGTAGGTATTCTAGAATCCAGACCATGTAGCTTAAAATATACAACGTATTCATTAATATGACACCCGAAAATTGAATGTTTATTATCTGATTGGTACCACGTTTTGGTCACTTTTGCATGTCAAATGCTAAAACAATCCATAGTATAGATGCTAAAGCATGAATATGAATGTTTTAACAAAAATATCCATTTCAAGAATAGGTAAAATCTGATTTATTTTTGTTAAAAAACATATAAATATTTGCTTCTGCGCACGAATTTTATAATTCTTCATCATATTTAGCTAAAAGATCACTTTGAAACAAGAAAAATGCTATTTCAAGTGTGGTAGGTATTCAAGAATCCAGCCCATGTAGCTTACAATATACAACGTATTCATGAAAATGACAACCGAAAATTGAATGTTTATTATCTGATTGGTACCACGTTTTGGTCACTTTTGCATGTGCAATGCTAAAACCATCCATAGTATAGTTCCTAAAGCATGAATATGAATATTTTAACAAAAATATGCATTTCAAGAATAGGTAAAATCTGACTTAATTTTTGTAAAAAAAATATATAAATATTGGCTTCCGCGCCTGAATTTTATGATTCTTTATCATATTTTAGATAAAAGAAAACATTGCAACAAGAAAAATGCTATTTCAAGTGTGATAGGTATTCTAGAATCCAGCCCATGTAGCTTACAATATACAACGTATTCATTAAAATATCACCCGAAAATTGAATGTTTATTATCTGATTAGTACCACGTTTTGGTCACTTTTGCATGCCTTATGCTAAAACCATTAATTGTATAGATCCTAAAGCATGAATATAAAAGTTTTAACAAAAATATCCATTTCAAGAATCGGTAATATCTGACACTATTTTTGTAAAAAATCACATAAATATTTGCTTCCGCGCCCGAATTTTATAATTCTTCACCATATTTTAGCTAAAAGAAAACATTGCAACAAGAAAACTGCTATTTCAAGTGTGGTAGGTATTCTAGAATCCAGCACATGTAGCTTACAATATACGACGTATTCATTAAAATGACACCCGAAAATTTAATGTTTATTATTTGATTGGTACTACGTTTTGGTCACAGTTGCATGTCCAATGCTTAAAACCATCCATAGTATAGATCCTAAAGCATGAATATGAATGTTTTAACAAAAATATGCATTTCAAGAATAGGTAAAATTTGACATTATTTTTGTAAAAAATCATATGAATATTTACTTCTGCGCCCAAAATTTTATAATTCTTCATAATATTTTAGCTAAAAGAAACCATTGCAACAAGTAAATTGCTATTTCAAGTGTGGTAGGTATTCTAGAATCCAGCCCATGTAGCTTACGTTATAGAACGTAATTATTAAAATGACACCCGAAAATTGAATGTTTATTATCTGATTGGTACCACGTTTTGGTCACTTTTGCATGTCCAATGCTAAAACCATCCATAGTATAGATCCTAAAGAATGAATATGAATGTTTTAACAAAAATATTCATTTCAAGAATAGGTAAAATCTGACTTAATTTTTGTAAAAAATCATATAAATATTTGCTTCCGCGCCCGTAATTTATAATTTTTTATCATATTTTAGCTAAAAGAAAACATTGCAACAAGAAAAATTTCTATTTCAAGTGTAGTAGGTATTCTAGAATCCAGTCCATGTAGCGTACAATATACAACGTATTCAATAAAAGACACCCGAAAATTGAATGTTTATTACCTGATTGGTACCTAGTTTGGGTCACATTTGCATGTGCAATGCTAAAACCATCCATAGTATAGATCCAAAAGCATAATAATGAATGTTTTAACAAAAATATCTATTTCAAGAAAAGGTAAAATCTGACTTTATTTTTGGACAAAATCATATAAAAATTTGCTTCCGCGCCCGAATTTTATAATCCGTCATCATATTTTAGCTAAAAGAATACATTGCAACAAGAAAAATTGCTATTTCAAGTGTAGTAGGTATTCTAGAATCCAGTCCATGTAGCGTACAATATACAATGTATTCATTAAAATGACACCCGAAAATTGAATGTTTATTATTTGATTGGGACCACGTTTTGGTCACCGTTGTATGTCCAATGCTTAAAACCATCCATAGTATAGATCCTAAAGCATGAATATGAATATTTTAACAAAAATATGCATTTCAAGTATAGGTAAAATCTGACTTTATTTTTGGGCAAAATCATATAAATCATAGTTTAGCTTAAAGAAAACATTGCAACAAGAAAATTGCTATTTCAAGTGTGGTAGATATTCCAGAATCCAGCCTATGTAGCTTACAGTATACAACGTATTGATTAAAATGATACCCGAAAATTGTATGTTTATTATCTGATTAGTTCCACGTTTCGGTTACTTTTGCATGTCCAATGCTAAAACCATCCATAGTATAGATCCTAAAGAATGAATATGAATGTTTTAACAAAAATATTCATTTTAAGAATAGGTAAAATCTGACTTAATTTTTGTAAAAAATCATATAAATATTTGCTTCCGCGCCCGGAATTTATAATTTTTTATCATATTTTAGCTAAAAGAAAACATTGCAACAAGAAAAATTTCTATTTCAAGTGTAGTAGGTATTCTAGAATCCAGTCCATGTAGCGTACAATATACAACGTATTCAATAAAAGACACCCGAAAATTGAATGTTTATTACCTGATTGGTACCACGTTTGGGTCACATTTGCATGTGCAATGCTAAAACCATCCATAGTATAGATCCTAAAGCATAATAATGAATGTTTTAACAAAAATATCCATTTCAAGAAAAGGTAAAATCTGACTTTATTTTTGGACAACATCATATAAAAATTTGCTTCCGCGCCCGAATTTTATAATCCGTCATCATATTTTAGCTAAAAGAATACATTGCAACAAGAAAAATTGCTATTTCAAGTGTAGTAGGTATTCTAGAATCCAGTCCATGTAGCGTACAATATACAATGTATTCATTAAAATGACACCCGAAAATTGAATGTTTATTATTTGATTGGGACCACGTTTTGGTCACCGTTGCATGTCCAATGCTAAAACCATCCATACTATAGATCCTAAAACATGAATATGAATGTTTTAACAAAAATATCCATTTCAAGAATAGGTAAAATCTGACTTTATTTTTGTAAAAAATTATATAAATATATGGTTTCGCGCTCGAATTTTATAATTCTTCATTATATTGTAGCTAATAGAAAACATTGCAACAAGAAAATTGCTATTTCAAGTGTGGTAGGTATTCTAGAATCAAGCCCATGTAGCTAACAATATACAACGTATTCTTAAAAATGACAACCGAAAATTGAATGCTTATTATCTGAGTGGTATCACGTTTTTGTCACTTTTGTATGTCCAATGCTAAAACCATGCATAGTATAGATTCTAAAGCATGAATATTAATGTTTTAACAAAAATATTCATTTTAAGAATAGGAAAAAATCTGACTTTATTTTTGTAAAAAATCATATAAATATTTGCTTCCGCGCCCGAATTTTTTAATTCTTCATCATATTTTAACTAAAAGAAAACATTGCAACAAGAAAATTGCTATTTCTAGTGTGGTAGGTATTCTAGAATCCAGCCCATGTAGCTTACGTTATAGACCGTAATTATTAAAATGACACCCGAAAATTGAATGTTTATTATCTGATTAGTACCACGTTTTGGTCACTTTTGCATGTCCAATGCTAAAACCATCCATAGTATAGATCCTAAAGAATGAATATGAATGTTTTAACAAAAATATTCATTTCAAGAATAGGTAAAATCTGACTTATTTTTTGTAAAAAATCATATAAATATTTGCTTCCGCGCCCGTAATTTATAATTTTTTATCATATTTTAGCTAAAAGAAAACATTGCAACAAGAAAAATTTCTATTTCAAGTGTAGTAGGTATTCTAGAATCCAGTCCATGTAGCGTACAATATACAACGTATTCAATAAAAGACACCCGAAAATTGAATGTTTATTACCTGATTGGTACCTAGTTTGGGTCACATTTGCATGTGCAATGCTAAAACCATCCATAGTATAGATCCTAAAGCATAATAATGAATGTTTTAACAAAAATTTCCATTTCAAGAAAAGGTAAAATCTGACTTTATTTTTGGACATAATCATATAAAAATTTGCTTCCGCGCCCGAATTTTATAATCCGTCATCATATTTTAGCTAAAAGAATACATTGCAACAAGAAAAATTGCTATTTCAAGTGTAGTAGGTATTCTAGAATCCAGTCCATGTAGCGTACAATATACAATGTATTCATTAAAATGACACCCGAAAATTGAATGTTTATTATTTGATTGGGACCACGTTTTGGTCACCGTTGCATGTCCAATGCTTAAAACCATCCATAGTATAGATCCTAAAGCATGAATATGAATATTTTAACAAAAATATGCATTTCAAGAATAGGTAAAATCTGACTTTATTTTTGGGCAAAATCATATAAATCATAGTTTAGCTTAAAGAAAACATTGCAACAAGAAAATTGCTATTTCAAGTGTGGTAGATATTCCAGAATCCAGCCTATGTAGCTTACAGTATACAACGTATTGATTAAAATGATACCCGAAAATTGTATGTTTATTATCTGATTAGTTCCACGTTTCGGTTACTTTTGCATGTCCAATGCTAAAACCATCCATAGTATAGATCCTAAAGAATGAATATGAATGTTTTAACAAAAATATTCATTTCAAGAATAGGTAAAATCTGACTTAATTTTTGTAAAAAATCATATAAATATTTGCTTCCGCGCCCGTAATTTATAATTTTTTATCATATTTTAGCTAAAAGAAAACATTGCAACAAGAAAAATTTCTATTTCAAGTGTAGTAGGTATTCTAGAATCCAGTCCATGTAGCGTACAATATACAACGTATTCAATAAAAGACACCCGAAAATTGAATGTTTATTACCTGATTGGTACCACGTTTGGGTCACATTTGCATGTGCAATGCTAAAACCATCCATAGTATAGATCCTAAAGCATAATAATGAATGTTTTAACAAAAATATCCATTTCAAGAAAAGGTAAAATCTGACTTTATTTTTGGACAACATCATATAAAAATTTGCTTCCGCGCCCGAATTTTATAATCCGTCATCATATTTTAGCTAAAAGAATACATTGCAACAAGAAAAATTGCTATTTCAAGTGTAGTAGGTATTCTAGAATCCAGTCCATGTAGCGTACAATATACAATGTATTCATTAATATGACACCCGAAAATTGAATGTTTATTATTTGATTGGGACCACGTTTTGGTTACCGTTGCATGTCCAATGCTAAAACCATCCATACTATAGATCCTAAAACATGAATATGAATGTTTTAACAAAAATATCCATTTCAAGAATAGGTAAAATCTGACTTTATTTTTGTAAAAAATTATATAAATATTTGGTTTCGCGCTCGAATTTTATAATTCTTCATTATATTGTAGCTAATAGAAAACATTGCAACAAGAAAATTGCTATTTCAAGTGTGGTAGGTATTCTAGAATCAAGCCCATGTAGCTAACAATATACAACGTATTCTTAAAAATGACACCCGAAAATTGAATGCTTATTATCTGAGTGGTATCACGTTTTTGTCACTTTTGTATGTCCAATGCTAAAACCATGCATAGTATAGATTCTAAAGCATGAATATTAATGTTTTAACAAAAATATTCATTTTAAGAATAGGAAAAAATCTGACTTTATTTTTGTAAAAAATCATATAAATATTTGCTTCCGCGCCCGAATTTTATAATTCTTCATCATATTTTAGCTAAAAGAAAACATTGCAACAAGAAAATTGCTATTTCTAGTGTGGTAGGTATTCTAGAATCCAGCCCATGTAGCTTACAATATACAACGTATTCATTAAAATGACACCCGAAAATTAAATGTTTATTATCTAATTGGTAAAACGTTTTGGTCACTTTTGCATGTCCAATGCTAAAACCATACATAGTATAGATCCTAAAGCATGAATATGAATGTTTTAAGAAAAATATTCATTTCAAGAATAGGTAAAATCTGACTTTATTTTTGTAAAAAATCATATAAATATTTGCTTCCGCGCCCGAATTTTATAATTCTTCATCATATTTTAGCTATAAGAAAACATTGCAACAAGAAAATTGCTATTTCAAGTGTGGTAGGTATTCTAGAATCCAGCCCATGTAGCTTACAATATACAAAGTATTCATTAAAATGACACCTAAAAATTGAATATTTATTATCTAATTGGTAACACGTTTTGGTAACTTTTGCAAGTCCAATGCTAAAACCATCCATAGCATAGACCTTTAAGCATGAATATGAATGTTTTAACAATAATATCCGTTTCAAGTAGCTTACTATATACAACGTATTCATTAAAATGACACCCGAAAATTGAATGTTTATTATCTGATTGGTACCACGTTTTGGTCTCTTTTTCGTGTCCAATGCTAAAACCATCCATAGTATAAATCCTAAAGCATGAATATGAATGGTTTAACAAAAATATCCATTTCAAGAATAGGTAAAATCTGACTTTATTTTTGTAAAATATCATATAAATATTTGCTTCCGCGCCCGAATTTTATAATTCTTCATCATATTTTAGCTAAAAGAAAACATTGCAACAAGAAAATTGCTATTTCAAGTGTGGTAGGTATTCTAGAATCCAGCCCATGTAGCTTACAATATACAACGTATTCATTAAAATGACACCCAAAAATTGAATGTTTATTATCTAATTGGTAACACGTTTTGGTCACTTTTGCATGTCCAATGCTTAAAACCATCCATTGTATAGATCCTAAAGCATGAATATGAATGCTTTAACAAAAATATCCATTTCAAGAATCGGTAATATCTGACACTATTTTTGTAAAAAATCATATAAGTATTTGCTTTTGCGCCCGAATTTTATAATTCTTTATCTTATTTTAGCTTAAAGAAAACATTGCAACAAGAAAATTGCGCTTTCAAGTGTGGTAGGTAATCTAGAATCCAGCCCATGTAGCTTACAATATACAACGTATTCATCAAGGATAGGTAAAATTTGACTTTATTTTTGTAAAAAATCATATAATTAATTGCTTTCGCGCCTGAATTTTATAGTTCTTGATCATATTTTAGCTAATAGAAAACATTGCAACAAGAAAATTGCTATTTCATGTGTGGTAGGTATTCTAGAATCCAGCCCATGTAGCTTACAATATACAACGTATTCACTAAAATGACACCCGACAACTGAATGTTTATTATCTGATTAGTACCACGTTTTGGTCTCTTTTGCATGTCCAATGCTAAAACCATCCATAGTTAAGATCCTAAAGCATGAATATGAATGTTTTAACAAAAATATCCATTTCAAGAATAAATAAATTGTTGTACTTGGGATCATGTGTTCCATTTATTGAAATTTCACATATAAATTGGACGTTTCGGATTGACATTAATCCATCATCAGCTATAAATAAGATTACAATGTTTGTTACAATATATAAAGGTAAAAAACAAATAAATACACTCACCAAATGACATATGTTTTTAACATTAAAATAATGTGTGTAGTTTAAATAACATGTTGATTGTAGATAAAAAACTTTATGTTATTAAAGCAACGAAGAAGATTAAGGCTGAAACTACATTATTACAAATTACAAAAAGTAATAATACCACATCCTACGAAGGATAGGTACGAACTAACTAAATTGAAATAGTTTGAAAAATATGTAAAGAAAGAAAGAAGGGGAAACAACAAAAAGAAGATACAGGCATGTCACGTACTAAGCAGAAGGTATGCGGCGGCAAAATTTAAAATTCCCATCCGGCTGTATTCCCATCATTAGCCAGAAAGGCTTCTTGAGTGTTAAGGGCTGCAATTCCTGTTATGAGATTATTATAGTTCCTGCCCCTCCCGTTCCTTGAACAACAAAAAGAAGATACAGGCATGTCACGTACTAAGCAGAAGGTAGGCGGCGGCAAAATTTAAAATTAAAATTATTTTTATTTTAGTAATGGCAATAACTGTTTGAGATGCTGGATATTATTATTAAAATCTGTATGGTTGTTGATATTATTTTCTTTATCCATGTTGATATAAATAGTTTCATAAAGAAGTCTGTGATATCGGTAAGGTACAATATCTAAAATTTTAAATTCCTTAAATTTGAATTTATGACCTGTAACTATAGAATGTTTGCAAAGTGCACTATGATGCTCATTTAGTCTAAGGCAATGGAAGTTATGTTGATAGATGCGTTTTTGTATAGGTTGAGATGTTTCTCCTACATATTTTTTTTGTTACAAGAACCGCATTCAATTTGGTAAACGACATTTTTGATACTACCAACGTCTTTTTTATCTTACTAAAAT
This sequence comes from Stenolophus ochropezus, assembly GCA_035578165.1. Lineage (NCBI taxonomy): Eukaryota > Metazoa > Arthropoda > Insecta > Coleoptera > Carabidae > Stenolophus > Stenolophus ochropezus. Next base: position 837,712 of record JAQOWZ010000051.1, on the reverse strand, counting down.
AAAAATAATTTTAATTTTAAATTTTGCCGCCGCCTACCTTCTGCTTAGTACGTGACATGCCTGTATCTTCTTTTTGTTGTTTCCCCTTCTTTCTTTCTTTACATATTTTTCAAACTAGTTCAATTCAGTTAGTTCGTACCTATCCTTCGTAGGATATGGTATTATTACTTTTTGTAATTTGTAATAATGTAGTTTCAGACTTAATCTTCTTCGTTGCTTTAATAACATATAGTTTTTTATCTACAATCAACATGTTATTTAAACTACACCCATTATTTTAATGTTAAAAACATATGTCATTAGGTGAGTGTATTTATTTGTTATTTACCTTTATATATTGTAACAAACATTTTAATCTTATTTATAGCTGATGATGGATTAATGTCAATCCGAAACGTCCAATTTAAATGTCAAATTTCAATAAAAGGGACACATGAGCCCAAGTACAACAATTTATTTATTCTTGAAATGGATATTTTTGTTAAAACATTCATATTCATGCTTTAGGATCTTAACTATGGATGGTTTTAGCATTGGACATGCAAAAGAGACCAAAACGTGGTACTAATCAGATAATAAACATTCAGTTGTCGGGTGTCATTTTAGTGAATACGTTGTATATTGTAAGCTACATGGGCTGGATTCTAGAATACCTACCACACTTGAAATAGCAATTTTCTTGTTGCAATGTTTTCTATTAGCTAAAATATGATCAAGAACTATAAAATTCAGGCGCAAAAGCAATTAATTATATGATTTTTTACAAAAATAAAGTCAAATTTTACCTATCCTTGATGAATACGTTGTATATTGTAAGCTACATGGGCTGGATTCTAGAATACCTACCACACTTGAAATAGCAATTTTCTTGTTGCAATGTTTTCTTTTAGCTAATATCTGATGAAGATTATAAAATTCGGGCGCGGAAGCAAATATTTAAATGAGTTTTTACAAAAATAAAATCAGATATTACCTATTCTTGATGAATACGTTGTATATTATAAGCTGCATGGGCTGAATTCTAGAATACCTACCACACTTGAAATAGCAATTTTCTTGTTGCAATGTTTTCTTTTAGCCAAAATATGATAAAAAATACAAAATTTGGGCGCGGGAGCAAATATTTATATGATTTTTTACAAACATATAGTCAGATTTTACCTATTCTTGAAATGGATATATTTGTTAAAACATTCATATTCAAGCTTTAGGATCTATACTATGGATGGTTTTAAGCATTAAACATGCAAAAGTGAACAAAACCTGGTACCAATCAGATGATAAACATTAATTTTTCGGGTGTCATTTTAATGAATACGTTGTATATTGTAAGCTACATGGACTGGATTCTTGAATACCTACCACAATTGAAATAGCAGTTTTCTAGTTTCAATGTTTTCTTTTAGCTAAAATATGATAAAGAATTATAAAATTCGGGCGCGGAAGCAAATATTTATATGATTTTTTACAAAAACAAAGTCAGATTTTACCTATTCTTGAAATGGATATTTTTGTTAAAACATTCATATTAATGCCTTACGATCTATATTAAGGATAAATTTAACATTAGACATGCACAAGTGACCAAAACGTGGTACCAATCAGATAATAAATATTCAATTTTTGGGTGTCATTTTAATGAATATGTTTTATATTGTAAGCTACATGGGCTGGATTCTAGAATACCTACCACACTTGAAATAGCTATTTTCTTGTTGCAATGTTTTCTTTTAGCTAAAATATGATGAGAAATTTTAAAATTTGAGAGCGGGAGCAAATATTTATATGGTTTTTTACAAAAATAAAGTCAGATTATACTTATTCTTGATGAATACGTTGTATATTGTAAGCTACTTGGGCTGGATTCTAGAATACCTACCACACTTGAAATATCAATTTTCTTGTTGCAATGTTTTCTTTTAACTAAAATATGATGAAGAATTATAATATTCGGGCGCGGAAGCAAATATTTATATGATTTTTTACAAAAATAAAGTCAGATTTTACTTATTCTTGATGAATACCTTGTATATTGTAAGCTACATAAGCTGGATTCTAGAATAGCTACCACACTTGAAATAGCAATTTTATTATTGCAATGTTTTATTTTAGCTAAAATTTAATGAAGAATTATAAAATTCGGGCGCGGAAGCAAATATTTATATGATTTTTTGCAAAAATAAAGTCAGATTTTACTTATTCTTGAAACTGATATTTTTGTTAAAACATTCATATTCATGCTTTAGGATCTATACTATTGATGGTTTTAAGCATTAGACATGCAAAAGTGACCAGAACGTGGTACCAATCAGATAATTAACAATCAATTTTTGGGTGTCATTTTAATGAATACGTTGTATGTTGTAAGCTACATGGGCTGGATTCTAGAATACCGACCACACTTGAAATAGCAATTTTCTTGTTGCAATGTTTTCTTTTAGCTAAAATATTGATGAAGAATTATAAAATTCGGACACGGTAGCAAAAATTTATATGATTTTTTACAAAAATAAAGTCAGATTTTACCTATTCTTGATATATTGTATATTGTAAGCTACATGGGCTGGATTCTAGAATACCTACCACACTTGAAATAGGAATTTTCTTGTTGCAATGTTTCCTTTTAGCTAAAATATGATGAAGAATTACAAAATTCGGACGCGGAAGCAAATATTTATATCCTTTTTACAAACATAAAGTCAGATTTTATATATTCTTGAAATGGATATTTTTGTTAAAACATTCATATTCAAGCTTTAGGATCTATTCTATGGAAGGTTTTAAGCATTGGTCATGCAAAAATGTCTATAACGTGGTACCAACCAGATAATAAACATTCACTTTTCGGGTGTAATTTTAATGAATACGTTGTATATTGTAAGCTACATGGGCTGGATACATACCACACTTGAAATAGCTATTTTCTAGTTGCAATGTTTTCTTTTAGCTAAAATATGATGAGGAATTATAAAATTCGGGTGAGGAAGGAAATTTTTATATGATTTTTTACAAAAATAAAGTCAGATTTTGCCTACTCTTGATGAATACGAGTAGGTATGGGGACGATTTAGCCTGGGAAAATTTTGATGACCGTGGGAACTTGGCGGCATCCTTCGATCCCCAAATTTCGGGGGTTTGGCCCACTTTAATTTGCATACCGTGGTTTTGGCCAACCCTTATTTGCATACCGCGAAGTATGACCAACCCCCGAAATTTTGAGGGTTTGGCCTACCCTAATTTGCATAGCGAGGGTTTTTTTCGCACCCTAATTTGCATACCGTGAAGTATGGCCCAGCTCCGAAATTTTGGTGTTTGGCACGTCCTAATTTGCATATCGTGGGGTTTTTGGCCAACCTTAATTTGCATACCGTAAAGTATAGCCCACCTCCGAAATTTTGGGGTTTGGCCCACCCTAATTTGAATACCATAATTTGCATATCGTAATTTGCATACGGTAATTTGCTTACCGTAATTTTGGGGTATGGTCCACCCTAATTTGAATACCATAATTTGCATACCGTAGTTTGCATACTGTGATTTTCATACCGTAATTTTGGGGGTTTGGCCCACCCTAATTTGCATACTGTAATTTTAGGGGTTTGGCCCACCCTAATTTGAATTTTGTAATTTGCATACGGTAATTTGCGTAATTTTGGGATTTGGCTCACCCTAATTTGCATATCGTAATTTGCGTACCATAATTTGCCTTCGGGAATTTGCGTAATTTTAGGGTTTGGCGCACCCGTGAGAAAATTTGAATACCGTAATTTGCATACCGTGGGAAAAAATCTGCATAACTTAATTTGAATACCGTAATTTTGCATACCCCAATATGTATACGGTAATTTGCATAATTTTGAGGTTTGGCCCACCCTAATTTAGTAATTTTGCATACGTTGATTTTATATTATAAGATTTTCATCATCAAACTAGGTCAATAATAGTACATAATCAACAAAGTTAGGGCGATAGTAGTTGTTGACGTCATGCTCTAGTAATATTAAAATAAATGAAATAATACATTATCATCACATTAAACTAGGACAATATTAGTTGCTGACGTTGTACTTTAGTAATATTACAATGAATGAAATCATCGAACTAAACTAGGGCAATAATATTACGTTTTAAAATATTAACCATTGCTGGAAACAGGGTTTTTACAGTAAAATTAAATAGTAAATTATCAGACAATTACATACCGTTATTTGCACGGACCGCCCTATTTTACTAATTTTTGCATGAAAATTTACATACCGTGGGAGCCTGTCTTCTCCTTTCATGCCACCGACCACGTTGTGCGATATAAATAAAAACCACTTCCGCACTTCATCTGTCGGATTTCAAATCCTGACATCCTTTCAACACGAAACAAAATTATGAATAAGACAAGTTGTCAACAACGGGCTCCCGTGGAGAGGGGGAGGTGCAAGACCTTGCAGAACTTGCAGGTCATTGTCTTACTAAGGTACACGTGCAAGTTGCACCTGCGTAACTGTCTAGACATAGGGGGTGAATGTTTAGAATTGATACAGGTGTGCAAGGTCAGTTTCTGTTTGTGATGCTGTGTCAACAACCTAGCCGGAGGCTTGACTTATAGGTCAGTGTCTTACTAAGATACATGTGCAAGTTGCACCTGCGTAACTGTCTAGACATAGGGGTAAATGTTCAGAACTCATACAGGTGTCCAAGGTCAGTTTCTGTTTGTGATGCTGTGTCAACAACCTAGCCGGAGGCTTGACTTATAGGTCAGTGCCTCACCAAACCACACGTGCAACCACCAGGTATGCAGGTGGCACATGTGCTTGATAATGGAGAGAGAAGAAAAAGAAGAAGGTCTCTACTTACACGTCTACTATAATTACAGACATCACACATCCTAGGCCGGTCATTCTTTACTTAATCTTCAAAGCAGAAAGTTGACCAAACATTTTTAAAATGGAAAAATTTATTTCAATTAAAGATTACAAGAAGAAAGTTAAACGTTTTAATTTACAAGGAAGAAGTATCGAGTTTAATATTAAACCTGTTCCACAAAGTAAAGACCCTGTTAAATGGGTGCGAGAAGCTATAACAGATGTAATAATACATGCTACGCAAGATGTAGATCCATCTGATAAAGTAGGATTTATATTCTGTAGCAATGATTTCAAGAGGGGTCAAGGATGGAAAAATTTTAGCGATGCGTCTGAAGTGTCTATTGATGATGTGTGGCGAGAGCTTAGCGGAATATATCAATTTAATTCTGTAGGACTGAATACCGACACCTTCTGTCTAGGTAATAATATTTAGCGATACGTATTACGAAATATTATTTTAAACCCAGATGTAAATTCTCTGTAATTTTGATTTTGTTAATAATACACACCAACTTTGTAGTGGTATTAGTAAAATACTTTATTTTAGGCGTAACAAATGTACGCATTCCCAAAGGAACGGGAAAACGATCAAACAAATACAACACATTTAACGAAGAATGTGGTATGCGTCGAGGTATAATTAGTATTCAGAACAAAGACAATTTGTGTTTACCCCGAGCATTAGTTGTGGCTATTGCAAATGCTGGAAAAGACGTCGATTTTACTAAAGTGCGGAAGGATATTGATAAGCTGAAATTAAAGAGAGCTATTAAACTTGCGAAAGATGCTCAGGTAAGTATTCCTGATGATGGAGCCGGAATACCCGAACTAGATCAGTTCCAGCGGTATTTCGGTGACACTTACAAAATATGTGTATACGAGTTTGGTGGCAAGGGTAAAGACGTATTTGAAAGAGGTGAGGCGAAGTGTACTTTGAATCTTCTTTATAACAACGGGCATTACAACGTTATAACATCGTTGACTGCAGCATTTTGCTGTGGTTACTATTGCGAAAAGTGTCATGTACCCTACAACACTAAAAATCGGCACAGGTGCGGTGGTACGTGTTATGCCTGCTAACAATCTCCACCATGTCAGACAGACATAAAAATTAAATGCACCGATTGCAATCGCTGGTTCAAAAGTGCACAGTGTCTTCAAAATCACACTAAACCAAATTCTCTGGGTAAAAATACTATCTGTAGCAAAATTGTTTGTTGTACTACCTGTTTGAAAACAATTAGAAATAATAGAAAACACACATGCGGTGAAATATACTGTAAAATTTGCATGACTCATTAATCTCAAGATCACTTGTGTTACATACAGCCTGATACGGGTTCACCTAAAACTAAAGACTTTTTGTTTATATTTTATGATTTGGAAACGCGGCAAGAGAAAATAATTGATGACCATACAATCGAGCACGAACCCAATCTTTGTGTTTTTAAACAATGTTGTGATAAATGCATAAATGAAAAAAAGTAATTCGTTTGCAAAAATTGTGGTATTAAAGTGCAGACCATAAAAGACAACGTTGTTGAAAGGTTTATGCTTCATTTATTAACACTACGTAAAAAATTTAAACATATTGTAGTCATAGCTCATAACGGCCAAGCGTTCGATCATCAGTTTATTTTGAATTATATTTGAACAAAAACCTTATTAATACCTGAATTAATAATGCGTGGCACGAAAATTATATCCATGGTTTTGGGAAATGTAAAATTTCTCGATTCTTTAAATTATTTTCCTATGGCACTAGCGAAATTACCGAAAGCATTTGGGTTGGGACATAATTTTAAAAAGGGTTATTTTCCTCATTTATTTAACACGTTGGAAAATAAAAATTACGTTGGCCCATTACCTGCTTTAGAGTACTACAGTCCAAACACAATGAAAGACATAGAAAAAACAAATTTTTTAGAATGGTATGAAGAGCATAAGAACTCCGAGTTCGATATGCAACGTGATATAGTCGAATACTGTATCTCTGATGTAGAAATTCTCACTCAGGCGTGTTTAAAGTTTATGGGTCAATTGATTTCTACAAGTAATGTATGTCCGTTTACCGAGGCGTGTACTATTGCGTCGTCGTGCAACAAAGTGTACAGGCGCAATTTCTTAAAACCTAATACAATCGGTATAATACCTAAAAACGGTTATCGCAATAGTGACCTACAATCTAAAATAGCAACACAATGACTTGTGTGGGAGGAACACATTCGTGGGGTAAATATATTACACTCGGCTAAACAAAAAGAAGTTAGATTAGGGGAGTTAAAAGTTGATGGCTATTGTGAACAATTAAACCAGGTTTTTGAATTTCACGGGTGTTATTACCATGGACATCCTGAGTGTCAAAAATTCAGTAGAGACACCCCGCTGCTCGACAAACCCGATGAAACTTTAAACCTGCGTTATGAGTCGACATTAGCTAAAACCGACTTAAAACACTTGGTTACAAGGTTGTGGAAATGTGGGAGTGTGATTTTAGACAAGAAATGCAGGCTAACCCCGAAATTGAAAATTTTACTAATACATCGACCCTGCTTACTAATATACTACTTAATCCGCGTGACGCGTTTTACGGAGGAAGAACAGGAAATACTAAAACTTATTATAAATGTAAGGATGGCGAAAATATTCACTACATCCATATTTGCTCACTATATCCTTATATTTGTAAATATGGAAAATATCCTGTGGGTCACCCTGTAGTGCTTGTAAGGGATGAATGTCCAAAAAATATTTCTGGTCTTGACGGCATAATTAAATGCGTGCTTTTGCCACCTCAAAATTTATACCATCCTGTATTACCGGTAAAAATAAATAATAAATTAATGTTTGCACTCTGCCATGCTTGTGCAAAAAATTTTAATATGAGTGACTGTTCACACAATGATTCAGAGAGAGCTATAACTGGAACTTGGGTTATAGATGAAGTTGTAAAAGCACAGGAGATGGGATATCAATTGCTTAAGGTTTATGAAATTTGGAAATTTAAGGTTGAACAGTATAACAAAGAAAAGAATGTCATGGGGTTGTTTACAGAGATGATGAATCAATTTATAAAAATTAAACAACAGGCATCGGGGTGGCCGCAAGATTGCGACACAGAGGAACAAAAAAATGCATATGTTGAAGATTTTTTTAAACAGGAGGGTCTACGTTTGGTGTACACAGAAATTTTTGAAAACCCTGGCTTAAGAACTCTAGCGAAATTAATACTCATTTTAGGGAAAATTGGGGCAACGAGAAAATCAGCCAAAAACAAAAATAATAAATAGACCCGATGAATTTTTAAAAATGATGACTGACCCAACAATTGTAGTTAATACCGTGCTTCCAGTTAATGATAATACCGTTGTAATTAATTATGAATATACTGAAGAAACATGCGATGTTCTACCAACAGTAAATATGTGCTTAGCCGCCTACACCACAACACAAGCTCGTTTAAAATTGTATAGTTATCTTGAGCAACTTGGAGAAAGGGTATTGTACTATAATACAGATTCGGTAATATTTATTTCCAAACCAGGAGATGTTGACCCTGTATTGGGAAATTGTATCGGTGACATGACGAATGAATTGACCAGTTATGGACCCGGGAGTTACATTACAGAATTTGCCTCTGGCGGGCCGAAAAACTACGGTTACATAGTTTATTCACCAACAAAAAATAAATATACTGAAATTTGTAAAGTAAAGGGAATTTGTATAAATCACGAGGTGGAAAAAGATGTTAATTTTAGTACGCTTAAAGGGATGATTATTGACAATGAAAAAATGAAACCTAGAAAAATAGCATTCAAAACCATTCGAAGAACAAAAATACATGAGGTTATCTCACGAAGTGAAACAAAAGAATTTAAGCCGACTTCATGTAAACGAAAATTTTATCAATATGATTCTGTTCCATATGGATACAAAAAAGCTAAATAATAGCAATTACTAACTTTTTATTAATTTAACAAAATGTTAATTGTATATTTACCGTGCGCCCCAACGAGATGTTGACATGTCGTTTACCGTGTTAAATTCAAAATTAGCGAGTATCTTTTTTCTGGTATAATATAACAACAACATATTTTTGTTAGAATAGTTTATTTTAGATAAACGAGTAAAACGTCTATCAAGTAAATAATATTAGCACTAAGTTTCACATGATGATGATATGTTTTCAGATGCTTATTCATAGGGTTGCTGTTTTAGTCTTTCAGACACCCTTTCACATGGTTGCTGTTTTAACTCATAATACTTTGTATATGTATATGTAATACTTATATGTCAATAAATTTATTAAATTGATGTTGTCTTTTACTTGTAAGAAAACCTACTCATACAAGTCTTTGTGTGTGTGTGTGTGTATGTATGTCAAATTATAATCAATTCTTGTATATACCCGAGGTGCCCATCCCGCGAGAGCATTTCCCTATAAATTATTCATGACCAGATAAAAAAACAGAGGTGATATATATAGAAACAGGTAAAAAACTGATTCAGTAACAGAAAAACAGCTTATTACTAGATAAAAAACATATCCAATTACAGATAAACAACTATGCTGTTGTAAAGCTGTTCTGTTTCTAATAAGTAGCAGTTTGTCATAATCAGCTCTGATACTGATGGCGCAGTTCTGCTTCTGAAGATAAAGAGTTCGGTTGCTGATTCCGAGGTATAATTTAAATTCTACTCGCTGTTCCACCCCATATCGCGAGAGCATTTCCCTAACAAAACTGTTATTTGTGAAAACAGATAAATTGTTCATGACCAGATAAAAAACAGAGGTGTTATTTATAGAAACAGGTAAAAAGAAACTGATTCAATAACAGAAAAACAGCTCATTGCCAGATAAAAACAGATCCAATTACAGATAAAGAACTATGCTATTGTAAAGCTGTTGTAAAGCTGTTCTGTTTCTAATAAGTAGCAGTTTGTCATAATCAGCTCTGATACTGATGGCTCAGTTCTGTTTCTAAAGATAAAGAGTTCGGTTGCTGATTCCGAGGTATAATTTAAATTCTACTCGCTATTCATTAATGACTGGCCTGACCATGGTCATCACAACGCTGACGTAGAGCAAAAGGAGGTGACGATGACCCAGCATCGAGTCAGCATAACGACGACACCTGGTACCACGTCAGTAAAACTTTTGTAAAGAACAACTAAAAATTCATAAATAGTAATTTTATTAACAAATTATGGTATTATTATACAACAGTCAAATATTATACGTACAATTTTATTAACATATCTAGTACACGTCAGCAAAACTTTTGTAAAGAACAACTAAAAATTCATAAATAGTAATTTTATTAACAAACCATGGTATTATTATTATACTGCAGTCAAATATTATACATACAATTTTATTAACATATCTAGTATAATTATTATCACACACGCACACACACACACAGTCATATATTACTATTTTATATATAAACAATTATATTTTCACGTGAGTCTAGTTTTTCTTAAACAATTTTTTGTTAAACATATACAACAGACAAGAACTACATAGTTAAATTAAAGACATGGAAGGAAAGAGATGACCCAGAGATATAGCCTCACTGCCGGTTGATTGGTTCTACGACGTAGAAAGAGATAACATGGAGATGTGGCTTGACTGTCCTCGAGTGGCTGATTGGTTCTGCGATGTAGAAAGACATGACATAGAGATGTGGCCTGACTGCTTTCGAGCTGCTGATTGGTTCGGCGACGTTTATAAATAACACGTTATTGTTTTTGCACAAATTTAGTTTTAATATTATTATTTCACTACCACTTATCACATATCTTCACTTCGTTTGTGTTAATAAATCTCATTTCAAACAACATCTCTCTCTCTCTCTCTCTCTCTCTCTCTGCCTGGTTAAAATTTTCTCACACATTTGTGTCACCGAAAATGTAAAAATTCACCATTCTTAATTTTTGTTTCTCAAATTTTCTATACACAATTTTTTTAGTTGTTGTAATAGATTTAAATTTTGACAATTTATGCCAAAGATTGATAGATTGAAAGGTGCAACATTTAAAAGTAATTTTAAATTCTCGCGGTATTTATACGTAATATTATCCCTGAAAAAATATATGTTTCCATCCATGTACTGGCATGCACCGTCAATATACTGTGGTATACCTGGAAATTTTGAATTTATTACGCCATACCTGATAATTCTATTATTACATTCATTTAACTCAACAAAATTACTCAAATCATAAAAAATATAATTTTTCCCCGAATTGGTTCTCAGTGCACCTATAATATTTTGTATTTCATTGTTAAAATTGTAAGAATTTCTGTGGAGTTTGAATAAAGGCCACTGAATATCCAAAAAATTATCATTTTCTTTTAAAACAATATTTCCATCTATAACAATTTCGTAAAAATTATCTTTTATTATTACTACAATATGATCGTCTGAACGGCGGTATACCCCAGATATATTTTCAAATTCGGTTGGTAAAAATGGAAGCAAATTATTTAGAAAATATGGTTTGGAAATTTTATCCCCCGACAACAACAAACTTTTTACCCAAACTCTTTTATCTGAAAAAATTAACAATTTATCGTCAACAACTAAAAACTTTGATATTTTATTAAAATTGCACAATTCTGCTTCATAATCGTTTACCGTAACTGTTGGTGAATTTTTATCATCGTTATTCGTTATGTCTGGTGTTGTTGTTGGAGGTTGTTTTATTTTTTTTCCATACATTTTTTGTATGGCGAAGATATCGTCTGCATCCAGAGTAAACTGTGGTAAATTTTTGATATATGAATTTCTGCTATATGGATACATAATAGCTGTTTTTACTCTAGAATGCATCAACCCCAACGAATGCCCAATCTCATGCACAAGAACTTCAAAAAAACTATCAGCAGGGCCTTGAGATAGCTTATAATTCCAGATACGATTAGCATTCATATGAATGTCTACTGATGTACTGAATCTAGTTGGTGAATATGCGTGCCCCAACACCGGTGAAAGATTTTCAAACAACGAAGAACATATTTTACCATCATAGTACGAATGATGTATTCTTCTACTAAGAGAAATTAAAATGTTTGGACAGTACTGACCCTGTATAAACTCTCTATTTAAATAATTACTTTTATAATTTGGTGCGTATTGAAAGGTAATATTTGCATGTTGCTCCCAAACGTAAAATGCTTCCTTTGCAATATGAACCTGGTTACTATCTCCGCCTATAAAGTCCCATGTTACAACGGGGGCGTTCCATCTGTATTGATGATGTTGATGATGTAGTTCCCGGGGGATATCAGAAACCGCACATCTTGAACACTGCATCAGTTCTAATGTTTCACTATTTAACGCACCTGTTTGCTCCAAACCATGGTATTCTTGAAAGAGTGAAATAGCCTCTCGATATTTTACCGATGATGGATTAAGGCTTACTGTTTCGTTATCTCCCACCTTCAAATATCCATATGTTTCCAAAAATTCCACGCGATCCAAAAATAACCCGTCATCTTCAACTTCTTCCACACGGTTTAAAAACGACTCTGCGGTGTCGCATTTAACACTATCACCAATTAGAACAAGATAGCAAAAAACTATATATTTTACCATCTTACTACTGCTGAAGCACATTTTCAAACTTTATTGAGTTGAAAGTTTAAATACACCAATTTACAGCAAACACCACTAATTCTATTAAGTTGAAGCTTAGATATGGTAAATTACAACAACCACCACCGCTATTTAAATTAAATTTTTATTAGTAAAAGCAAAATTTAATGACGGTTATGTAATAATAACTACCAGAAGTGGACTGGCGTCGTTGAATGAAATCAGGAGAATTTCCTATGTAGCGCCACTGTGTTACGATTTTTACAAGTCCGGTACTGGTAATCGAATCAATAGCATAACATTATTGCCCTAATTGTAACAGGTTGATAATTTACTTTATACTACTATTGCCCTAGTTTAATTCGATGATAATGCATTATTTCAATATTACTAGAGTATGACGTCAACAACTAGTATTGTACCTAACTTTAATTTGCTGATTATGTACTATTATTGTCTTAGTTTGATGATGATTCGTTAATGAAATATTACTATAATATAACATCAACAACTAGAATACTCCAGAAAAAATAAATGTTGTATGAAAATTATATTTTCGAATGAATAATTTGAGATTAAGATGTTTTATTACTATTTATTTACAGACACAATAATACAAATAATTGTAACAAACACAGTATATTCTACAACCATTTATGTTTGAAAAATATGTGTTGTTTTATTAAAGCACATATAGCACAATTACAAAAATTTTCTGCAAGAACCATTCAAAATTTCTTCATTTTGTACTCGCCGCCGCCGCTGTTGTCCTACTGATTGTAGTTTCAATTGTTGTTGTTGTTTTTCTTCTAATTGTTGTTGTCGCCCCTGCAACGATTGTTTCACAGGTGTGTTTCTTTTACAAGAACACTTGTCGAACTTTAAAATAGAAAAAATTATATACTCTTGGTTAAATTGTTTTATATTGTCGTTCACGCACCTCACGTCCCTATTTCCTTAACAACTTCTTAACTCTACGTTGTATATTTTTTCTTATTTTGAGTAAAATTTGCGGTACGTCGCTTTCATTGAAATATTCGTGAGAACTCTGCGATTGTTTATACTTATTATAGTACTCAATCATTCGAAATTCATCTTCATTTCTTGGAGGTAATTGAATCTCAGAAGAGGAAAATTTAAAATATTTGGGGTCTAAACCGCAGTATGTTTGTAGTACTTGTAGATTAGGGTCGTATAGTTCGTCATTAACTTTTACACAAAAGTGAAGTACAGGAAATGGTTGATAATAATGCACCTGATGCCCCATAATGATTTCCGGGGTGAATCCCAACTTTTTAGCCTCATCACAAAATATGAATGCAGCCGGTAAACAAGCCCCATAATAATTTTCATTAATTAAAGCACGCGAAATTAACGTGCTTAAAATAGAAAGTTTAGTTTTATCGATATCCATTTTTAATTTAACAAAGAACAACCTTGTGGTTTGAAGATTACATAAAGAATGTCTACCCCAGCGTGTAATGTTTGTAATTGTAGCTGTGTGTATGAATAGAAGTAAAATATACGCATGCGTACTCAGATATGATAATTTGAAATTGGATATTAAAAATAATCATTGGGTAATGTTGTACACTCAATTTCAATTGTCTTATTATAATCGATTATGTGAACTTATCTTTACACATTACGAATTTACAGCTGTTTTCTTGCAAAGCTGTTTTGCTTCTAATAATTAGTCATGCCAAATATTAGGAATTTGATCTGTTTTGAAAAATTTTCAAGAACATACGGAGGTAATCGCTATCATCAAGTTATGTATTACTAGGAAATAAGGCAAATTAGTTTAAAATCAACAAGGAATAACGAGGGGATGTGAAGCAAGAGACAAATTTAAAGAATATAATATATGTATTAAATATTACACAGCTTACAAAAATTGTAATTTTTTTATCTCATTCCAGCGCTGTCGTTCCTGGTTCCTAAATTGGTTTTTGTCTTTTTTACTTAATTTATACATATCTATAGGAAGACTTTTTATAATTAATCTTGAATCAACAGCGCTGGAGTTATTAAGAGGGCTGCTGCTGCAATTTTCGGGTGCACCACGTGAATGCGAGACCGGTCTGCTGAAAAAAAAAAGTGAAAAATAGTACTATTATTATAATAAATTTACATTAACTCACCGTTCTCGAATATACTCGAGCGGACTCACAGCGGAACAGTCATCCCAGTTCTCACTAGCCTCTACAACAAACATTTTCGTAGCGTTGATCGGTCTATTCTTCTTCGTTTGAATATCCACGAGCGGACTCACAGCGGAACACTCGCCCAAATTTTCAGTGGTTGCTGGGGCAAGATGCGAGACCGGTCTGCTGGACATTCTGTAAAAATATGAAAAATAGTACTATTATTATTATAATAAATTTACATTAACTCACCGTTCTCGAATATACTCGAGCGGACTCACAGCGGAACACTCATCCCAGTTCTCACTAGCCTCTACAACAAACATTTTTGTAGCGTCGATCGGTCTATTCTTCTTCGTTTAAAAGAATGACTATTCTTGTGCACAATGCTGGTAATTATAATGGGCGCGCGATCCCCCACTTCTACGGAATTTATTGCTGATCCGGTACTATTTTTTACTGTCTAGTAAAACTCCGGCCAGGCTGTCGACACAGCACCGCAAGCAGAAACTGACCTTGCTCGCAGCAGATGCAGTCTGCATAGTAAGACACTCCGACTAGGCTGTTGCACAGCATCACAAGCAGAAACCGACATTGCTCACATGTGTATCATTCAACCTATCTGTAAAGACAGGTGCAACTTGCACGTGTACCTTAGTAAGACACTGACCTATAAGTCAAGCCTCCGGCTAGGTTGTTGACACTGCATCACAAACAGAAACTGACCTTGCACACCTGTATCAATTCTGAACATTCACCCCCTATGTCTAGACAGTTACGCAGGTGCAACTTGCACGTGTACCTTAGTAAGACACTGACCTATAAGTCAAGCCTCCGGCTAGGTTGTTGACACAGCATCACAAACAGAAACTGACCTTGCACACCTGTATCAATTCTGAACATTCACCCCCTATGTCTAGACAGTTACACAGGTGCAACTTGCACGTGTACCTTAGTAAGACACTGACCTGCAAGTTCTGCAAGGTCTCGCACCTCCCCTCTCCACAGGAGCCCGTTGTTGTTGACAACTTGTCTTATTCACAATTTTGTTTCGTGTTGAAAGGATGTCAGGATTTGGAATCCGACAGAGGAAGTGCGGGAGTGATTTTTATTTATATCGCACAACGTGGTCGATGGCATCAAACGAGAAGACAGGCTCCCACGGTATTTAAATTTTCATACAAAAATTAGTAAATTAGGGCGGACCAAACCCGTGCAAATAACGGTATGTAAAATTAGGGCAGGCCAAACCCTAAAATTACGCAAATTACCGTATGCAAATTACGGTACTGGAATCAATAGCACAACATTATTGCCCCAATTGGCTGATAATTTACTATTTAATTTTAATGTAAAAACCCTGCTTGAAAAGCAATGGTGAATATTTCAAAACGTAATATTATTGCCCTAGTTTAGTTCAATGATTTCATTCATTGTAATATTACTAAAGTACAACGTCAGCAACTAATATTGTCCTAGTTTAATGTGATGATAATGTATTATTTCATTTATTTTAATATTACTAGAGCATGACGTCAACAACTACTATTGCCCTAAGTTTGCTGATTATGTACTATTATTGCCCTAGTTTGATGATGAAAATATTATAATATAAAATCAACGTATGCAAAATTACTAAATTAGGTTGGGCCAAACCTCAAAATTATGCAAATTACCGTATACATATTACGGTATGCAAATTACGGTATTCAAATTAAGTTATGCAGATTTTTTCCCACGGTATGCAAATTACGGTATTCAAATTTTCCTACGGGTGGGCTAAACCCCAAAATTATTGTACGCAAATTACGATATGCAAATTATGGTGGCCCAAATCCAAAAATTAGGCAAATTACCGTATGCCAATTAAAAAATTCTAATTAGGGTGGGCCAAGCATCTAAAATTACGGTATGTAAATCACAGTATGCAAACTACGGTATGCAAATTATGGTATTCAAATAAGGGTGGGCCAAAAATTACGGTAAGCAAATTACCGTATGCAAATTACGATATGCAAATTATGGTACTCAAATTAGGGTGGGCCAAATCCCAAAATTTCGGAGGTGGGTCACGGTATGCAAATTAGGGTGGGCCAAACACACTTGGTATGCAAATTAGGGTGGGCCAAAACCCCAAAATTTCGGAGGTGGGCCAAAGCCCTGCGGGGGTGGGCTAACCCTCAAAATTTTGGGGCTGGGCCAAACCCCCGAAATTTGGGGATCAAAGGATGCCGCCAAGTTCCCACGGTCGGCAAAATTTTCCCAGGCTCAATCGACCCCATACCTACTAATACGTTGTATATTGTAAGCTACATAAGCTGGATTCTAGAATACCTACCATACTTGAAATAGCAATTATCTTGTTGCAATGTTTTCTTATAGCTAAATATGATGAAGAATTATAAAATTCTGGCGCGGAAGCAAATAATTATATGGTTTTTTACAAAAATAGAGTCAGATTTTACCTATTCTTGATGAATACGTTGTATATCGTAAGCTACATGTGCTGGATTCTAGAATATCTACCACACTTGAAATAGAAATTTTCTTGTTGCAGTGTTTTCTTTTAGCTAAAACACTATGATGAATTATAAAATTCGGGCATGGAAGCAAATATTTATGATTTTTTACAAAAATAAAGTCAGATTTTACCTACTCTTGAAATGGATATTTTTGTTAAAGCTTTCATATTCATGCTTTACGATCTATACTAAGGATAATTTTAGCATTGGACATGCAAAAGTGACCAACACTTGGTACCAATCAGATAATAAACATTAAATTTTCGGGTTTTATTTTAATGAACACGTTGTATATTGTAAGTTACATGGGCTGGATTCTAGAAAACATACTACACTTGAAATAGCAATTTTCTTGTTGCAATGTTTTCCTTTAGCTAAAATATGATGAAGATTATAAAATTCGAGCGCGGAAGCAAATAGTTATATGAGTTTTTACAAAAATAAAGTCAGATTTTACCTATTCTTGATGAATACGTCGTATATTGTAAGTTACATGGGCTGGATTGTAGAATACCTACCACACTTCAAATAGCAATTTTCTTGTTGCAATTTTTTCTTTTAGCTGAAATATGATAAAGAATTATATAACTTGGGCGCGAAAGCAAATATTTATATGATTTTTTACAAAAGTAAATTCAGATTTTACCTTTTCTTGATGAATACGTTGTATATTGTAAGCTACATGGGCTGAATTCTAGAATAGCTTCCACACATGAAATAGCTATTTTCTTGTTGCAATGTTTTCTTTTATCTAAACTATGATGAAGAATTATAAAATTCGGGCGCGAAAGGAAATGTTTATATGATTTTTTACAAAAATAAAGTCAGATTTTACCTATTCTTGATGAATACGTTGTATATTGTAAGCTACATGGGCTGGATTCTAGAATACCTACCACACTTGAAATAGAAATTTTCTTGTTGCAATGTTTCCTTTTAGCTAAAATATGATGAAGAATTACAAAATTCGGGCGCGGAAGCAAAGATTTAAATGATTTTTTACAAACATAAAGTCAGATTTTACAAATTCTTGAAATGGATATTTTTGTTAAAACATTCATATTCTTGCTTTAGGATCTATACTATGGATGGTTTTAAGCATTGGACATGCAAAAATGTCCAAAATGTGGTACCAACCAGATAATAAACATTTACTTTTCGGGTGTCATTTTAATGAATACGTTGTATATTGTAAGCTACATGGGCTGGATTCTAGAATACCTACCACACTTGAAATAGCAAATTTCTTGTTGCAATGTTTTTTTTAGCAAAAATAAAATGAAAGATTATAAAAATCGGACGCGGAAGCAAATATTAATAAGATTTTTTACAAAAATAAAGTCATATTTTACCTTCTCTTGATGAATACGTTGTATATTGTAAGGTACATGGGCTGGATTCTAGAATACCTACCACACTTGAAATAGCAATTTTCTTCTTGCAATGTTTTCTTTTAGCTAAAATATGATGAAGAATTATGAAATTCGGGCGCGGAAGCAAATATTTATATGTTTTTTTACAAAAATAAAGTTAGATTTTACCTACTCTTGAAATGGATTTTTTTGTTAAAACATTCCTAGTCATGCTTTAGGTTCTATACAGTGGATATTTTTAGTATTAAACATGCAAAAGTGACCAAAACATGGTACTAATCAGATAATAAACATTCAATTTTCGGGTGTCATATTAATGACTACGTTGTATATTGTAAGCTACATGGGCTTGATTCTAGAGTACCTACCACACTTGAAATAGCAATTTTCTTGTTGCAATGTTTTCTTTTATCTAAAATATATTGAAGAATTATAAAATTCGGGCACGAAAGCAAATATTTATATGATTTTTTACAAAAATAAAGTCAGATTTTACCTATTCTTGATAAATACGTTGTATATTGTAAGCAACATGAGCTGGATTCTAGAATACCTACCACAATTGAAATAGTAATTTTCTTGTTGCAATGTTTTCTTTTAGCTAAAATATGATGGAAAATTATAAAATTCGGTCGCGGAAGCAAATATTATATGATTTTTTACAAAAATAAAGTCAGATTTTACCTATTCTTGATATGAATATTTTGTTAAAACATTCATATTCATGCCTTGGGATCTATACTATGGATGGTTTTAAGCATTGGACATGCAAAAGTGACCAAAACGTGGTACCAATCAGATAATAAACATTTAATTTTCGGGTGTCATTTTAATGAATACGTTGTATATTGTAAGCTACATTGGCTGGATTCTAGAATACCTACCACACTTGAAATAGAAAATTTCTTGTAGCAATGTTTTCTTTTAGCTAAAATATGATAAAGAATTATAAAATTTCGGGCGCGGAAGCAAATATTTATATGATTTTTTACAAAAATAAAGTTAGATTTTACCTATTCTTAAAATGGATATTTTTGTTAAAACATTCATATTCATGCTTTAGGATCTATACTATGGATAATTTTAGCATTGGACATGAAAAAGTGACTAAAACGTGATACCAATCATATAATAAACATTCAATTTTCGGGTGTCATTTTAATGAATACTTTGTCTATTTTAAGCCACATGGGCTGGATTCTAGAATACCTACCACACTCGAAATAGCAATTTTCTTGTTGCAATGTTTTCTTTTAGCTAAAATATGATGAAAAATTACAAAATTCGGACGCGGGAGCAAATATTTATATGATTTTTTACAAACATATAGTCAGATTTTACCTATTCTTGAAATGGATATTTTTGTTAAAACATTCATATTCAAGCTTTAGGATGTATACTATGGATGGTTTTAAGCATTGGACATGCAAAAGTGAACAAAACGTGGTACTAATCAGATGATAAACATTAAATGTTCGGGTGTCATTTTAATGAATACGTTGTATATTGTAAGCTACATGGACTGGATTCTTGAATACCTACCACAATTGAAATAGCAATTGTCTAGTTTCAATGTTTTCTTATGCTAAAATATGATGAGAAATTTTAAAATTTGGGGGCGGAAGCAAATATTTATATGGTTTTTTACAAAAATAATGTCAGATTTTACTTATTCTTGATGAATACGTTGTATATTGTAAGCTACTTGGGCTGGATTCTAGAATACCTACCACACTTGAAATATCAATTTTCTTGTTGCAATGTTTTCTTCTTCTTCTTCTTCTTCTTTGTAATAGGCTTTAAGCCTGTTTATTACCAACATTATTTCTCTTCTGACGATGATGTCAAGCAGTCCCTCCATCTTGTAGGTGGTCTGCCTTTTGTCCTTTTTGCTCCTTTCGGCTTGTCTTCTTTTATTTTCTTAGCTAGTCTGTTGGAGTTCATTCTGTTTACATGTTTACTCCAGTGTTTTCTTCTTTGTTTTGTGAATTTTGAGATTTCTTGGATGTTACATTTTTCTCTAATGTCGCTACTTCTACATCTATCCAGAAGTGTTTTGTTTTGGATCATACGTAGGATTTTCATTTCACAGGTGTTCATTAGTTGTCTTGTTTTCTTTGTGTCTGCTCTTGTTTCTGCTGCGTAGGTCATTATTGGTCTTACTGCTGTTTTGTAGATTCTAATTTTGCTTTCTCTTTTGATGTATTTATTTTTCCATATTAGATCTTTAAGGTTTCCTGCGACTTTTGCGGCTTTGTTTACTTGTGTTTTTAGTTCTTCAAAAAGGTTTCTGTCATTTCTAATTTCTGTGCCTAAGTAGTTGAATCTAGATACCTGTTCTATCATTTTCCCCTCTATCTCTAATTTACATCTGATTAGATTTTTAGATATAGTCATGCTTTTTGTTTTATCTATATTGATGACCATATTATGATCCTTTGCATCTTTATTGAATTGAAGCAGTAATCTTTGTAAATCGTCTTCATTATCTGAGAGTAATACTGCGTCGTCAGCAAAACATACAATGTTAATATTTGTGTTTGTCATTTTGAACCCTTTTTCTTGTGGTAAACTTTCTATTATTTTGTTCATGACTACGTTAAATAAAGTGGGACTCATCGAGTCCCCTTGTCTAATACCTGTCGAGATATCTAGTTCTTCGGTCATTTCATTATTGGTTTTTATTATTGTTTTACAGTCTGTGTTTAATCCATGGATAATGTTTATAATTTTTTCTGGAATGTTATTCGTTGACATAATTTTCAATACATCTTCTAATTTTATTCGGTCAAATGCCTTTGTCAAATCTATAAAACACATATAGAGAGGGGTGTTATATTCATAGGCTTTTTCAATAGTTTGTTTGACTATGAAGATCGCGTCCGTAGTTGATCTATTCTGCCTAAATCCTTGTTGTTCTTCTCTCATTGTTATTAATTTGTTTATTTTAGCGGTTAATATTTTTGTAAATAATTTTAAGGTACTATTTAACAGTGTTATCCCTCGATAATTTTCTGGCTTTGTTTTCTCGCCCTTTTTGAATATTGGAATGGTAAAGCTTAGTTTCCAGCTATTTGGTATTGTTCCAGTGTCAATTATTTTTTGGAATAAGCTTTGAAGCACCTTGGTTAGTTGATCTCCACCATATTTGATCATTTCGTTACTTATCTTATCAGGTCCTGTGGATTTTCGATTTTTTAATTTTGATATTGCTTCAGCTACTTCATCTTCAGTAATGATTACTGGATCTTGGTTCGTATTTTCCTCAATTTGATATACATCATTATTGGGATCGTTATACAAAGTTTTAAAGTACTGCGTCCATTCTTCTGAAGAGATCTTATTTGTGATTACGGTATTTTTTATGTCCGTTTTATTCCTTCTTAATGTTGCCCATATTTTCTTTTGTCCGCCATACAAATCGTGTTCGAGTTCACTAGAATATTTTTCCCAAAACTGTTGTTTTATTTTTGTGATTCTTGCATTTGCTTTATTTCTTTCTTGTACATATAAGTTCCAGTTATCTGGTGTTTTATTTTTTAAAAATTGTAGGTATGCTATTTTTTTCTCTTTTGCTATTAATTTCACTTCAGGTGTGTACCATTGTTTATTATTTTTTTGATTTATATTTATCTTTCTACTTCCTAATGCTTCTTCAGCTGCGTCAAGTATATTATTACTTATTTTTTCCCAAAGCTCGTCAATATTTGGTTCACTACCTGTTTTTGTATTTCCTTTTAGCTTGTTTTGTAGTCTATTCTTGAATAATGTTTTTGTGCTTTCGTCGGTAAAAGATTCAATATTAAACTTTGTAATTATTATAGGCTTTCTTTTTCTAATTTTCGGTATTTTAAACCTTAATTTACAAAGCACTAAACTATGGTCGCTGCCTATTTCGGCAGAGTTTAGTGTTCTTACCACGGTTATTTGGTCCGGGCGTAATTCCCTATTTGTGATTACATAGTCTATTATTGATTCCTGTCCTCTACTATTCCTGAAGGTGTATTTATATTTCATTTGCAAATTGAAAAAAGTATTATTTATTCTTAAGCCATTGTTGGCACAGAACAAGACTAATAGTTCTCCATTGTCATTAATTGTCTCTTCATTAAATATTTGCATTACTCCAGGTATCGATTCGTTGCCTATTCTGGCATTTAAATCTCCCAGTATGATTAGTTTTTCGTGAGCTTGAACCTTATTTACTTCGTTCTGCAGGTCTTCGTAGAATGTTTCTCTTTCTTCTTTGGTTTTTGTTGTGTCTGGTGCGTAGACACTTATAAGATGTATTTTATCCTTTTCGATCATCAATGTGGTATGAAGAATTCTGTCGTTAATATATTCCACTTTGTCAATGAAGTTGTCTAGTGATTCTTCTATTAAAATTCCTACACCAGATTGAGCCCTTTTTTCTTTTGACATTCCACTATATATGAATATATAGTTTTCTATTTTTATTATCCCTTTTCCTTTCTTTTTTGTTTCTGCTAACGAGCATATTTTTATATTCTTCTCTCGTAGTTCTTCTATTATTTCATGATCTTTTTTTCTCCAAGATTGTATGTTCCATGTAGCAATTCTTAAACTATCCTTTTTCCATTTATTCTTATCCTTTTTCCTAGCATAAGTATTATTCCTTAAATTCCGTCCATTTTCCGAGGCTTGTAGTTGGTTTCTGTGAGCAATGCTGAGTTTTCCGGTAGGTAGGGTGCTAGCCTGGCCTACCAACCCTCCTCCTTTATCCGGGCTTGGGACCGGCAACGGCCGCTACTGGAATACTCGATCCTTCCAGTGCGCACCGCAGGCGGAGTTGCAATGTTTTCTTTTAGCTAAAATATGATGAAGAATTATAATATTCGGGCGCGGAAGCAAATATTTATATGATTTTTTACAAAAATAAAGTCAGATTTTACCTATTCTTGATGAATCCCTTGTATATTGTAAGCTACATAGGCTGGATTCTAGATTACCTATTGCACTTGAAATAGCATTCTTCTTGTTGCAATGTTTGCCTTTAGATAAAATATGAAGAACGTTTATAAATTTCGGGCGCGGAAGCAAATATACCGGGTGTAGAAATGGAAAGTGGCGCATAGCGATTTCAATGTTATTTTTTTTCAACTGCTGTATCTCTTTACCTAATCATTTTAGCGCAAAAAGCGTAAGAGTATAAGTTGTTCTGAAATTAAAAACGCATCCTATAAAGTCAACTTACTTCCATAATTATTCATATTTAACGATTTATTAATTAAATAAAATTTAAAGTTTTTTAGAAAAACAATAAGACTGCCTTGATAAATGAAACAAATTTTGAAAATTAGTCATAGTGACATTTAATTTTTGAATAATTTCTGTTAATTATAGACCTTATAGTGACTGTTACTACACAAATACCATTCCAAGCATTGAATTTTCTCTTGGGTAGTCAAATTTGCCATTTTCAGAGTCAATCAAAATTTTCTATGACAAGTAATTGTCACTGTCAATAATTTATTAAAAAAATTTTTTCATTTATCAAGGCAATCTTAATTTTTTTTTCTAAAAAACTTTAAATTTATTTTATTAATAAATGGTTAAATATGAATAATTATGAAAGTAAGTTGACTTTATAGGATACCTTTTTAATTTTAGAACAACTTGTACTCTTACGCTTTTTGCGCTAAAATGATTAGGTAAAGAGATACAGCAGTTGAAAAAAAAATAACATTGAAATCGCTATGCGCCACTTTCCATTTCTACACCCGGTATATATATGATTTTTTACAAAAATAAAGTCAGATTTTACCTCTTCTTGAAACTGATATTTTTGTTAAAACATTTATATTCATGCTTTAGGATCTATACTATAGATGGTTTTAAGCATTAGACATGCAAAAGTGACCAGAACGTGGTACCAATCAGATAATTAACAATCAATTTTCGGGTGTCATTTTAATGAATACGTTGTATGTTGTAAGCTACATGGGCTGGATTCTAGAATACCTACCACACATGAAATAGCAGTTTCTTGTTGCAATGTTTTCTTTTAGCTAAAATATTAATGAAGAATTATAAAATTCGGACGCGGTAGCAAAAATTTATATGATTTTTTATAAAAATTAAGTCAGATTTTATCTATTCTTGATGATTACGTTGTATATTGTAAGCTACATGGGCTGGACTCTAGAATACCTACCACAATTGAAATAGAAATTTTCTTGTTGTAATGTTTTCTTTTAGCCAAACTATGATGAGGAATTATAAAATTCGGGCGAGGAAACAAATATTTATATGATTTTTTACAAACATAAAGTCAGATTTTACAAATTCTTGAAATGGATATTTTTGTTAAAACATTCATATTTATGCTTTAGGATCTATACTATAGATGGTTTTAAGCATTGGACATGCAAAAGTGACCAAAACGTGGTACCAATCAGATAATAAACATTCAATTGTCAAGTGACATTTTAATGAATACGTTGTACATTGTAAGCCACATGGGCTAAATTCTAGAATACCTACCACGCTTGAAATAGCAATTTTCATGTTGCAAAAATTTCTTTTAGCTAAAGTATGATAAAGAATTATAAAATTCGTGCGAGGAAGCTAATATTTATATGATTTTTTCCAAAAATAAAGTCAGATTTTACCTATTCTTGAAATGGATATTTTTGTTAAAACATTCAAATTTATAATTCAGGATCTATTCTCTGGATAATTTTAGCATTGGACATGCAAAAAAAACCAAAACGTAGTACCAATCAAATAATAAACATTAAATTTTCGGGTGCCATTTTAATGAATACGTTGTATATTGCAAGCTACATGGGCTGAATTTTAGAATACCTACAACACTTGAAATAGCAATTTTCTTGTTGCAATGTTTTCTTTTAGCTGAAATATGTTGAAGAATTATAAAATTCGGGCGCAGAAGCAAATATTTATATGATTTTTTACAAAAAAAAAATCAGATTTTACCTATTCTTGATGAATAAGTTGTATATTTTAAGCTACATGGGCTGGGTTCTAGAATACCTACCACACTTGAAATAGAAATTTTTTTCTTGCAATGTTTTCTTTTAGCTAAAATATGATAAAAAATTATAAAATTCGAACGCGAAAGCAAATATTCATATGATTTTTAACAAAAATTATATCAGATTTTACCTATTCTTGATGAATACTTTGTATATTGTAAACATGGGCTAAATTCTAGAATACCTACCACAGTTGAAATAGCAATTTTCTTGTTGCAATGTTTCCTTTTAGCTAAAATATGATGAAGAATTATAAAATTCGGGCGCAGACGCAAATATTTATATGATTTTTTACAAAAATAAAGTCAGATTTTATATATTCTTGATACATACGTTGTATATTGTAAACTACATGGGCTAAATTCTAGAATACCTACCACACTTGAAATATCAATTTTATTGTTGCAATGTTTCCTTTTAGCTAAAATATGATGAAGAATTATAAAATTCGGGCGCGGAAGCACATGTTTAAATGATTTTTTTACAAAAATAAAGTCAGATTTTACCTATTCTTGAAATGGATATTTTTGTTAAAACATTCATATTCATGCTTTAGGATCTATACTATACATGGTTTTAAGCATAAGATAATAAATATTCAATGTGGGGGGGTCATTTTAATGAATACGTTGTATATTGTAAGCTACATGGGCTGGATTATAGAATACCTACCACACTTGAAATAGCAATTTCTTGTTACAATGTTTTCTTTTAGTTAAAATATGATGAAGAATTATAATGTTCGGGTGCGGAAGCAAATATTTATATGATTTTTTACAAAAATAATGTCAGATTTTACTTATTCTTGAAATGGATATTTTAGATAAAACATTCATATTCATGCTTTAGGATCTATACTATGCATAACTTTAGCATTGGACATGCAAAAGTGACCAAAACGTGGTACCAATCAGATAATAAACATTCTATTTTCAGGTGTTATTTTAATGAATACGTTGTATATTGTAATCTACACGGGCTGGATTCTAGAATAGCTACAAAACTTGGAATAGCAATTTTCTTGTAGCAATGTTTTCTTTTAGCTAAAATAGAATGAAGTATTATAAAATTCGGGCGAGGAAGCAAATATTTATATGATTTTTTACAAAAATAAAGTCAGGTTTTACCTATTTTTAATGAATACGTAGTAAATTGTAAGCTACATGGGCTGGATTCTAGAATACCTACCACACTTGAAATAGCTATTTTCTTGTTGCAATGTTTTCTTTTAGCTAAAATATGATAAAGAATTATAAAATTCGGGCGCGGAAGCAAATATTTATATAATTTTTTACAAAAATAAAGTCAGATCTTCCCTATTCTTGAAATGGATATTTTTGTTAAAACATTCATATTCATGCTTCAGGATCTATGCTATGGATAATTTTAGCATTAGACATGCAACAGTGACCAAAACGTGGTACCAATCAGATAATAAACATTCAATTTTCGGGTGTCATTTTAAAGAATACGTTGCGTATTGTAAGCTTTATAGGCTGGATTCTAGAATACCTACCTCACTTGAAATAGCAATTTTCTTGTTGCAATATTTACTTTTAGCTTAAATATGATGAAGAATTATAAAATTCGGGCGCGGAAGCAAATATTTATATGATTTTTTACAAAAATAAAGTCATATTGTATCTATTCTTGATGAATACGTTGTATTTTGTAAGCTACATGGGCTGGGTTCTAGAATACCTACCATACTTGAAATAGCAATTTTCTTGTTGTATTGTTTTCTTTTAGCTAAAATATGATAAATAATTATAAAATTCGGGCGCGAAAGCAAATTTTTATATGATTTTTTACAAAAATAATGTCAGATTTTACCTACTCTTGATGAATACGTTGTATATTGTAAGCGACATGGGCTGGATTCTAGAATACCTATCAAACTTGAAATACCAATTTTCTTGTTGCAATGTTTTCTTTTAGCTATAATATGATGAAGAATTATAAATTTTGGGCGGAGACGCAAATATATATATATATATATATATATATATATATATATATATATATATTATTTTTTTACAAATATAAAGTCAGATTTTACCTATTTTTGATGAATACGTAGTATAATGTAAGCTACCTGGGCTGGGTTCTTGATTACCTACCACACTTGAAATAGGAATTTCCTTGTAGCAATGTTTTCTTTTAGCTAAAATATGATGAAGAATTATAAAACTCGGGCGCGGAAGCAAATATTTATATGATTTTTTACAAAAATTAAGTCAGATTTTAACTATTCTTGATGAATACGTTGTATATTGTAAGCTACATGGGCTGGATTCTAGAATACCTACCACACTAGAAATAGCAATTTTCTTGTTGTAATGTTTTCTTTTAGCTAAAATATGATAAAAAATTTTAAAATTCGGGCGCAGAAGCAAATATTTATATGATTTTTTACAAAAATAAAGTCATATTTTACGTATTCTTGAAATGGATATTTTTGTCAACACATTCATATTCATGCTTTAGGATCTATACTATGGATGGTTTTAAGCCTAGGACATGCAAAAGTGACCAAAACGAGATACCAATCAGTTAATAAACATTCAATTATCGGGTGTCATTTGAATGAATACGTTGTATACTGTAAGCTACATGGGCTGGATTCTAGAATACCAACCTCACTTGAAATAGCAATTTTCTTGTTACAATGTGTTCTTTTAGCTAAAATATGATGAGGAATTATAAAATTCGGGCGCGGAAGCAAATATATAAATAATTTTTTACAAACATAAAGTCAGATTTTATCTATTCTTGAAATGGATATTTTTGTTAAAACATTCATATTCATGCTTTAGAATCTATACTATGGATGGTTTTAGGCATTGAACATGCAAAAGTAACCAAAACGTGGGTACCAATCAGATAATAAACATTCAATTTTCGAGTGTCATTTTAATGAATACGTTGTATATTAAGCTACATGGGCTGGATTCTAGAATACCTACCACACTTGAAATAGCAATTTTCTTATTGCAATGTTTTCTTTCAGCTAAAATAAGCTGAAGAATTATAAAATTCGAAAGCGGAAGCAAATATTTATATGATTTTTTACAAAAATATTGTTAGATTTTACCTATTCTTGAAGTGGATATTTTTTTAAAACATTCATATTCACGCTTTCGGATCTATACTAAGCATAGTTTTAAGCATTGGACATGCAAAAGTGACCAAAACGTGGTACCAATCTGAAAATAAACAATATATTTTCTGGTGTTATTTTAATGAATACGTTTTATATTGTAAGCTACATGGACTGAATTCTAAAATACCTACCACACTTGAAGTTGCAATTTTCTTGTTACAATGTTTTCTTTTAGCTAAAATATGATGAAGAATTATAAAATTCGGGCGCGGAAGCAAATATTTATATGATTTTTTACAAAAATAAAGTCATATTTTACCTATTCTTGATAAATACTTAGTATTTTGTAAGCTATATGGGCTGGGTTTTAGAATACCTACCACACTTGAAATAGGAATTTTCTTGTTACAATGTTTTCTTTTAGATAAAATATGATAAATAATTATAAAATTCCGGCGCGAAAGCATATATTTATATGATTTTTTTACAAAAATAAAGTCAGATTATACCTATTTTTGATGAAAACGTTGTATATTGTAAGCTACATGGGCTGGATTCTACAATACCTACCAAACTGAAATAGCAATTTTCTTGTTGCAATGTTTTCTTTTAGCTAAAATATGATGAAAAATTATAAAATTCGGGCGGGGACGCAAATATATATATATATATATATATATATATATATATATATATATATATATATATATGATTTTTTACAAAAATTAAGTCAGATTTAACTATAGATGGTTTTAAGCATTGGACATGCATAAGTGACCAAAACGTGGTACCAATCAGATAACAAGTATTTAATATTGGGGTGTCATTTAAATGAATACGTTGTATATTGTAAGGCTACATGGGCTGAATAATAGAATACCTACCACACTTGAAATAGCAATTTTCTTGTTACAATGTTTTCTTTTAGCTATAATATGATGAAGAATTATAATATCCGTATGCGGAAGCAAATATTTATATGATTTTCAACAAAAATAAGGTCAGAATTTACCTATTCTTGAAATGGATATTTTTGATAAAACATTAATATTCATGCTTTAGGATCTATACTATGGATAATTTTAGCATTGGACATGCAAAAGTGATCAAAACGTGGTACCAATCAGATAATAAACATTCAATTTTCGAGTGTCATTTTAATGAATACGTTGTATATTGTAAGCTACATGGGCTGGATTCTAGAATACCTACCACACTAGAAATAGCAATTTTCTTGTTGCAATGTTTTCTTTTAGCTAAAATATGAAGAAGAATTATAAAATTCAGGCGCGGAAGCAAATATTTATATAATTTTTTACAAAAATAAAGTCAGATTTTATCTATTCTAGAAATGGGAATTTTTGTTAAAACATTCATATTCATGCTTTAGGATCTATACTATGGATGGTTTTAAGCATTGGACTTGCAACAGTAACCAAAACTAGGTACCAATCAGATAATAAACATTCAATTTTCGTGTGTCATTTTAATGAATACGCTGTATATTGTAACCTACATGGGCTGGACTCTAGACTACCTACCACACTTGAAATAGCAATTTTCTTGTTGCAATGTTTTCTTTTAGCTAAAATATGATACAGAATTATAAAAGTCGGGCGCGGAAGCAAATATTTATATGATTTTTTACAAAAATAAGGTCAGATTTTACCTATTCTTGAAATGGATATTTTTGATAAAACATTAATATTCATGCTTTAGGATCTATACTATGGATGGTTTTAAGCCTAGGACATGCAAAAGTGACCAAAACGAGGTACCAATCAGTTAATAAACATTCAATTATCGGGTGTCATTTGAATGAATACGTTGTATATTGTAAGCTACATGGGCTGGATTCTAGAATACCTACCACACTTGAAATAGCAATTTTCTTGTTGCAATGTTTTCATTTAGCTAAAATATGATAAAAAATTATAAAATTCGGGCGCGGAAGCAAATATTTATATAATTTTTTACAAAAATAAAGTTAGAATCTACCTATTCTTGATGAATACGTTGTATATTGTAAACTACATGGGCTGGATTCTAGAATACCTACCACAATTAAAATAGCAATTTTCTAGAAGCAATGTTTTTGTTTAGCTAAAATATGATAAAGAATTATAAAATTCGGGCGCGGAAGCAAATATTTATATGATTTTTTACAAAAATAAAGTCAGGTTTAACCTATTCTTGATGAATACGTAGTATATTGTAATCTACATGGGCTGGATTCTAGAATACCTACCACACTTGAAATAGCAATTTTCTTGAAGCAATATTTTCTTTTAGCTAAAATATGATGAAGAATTATAAAATTCTGGCGCGGAAGCAAATATTTATATGATTTTTTACAAAAATAAAGTCAGATTTTACCTATTTATGATAAATACGTTGTATATTGTAAGCTACATGGGCTGGATTCTAGAATACCTACCACACTTGAAACAGCAATTTTCTTGTTGCAATGTTTTCTTTTAGCTAAAATATGATGAGAAATTATAAAATTCCGGCACGGAAGGAAATATTTATATGATTTTTTACAAAAATAATGTCAGATTTTCTGTATTCTTGAAAGGGATATTTTTGTTAAAACATTCATATTCATGCTTTAGGATCTATACTATGGATGGTTTCAGGCATTGGACATGCAAAAGTGACCAAAACGTGGTACCAATTAGATAATAAATATTCAATTTTCGGGTGTCATTTTATTGAATACTTTGTATATTGTAAGCTACATGGGCTGGATTCTAGAATACGTACCACACTTAAAATCTTTCTTTTAGCTAAAATATGATGAAGAATTGTAAAATTCGGGTGCGGAAGCAAATATTTATATGATTTTTTACAAAAATAATGTCAGATTTTACCTATTCTTGAAATGGATATTTTTGATAAAACATTCTCTTGATAAATACGTTGTATATTGTAAGCTGCACGGGCTGGATTCTAGAATGCCTATTACACTTGAAATAGCGATTTTCTTGTTGCAATGTTTTCTTTTAGCTAAAATATGATGAAGAATTATAAAATTCGGGCGAAGAAGCAAATTTTTATATGACTTTTACAAAAATAAAATCAGATTTTACCTATTCTTGATAAATACGTTGTACATTGTAAGCTACATGGGCTAAATTCTAGAATACCTACCACACTTGAAATAGCAATTTTCTTGTTACAATGTTTTCTTTCAGCAAAATATGATGAAGAATTATAAAATTCGGGCGCGGAAGCAAACATTTATATGATTTTTTACAAAAATAAAGTCAGATTTTACCTATTCTTGAAATGGATATTTTTGTTAAAACATTCATATTCATGCTTTAGGATCTATTCTACGAATAATTTTAGCCATGGACATGCAAAAGTGACCATTACGTGGTACCAATCAGATAATAAACATTCAATTTTCGGGTGTCATTTTAATGAATACGATGTATATTGTAAGATACATGGGCTGGATTCTTGAATACCTACTACACTTCAAATAGCAATTTTCTTGTTACAATGTTTTCTTTTAGCTAATTATGATAAAGAATTATAATAGTCGGGCGCGGAAGCAAATATTTATATGATTTTTACAAAAATAAAGTCAGATTTTACCTTTTCTTGATGAATACGTTGTATATTGTAAGCTACATGGGCTGGATTCTAGAATACCTACCACAATTGCAATAGCAATTTTCTTGTTGCAATGTTTTCTTTTAGTTAAAATATGATAAAGAATTATAAAATTCGGGCGCGCAAGCAAATATTTTTATGATTTTTTACAAAAATAAAGTCAAATTTTACCTATTCTTGAAATGGATATTTTTGTTAAAACATTTATATTCGTGCTTAAGGATCTATACTATGGATAATTTTAGCAATGAATATGCAAAATTTACCATAACGTGGTACCAATCAGATAATAAACATTCAAATTTCGGGTGTCATTTTAATGAATACGTTGTATATTGTAATCTACATGGGCTGGATTCTAGAATACCTACCACACTTGAAGTAGCAAATATCTTGTTGCAATGTTTTCTTTTAGCTAAAATATGATGAAGAATTATAAAATTGGGGCGCGGAAGCAAATATTTATATGATTTTTTACAGAAATAAAGTCAGATTTTACCTATTCTTGATGAATATGTTGAATATTGTAAGCTACATGGGCTGGATTCTAGAATACCTATTACACTTAAAATAGCAATTTTCTAGTTGCAATGTTTTCTTTTAGCTAAAATATGATAAATAATTATAAAATTCAGTTGCGGAAGCAAATTTTTATATGACATTTACAAAAATAAAGTCAGATTTCACCTATTCTTGATGAATACGTTGTATGTTGTAAACTACATGGGCTGGATTCTAGAATACATACCATACTTTGAATAGCAATTTTCTTGTTGCAATGTTTTCTTCTAGCTAAAATATGATGAAGAATAATAATATTCGGGCGCGGAATCAAATATTTATATGATTCTTTAGAAAAATAAAGTCAGATTTTACCTATTCTTGATGAATACGTTGTATATTGTAAGCTACATGGGCTGGATTCTAGAATACATACCATACTTGAAATAGCAATTTTCTTGTTGAAATGTTTTCTCTTAGCTTAAATATGATGAAGAATTAAAAAATTAGGGCGCGGAAGCTAATATTTATATGATTTTTTACAAAAATAATGTCAGATTTTACTTATTCTTGATGAATACGTTGTATATTGTAAGCTACATGGGCTGGATTCTTGAATACCTACCACACTTGAAATAGCAATTTTCTTGTTGAAATGTTTTCTTTTAGCTAAAATATGATGAAAAATTATAAAATTCCGGCGCGGAAGCAAATATTTATATGATTTTTTTACAAAAATCAAGTCAGATTTTACGTATTCTTGAAATGGATATTTTTGTTAAAACATTCATATTCATGCTTTAGGATCTATATTATGGATAATTTTAGCATTGGACATGCAAAAGTGAACATAACGTGGTACCAATCAGACAAAAAAACATTCAATTTTCGGGTGTCATTTTAATGAATACGTTGTATATTGTAAGCAACATGGGCTGGATTCTAGAAAACCTACCACACTTGAAATAGCAATTATCTTGTTGCAATGTTTTCTTTTAGCTAAAATATATGATGAGGAATTATAAAATTCGGGCGCGGAAGCAAATATTTATATGATTTTTTACAAAAATAAAGTCAGATTTTACATATTCTTGATGAATACGTTGTATATTGTAAGCTACATGGACTGGATTGTAGAATACCTACCACATTTGAAATAGCAATTTTCTTGTTGCAATGTTTTCTTTTAGCTAAAGTATGATGAAAAATTATTAAATTCGGGCGCGGAATCAAATATTTATATGATTTTTTACAAAAATAAAGTCAGATTTTATCTATTCTTGATGAATACGTTGTATATCTTAAGCTACATGGGCTGGATTCTAGAATACCTACCACACTTGAAATAGCAATTTTCTTGTTGCAATGTTTTCTTTTAGCTAAAATATGATTAAGAATTATAAAATTCGGGCGCGGATGCAAATATTTATGTGATTTTTTACAAATAAAAGTCAGATTTTACCTATTCTTGATGAATACGTTGAATATTGTAAGCTGCATGGACTAGATTCAAGAATACCTACCACACTTGGAATAGCAATTTTCTTGTTGCAATGTTTTCATTTAGCTAAAATATAATGAAGAGTTATAAAATTCTGGCGCGGAAGCAAATATTTATATGATTTTTAACAAAAATCAAGTCAGATTTTACCTATTCTTGAAATGGATATTTTTGTTAAAACTTTTATACTCATGCTTTAGGATCTATACTATGGATAATTTTAGCATTGGACAACCAAAGTGACCATAACGTGGTACCAATCAGATAGTAAACATTCAATTTTCGGGTGTAATTTTAATGAATACATTGTATATTGTAAGCTACATGGGCTGGATTCAGGCCCCTGTCAGTTAAGTTGAATTTCGCTTGCATTATATGTTAGTTCCATAATAAATTGGCAGAGGCTCTGTTGTTACCGTTCATGCGCACAACCATATGTTTAAATTTCAAATTCAAACGAACATCACATCACATGACAAAACGTGACTAAACTGTCAGCAGTGCAGTACACAAACCATCCTAGTTTTCTTGTTTGTGTTTATAAATTTGTTGTGTTTTGTGTAATGTGAAGCAGCTATGAAACTTGTAAGTACAATTTGAATAGTTTTAACGTTAAATTACTATCTTCTGTCTTTAAACTGTGTGATCTATTCAGGTTACATTAAATATGATGGTTATATTTTGTGCAAATTATAAGTGCTATAGTGTTATTCTGTAACGCTGTAACAATTAAGTATGAATCATTTCGCATCATATTTAGTAACAAATAAAAAATGAATTATTATTTATTAAATCATATATTTCGTGAATATTATTAAATCTATTTAAAATCTTTTTCAGCTATGTGTTGTTCGTGGCTGTGAGACAAATCTAAGGGATTTTTTCATCAAGAAATATTTAATCGTAGGTATCAAGTATGTCATCTCCACTTCGCTGAGCATCAATTCCAAACAGCTGAGAAGAAAAACTCCTCAGGGGACAGATACCTTTCAGCGTCGTACAACATGGTAAGTTTATTTATTAATTGAAGCCTAATACTCGTTCATTATTAATTTTTACATGCATTAATGAATTTCAATGATTATACATTTGTTGTTACAAATAATTTTTTCGCAGTTGTGGAGGCCCAGCCCGTATAGCCGGTTAGTGAGGTTATTTCCGTGGTAGATGCATAGGTTGACATCCCCATTGAAGCAATATCAGTAAGTTGATAAATAATATATTGTATAAAAGGTACGCATTTTATCTGGTGTAGTTTGGTAGTTAAGGGATGTGTGATGATGGTGTAGGATATAGCATATTTCCCAAAAATTAGTAATTATGTATACTTGGTAAAGTGCAAAAAAATTCAAATTTCAATTTCCAAAGTAATTCTAGGAAAATTGCGGACTGTAATTACCGTTGTACAGGCTTTTTCAACTTTACATGGAAAGGATAATCTGGGCCCTTTTCAAATACAATCATAAAATCTACTTTTGTACTAAGTAAGTTTATTCTTAAATAAGAGGGTCGGCTTGCTAATGACATATTATAGATAATTTTATTTGTACCGTTTCTTGTTTCATAGAGTTATTTGCACCGAAGTATTGTTTTTCTATAATGTCCAAGTATTTTTATTACACAGTACCATTATTTCATAGGCACTGATATGTCAGTTTTACTTTACTGAGAATTTTTCGGTCATTTATATTTTATATGTTTCTAAATATATTTTAAATTCATAGTGTTAAGAAATGGGACATTCTTCCGAGATTTCGGTTGCAGGAGAAACCGGGCCAAGCCGACGAAGAGGAACATGTTTCAGCTGCTGCTGCATGCAGAACGGTTATTAAAACTGAGCAGGAAACGCTGCCGCAACTACTGAAGTAATTTAACACTTTTGCGTGAATTTGGAGACGATCAAAATTTAATAAAGTATTCGTCAGAGTATTTTACATTTAAATTAAAAAAATATAATTCTGTAACAATGGGAAAATGAAAATTTTGAACTATTTAAATTTGGGGTTTAATTTTATAAACAGGTATTTATTTAATTTGGAATAAATGTCGAAATTAGTAGAATTTAAATTGCTGCCACCAGATTATTTTTAATTAGAATAATCAAACTAATTTTAGGAATAAGAATTAATTAATAGGGATAAACAAAATGATAATAAGAAAACTTAACAATAAAATATATTAAAAATGAAATAGAATTACAACAAGTTAAAAATTCTAATTATTGGTTACAAGTGAGGAATCAACTTAAACTTACTTACAAAATATTATTTACAACACGAGTCATGATTGACTCCTCTTCTTTACTCGTTGACTATCTGTCCCTGACTCCCCTAACTTGCCAATTTTCAAAAGTTTACTTTAAAAGGCCCACCCACTTGAAGATACAGAATTCATCCCCGTTTTCTGATTCTCGCAATTTCACTGGTCGTCTACTACATGGGCGTGTAAATAAATTGCACTCTAAAGCCTCTAACCAGGTGCATTCTCAACACCCTGAGATGCACAAAAATTTGAAAGTTGGCGTCTTTTGAGAATCAGAAAACGGTTCCGTTCAGGGTTGATGGTTTATGACCATCCGAAGCAAACCTTTAAAAGCTATATAACCATAAACTTAAAAGCCAAACGAAATTTCGGAAATCTTTACAAATCTTTGAACTATTTATTACCAAAAAGAATTTTGAAATAAGTCAACAACAAAATAAATAACAAAACGAGTAGGTATTTGTTTAACTGGATCAGGCGTTTTGTTACAACTCCTTTCCCCTTAAATTAAGTTATATTTTTTCAAGAAACTATAACTTAAACATTCTTTTCTGCTAGACTCCGATCTCCAGGTATTCCCCATACTTGGTGGCTGCGATCTCTTTGTAGCTTGACAAAAGTTGGCTTCATCTCCGTTGTCTCCTCCAGTTCTCTGCTTTTTCTGCAACCAGCAACTCTTGCGGCACCGCGACTTGACTTCAGCAACCATGAACACACGGAGATGTCAAACTCGAATAGGATCTCTGCAGGCCGATTCTGCTCGCCATCGATGTACGACGGTTCCTAGATCATCATCATCTAGCAGTTTGACGGGATATAGGGCTGCAACAAAAATGTCTGACCAGTATCTATGTTCCATTTAACATTTTTTTTTATATATCCAATTAATTCCCTGAATTTACATAATACTTTTGTCTTAACTTCCCTACTTATATATAATTAATTTTATTACTATCTAATTTTTTTATCTAAATTTACTTTCTACTGCAATTATTTTCTCTAATATCTCTAATTTTAACATATTTTTTTTATAATTATCTAATTCGTCAATTAGCTATGAACAAACAATATGTATTGTCTCAACAAATTAACAAATAATACAAAGAAAAAAAAAACTTCTAACTTCCTGCGTTTGTTCTAATAAAACTTTACCGCAGATCTTAGCTTGGAAGGCATTTTAAAACAACTAATTATCAACATTCATCTCCCAGCCTAAGATACACGTTGGCTATCACACGGGCCGGGGTGCCAATATCCTAGATGCATACAACTTTTATGACCTGATTACCCGACACAATACAAAACAACCGAAATCTCTCTTTACCTAGGCCGTTTTCGGCTTTTGTAAACTTGATACCCAAATCCCCTTGCTTTTACTGCATAATTATTTTCTTTTCCAAATTTTAATGCCAAATAATTCTTAAACCCTTTTTCTTCTAATATAAATATAATATTAAATTGTTTTCTATTAAAATTTCTATTTCTAACTCTATATTTTCTTTTTAATATGAAATAATTATTTGTATTAATATTTGTTTCTAATTTCGTAGCCTTCTTTTTAAACTTTTCAAATAATTTAGTTTTAACTTTTTTCTTTATTTTAAAAAACAATCCCTTACCTTTCTTTTGTATTCTTCTATCTTTAATCTCATATTTTCCGTCCGAATCCCAAACCTGACCGCTACTCTTCCACCTGGGCCGATGGTACGTACCGCCACGCGCCCGGGTTTTATGGCCTCGCCTTTGTCCGTCTTTACGACTCTCGCTGGGTCGGTTGCTCGAAATTTTCTTCTTGGATTTCACGACATCGCCAACGTCTCCACCAGGACAACACACCGCGTACTTTTGAACATTCGTGACTGATAAACCTTTAATTGCAAAACTCTCTTCGCGCGTCGAAGAACTACTGAATTTCTTTTCAACTTCTGTATAAACGATCTCTGCGATTGTTTCTATCACAGGAGGTGTGGCAGTATGCTCTTATTTAGCCGTTTCCCTGGATTCTGCGAGTCTCGCGCCAGAATCATCTCTCACAGGTGCCTTTTCTGAGCCATACTCCATCGTGCTCTCCTCCTCTAAACTTACACAATTCGCAGAGTCGTTTACCTCTTCTACTTCAACCCCGTCTGTGGTCCTGAGCTCTTCTACCTCGACGTCGTTCTCTGGCTTCTCTTCGACGCTATGGACTGAACTCCTTGTTGGATCAAAATTGTCGTCTCTCTCCTCCGCGATGTTCAGCTCATCATTGGTGCATATCACAGTCTCTTCTTCTTTACACTCACTTTCTATACATTTATAGTTCCCGTCCGAGTAAACACTTTTATCGCTACTAACACTTATACTATTATAATTACTCATACACTCATACTTAACACTTAAATTATCTAACTTTTGTTTTTCCTCACATGTAACCGTATTGCCTACTATTTGTTCTACTACTCGGGGCGATTCCTTCACCGGACAATTTTTCTGTATGTGCCCCATCTTTTCACACTTGAAGCACATACGATCTGCAAATTTTGCAGGACAGTTCCACTGCATGTGTCCCATTTTCTCACAAAGAAAACATATCAGTTCTTTTAAAGGAATTCTACCCCGATAATTTTGATAATTTCCTACGCTAATTTCTGAATTTAAATTTTGATGTGTAAAATTTTCTACCGGAGCTCTCTGAGATTGGGAATAATTTTGAATTTGTACATTTGACTCAAAAACTTTCGCAGGTCTACTATTTTCCGAAACATCATCAAAATTAATTTTCTCAAACCTTTGTCTTATCAGTTTTTTAAAAAGTTCCCAATCTCCCTGCAATTTCTCAGCATTTAAAAGTACATATCGCTTTGCTTTCCCTGTACAATGTATAGAACCAAGAGCTTGTAATCTGTAAACGAAATATTAGTCTTTTTCTGAACATTTTCTAAATTTGTGATGAATTTTTCAACACATTCATGGTCTTCACCGCCAAACGTTGTTACAACATTAAAAATATCAAACAATGATGGTTGATTCATTGTAACTAAATTTTATTTTTGTCTTTACACAAAATTAAAATGAGCGCGGCTACTAGAATTTCTAACTCAAATTCAAACGAGCTTGGCTACCGGAATATTCGTATCTCACCGCTCGCCACCATTTGTAACAATGGGAAAACGAAAATTTTGAACTATTTAAATTTGGGGTTTAATTTTATAAACAGGTATTTATTTAATTTGGAATAAATGTCGAAATTGGTAGAATTTAAATTGCTGCCACCAGATTATTTTTATATAGAATAATCAAACTAATTTTAGGAATGAGAATTAATTAATAGGGATAAACAAAGCGATAATAAGAAAACTTAACAATAAAATATATTAAAAATGAAATAGAATTACAGCAAGTTAAAATTACTAATTATTGGTTACAAGTGAGGAATCAACTTAAACTTACTTACAAAATATTATTTACAACACGAGTCATGATTGACTCCTCTTCTTTACTCGTTGACTATCTGTCCCTGACTCCCCTAACTTGCCAATTTTCAAAAGTTTACTTTAGATGGCCCACCCACTCGAAGATACAGAATTCATCCCCGTTTTCTGATTCTCGCAATTTCACTGGTCGTCTACTACATGGGCGTGTAAATAAGTTGCACTCTAAAGCCTCTAACCAGGTGCATTCTCAACACCCTGAGATGCACAAAAATTTGAAAGTTGGCGTCTTCTGAGAATCAGAAAACGGTTCCGTTCCGGGTGGATGGTTTATGACCATCCGAAGCAAACCTTTAAAAGCTATATAACCATAAACTTAAAAGCCAAACGAAATTTCGGAAATCTTTACAAATCTTTGATCTATTTATTACCAAAAAGAATTTTGAAACAAGCCAACAACAAAATAAATAACAAAACGAGTAGGTATTTGTTTAACTGGTTCAGGCGTTTTGTTACAATTCAAACATAAAAAATAGAGAATTGTTGTATTTGAGTTTAATTATTCATTTCATAAATTTATGTAATTAAAAAAATGTACAGAATTGACTAAGAAACAAATAATGTTTTTAATGTTTTGTAAATAATGTATTCTACTATTTATTAAAAATTGTAGTAGAAATTAATTGTTTCTTTTTTAAATAAAATCTGAATTTAATTTTAAACCTACTGGGTCCCGCCCGCCTCTCTAAGTTTAGTTCCATAATACATTTGCAGATGTCACTTACGTGCAGCGTTTTAACGTCTTATAAAATAACACACAGTTGATCAGTCTGATAGTAGGATGGTCCGTGGCTGGATTCTAGAATACCTATTACACTTGAAATAGCAATTTTCTTGTTGCAATGTTTTCTTTTAGCTAAAATATGATAAAAAATTATAAAATTCGGGCGCGGAGGCAAATATTTATACGAATTTTTACAAAAATAATGTCAGATTTTACCTATTCTTGAAATGAATATTTTTGTTAAAACATGCATATTCATGCTTTAGGATCTATACTATGGATAATTTTAGCATTGGACATGCAAAAGGGGCCAATCAGATAATAAACATTCAATTTTCGGGTGTCATTTTAATGAATACGTTGTATATTGTAAGCTACATGGGCTGGATTCTAGAATACCTACCACATTTGAAATAGCAATTTTCTTGTTGCAATGTTTTCTTTTAGCTAAAATATGATAAGGAATTATAAAATTCGGGCGCGGAAGCAAATATTTATATGATTCTATACAAAAATAAAGTCAGATTTTACCTTTTCTTGATGAATACGTTGTGTATTGTAAGCTACATGGGCTGGATTCTAGAATACCAACCACACTTGAAATAGCAATTTTCTTGTTGCAATGTTTTCTTTTAACTAAAATATGATGAAGAATTATAAAAATCGGGCGCGGAAGCAAATATTTATATAATTATTTAAAAATAAACTCAGATTTTACCTATTCTTGATGAATACGTTGTATATTGTAAGCTGCATGGGCTGGATTCTAGAATACCTACCACAATTGAAAAAGCAATTTTCTTGTTGCAATGTTTTTTTTTTAGCTAAAATATGATGAAAAAGTATAAAATTCGGGCGCGGAAACAAATATTTATATGATTTTTTACAAAAATAATATCATATTTTACATTTTCTTGATGAATACGTTGTATATTGTAAGCTACATGGGCTGGATTCTGGAATACCTACCACACTTAAAATAGCAATTTTCTTATTGCATTGTTTTCTTTTAGCTAAAATATGATGAAAAATTTTAAAATTCGGGCGCGGAAGCAAATATTTATATGATTTTTTACAAAAATAATACCAGATTTTACCCTTTTTGAAGGATACGTTGTATATTGTAAGCTACATGGGCTGGATTCTAGAATACCTACCACTTTTGAAATAGCAATTTTCTTGTTGCAATGTTTCCTTTTAGCTAAAATAGAATGAAGGATTATAAAATTCTGGCGCGGAAGCAAATATTTATATGATTATTTACAAAAATGAAGTCAGATTTTACCTATTCTTGAAATGGATAATTTTGTTAAAACTTTCATATTCATTCTTTAGGATCTATACTAGATAATTTTAGCATTAGACATGCAATATGACCATAACGTGGTACCAATTAGATAATAAACATTTAATTTTCGGGTATCATTTTATTGAATACGTTGTATATTGTAAGCTACATGGGCTGGATTCTAGAATACCTACCACACTTCAAATAGCAATTTTCTTGTTGCAATGTTTACTTTTAACTAAAATATGATAGAGAATTATAAAATTCGGGCGCGGAAGCAAATATTTATATGATTTTACACAAAAATAAAGTCAGGTTTTACTTATTCTTGATGAATATGATGTATATTGTAAGCTACATGAGCTGGATTCTAGAATACCTACGACACTTGAAATAGCAATTTTCTTGTTGCTATGTTTTCTTTTAACTAAAATATGATGAAGAATTATAAAAATCGGGCGCGGAAGCAAATATTTATATA
Organism: Stenolophus ochropezus; assembly: GCA_035578165.1. NCBI lineage: Eukaryota > Metazoa > Arthropoda > Insecta > Coleoptera > Carabidae > Stenolophus > Stenolophus ochropezus. Next base: position 795,234 of record JAQOWZ010000051.1, on the reverse strand, counting down.
ATTATTTAAAAATAAACTCAGATTTTACCTATTCTTGATGAATACGTTGTATATTGTAAGCTGCATGGGCTGGATTCTAGAATACCTACCACAATTGAAAAAGCAATTTTCTTGTTGCAATGTTTTTTTTTTAGCTAAAATATGATGAAAAAGTATAAAATTCGGGCGCGGAAACAAATATTTATATGATTTTTTACAAAAATAATATCATATTTTACATTTTCTTGATGAATACGTTGTATATTGTAAGCTACATGGGCTGGATTCTGGAATACCTACCACACTTGAAATAGCAATATTCTTGTTGCAATGTTTTCTTTAACTAAAATATGATGAAGAATTGTAAAAGTCGGGCGCAGAAGCAAATATTTATATGATTTTTTACAAAAATAAAGTCAGATTTTACCTATTCTTGATGAATACGTTGTATATTGTAAGCTGCATGGGCTGGATTCTAGAATACCTACCACACTTGAAATAGCAATTTTCTTGTTGCAATGTTTTCTTTTAGCCAAAATATGATAAAGTATTACAAAATTAGGGCGCGGAAGCAAATATTTATATGATTTTTTACAAACATAAAGTCAGATTTTACATATTCTTGAAATGGATATTTTTGTAAAAACATTCATATTTAAGCTTTAGGATCTATACTATGGATGGTTTTAAGCATAAGACATGCAAAAGTGACCATAACGTGGTACCAATCAGATAATAAACATTCTATTTTCGGGTGTCATTTTAATGAATACGTTGTATATTGTAAGCTACATGGGCTGGATTCTAGACTACCTACCACACTTGAAATAGCAATTTTCTTGTTTCAATGTTTTCTTTTAGCTACAATATAATGAAAAATTATAAAATTTGGACGCGGAAGCATATATTTATATAATTTTTTTTTTAAATAAAGTCAGATTTTACCTTTTCTTGATAAATACGTTGTATATTGTAAGCTACATGGGCTGGATTCTAGAACACCTTCCACACTTGAAATAGCAATTTTCTTGTTGAAATGTTTTCTTTCAGCTAAAATATAATAAAAAATTATAATATTCGGGCGGAAGCCAATATTTATATTTTTGTTAAAACATTCATATTAATGCTTTACGATCTATACTATGGATGGTTTTAAGCATTGGACATGCAAAAGTGACTAAAACGTTATACCAATCAGATAATAAACATTCAATTTTCGAGTGTCATTTTAATGAATACGTTGTATATTGTAAGCTACATGGGCTGAAATCTAGAATACCTTCCACACTTGAAATAGCAATTTTCTTGTTGCAATGTTTTCTTTTAGCTAAAATAAGATAAAGAATTATAAAATTCGGGCGCGGAAGCAAATATTTATATGTTATTTTACAAAAATAAAGTCAGATTTTACCTATTCTTGAAATGGATATTTTTGTTAAAACATTTATATTCATGCTTTAGGATATATACTGTGGATGGTTTTAAGCATTAAACAAGCAAAAGTGACCAAAACGTCGTACCAATCAGATGATAAACATTCAATTTTCGGGTGTCATTTTAATGAATACGTTGTATATTGTAAGCTACATGGACTGGATTCTAGAATACCTACCACACTTGAAATAGCAATTTTCTTTTTCCAATGTTAGCTTTTACCTAAAATATGATGAAGAATTATAAATTTCGGGCGCGGAAGCAAATATTTATATGATATTTTACAAAAATAAAGTCAGATTTCACCTATTTTTCATGAATACGTTGTATATTGGAAGCTACATGGGCTGGATTCTAGAATACCTACCACACTTGAAATGGCAATTTTCTTGTTGCAATGTTTTCTTTTAGCTAAAATATGACGAAGAATTATAAAATTTGGGCGCGAAAGCATACATTTATAAGACTTTTTACAAAAATATAGTCAGAATTTACATATTCTTGAAATGGATATTTTTGTTAAAACATTCATTTTCATGATTTAGGATCTGTACTATAGATGGTTTAAAGCATTGGACATGCAAAAGTGACTAATACTTGGTACCAATCAGGTAAAAACATTCAATATTCGGGTGTCATTTTAATGAATACGTTGTATATTGTAAGCTACATGGGCTGGACTCTAGAATAGCTAACACACTTTAAATAGCAATTTTCTTGTTGCAATGTTTTCTTTTAGCTTAAATATGATAAACAATTATAAACCTCGGGCACGGAAGCCAATATTTATATGATTTTTTACAAAAATAAAGTCAAATTTTACCTATTCTTAAAATGGATATTTTTGTTAAAACATTCATAATCATGCTTAAGGATCTATACTAACGATGGTTTTAGGCATTGGACATGCAAAAGTAACCAAAACAGGGTACCAAACAGATAATAAGCAATCAAATTTCGAGTGTCATTTTAATGAATACGTTGTATATTGTAAGCTACATGGGCTGGATTCTAAAATACCTACCACACTTGAAATAGCAATTTTCTTGTTGCACTGTTTTCTTTCAGCTAAAATATGATAAAGAATTATATAATTCGGGCGCGGAAGCAAATATTTATATGAATTTTTACAAAAATAAAGTCAGTTTTTACCTATTCTTGAAATGGATAATTTTGTTAAAACTTTCATATTCATTCTTTAGGATCTATACTAGATAATTTTAGCATTAGACATGCAAAAGTGACCATAACGTGGTACCAATTAGATAATAAACATTTAATTTTCGGGTATCATTTTATTGAATACGTTGTATATTGTAAGCTACATGGGCTGGATTCTAGAATACCTACCACACTTCAAATAGCAATTTTCTTGTTGCAATGTTTACTTTTAACTAAAATATGATAGAGAATTATAAAATTCGGGCGCGGAAGCAAATATTTATATGATTTTACACAAAAATAAAGTCAGGTTTTACTTATTCTTGATGAATATGATGTATATTGTAAGCTACATGAGCTGGATTCTAGAATACCTACGACACTTGAAATAGCAATTTTCTTGTTGCTATGTTTTCTTTTAACTAAAATATGATGAAGAATTATAAAAATCGGGCGCGGAAGCAAATATTTATATAATTATTTAAAAATAAACTCAGATTTTACCTATTCTTGATGAATACGTTGTATATTGTAAGCTGCATGGGCTGGATTCTAGAATACCTACCACAATTGAAAAAGCAATTTTCTTGTTGCAATGTTTTTTTTTTAGCTAAAATATGATGAAAAAGTATAAAATTCGGGCGCGGAAACAAATATTTATATGATTTTTTACAAAAATAATATCATATTTTACATTTTCTTGATGAATACGTTGTATATTGTAAGCTACATGGGCTGGATTCTGGAATACCTACCACACTTGAAATAGCAATATTCTTGTTGCAATGTTTTCTTTAACTAAAATATGATGAAGAATTGTAAAAGTCGGGCGCAGAAGCAAATATTTATATGATTTTTTACAAAAATAAAGTCAGATTTTACCTATTCTAGATGAATACGTTGTATATTGTAAGCTGCATGGGCTGGATTCTAGAATACCTACCACACTTGAAATAGCAATTTTCTTGTTGCAATGTTTTCTTTTAGCCAAAATATGATAAAGTATTACAAAATTAGGGCGCGGAAGCAAATATTTATATGATTTTTTACAAACATAAAGTCAGATTTTACATATTCTTGAAATGGATATTTTTGTAAAAACATTCATATTTAAGCTTTAGGATCTATACTATGGATGGTTTTAAGCATAAGACATGCAAAAGTGACCATAACGTGGTACCAATCAGATAATAAACATTCTATTTTCGGGTGTCATTTTAATGAATACGTTGTATATTGTAAGCTACATGGGCTGGATTCTAGACTACCTACCACACTTGAAATAGCAATTTTCTTGTTTCAATGTTTTCTTTTAGCTACAATATAATGAAAAATTATAAAATTTGGACGCGGAAGCATATATTTATATAATTTTTTTTAAAATAAAGTCAGATTTTACCTTTTCTTGATAAATACGTTGTATATTGTAAGCTACATGGGCTGGATTCTAGAACACCTTCCACACTTGAAATAGCAATTTTCTTGTTGAAATGTTTTCTTTCAGCTAAAATATAATAAAAAATTATAATATTCGGGCGGAAGCCAATATTTATATTTTTGTTAAAACATTCATATTAATGCTTTACGATCTATACTATGGATGGTTTTAAGCATTGGACATGCAAAAGTGACTAAAACGTTATACCAATCAGATAATAAACATTCAATTTTCGAGTGTCATTTTAATGAATACGTTGTATATTGTAAGCTACATGGGCTGAAATCTAGAATACCTTCCACACTTGAAATAGCAATTTTCTTGTTGCAATGTTTTCTTTTAGCTAAAATAAGATAAAGAATTATAAAATTCGGGCGCGGAAGCAAATATTTATATGTTATTTTACAAAAATAAAGTCAGATTTTACCTATTCTTGAAATGGATATTTTTGTTAAAACATTTATATTCATGCTTTAGGATATATACTGTGGATGGTTTTAAGCATTAAACAAGCAAAAGTGACCAAAACGTCGTACCAATCAGATAATAAACATTCAATTTTCGGGTGTCATTTTAATGAATACGTTGTATATTGTAAGCTACATGGACTGGATTCTAGAATACCTACCACACTTGAAATAGCAATTTTCTTTTTCCAATGTTAGCTTTTACCTAAAATATGATGAAGAATTATAAATTTCGGGCGCGGAAGCAAATATTTATATGATATTTTACAAAAATAAAGTCAGATTTCACCTATTTTTCATGAATACGTTGTATATTGGAAGCTACATGGGCTGGATTCTAGAATACCTACCACACTTGAAATGGCAATTTTCTTGTTGCAATGTTTTCTTTTAGCTAAAATATGACGAAGAATTATAAAATTTGGGCGCGAAAGCATACATTTATAAGACTTTTTACAAAAATATAGTCAGAATTTACATATTCTTGAAATGGATATTTTTGTTAAAACATTCATTTTCATGATTTAGGATCTGTACTATAGATGGTTTAAAGCATTGGACATGCAAAAGTGACTAATACTTGGTACCAATCAGGTAAAAACATTCAATATTCGGGTGTCATTTTAATGAATACGTTGTATATTGTAAGCTACATGGGCTGGACTCTAGAATAGCTAACACACTTTAAATAGCAATTTTCTTGTTGCAATGTTTTCTTTTAGCTTAAATATGATAAACAATTATAAACCTCGGGCACGGAAGCCAATATTTATATGATTTTTTACAAAAATAAAGTCAAATTTTACCTATTCTTAAAATGGATATTTTTGTTAAAACATTCATATTCATGCTTAAGGATCTATACTAACGATGGTTTTAGGCATTGGACATGCAAAAGTAACCAAAACGGGGTACCAATCAGATAATAAGCAATCAAATTTCGAGTGTCATTTTAATGAATACGTTGTATATTGTAAGCTACATGGGCTGGATTCTAAAATACCTACCACACTTGAAATAGCAATTTTCTTGTTGCACTGTTTTCTTTCAGCTAAAATATGATAAAGAATTATATAATTCGGGCGCGGAAGCAAATATTTATATGAATTTTTACAAAAATAAAGTCAGTTTTTACCTATTCTTGAAATGAATATTTTTGTTAAAACATTCATATTCATGCTTTGGGATCTATACTATGGATAATTTTCAGCATTGGATATGCAAAAGTAACCAAAACGTGGTACCAATCAGTTAATAAACATTCAATTTTCGGGTGTCATTTTAATGAATACGTTGTATATTGTAAGCTACATGGGCTGGATTTTAGAATACCCACCACACTAGAAATAGCAATTTTCTTGTTGCAATGTTTTCTTTTAGCTAAAATCTGATAAAGAATTATAAAATACCGGCGCGGAAGCAAATATTTATATGAATTTTTACAAAAATAAAGTCAGATTTTACCTATTCTTGAAATGTATATTTTTGTTAAAACATTCATATTCATGCTTTAGGATCTATGCTATGGATGGTTTTAAGCATTGGACATGCAGAAGTGACCAAAACGTAGTACCAATCAGATAATAAACATTCAATTTTCGGAAGTCTTTTTAATAAATACGTTGTATATTGTAAGCTACATGGGCTGAATTCTAGGATACCTACCACACTAGAAATAGCAATTTTCTTGTTAAAATGTTTTCTTTTAGATAAAATATGATGAAGAATTATAAAATTTGGGCGCGGAAGCAAATATTTATATGATTTTTTTAAAAAATAATGTCTGATTTTACCTATTCTTGATGAATACGTTGTATATTGTGAGCTACATGGGCTGGATTCTAGAATACCTACCACACTTGAAATAGCAATTTTCTTGTTACAATGTTTTCTTTTAGCTAAAATATGATAAAGATTTATAAAATTAGGGCGCGGAAGCAAATATTTATATGACTTTTTACAGAAATAAATTCAGATTTTACCTATTCTTGATAAATACGTTGTATATTGTAAGCTACATGGACTGGATTCTAGAATACCTGCCACACTTGAAATAGCAATTTTCTTGTTGCAATGTTTTCTTTTAGATAAAATATGATAAAGAATTATAATATTCAGGCGCGGAAGCAAATATTTATATGATTTTTTATTAAAATAAAGTTAGATTTTACCTATTCTTGAAATGGATATTTTTGTTAAAACATTCATATTCTTGCTTTAGGATCTATACTGTGGATGGTTTTAAGCATTGGACTTCCAGAAGTGACCAAAACGTAGTACCAATCAGATAATAAACATTCAATTTTCGGGTGTCTTTTTAATGAATACGTTGTATATTGTAAGCTACATGCGCTGAATTCTGGGATACCTACCACACTTGAAATAGCAATTTTCTTGTTGAAATCTTTTCTTTTAGATAAAATATGATAAAGAATTATAAAATTTGGGCGCGGAAGCAAATATTTATATGATTTTTTTAAAAAATAATCTGATTTTACCTATTCTTGATGAATAAGTTGTATATTGTAAGCCACATGGGCTGGATTCTAGAATACCTACCACACTTGAAATAGCAATTTTCTTGTTGCAATGTTATCTTTTAGCTAAAATATGATAAAAATTTATAAAATTCGGGCGCGGAAGCAAATATTTATATGATATTTTACAAAAATAAAGTCAGATTTTACTTATTCTTGATGAAAACGTTGTATATTGTAAGCTACATGGGCTGGATTCTAGAATACTTACCACACTTGAAATACTAATTTTCTTTTTGCAATGTTTGCTTTTACCTAAAATATGATGAAGAATTATAAAACTCGAGCGCGGAAGCAAATATTTATATGATTTTTTTACAAAAATATAGACACATTTTACCTATCTTTTATGAATACGTTGTATATTGTAAGCTAGATGGGCTGGATTCTAGAATACCTATCACACTTGAAACAGCTATTTTCTTATTGCAATGTTTTCTTTTAGCTAAAATATGACGAAGAATTATAAAATTCGTGCGCGGAAGCAAATATTTATATGATTTTTTAAAAAATAAAGTTAGATTTTTACCTATTCTTGATGAATACGTTGTATATTGTAAGCTACGTGGGCTGGATTCTAGACTACCTAACACACTTGAAATAGCAATTTTCTTGTTGCAATGTTTTATTTTACCTAAAATATGATAAAGAATTATAAAATTCAGGCGCGAAAGCAAAAATTTATATGATTTTTTACAAAAATTAAGTCAGATTTTACCTATTCCTGAAATGGATACTTTTGTTAAAACGTTCATATTCATGCTTTAGGATATATACTGTGGATAATTTTAGGCATTGGACAAACAAAAGTGACCAAAACGTAGTACCAATCAGATAATAAACATTCAATTTTCGGGTGTCATTTTCATGAATACGTTGTATATTGTAAGCTACATGGACTGGATTCTAGAATACCTACCACACTTGAAATAGCAACTTTCTTATTGCAATATTTTCTTTTATCTAAAATATGATGAACAAAAATAAAATTCAGGCGCGGAAGCAAATATTCATATAATTTTTTACAAATTTAAAGTCAGATTTTACCTATTCTTGAAATGGATATTTTTGTTAAAACATTTATATTCATGCTTTAGGATATACACTGTGAATAATTTTAAACATTGGACAAGTAAAAGTGACCGAAACGTCGTACCAATCAGATAATAAACATTCAATTTTCGGGCGTCATTTTAATGAATACGTTGTATATTGTAAGCTACATGGACTGGATTCTACATTACCTACCACACTTGAAATAGCAATTCTCTTGTTTCAATATTTTTATTTAGCTAAAATATGATGAAGAATTATAAAATATGGGCGCGGAAGCAAATATTCATATAATTTTTTACAAAAATAAAGTCAGATTTTACCTATTCCTGATGAATACCTACCACACTTGAAATAGCAATTTTCTTTTTGCAATGTTTGCGTTTACCTAAAATATGATGAAGATTTATAAAATTCGGGCGCGGAAGCAAATATTTATATGATTTTTTTACAAAAATATAGTCAGATTTTACCTATCTTTTATGAATACGTTGTATATTGTAAGCTACATGGGCTGGATTCTAGAATTTCTATCACACTTGAAACAGCTATTTTCTTGTTGCAATGTTTTCTTTTAGCTAAAATTTGATAAAGAATGATAAAATTCGGGTGTGGAAGCAAAAATTTATAAGAATTTTTACAAAATAAAGTCAGATTTTAACCTTTCTTGAAATGGATATTTTTGTTAAAACATTCATATGCATGCTTTAGGATCTATACTATGGATAATTTTAGCATTGACCATGCAAAAGTGACCAAAACGTGGTACCAATCATATAATAATCTTTCAATTTTCGGGTGTCATTTTAATGAATACATTGTATATTGTAAGCTACATGGGCTGGATTCTAGAATACCTACCACACATGAAATAGCAATTTTCTTGTTGCTATGTTTTCTTTGAGATAAAATAAGATAAAGAATTATAAAATTCGGGCGCGGAAGCAAATATATATATGAGTTTTTACAAAAATAAAGTCAGATTTAACCTATTCTTGATAAATACGTTGTATATTTTAAGCTACATGTGCTGGATTCTAGAATACCTACCACACTTGAAATATAAATTTTCTTGTTGCAATGTTTTCTTTTAGCTAAAATATCCTGAAAAATTATGAAATTCGGGCGCGGAAGCAAATATTGATATGATTTCTTTACAAAAATAAAGTCAGATTTTAAGCATTGGACATGCTAAAGTGACCACAACGTAGTACCAATTAGATAATAAACATTTAATTTTCGGGTGTCATTTTAATAAATACGTTGTGTATTGTAAGCTACATGGGCTGGATTCTAGAATACCTACCACACTTGAAATAGCGATTTTTTTGTTGCAATGTTTTCTTTTAGCTAAAATATGATTAAGAATTATAAAATTCGGGCGCGAAAGCAAGTATTTATATGAATTTTTAGAAATCTAATTTTAGATTTTTACCTATTCTTAGTGAATACGTTGTATATTATAAGCTTCTTGGGCTAGATTCTAGAATACCTACGACACTTGAAATAGCAATTTTCTTGTTGCAATGTTTTCTTTTAGCTAAAATATGATAAAGAATTATAAAATTCAGGCGCGGAAGCAAATATTTATATGATTTTTTACAAAAATAAAGTCAGATTTTACCTATTCTTGATAAATACGTTGTATATTGTAAGCTACATGGGCTGGATTCTAGAATACCTACCGCAATTAAAATTACAATTTTCTTGTTGCAATGTTTTCTTTTAGCTAAAATATGTTGAAGAATTATAAAATTCAAGCGCAGAAGCAAATATTTATATGATTTTTTACAAAAATAAAGTCAGATTTTACTTATTCTTGATGAATACGTTGTATATTGTAAGTTACATGAGCTGTATTCTAGAATACCTACTACACTTAAAATATAAATTTTCTTGTTGCAATGTTTTCATTTAGATAAAATATGATAAAAAATTATGAAATTCGGGTGCGGAAACAAATATTTATATGATTTTTTACAAAAATAAAGTCAGATTTTACCTATTATTGATGAATACGTTGTATATACTGTAAGTTATATGGGCTGGATTCTAGAATACCTACCAAACTTGAAATAGCAATTTTCTTGTTGCAATGTTTTCTTTTAGCTAAAATTCGATAATGAATTATAAAATTCGGACGCGGAAGCAAATATTTAAATGATTTTTAAAAAAATAAAGTTAGATTTTAGTTATTCTTGAAAAGGATATTTTTGTAAAAACATTCATATTCATGCTTTAGGATCTATATTATGGATAATTTTTGGATTGGACATGCAAAAGTGACCAAAACGTGGTACCAATCAGATGATAAACATTCAATTTTCGGGTGTCATTTTAATGAATACGTTTTATAATATAAGCTACATGGGCTGGCTTGTAGAATACCTACCACACTTGAAATAGCAATTTTCATGTTGCAATGTTTTCTTTTAGCTAAAATATGATGAAGAATTATAAAATTCGGGCGCGCAAGCAAATATTTATATAATTTTTTAAAAAAATAAAGTCAGATTTTACCTATTCTTGATGAATACTTTGTATATTGTAAGCTACATGGGCTGGATTCTAGAATACCTACCACACTTGAAATAGCAATTTTCTTGTTGCAATATTTTCATTAGCTAAAATATGTACAAGAATTATAAAATTCGGACGCGAAAGCAAAAATTTATATGATTTTTTAGAAAATAAAGTCAGATTTTACCTATTTTTCATGAATACGTTTTATATTGTAAGCTACATGTGCTGGGTTCTAGAATACCAACCACCTTGTAATAGCAATTTTCTTGTTACAATGTTTTCTTTTAGCTAAAATATGATGAAGAATTATAAAATTCGGGCGCACAAGCAAATATTTATATAATTTTTTAAAAAAAATAAAGTCAGATTTTACCTAATCTTGATGGGTACTTTGTATATTGTAAGCTACATGGGCTGGATTCAAGAATATCTACCACACTTGAAATAGCAATTTTCTTGTTGCGATGTTTTCTTTTAGCTAAAATACGATGATGAATTATAAAATTCGCGCGCGGAAGCAAATATTTATATAATTTTTTACAAAAATAAAGTTTGATTTTAGTTATTCTTGAAAAGGATATTTTTGTAAAAACATTCATATTCATGCTTTAGGATCTATACTATGGATAATTTTTGGATTAGACATGCAAAAGTGACCAAAACGTGGTAGCTATCAGATGATAAACATTCAATTTTCGGGTGTCATTTTAAAAAATACGTTGTATATTGTAAACTACATGGGCTGGATTCTAGAATACCTACCACAATTGAAATAGCATTTTTCTTGTTGCAATGTTTTCTTTTAGCTAAAATATGTAGAAGAATTATAAAATTCGGACGCGAAAGCAAATATTTATATGATTTTTTAGAAAATAAAGTCAGATTTTACCTATTTTTCATGAATACATTTTATATTGTAAGCTACATGGGCTGGGTTCTAGAATACCTACCACACTTGAAATAGCAATTTTCTTGTTGTAATGTTTTCTTTCAGCTAAAAAATGATGAAGAATTATAAAATTCGGGCGCATATTTATATGATTTTTTACAAAAATAAAGTCAGATTTTACCTAATCTTGAAATGGATATTTTTGTTAAATCATTCATATTCATGCTTTAGTATCTATACTATGGATCGTTTTAGCATTGAACATGCAAAAATGACCAACACGTGTTACCAATCAGATAATAAATATTTAATTTTTGGGTGTCATTTAAAAGAATACGTTGTATATTGTAAGCTACTTGAGCAGGATTCTAGAATACCTACCACACTTGACGTAGCAATTTTCTTGTTGCAATGTTTTCTTTTAGCTAAAATATAATGAAGAATTATAAAATTCGGGCGCAGAAGCAAATATTTATATGATTTTTTACAAAACTAAAGTCAGATTTTACCTATTCTTGAAATTGCTATTTTTGTTAAAACATTCATATTCATGCTTTAGAATCTATACTATGGATGGTTTTAGCATTGGACATGCAAAACTGACCAAATCGTGGTACCATTCAGATAATAAACATTTAATTTTCGGGTGTCATTTTAATAAATTCGTTGTATATTGTAAGCTACATGGTCTGGATTCTAGAATACCTACCACACTTGAAATAGCAATTTTCTTGTTGCAATATTTTCATTAGCTAAAATGTGATGAAGAATTATAAAATTCGGGCGAGGAAGCAAATATTATATGATTTTTTACAAAAATAAAGTCAGATTTTACCTATTCTTGAAATGGATATTTTTGTTATCACATTCATATTTATGCTTTAGGATATATATATATATATATATATATATATATATATATATATATATATATATATAGATGATTTTAAGCATTGGACATGCAAAAGTCTCAAAAATGTGGTAACAACCAGATAATAAACATTATATTTTCGGGTGTCATATAAAATAATACGTTGTATATTGTAAGCTACATGGGCAGGATTCTAGAATACCTACCGCAAATAAAATAACAATTTTCTTGTTGCAATGTTTTCTTTTAGCTAAAATATGTTGAAGAATTATAAAATTCAAGCGCGGAAGCAAATATTTATATGATTTTTTACAAAAATAAAGTCAGATTTTACCTATTCTTGAAATGGATATACTTGTTGAAACATTCATATTCATTCTTTAGGATCTATACTTTGGATGGTATTAGCATTGGACATGCAAAAGTGTCCAAAAAGTAGTACCAACCATATAATAAACATTCAATTTTCGGGTGTCATTTTAATGAATACTTTGTATATTGTAAGCTATATGTGCTGGATTCTATAATACCTACCACACTTGAAATAGTAATTTTCTTGTTGCAATGATTTCTTTTAGCTAAAATATGATAAAGACTTTTAAAATTCGGGCGCAGAATCAAATATTTATATGATTTTTTACAAAAATAAAGTCAGATTTTACCTATTCTTGAAATGGATATTTTTGTTCAAACATTCATATTCATGCTTTAGGATCTATACTATGGATGGTTTTAGCATTGGACATGCAAAAGTGACCAAAACGTGGTACCAATCAGATAAAAAACACTTAATTTTTGGGTGTCATTTTAGTGAATACGTTGTATATTGTAAGCTATATGGGCTGGATTCTAGAATACCTACCACACTTGAAATAGCAATTTTCTTGTTGCAATGTTTTGTTTTAGCTAAAATGTGATGAAGAATTATAAAATTTGGGCGCGGGAGCAAGTATTTATTTGATTTTTTACAAAAATAAAGTCAGATTTTACCTATTATTGAAATGGATATTTTTGTTAAAACATTCATATTCATGCTTTAGGATATATACTATAGATAGTTTTAGGCATTGGACATGCAAAAATGTCCAAAACGTGGGTACCAACCAGATAATAAACATTTAATTTTTGGGTGTCATTTTAATGAACACGTTGTATATTGTAAGCTACATGGGCTGGATTCTAGAATACCTACCACACTTGAAATAGCAATTTTCTTTTACAATGTTTACTTTTAGCTAAAATATGATAAAGAATTATAAAATGCGGGTGCGGAAGCAAATATTTATATGATTTTTTACAAAAATAAAGTCAGATTTTACCTATTATTGAAATGGATATTTCTGTTAAAACATTCATATTCATGCTTTAGTATCTATACTATGGATGGTTTTAGCACTGGACATGCAAAACTGAACAAATCGTGGTACCAACCAGATAATAAACAATCAATTTTCGGGTGTCATTTTAATGAATACGATGTATATTGTAAGATATATGGGCTGGATTCTAGAGTACCTACCACACTTGAAATATCAATTTTCTTTTTGCAATGTTTTCTTTTAGCTAAAATAAGATAAAGAATTATAAAATTCGGGCGCGGAAGCAAGTATTTATACGATTTTTTACAAAAATAATGTCAGATTTTACCTATTCTTGAAATGGATATTTTTGTTAAAACATTCATATTCATGCTTTAGTATCTATACTATAGATGGTTTTAAGCATTGGACATGCAAAAGTGACCAAAACGTGGTAACAAACAGATAAAAAACATTCAATTTTCGGGTGTCATTTGAATGAATACGTTGTATAATGTATGCTACATGGGCTGGATTCTAGAATACGTACCACACTTGAAATTGCAATTTTCTTGTTGCAATGTTTCCTTTTAGCTAAAATATGATAAAGAATTATAAAATTCGGGTGCGGAAGCAAATATTTATATGATTTTTTACAAAAATAAAGTCAGATTTTACCTATTATTGAAATGGATATTTCTGTTAAAACATTCATATTCATGCTTAAGTATCTATACTATGGATGGTTTTAGCATTAGACATGCAAAAATGACTAAAACGTGTGACCAATCAGATAATAAACATTTAATTTCTGGGTGTTATTTTAATGAATCATTGTATATTGTAAGCTACTTGAGCTGCATTGTAGAATACCTACCACACTTGACATAGCAATTTTCTTGTTGCAATGTTTTCTTTTAGCTAAAATATAATAAAGTATTATAAAATTTGGGCGCGGAAGCAAATACTTATATGATTTTTTACAAAAATAAAGTCATATTTTACCTATTTTTGAAATGGATATTCTTGTTAAAACATTGTTATTCATGCTTTAGGATCTATACTATGGATGGTTTTAGCATTGGACATGCAAAACTGACCAAAACGTGGTACAATTCAGATAATAAACATTTAATTTTCGGGTGTCATTTTAATAAATACGTTGTATATTGTAAGCTACATGTTCTGGATTCTAGAATACCTACCACACTTGAAATAGCAATTTTCTTGTTGCAATATTTTCATTAGCTAAAATGTGATGAAGAATTATAACATTCTGGCGCGGAAGCAAATATTTATATGATTTTTACAAAAATAATGTCAGATTTTACCTATTCTTGAAATGGATATTCTTGTGTATATATATATATATATATATATATATATATATATATATATATACTATAGATGGTATTAAGCATTGGACATGCAAAAGTGTCCAAAAAGTGGTACCAACCATATAATAAACATTCAAAATTCGGGTGTCATTTTAATGAATACTTTGTATATTGTAAGCTATATGGGCTGGATTCTAGAATACCTACCACACTTGAAATAACAATTTTCTTGTTACAATGTTTTCTTTTAGCTAAATTTTGATAAAGAATTATAAAATTCGAGCGCGGAAGCAAATATTTATATGATTTTTTACAAAAATAAAGTCAGATTTTACCTATTCTTGGAATGGGTATACTTGTTAAAACATACTTATTCATGCTTTAGGATCTATACTATGATTGGTTTTAGCATTGGATATGCAAAAATGACCAAAACGTGTTACCAATCAGATAATAAACATTCAATTTTTGGGTGTCATTTTAATGAATACGTTGTATATTGTAAGCTACATGAGCAGCATTCTAGAATACCTACCACACTTGACATAGCAATTTTCTTGTTGCAATGTTTTCTTTTAGCTAAAATATGATGAAGAATTATAAAATTCGGGCGCAGAAGCAAATATTTACATGATTTTTTACAAAAATAAAGTCAGATTTTACCTATTCTTGAAATGGGTATTTTAATGAATACTTTGTATGTTGTAAGCTACATGGGCTGGATTCTAGAATACCTACCACACTTGAAATAGCAATTTTCTTGTTGAAATGTTTTCATTTAGCTTAAATATGATGAAGAACTATAAAATTTGGGTGCTAAAGCAAATATTTATATGATTTATTACAAAAATAAAGTCAGATTTTACCTATTCTTGAAATAAATATTTTTGTTAAAATATTAATATTCATGCTTTAGGATCTATACTATGGATGGTTTTAGCATTGGACATGCAAAAGTGACCAAAACGAGGTACCAATCAGATAATAAACATTTAATTTTCGGGTGTCATTTTAATGAATACGTTGTATATTGTAAGCTACATGGGCTGGATTCTAAAATACCTACCACACTTGAAATAGAAATTTTCTTGTTGCAATGTTTTTCTTAGCTAATATATGATAAAGAATTATAAAATTCGGGCGAGGAAGCAAATATTTATATGATTTTTTACAAAAATAAAGTCAGATTTTACCTATTCTTGGAATGGATATTTTTGTTAAAACACTTATATTCATGCTTTAGGATCTATACTATGGATGGTTTTAAGCATTGGACATTCAAAAGTGACCAAAACGTGGAACCAATCAAATAATAAACATTCAATTTTCAGGTGTCATTTTAATGAATACGTTGTATATTGTAAGCTACATGAGCTGGATTCTAGAATACGTACCACACTTGAAATAGCAATTTTCATGTTGCAATGTTTCCTTTTATCTATAATATGGTGAAGAATTATAAAATTCGAGCGCGGAAGCAAATATTTATATAACTTTTAACAAAAATAAAGTCAGATTTTACCTATTCTTGAAATGGATATTTTTGTTAAAACATTTAAGTTAGAAGTGCAACTTCTCACGGGAACTGCTGACCATGCTGAGTCCCAGACGCTACTCGAATCCACATGTCCTCTATTTTTGCATACTTAATATTTTTCATATTTTTGTAACATTACTTAATTCTATTCGGTTACATTCTGTATTCTGTACAATAAACATTGTTATATTTCACTGCTGAATCTTTGTGCTTTCGATTAATAAAATCTTTTTTTTTGTTGTTAACTTACTCCCGTAACTTAACTGGCGCAGTCGGTAGGATATCCAGGCGTAATTATTCAAAAATAAATTTGCGTTTTGTTTCTACGATTTACTGGATATCGCAACGGAAGTGTCCGCGAACCTGCATCAAAGACTTTTACAAGTACGAGAGCACTTCGTGCAGAAGTAGAAGTCGCCAACCAGCCCTGAAGAATACAGAGCTGCCACGACCAGGTTCATCGTTCCAGCACAGAGAAATCGTCGGAACAAATCAATGGACAAATTAATTTTGATCAAGTAAGTGCACATGTCATTTAGAAAATTGATTGATATCAATACCGATTCAGTAAGTGAAACAGAATCAGATTCTGACCAATCCTGTAACTCACCAAACCAAATTTATAATAATAATCAAAATAACTTATTATTTGACGATTTAGCAAATAAAATAGATAGTCTAAACTTAACAATCATGGCAACCCCTGTATTGGAAAGAGAATACCTCGACATGATTCCCGAATTTCACGGCGATACTAAATTACTCTCCAGATTTATTGAAATCTGCGAAAAATTAGTTAATTAATTTTATGTCACAGCTGACCACGCTGATTTTTAAAACGAATGGCTTATGTCTAGCATATTAACAAAAATCAAAGGCAAAGCTGCGGTTAATATCGCCAGTTGCACAATCTCTGATTGGAACAGTCTAAAGACAGCGTTATTGAACACATATCAAGATAAACGCGATTGTTTTACATTGAATATCGAAATGACAGAATTGAGACAAACAAATGAAAATGCTTTTGAATTTTTCAATAAAGTTCAGGATCTACTTAATTTGCAAGTTTCTTACTTCACAAATAAGATAGAATCAGCCAGTGCTAAAGTATTAATTGCCTATTTTCAAAAATATGCAACAAGAATTCTCTTGCGTGGTTTAAAGGATCCCCTAGGACATTTGTTAAGAACTAAAAATCATGAAGATCTAAATTCTGCTCTCAATATGCTCACTAACGAATTTCAATTAAAAAGCAAACAACGTCATCAAAATTTCAATTTAAAACAAAAACCAATACCGATCAACCAAAATACCAGACATCGATCACCCGTTACACGAAATATTCCTCAATTAATGTACCGACCATTACCAAATAACAGCTTTAATAAACCTCAATTTCAAAATCAAATGGTCAAACAAAATTCTTTTAAGCCAAATTCAAATAACAATTTTATTCCTAAACAACCGAAACCAACACAATCAGCATAATCAGACTTTTAGACCTAAACCCGGACCATCTGGTTATAATAATTATAGACAACAACATAATCACTTTCAAAACCACACCCAACGTGCACCAGACTTCACTTTTGAAGAATTGCATAACACCGAAATACTAGACTTAGACCCAGTAGACCCCGACAATAGTAATGCTATCATTGAAGAAATCGACTCCGAATACGATAATTACAACCAGCAATATGACGAAAATTATTTTTTAGAGAAGAATGCCTCGGAAACAGAATTGAATCACTAAATTTTTTTCACAATCAAAGTGAATTGCCTTTTATTATTTATCCCGAACATATTCTAAAAGTATTAATTGACACAGGCAGCACTCGATCGTTTATCAAACCAGAAATTGCTTATAAATATTTTTAAAACAAAATTCAAAACTACTTCTTCAAAATTACAACAGCACATGGCACTTCAACCGAAAATTCTAGTGTCATATTACCATGTTCAAAATTATTTCAAAAACCTGATATATTCCTTAAATATTATTTATTTGATTTTCATAATCAGTTCGACATTTTATTGGGCCTAGATAATTTGAAATTGTTAGATATTATTCTTGACCTTGGCCGAGATAAAATGATAACACCAACTCAGACTATTAAATTACATTATTTAAAAATTATGCCACGACCCAACTATATAAACATTCTTGCAAAATCAGAGAAAAGTTTTTATACTGGAAACATTTGTTGATAATTTAATTATTCCAGAGGGCATAGCCAAAATTGAAAACCACATACTCTACTACCCAATTATTAATCCCGAGAACGTAGAATGCGTGACCGATACAACAAACAATATTACCGTTGAACCCCTTGAAAATATTGAAATAAATAATGTAAATTTCCAAAACACAAATTTAGACAATGATCTTGATTTCACATAAATTAGAAACGATCATATGAACCCGGAAGAGCAAAACGAAATTTTAAAATTTATAACAGAATATTCAGACATCTTTCATACTGATAATAAATCTCTTACTTTTTCTAATGAAGTCAAACATCACATCTGAACAAAAGATGAAATTCCTGTTTACAGTAAAATCTATAGATATCTGGAAGTATATCGGAAAAAAGTAAAAAATCAAATTGACAAAATGTTAGAGCAAAACATCATCAGACCGTCCCACTCTCCTTGGTCCGCTCCTGTATGGGTAGTGCCAAAGAAATTAGACGCGTCGGGAAAAAAGAAATGGCGTATAGTTATTGACTATCGTAAGCTCAACGAGAAGTATCCCATTCCTAATATAAATTCACTTTTGGATAAACTCGGTAGATGTCAGTATTTCACAACTTTGGATTTAGCATCTGGATTCCATCAGATAGAGATGCATCAAAATGATATATTTAAAAAACAGCGTTTAGTACCGAATCTGGGCACTATGAATTTCTTCGGATGCCATTTGGATTAAAAAATGCCCCCGCGACATTTCAGCGAATAATGGACAACGTACTTCAAAATTTGACTAACGAAATTTGCGTAGTTTACTTGGATGATGTAATAATCTTTAGCACTAGCCTGCAGGAGCACATCCAAAGTTTACGCGCTGTATTTGACCGATTGAGAAAAGCTAATTTAAAAATTCAACTCGATAAATCAGAGTTCTTTCAACGCGAAGTTGCATATTTAGGCCATATAGTTACTCCACAAGGTGTAAAACCAAACCCGGTAAAAATTAAAGCAATCAAAAACTATCCCATACCAAAAACAGTAAAACAAATAAAAGCATTCCTCGGTTTATTAGGGTATTACAGAAAATTTATAAAAGATTTTGCGAACATTACAGAACCGTTCACAAAATGTCTGAAAAAGGGAGCAGTAATAAATATAAAAGATCAAAATTATATTAATTGTTTTAATAAATGTAAAAAACTATTAACGAACGAGCCGATACTGCAATATCCCGATTTCACGAAACCGTTCAATTTAACAACCGATGCAAGCAACGTGGCTATTGGTGCTGTTTTATCGCCAGGACCGATAGGCTCTGACCTACCGATCGCTTATGCGAGTCGAACCCTCAACGATTCAGAACAAAATTATTCAAATATCGAAAAGGAACTCCTCGCTATAGTTTGGGCCACAAAATATTTTCGCCCCTATCTATTCGGACGAAAATTTAAAATTATAACAGACCACAAACCCCTCCAGTGGTTATCCTCACTCAAGGAACCAAATTCTAAATTAATACGATGGAGATTGAAATTGGAGGAATTTGACTTTGAAATTTTATATAAAAAGGGTTCATTAAACAAAAATGATGATGCACTATCACGTATCGAATTGAACGTAAATTCTGAAGAACCGTAAGTTCAAAATTTCTTTGACTACATAAAAAATTTTAACGACAACTTCAACCCTGATAACGAATCAATGATTGCGGAACCCGACAATGACCGAAATTCTGACTCAGACAATACGATCCACTCCAACCAAGAAAATCCTATTTTTGGTATCACAATTAGCGACTCCCCTGTGAACGTTAGCAAAAACCAACTGTTTATATCTGAAGTCACTCACTCACCAGCCAAACCCAAATACAGTAAAATTCACACTGACAAAACAAGAATTCACATACAAATCTCACAAGAAAATTTCGAAACAGACTTTATAAATTTTGTAAAAGAATTCATAATTCCAAAAGTCAAATATTCCTTGTTTTTTGAACAACCAATATATGAAAAATTCTCTATTGTAATGCAAACACATTTTAAGAGTTCAGAAATAAATTTTGTTAAGTGTAATAATAAATTAATTGATGTTGAATTAGATAACGAAATTAATAATATAATTAAACAATTTCACGAAGGAAAAACGAATCATCGTGGAATCCTCGAAACACACTATTAAATTAAAAATATTTACTATTGGCCAAATCAACATAGAACCATCACAAACTATATTAAGCAGTGTGAAATTTGCTTACAAGCTAAATACGAAAGAAATCCTAATAAAACCAAATACAATATAACACCAACACCCGACAAACCCTTTCATACAATACACATTGACACACTCACTTTACAAAACTCTAAATTTTTGACGATAATAGACGCATTTTCCAAATCCGCACAAGCCTATTCGACAAATTCTATTTTCTAGTTCTAAACCCCCGGACTCAAACGGAGTGATAGAGAGATTCCACTCGCCACTAATCGAACACATTCGTCTTTTTAACATACAAGAAAATTTCAAAAACGAGCCTAATAAACCAAAGTAAATTACGCTTTATTAGCTTATAATAATACCAATCACATAACAACTGGACTGAAACCCGTAGAAATTATATCCGGACATTTTGACTCAAATTCACTCCTCGAAATAGATTTGGAAAAACAAGTGACTCAAGATTACGTTCAAAACCATAGAGAAAGGATGAAATTGACCTATAAATCAATCAACGAACGAATACAAAATAATAAATCCAGAACTATTCAAAATTTAAACGAAAACCGCGAAAATCTTCCCTAAATCCCCGACACCGTGTTTGTTCATAATAAACAAAAAGTAAACAAAACTCGAAACCCAAAATTTAAAAAGGAACAAGTTGTAAAAGTAAACAAAAAACTTGAAATTGCAGAAATTAAAGTAGATGAGAGAAATAAAAAACAACCCAAATTCACTTGTCAAATATAAAACGACCACGAAAGATTACTGATAAGAAATCCGATATTCCAGGTCCCTTCTCATCACAATAACCCTTGGACTAGAAATTAAAGACATTACCAATAATCTTGGACTACTAACGCTGAAATTAGGAACAGCTAGACTACAACAAAAAACACACCCTCATTCATTACTATGACTTGAATCCTATTCTGATAAATTATAACAACTTAAACAAACAATACGAAAATCTAAACCAAATTGTAATCGAAGACAAATTAAATGAAAAGAATTTGACAATAACAATAAAATAATTCATCACTTACAAAATTCCATAACCAACAAATTTGAACACCTCAATATTCATTATACAATAAAGAGAAATAATAAAATAATAATAAAATCGATAACCGGTAATTTGGATGCAGAAGACGAAAAACGGTACGATAAAATCCTGAAACACCTGCAATTTAATCTAAACAAATTAATCGAACAAATAAAAAATCAATATTCTGTCAATCACCAACTGATCGATCAATTTAATAAAACAATCGAAATAATCAGGCATAACGAATTAGAATTAACACATCAAAGGTTAAGCAATTGTCGCATGTTATCTCAAACGATTTCCAAAGTAGTATTTTCTACACCTTCGAAATTTATAATCAATGAACGACATTATTCACATTAATTTTAAATACTTTACAAGAAATCGAGAATTCTCTAACTTTTTGCAAATTGCATGTAATGAACCCCAGTGTAATCAAAATCAATGAACTAAATTTAGAATTGAATAAAATTTATAAACATTATGAAAACAAAATTCCTTTAGAACCAACCCCAGAAAATATGCTAGAAAATGAAAAATTACTTAATCTGAATTGCAAATTAGAATCAGATAAAATTATTTATTTTATTGACATTCCTATAAATTATGAAAAAGATTTTGAGTTACTTTCTGAAATCGATTGATGATCAGTTAATTTGTCTGAATGATATTTGTACCAAAAGTATCATATACCAATGTCCCAACAAAATAAATCACATACCAAACGACACCTGCGAGAAGAACATAATCCTGCATAATAATAACAAAAATTGCCAGTACACTAAATTAAATTTGAAACAAAATCACGTCGAATATATTGAAGAAATAAATCAATACTTGGCTATCTTTCCAACAGAAGAAACTGTTCAAGAAGCTTGCGAACAAAAAGAAGAAATAAGAAAAGTAAAAGGAATTTTTCAATTAAAAGAAAACAACTGCGAAATAAAAATCAAATATCAATCACTAAATTTCAAAGCAGGAACATTCGGGAAGCCCATCTTATTGGAAAATTTCAAGATCCAAATCAACACCAGTCAAATCCCAAAATTGGCAAACGAACTCAAGAATATTCAAGATCTGAACCTTCCAATCAACAAGTTCGAGGACTTAATAACAGATAACGACTTCTAGCTCAACACCACCAATTATTTAATTATTATCCTGTAAGTATTACTGATGTTGACAGGTATTGCAATCACTAGTTCACTTCTGTGAAAGAAACTCTCAAGCCAGAAGAAGCCCAGGAGCCAAGACGAAGAACACCGATCAAGGCCAACCCCATCTCACTCCCAGGTAAACCTCCCCGGCGATGCCAGATTCTAAGGGTGGAGGAGTTAGAAGTATAACTTCTAACGGGAACTGCTGACCATGCTGAGTCCCAGACGCTACTCGAATCCACATTTCCTCTATTTTTGCATACTTAATATTTTTCATATTTTTGTAACATTACTTAATTCTATTTAGTTACATTCTGTATTCTGTACAATAAACATTGTTATATATCACTGCTGAATCTTTGTACTTTCGTTTAATAAAATCATTTTTTTTGTTGTTAACTTACTCCCGCAACTTAACTTTCATATTCATGCTTTAGGATCTATACTATGGATGGTTTTAGCTTTGGACATGCAAAAATGACCAAAACGTGGTATTAATCAGATAATAACTATTCAATTTTCGGGTGTCATTTTAATAAATACTTTGTATAATGTCAGCTACATGGGCTGGATTCTAGAATACATACCACACTTGAAATAGCAATTTTCTTGTTACAATGTTCTCCTTTAGCGAAAATATGATGAAGAATTATAAAATTTGGGCGCGGAAGCAAATATTTATATGAATTTTTACAAAAATAATGTCAGGTTTTACTTATTCTTGAAATGGATATTTTTGTTAAAACATTCATATTCATTCTTTAGGATCTATGCTATGGATGGTTTTAAGCATTGGACATGCAAAAGTAACTAAAACATGGTACCAATCAGATAATAAACATTCAATTTTCGGGTGTCATTTTAATGAATACGTTGTATATTATAAGCTACATGGGCAGGATTCTAGAATACCTACCACACTTGAAATAGCAATTTTCTTGTTGCAATGGTTTCTTTTAGCTATAATCTAATGAAGAATTATAAAATTCGGGCGCGGGAAAATGGAAATTTTGTCGAAACATTGATATTCATGCTTTAGGATCTATACTATGGATGGTTTTAAGCATTGGACATGCAAAAAAGACCAAAACGTTGTATCAATCAGATGATAAACATTAAATTTTCTGGTGTCATTTTAATGAATACGTTGTATATTGTAAGCTACATGGGCTGGATTCTAGAATACCTACCACACTTGAAATAGCAATTTTCTTGTTGCAATGTTTACTTTTAGCTATAATATAATAAAGATTTGTAAAATTTGATCGCGGAAGCAAATATTTATATGAATTTTCACAAAAACAAAGTCAGATTTTACCTATTCTTTAAATGGATATTTTGTCAAAACATTGATATTCATGCTTTAGGATCTATACTATGGATGGTTTTAAGCATTGGACATGCAAAAAGGACCAAAACGTTGTACCAATCAGATGATAAACATTAAATTTTCTGGTGTCATTTTAATGAATACGTTGTATATTGGAAGCTATATGGGCTGGATTCTAGAATGCCTACCACACTTGAAATAGCAATTTTCTTGTTGCAATGTTTTCTTTTAGCTAAAATATGATGAAGAATTATAAAAATCGGGCGCGGAAGCAAAAATTTATATGATTTTTTTCAAAAATAAAGTCAGATTTTATCTATTCTTGAAATAGATATTTTTGTTAAAACATTTATATCCATGCTTGAGGATCTATACTATGGATGGTTTTAGGCATTAGACACGCAAAAGTGACTAAAACGTGGTACCAATCAGATAATAAACATTTAATTTTCGGGTGTCACTTTAATGAATACGTTGTATATTGTAAGCTACATGGGCTGGATTCTAGAATACCTACCACACTTGAAATAGCATTTTCTAGTTGCAATGTTTTCGTTTAGCTAAAATATGATGAAGAATTATAAAATTCGGGCGGAAGCAAATATTTATAAGATTTTTTACAAAAATAAAGTCAGATTTTACCTATTCTTAAAATGGATATTTTTGTTAAAACATTCATATCATGCTTTAGGATCTATACTATGGATGGTTTTAAGCATTGGACATGCAAAAGTGACCAAAACGTGGTACCAATCAGATAATAAACATTCAATTTTCGGGTGTCATTTTAATGAATACGTTGTATATTGTAAGCTACATGTTCTGGATTCAAGAATACCTACCACACTTGAAATAGCAATTTTCTTGTTGCAATGTTTTCTTTTACCTAAAATATGATAAAGAATTATAAAATTCGGTCGCGAAAGCAAATATTCATATGATTTTTTACAAAAATAAAGTCAGATTTTACCTATTCTTGAAATGGATGTTTTTGTTAAAACATTCATATTCATGCTTTAGGATCTATACTATGAATGGTTTTAGCATTGGACATGCAAAAGTGACCAAAACGTTGTACTAATCAGATAATAAACATTCAATTTTCGGGTGTCATTTTAATAAATACGTTGTATAATATAAGCTACATGGGTTGGATCTAGAATACCTACCAAACTTGAAATAGCAATTTTCTTGTTGCAATGTTTTCTTTTAGCTAAAATATGATGAAGAATTATAAAATTCGGTGTGGAAGCAAATATTTATATGATTTTTTACAAAAATAAAGTCAAATTTTACCTTTTCTTGAAATGGATATTTTTGTTAAAACATTCATATTCATGCTTTAGGATCTATACTATGGATGGTTTTAGCATTGGACATGCAAAAGTTACCGAAACGTGGTACCAATCAGATAATAAACATTCAATTTTCGGGTGTCATTTTGATGAATACTTTGTATATTGTAAGCTACATGGGCTGGATTCTAGAATACCTACCACACTTGAAATAGCAATTTTCTTGTTGCAATGTTTTCTTTTAGCTAAAATATGATGAAGAATTATAAAATTCGGGCGTGAAAGGAAATATTTATATAAATTTTTACAAAAATAAAGTCAGATTTTACCTATTCTTGAAATGGATATTTTTGTTAAAACATTTATATTTATGCTTTAGGATCTATACTATGGATGGTTTTAAGCGTTAGACATGAAAAGTGACTAAAACGTGGTACCAATCAGATAATAAACATGCAGTTTTCGGGTGTCATTTTAATAAATAATTTGTATATTGTAAGCCACATGGACTGGATTCTAGAATCCCTACCACACTTGAAATAGCAAATTTCTTGTTGCAATGTTATCTTTTAGCTAAAATGTGATGAAGAATTATAAAATTCGGGCTCGGAAGCAAATATTTATATGATTTTTTACAAAAATAAATTCAGATTTTACCTATTCTTGAAATGGATATTTTTGTTAAAACATTCATATTCATTCTTTAGGATCTATACTATGGATGGTTTTAGGCATTGGACATGCAAAAGTGACCAAAACGTGTTACCAATCAGATAATAAACATTCAATTTTCGGGTGTCATTTAAATGAATACGTTGTATATTGTAAGCTTTATGGGCTGGACTCTAGAATACCTACCACATTGTTACGGTTTAAAATAATATCAAGACTTTATTTTAATTTTATTTAAAGTATCGAGGTAGGCAACCTTAATTACCTAAAAGTAATGTCAATCTGTCTGGTCATAGCATTCGCTTTTTTTCACTTAATTAATAGCTCTAAAACTTGTAAGAAAAATTTAAACGAACATTATAATTTTGGCAGTTGAACAGTGTGGTTGTGATATTGTATCAGTTATAATTTTGATTAGTTGTGGAGCAAGTTTGAGAATTGGTTGTATTCTTATCCATTAAATTGGGAGTATTGTTCAAAATCCTTTTGAGGAATATATTTATTTCCACGGGAGAGCCCGGAGTAATACCACCATCACTGCTATTTTATTCTCATAGCCGCATTCCAACTAAAGTGTGATGCGTTTAAAATTTATAGTTTTATTAGTTTATCAGAATGGTATTGTAAAATTCATTTACTAATTCTAAATTAACAAGTAAATTCCAAGCGTTTGCCCATTCGTGCGCACGTTTCAGTGGCGTGCATTTGACACTTGACCAGTAGATTAACAATTACTTTTCAAGCTTGTAATATTTGGTACTGTCCACGGTTAATACCGTTACTACCACCAACGTACAAAATTCCGTCGTTTTGACCGAACCATCTCTATTGACCGAATGGTCTGTCTGTGAATCTGTGGAGGAGTTAGTGAGTGCGTGGTCATTCCATCCCGGATGCGCCGCCGCTGACTCAATACACTGGACAGGGAACTACCGTGCCATCTACATCCGCGGCGAATGCCGAGCCAGATAAGCTAATTTACTTATTTTTTTGTTCATTTAAATTTGTTTCTTTATTATTATTGTAGTTGAATATCTCAATTTTATTATTTTGCGCTAAAGCCTTGTTAGTACATTTAATATTTGAATACTAGTATCGTTGGCTGTAAATAGCTCACGCGAGTGGTTCAACGAGTTTAGTTACTATTTAAGTTATTTTCCTTTCCGACTTATTAGGGTGTGTTAGGCAAATTAGCGTCTCGGATTTTTAGTCTTGCTTTATACTTTGCGCTAGCATCGTGAACCCATTGATCGATCAACGGATAAACCGTGCTTATTGTTGCGCCGCTCTCAGATTATTGCACTTGAATTTGATCCTTGTCGCTATAGGCGTATTTCACTCTCTGATAGTCGTTTAATCATTTTGCATTTGGTTTTCAATAGCGAGTTAAGAAACACAATCTGCCTACTATCAACATGAACATGAAACCTCCTTGTAGAGATAACATACATTATAAAACAGCCTGTACATGTTATGTATCTTGTCTTTTGTACTTCTAACACGAATAAAGAACGTAGATTAGACCCGTTGTAATTTTAATTCTTTTTAAAAACTCACTTTCCCGGAGAACAAACAAAATTGGCGCAGTCGGTAGGATACTCGAAATTATTCGTATCGAACGGGTAATTTCTGTGTCAACAGTTAATCGAGTATCACATTTCGGTACGGGAGTGAAAATCGAGCGCATATCGGTTTACCACGAGCCCAGCAGCCGAAATCGGGAGACGAGTCTTAGGAAGAAGAAAATACAACGCCCTGGTGGAGGACAGCATCGCCAAAGCCAGACCTGGTGAAGGACAGCATCGCCGTAGCCAGACCGTAGACTAGGAAGACCTGGGAGAGGAACAAAAATCGTCCAAACCTATAGGCATTAGGTTAAGAAGAATGAAAATAGAAATATTTATGTAAGTACAAACAAAGCTCATATCCTATACAAAACTATTCCCACATACCTTAACAACAGTTTCAACTAGAATAAAAATAATTTAAAATAAGCCACAATCGAAATATTTATGTCTAATAACGACATCCTTAATTTATCTGAAATACTAACTCAATTTAATTTGGGAGACACAGATACAGAAATGTCACCACCACCTACCCAAGCTCAACCCCAAATAACAGCCCCAGTCAATTACCAACTCTTAAAATTGTATGTAGACTCGATTCCACACTATGAAGGCAATCCCCACACATTAAATATATTTCTTGATTCTTGTCAAAATTTAATTAATACTTTTGGAACTCATACAAACATAACATTAAACAATTTCCTTGTAAGAGCTATATTAGGAAAATTAACAGGCATAGCTCTTATTTTAATTGGATCCCGTACAGAACTTAGTACATGGGAGGAAGTAAAATATGCTCTAAGATTAAGTTTTGGAGATCAAAGAATCATTGATTGTCTAGTTCAGGATTTGATATCGCTTCGTCCAAATAAAAATGAACCACCCTATAATTTTGGTATAAGATGTCAAGATTCACGTAGTTTAATTATGTCTAAATTAAATAGTTTCGAAATTACTGCTGAAGAAAGAAAGATAAAACAAGAAAATTATAATGATTTAGCATTAAAATCATTTATTCGCGGCTTACCACCTAACATACAAACAAACATCAGATTACGGAACCCTGACAGTTTAGAGAAAGCGATGAGTTTAGTTATTGAAGAAGAAAATTTCCTCTATTCTACACAGAGGCAAAGTTCAATAAACTCGCAATCAAATTTTAAACCTGATCATAGAATTTTACCAGCCAGACAACAAATAACGTCCAATTATAACCAAAACTACCAATACCGACCAAATCCAATTCCTACACCAAATTACCAAATCTCTCAACAACGTCCTACAATGCATTTACCTCCAAAAATGAATCCTTTCCAAAATACTAATCAACCCAATTATAGACCCGTGCATTATGCACAAAGACAACCACAAATCCAAATGCGTCCACCTACATTTCAACATATCCAGAGACCAGTAAATTTCCCACAGAATTTCTCACGTCCAAATATACAACAAAATACCTTCCGTCCTAATTTCCAACAAAATTTTACACGTCCAAATCAACCCCAAGCATTTAAACCCGAACCGATGGACACCTCATCAATCCATTCCAGAAGAAGTAACCCTCAAAAAACATTCACATCAACCCAATTATTTAATCAAAATATCCAGTCTGACACCGAACAATCACCCCAAACTTCCCAAGACATATCCTATAACACCGAATATGAAACCTATGAGAACAATCCCATAGACTATGAATACGACACGTATTATGACTATTCACACACTTCAACTTACGACGATTCCTATTACAACAATGATGATAACATCACGTATGAAGAACCCGTTATCAACAATGCTGAATCAAATGTAAATTTTCCTATGACCAACAATGCCAACAATCAGACGTAGTACAATTAAACACAATAAAAGAAAATTTGCCCCACATATATATCCCCGAATTAAATGCCAATTTTTTGATAGATACTGGTAGCACTAAAAGTTTAATAAATCCGGAATTAGCATACATATTTTATCCAAATTACATTTATAACCAAAATTTTAATATTCAAACAGCACATAATGTATCATACCACAATGAAGTTGCAGAAATCCCTATTTTCGAAATTTTTAATATTCCCGAAACTCATAAATTCTATTTGTTTAAATTCAGTAACAAATACGATGACCTCATCGGTGTTGATCTTTTAAGACAATTAAACGCAAATGTAAATGTAACAAACAAACAACTAACAACACCATACGCCGTTATACCCATAATTTTCAATCCCGACAACGAAACAAAAGTCCATAATAGTTCAGCCCTTTTACATTCCATTATTGTACCACCTCGAACGTCATTTGTAGTAAAATTACCTGTTAAAATGAGAAACGGTATAGGAATTTTAAATCATACAAATTTTGAAAATGGCGTACAAATGCCAAAAGCAGTTGTAAACGTTTCACACAATTTTGCTATAACTACATTAACAAATATTAATGAGAACCCTGTTCAGATAAACATACTAGAACCATTAGAAATTGAACCTTTAGACCCTATCGAAATTAATTTTGTTGAAAAAATGGAAATTGATGAAGAACCCGATATAGAATACGATAATCTTTTAAAACAAAATTTAAAAAATATTAGAATAAATCATTGTAATAAAGAAGAAAAAGAATCAATTAGAAAATTATGTTTCGAATATAGAGATATATTTTATTGCGAGAAAACACCTTTGAGTTTTTCGAACGAAATAACACACAAAATTAAATTGAAAGACGATACTCCAATTCATGTAAAATCATATCGATTCCCCGAAATTCATAAAAACGAAGTCAAGTCACAAATTAATAAAATGCTTGAGCAAGGTATAATACAAGACAGCGTATCCCCTTGATCCAGTCCTATCTGGATAGTGCCGAAGAAACTCGACGCTTCTGGTAAGAAGAAGTGGCGCGTAGTTATAGACTACCGAAAATTGAACGAACAAACCATTGACGACAAGTACCCATTACCAAACATTTCTGACATACTAGACAAACTTGGCAAAGCAACCTACTTTTCGACTTTAGACCTAGCTAGCGGCTTCTATCAGATAGAAGTAGATCCTAATGATATTCAAAAAACTGCATTTTCTGTAGAAGGCGGGCATTATGAATTTAAACGCATGCCATTCGGTTTAAAAAACGCCCCATCAACATTTCAACGAGTTATGGACAATGTTCTTCGCGGCCTTCAGCACGAGACATGTTTAGTATATCTCGATGATATCATTATTTTTAGTTCATCCCTTCAGGAGCATATTGAAAGACTAAAATCAGTATTTAATCGTTTACGAATCAGTAACTTCAAAATTCAACTTGACAAAAGCGAATTTCTTCAAAAAACCGTTCAATATTTAGGACATGTAATTACCTCAGATGGTGTAAAACCTAACCCAGATAAAATTTCGGCAATCAAAAATTTCCCCATACCTCGAACACCAAAAGAAATTAAAAGCTTTTTAGGATTATTAGGTTACTATAGACGTTTCATCAAAGACTTTGCAAAAATAACGAAACCCATGACTAAATGTTTGAAAAAAGACGCCAAAATTATTCACGACAAAGAATTCATAGACAGTTTCAATACATGTAAAGAACTACTTACAAACGACCCCATATTACAGTACCCTGATTTTGACAAACCTTTTGTACTAACGACAGACACCAGCGATTTCGCGATAGGTGCCGTTCTTTCGCAAGGCGAAATTTCACGTGACAAACCTATAGCTTACGCATCTAGAACTTTGAATGATACTGAGACACGCTACTCCGCTATCGAAAAAGAACTATTAGCGATAGTTTGGGCTTGTAAGCATTTCCGTCCGTATCTTTATGGTAGAAAGTTCACAATAATGACTGACCACCGACCTCTTACTTGGTTATTTAATATTAAAGAACCAAATTCTAAATTTGTTAGATGGCGATTAAAGTTAGAAGAATACGACTATGACATACAATACAAAAAAGGAAAATTTAACACCAACGCAGACTGTCTTTCTAGAATAAAATTAAATGCCATTGAAACAGAATCCACAATTAATAATCCCGGCGAAATTAATAACGACATTATCGAATATTTTAGAAACATTGCTGAAAATTTTACACCTGACAAAAATGAATTGCATCCCCAACCTTCCACTAGTAAACCGACTAAACCAAAAATTAAAATCTTATCCAACATCCAAATTAAACCCCCAAACACTACATATACTAATTCCCAACAAAACATTGATAACGAAGATATAGGCGTAGACACAGACTCTGAATCTATTACACAACACTCCACTGAGAATGACAATACAAACACCGGCATAACAATATTAGTCGAAATTATAAATAACAAAACGAATCAGATCCACGTTTTTCCTCATATATATAACAAACCTTCTATTACACATAACAATTATGAACATCAAAAAATTATTAAAATCAAATTACCGGAACAAAATAATCACCAATTTATATTTGAATTCTTAAGAGACTATACTGACTCAAAAAATATTTATCATCTTTATTTTTCAAAAGTCTATTTAGATAAATTTTCAATGAAAGGTCCGAAATTAATTAAATGCACTAAAATTATTAACACCGTAACTGACAAAGAAGAACAAATTTTGCTGATAAAAAATCATCACGAAGGTAGTACTAACCATAGAGGCATTAATGAAACTTTCGAATATCTTAAAAGAAATTATTATTGGAAACATATGAAAACAACAATAACAAATTTTATAAATGCATGTGAAATTTGTCAAAGAGCGAAATATGCTAGGAAAAAACCATATGTCCCGCTCATGCTTACTGAAACAGCCTCACAACCTTTTCAGATAATACACGTAGATATCTTTATGTTTTGTAGATGCCTTTACAAAATTCGCACAAGCTATTTTCATAGAAGGAAAAACTGCTATTCATACTAGTAATGCTTTAATAAAATATTTTGCCTCATTTGGCATACCCGCAAATTTAATTTTGGATAACGGTAAAGAGTTCTATAACAACACAACCAAAGAACTTTTAAAATTGCATAAAATTAATGTCCATTTTACCACCCCTTTGCATCACGAATCAAATTCCATTGTAGAACGATTTCATTCAACAATAATTGAACATCTAAGAATTCTAAAAGAAATGTATCCGGACGATAACACTGATCAAATGCAATATGCAATAATTGGTTACAATAACTCTATTCACAGCGCTACAAATTACACCCCCTTTGAATTAGCATTCGGACACACAAATTCCAGAAACCCAAACGAAATATTCCTTCCCAATTCCTTTTACAACGATTACATTCAGAATCATAAAGACAAATTAAAACATGTTTATCAAGAAGTCTCTGATAAACTACATACCGATAAAAAGAAGATAACGAAACATAACACCCACGGTGATACAAATTACGCTTTTAAAATAGGACAAACCGTTTATAAACAAAATCCTTTAAATAGAAGTAAAAAGTCATTGAAATTTTTAGGACCATTTAAAATAACTAAACTTTTGGACAAAAATAAAGTTGAAATTTGCAATGAAAAGAAAAAAAATAAGGTAGAAATTATACATTTAAAAGAACTGAGACAACCACCTGTTTCAGATCCCTTATCCTCATCATCACCACCGCAACTCTCGAAATCCCAAAATTCCACAACCTAAACACCAACCCCGGACTGTTACCATTAAAACTTGGACATGCCCAGATTAAAACAGATCAATGGACTTTCGTACAAATTTACGATATTACAGATATCATAAGTGAGTATAATAACTTAAGTAATTCCTTCTCAAAAATAAAACGTGAAATTCAAAACTCAAAACAAAATAAAGAAAATTATCAGATTACAACAATTTTGGAAGATAATTGTCATTACAAATTCAACAACTAAACCCATTATCGCATAGAAAAAAGAGAGGTATAATCGATGGCCTCGGATCCGTAATAAAAGCCATAACTGGCAATCTCGATCAAAACGATGCTGAAAAATACGATAAAGCTATATCAAGGCTGACAAACAATCAAAATAAAGTTAAAACTTTAATGGATGATCAAATAACTATATTACAAACCTCAATATCAAAATTTGACAACAATGTAAAAATTCTTTCAAAAAATCAACAATCCCTTAATTCCAAAATTAACGAATTAGAAAAATTCATAAATCGTACATACATAAAAAGAGTTGAAACAGCTAATTGCTTTTTCCTCCAAACCGTCCTTACTCAATACATAACAAGCCTACAAATTATTTACGATTTATTAGAAAAAATTGAAGTGGCTATTTCCTTTTCGAAACTTAACACCTTTCATAATTCAATCATTGAACCAAAGGATTTACTATCTGAAATTATCCAAATAAATAAACTTTTAAACGACAATAAATTCCCATTTGAACCATCTTTAGAAAACCTTCTTTTATTCGAAAAAATTATTGAAATCAAAAGTTTTAGTAAAAATAATCAAATCACATTTTTATTCGAAATTCCAATAGTCGAAACTGAAAGCTTCACCTACTATCATCTATATCCTTTACCAACTCCACATCAGAATATATTTAAAACCATTATACCCCGAAATAAATTCCTTGCTTCCAATGAGCATGCTTACGCATTCTTCGAGACCAAATGCCAGGAAATTATCCCAGAAGAGTTCCTGTGTTATGAGGCGCATACAGCTACAATAAATGCCGACACCCCATGCGAAGTTCAACTATTGAATTACATAAAAAAATCCACTAATTGCAAACAAATAGCCGTCAATATTCCAAACACCACCATCCGAAAAATCGAAGGACATCAATGGATCATCATCGCCCCGAACAGCATCGTAGCCACCCAAAGATGCGGCAAAAACGTCGACAACATCCCTCTATTTGGCAGCTACCTCCTTGAACTAATTAGTGAATGTGAAGTGAAAGTGAAAGATTCCGTGCTAAAAACATATCAGTCCCAAAAAACAAATTTCAAAAACATTAATCTACCCAATATACCCCTTTCGAACAATTTTAGTGATAAAGACATTTTTAATTTTAAAACATTTAAGTTAGATTCTGTAAACCTAGATGACACAGATCACATATTGTCCCTTATTAGTAAACATAAAAAAAATTTAAAAGAAATAAATAATGAACCCATTTATTATAATAGAATAAGTATTTTTACCATTGTTTTGTATTGTTTCATAATTATTTGTTTTGTATGTATAATACTATATTTTGTTAACAAAAGAAGGAAGTCCAGAATACTACAGCCAAGGAACATCGAGGCTTCAACGTTCGCACCCCCAAATATGTCATTTTCATCGAACTTTGTGGCTAAAACCCCATAGTTCTCATCTAAGGCCGGAGGAGTTAAGAAACACAATCTGCCTACTATCAACATGAACATGAAACCTCCTTGTAGAGATAACATACATTATAAAACAGCCTGTACATGTTATGTATCTTGTCTTTTGTACTTCTAACACGAATAAAGAACGTAGATTAGACCCGTTGTAATTTTAATTCTTTTTAAAAACTCACTTACCCGGAGAAAACAAACAAAATTAGCGTA
The DNA here is from genome assembly GCA_035578165.1 of Stenolophus ochropezus. Classification (NCBI taxonomy): domain Eukaryota; kingdom Metazoa; phylum Arthropoda; class Insecta; order Coleoptera; family Carabidae; genus Stenolophus; species Stenolophus ochropezus. Next base: position 759,691 of record JAQOWZ010000051.1, on the reverse strand, counting down.
AGCTTATTTTACACTCTGCTTGAGTTATAGTTTTTTTTATGATAAATTATTATGATATTGGTTTAATGATATTTAGTATTATCAGCGCATTTATTTTGTACATTATTTACTTATACCCAACAATAATTCATGTTATATTTAATCAAGTTTACCTAAACTTTATTAAATTCAATTTAAACCTGAGTGGCGATTTCGTATTATTTGCTTTCGTATGCTATCCCTTCCCGTAGTGCTCGTTGATCAGCATTGTTGGACTCTTCGTGGTCAACTGGCGCCCAAATTAAAATTATTAGGCTGCGGTGTTTACCTAGCTTACTTATTAAGCGACTTAAAAACCCCGACCCGACTCCACTGTAGCTCAGCCGGAGTTCAACCGTACTCGCGCGGGATTGTCCTTTAGGGGCGTAGCAACATTTAAAAAAGCAATTTTCTTGTTGCAATGTTTTCTTTTAGCTATAACATAATGAAGATTTATAATATTCGGGCGCGAAAGCAAATATTTATATGATTTTGTACAAAAATAAAGTCAGATTTTACCTATTCTTGAAATGGATATTTTTGTCAAAACATTCCTATTCATGCTTTAGGATCTAGACTGTGGATGGTTTTAGTATTATACGTGCAAAAGTGACCAAAACGTGGTACCAATCAGATAATAAACATTTAATTTTCAGGTGTCATATTAATGAATACGTTGTATATTTTATGCTACATGGGCTGGATTCTAGAATACCTACCACACTTGAAATAGCAATTTTCTTGTTGCAATGTTTTCTTTTAGCTAAAATATGATGAAGAATTATTAAATTCCGGCGCGGAAGCAAATATTTATATGATTTTTTACAAAAATAAAGTCAAATTTTACCTATTCTTAAAATGGATATTTTCGTTAGAACATTCATATTCATGCTTTAGGATCTATAGTATGGATGGTGTTAAGCATTGGACATGCAAAAGTGACCAAATTGTGGTACCAATCAGATAATAAACATTAAATTTTAGGGTGTCATTTTAATAAATACGTTGTATATTTTAAGCTACATGGGCTAGATTCTAGAATACCTACCACACTTGATATAGCAATTTTCTTGTTGCAATAATTTATTTTAGCTAAAACATAATAAAAAATTATAAAATTCGGGCGCGGAAGCAAATATTTATATAATTTTTTACAATAAATAAAGTCAGATTTTACCTATTCTTGAAATGGATATTTTTGTTAAAACATTCATATTCATGCTTTAGGATCTATACTATGGATAGTTTTAGCATTGGACATGCAAAAGTGACCAAAACGTGGTACCAATCAGATAATAAACAATCAATTTTCGGGTGCCATTTTAATTAATACGTTGCATATTGTAAGCTACCACACTTGAAATAGCAATTTTCTTGTTGCAATGTTTTCTTTTAGCTAAAATATGATAAAGAATTATAAAATTCGGGCGCGGAAGCAAATATTTATACGATTTTTTACAAAAATTATGTCAGATTTTACCTACTCTTGAAATGGATATTTTTGTTAAAACATTCATATTTATGCTTTAGGATCTATACTATAGATGGTTTTAAGCATTGGACATGCAAAAGTGTCCAAATCGTGGTACCAATCAGATAATAAACATTAAATTTTCGGGTGTCATTTTAATAAATACGTTGTATATTGTAAGCTACATGGGCTGGATTCTTGAATACCTACCACACTTGGAATAGCAATTTTCTTGTTGCAATGTTTTCTTTTAGCTTAAATATGATGAAGAATTATAAAATTCGGGCGCGGAAGCAAATATTTATGATTTTTTACAAAAATAAAGTCAGATTTTACCTATTCTTTAAATGAATATTTTTGCAAAAACATTCATATTCATGCTTTGGAATCTATACTATGGATGGTTTAAGAATTGGACATGCAAAAGTGACCAAAACGTCGTACCAATGAGATAATAAACATTTAACTATCGAGTGTCATTTTAATTAATACGTTTTATATTGTAGGCTACTACACTTGAAATAGCAATTTTCTTCTTGCAATGTTTTCTTTTAGCTAAAATATGATGAAGAATTATAAAATTCGAGCGCGGAAGCAAATATGTATATGATTTAAAAAAAAAATAAAGTCAGATTTTACCTATTTTTGAATTGGATATTTTTGTTAAAACATTCATATTTATGCTTTAGGATCTATAATATGGATGGTTTTAGCATTGGACATGCTAAAGTGACCAAAACGTGGTACCAGTCAGATAATAAACATTCAATTTTCGGGTGTCATTTTAATGAATACGTTGTATATTGTAAGCTACCATACTTGAAATAGCAATTTTCTTGTTGCAATGTTTTCTTTTAGCTAAAATATGATAAAGAATTATAAAATTCGGGCGCGGCAGCAAATATTTATATGATTTTTTACAAAAATAAAGTCAAATTTTACCTATTCTTGAATTGGATATTTTTGATAAAACATTCATATTCATGCTTTAGGATTTATACTATGGATAGTTTTAAGCATTGGACAAGCAAAAGTGACCAAAACGTGGTACCATTAAGATAATAAACATTCAATTTTCGGGTGTCATTTTAATAATTATGTTGTATATTGTAAGCTACAACACTTGAAATAGCAATTTTCTTGTTGCAATGTTTTTTTTTAGCTAAAATATGATGAAAAAGTATAAAATTCGAACGCGGAAGCAAATATTTATATGATTTTTTACAAAAATATAGTCAGCTCTAACCTATTCTTGAAATAGATATTTTTGTTAAAACATTCATATTCATGCTTTAGGATCTATACTTTGAGTGGTTTTAGCATTGGACATGCAAAAGTGACCAAAACTTGGTACCAATGAGATATTGAACATTCCATTTTCGGGTATCATTTTAATGACTACGTTGTATATTGTAAGCTACATCACTTGAAATAGCAATTTTCTTTTTGCAATGTTTTCTTTCAGCTAAAATATGATGGAGAATTATAAAATTCGGAAGCGGAAGCAAATATTTATATGATATTTTACAAAAATTACGTCACATTTTACTTATTTTTAAAATGGATATTTTTGTTAAAACATTCATATTCATGCTTTAGGATCTATACTATGGATGACCAATACGTGGTACCAATAAGATAATAAAGATTCAATTTTCGAATGTCATTATAATGAATACGTTGTATATTTTATGCTACATGGGCTGAATTCTAAAATACCTACTACACTTGAAAAAGCAATTTTCATGTTGCAATGTTTTCTTTTAGCTAAGAGATGATGAAGAATTATAAAATTCGGGCGCAGAAACAAATTTTTATATGATTTTTTACAAAAATTAAGTCAGATTTTACCTATTCTTGAAATGGTTATTTTTGTTAAAACATTCATATTCATGCTTTAGGCTCAATACTATGGATGGTTTTAGCATTGGACATGCAAAAGTGACCAAAACGTGGTACCAATGAGATAATAAACATTTAATTTTCGAGTGTCATTTTAATGAATACGTTGTATATTTTATGCTACATAGGCTGGATTCTAGAATACCTACCCCACTTTAAATAGCAATTTTTTTGTTGCAATGTTTTCTTTAAGCTAAAATATGATGAGAAATTATATAATTCGGGCGCGGAAGCAAATATATATATATATGATTTTTTACAAAAATAAAGTCAAATTTTACCTATTCCTGAAATGGTTATTTTTGTTAATACATTAATATTCATGCTTTAGGATCTACACTATGCATGGTTTTAGCATTGGACATGCAAAAGTGACCAACACGTAATACCAATTAGATAATAAACATTCAATTTTCGGGTATCATTTTAATGAATACGTTGTATATTGTAAGCTACATGGGCTTGAATCTAGAATACCTACCACACTTGAAATAGCAACTTTCTTTTTGTAATGTTTTTTTTAGCTAAAATATACTAAACAATTATAAAATTCGGGCGTGGAAGCAAATATTTATATGATTTGTTACAAAAATAAAGTCAGATTTTACCTATTCTTGAAATGGATATTTTTGTTAAAACATTCATATTCATGCTTTAGGATCTATACTATGAATGGTTTTAGCATTAGACACACAAAAGAGACCAAAACGTGGTACCAATAAGTAATAAAAATTAAATTTTCGGGTGTCATTTTAATGCATACGTTGTATTTTCTTAGCTACCACACTTGAAATAGCAATTTTTTTGTTGCAATGTTTTCTTTAACTAAAATATGATCAATAATTATAAAATTCGGGCGCGGAAACAAATATTTATATGACTTTTTACAAAAATATTGTCAGATTTTACCTATTCTTTAAATGGATATTTTTGTTAAAACATTCATACTTATGCTTTAGGATCTATACTATGGATGGTTTTAAGCATTAAACATGCAAAAGTGACCAAAACGTGGTACCTAATACATAATAAACATTCAATTTTCTGGTGTCATTTTAATGAATACGTTGTATATTGTAAGCTACATGGGCTGAATTCTAGAATACCTGCCACACTTGAAAAAGCAATTTTCTTGTTGCAATGTTTTCTTTTAGGTAAAATATGATAAAGAATTATAAATTTCGGGCGCGGAAGCAAATATTTATATGATTTTTTACAAAAATAAAGTTAGATTTTATCTAATCTTGAAATGGATATTTTTGTTAAAACATTCATATTCATGCTTTAGGATCTATACTATTGATGGTTTTAAGCATTGGACGTCAAAAGGACTAATACATGGTACCAATCAGATAATAAACATTCAATTGACGGGTGTCATTTTAATGAATACGTTGTATATTGTAAGCTTCATGGGCTGTATTCTAAATAACGTACCACACTTGAAATAGTAATTTTCTTGTTGCAATGTTTCCTTTTAGCTAAAATATGATAAAGAATTATAAAATTCGGGCCCGGAAGCAAATATTTATTTGAGTTTTTACAAAAAAAAGTCAGAGTTTACCTATTCTTGAAATGGATATTTTTGTTAAAACATTCATATTCATACTTTAGGATCTATACTATGGATGGTTTTAAGCATTGGATATGAAAAGTGACAAAAACGTGGTACCTATCAGATAGTAAATATTCAATTTTCGGATGTCATTTTAATGAATATGTTGTATTTTGTTAGCTACATGGGCTGTATTCTAGAATACCTACCATACTTGAAACAGCAATTTTCTTGTAGCATTGTTTTCTTTTAGCAAAATATGATAAAGAAGTATAAAATTCGGGCGCGGAAGCAAATATTTATATGATTTTTTACAAAAATAAAGTCAGGTGTTACCTATTCTTAAAATGGATATTTTTGTTAAAACATTCATATTCATGCTTTAGGATCTATATTATGGATGGTTTTAGCATGGTCATGCAAAAGTGATCAAAACGTAGTACCAATCAGATAAGAAACATAAAATTTTTGGGTGTCATTTTAATAAATACGTTGTATATTGTAAGCTACATGAGCTGGATTCTAGAATACCTACCACACTTAAAATAGCAATTTTTTTGTTGCAATGTTTTCTTCCAGCTACAATATAATAAAGAATTATAAAATTCGGGCGCGGAAGCAAATATTTATATGATTTTTTAGAAAAATAAAGTCAGATTTTACCTATTCTTAAAATGGATATTTTTGTTAAAACATTCATATTCATGCTTTAGGATCTATACTATGGATGGTTTTACCATTGGACATGCAAAAGTGACCAATACGTGGTACTAATCAGGAACTAATCAGATAATAAACATTCAAATATCCAATGTCATTTTAATGAATACGTTGTATATTGTATGCTACATGGGCTGGATTCTGGTATACCTACCACACTTTAAATAGCAATTTTCTTGTTGCAATGTTTTCTTTTAGCTTAAATATGATGAAGAATTATATAATTCGGGCACGGAAGCAAATATATATATATATATATATATATATATATATATATATATATATATATATATGATTTTTTACAAAAATAAAGTCAGATTTTACCTATTCCTGAAATGGATATTTTTGTTAATACATTAATATTCATGCTTTAGGATCTATACTATGGATGGTTCTAGCATTGGACATGCAAAAGTGACCAAAACTTGTTACCAATCAGAAAATAAACATTCAAATTTCGGGTGTCATTTAAATGAATACGTTGTATATTGCAAGCTACATGGGCTTGAATCTAGAATACCTAATACACTTGAAATAGCAGCTTTCTTTTTGTAATGTTTTCTTTTAGCTAAAATATAATAAAGAATTATAAAATTCGGGCGTGGAAGCAAATATTTATCTGATTTGTTACAAAAATAATGTCAGATTTTACCTATTCTTGAAATGGATATTATTGTTAAAACATTCATTTTCATGCTTTAGGATCTATACTATGAATGGTTTTAGCATTAGACACGCAAAAGTGACCAAAACGTGGTACCAATCAGAAAATAAACATTCAATTTTCGGGTGTCATTTTAATGAATACGTTGTATTTCGTTAGCTACCACACTTGAAATAGCAATTTTCTTGTTGCAATGTTTTGTTTTAGCTAAAATATGATCAAGAATTATGCAATTCGGGCGCGGAAACAAATATTTATATAACTTTTTACAAAAATAAAGTCAGATTTTACCTATCCTTGAAATGGATATTTTTTGTTAAAACATTCATATTCATGCTTTAGGGTCTATACTATGGATAGTTTTAAGCATTGGACATGCAAAAGTGACCAAAACGTGGTACCAATCACATAATAAACATTAAATTTTCGGGTGTCATTTAAATGAATACGTTGTATGTTGTAAGCTACATGCGCTGAATTCTAGAATACCTGCCACACTTGAAACAGCAATTTTCTTGTTGCAATGTTTTCTTTTAGGTAAAATATGATAAAGAATTATAAATTTCGGACGCGGAAGCAAATATTTATATGATTTTTTACAAAAATAAAGTCAGATTTTATCTATTCTTAAAATGGATATTTTTGTTAAAACATTCATATTCATGCTTTAGGATCTATACTATGGATGGTTTTAAGCATTGGACATCAAAAGTGACTAAAACATGGTACCAATCAGATAATAATTATTCAATTGACGGGTGCCATTTTAATGAATACATTGTATGTTGTAAGCTTCATGGGCTGGATTCTAAAATACCTATTACACTTGAAATAGCAATTTTCTTGTTGCAATGTTTTCTTTTAGCTAATATATGATAAAGAATTATAAAAATAAAAGTCAGATGTTACCTATTCTTGAAATGGATATTTTTGTTAAAACATTCATATTCATGCTTTAGGATCTATATTATGGATGGTTTTAAGTATTGGACATGCACCAGTGACCAAAACGTGGTACCAATCAGATAATAAACATTAAATTTTCAGGTGTCATTTTAATGAATACGTTGTATATTGTAAGCTACATGGGCTGGATTCTAGTATACCTACCACATTTGAAATAGCAATTTGCTTGTTGCAATGTTTTCTTTTAGCTAAAATATGATGAAGAATTATAAAATTTGAGCGCGGAAGCAAATATTTATATGATGTTTTACAAAAATAAAGTCAGATTTGACCTCTTCTTGAAATGGATATTTTAGTTAAAACATACATATTCAGGTTTTAGGATCTATACTTACAATATACAACGTATTTATAAAAAGACACCCGAAACCACGATATTTTTGTTAAAACATTCATATTCATGCTTTAGGATCTATACTATGGATGGTTTTAAGCATTGGACATGCAAAAGTGATTAAAACGTGGTACCAATCAGATAATAAACATTCAATTTTCGGGTGGCATTTTAATGAATACTGTAGTGAACCCAGGGTCGCGGCGCGGGCGGCGGCCGCTAGCGAACAGGTCGGAACACGTCCGTCCGCTCCCCATTGTTCTGATTTCCAAGGAATCAAAGAATGTTCTAGAATGATGTGTTTTAATATAAATACCTCCAGCAAAAGTTCGCGAGGACAGTTTTGTATGGATACGTGTAGTGAACAGATGGTGATATAAATAAAAAGATAGTGATATAAATAAAGAGTGATATAAATATTGTTGAAATAAATATTGCGTAGATGTAATAGTTTAAATAAATTATCTTAGTGTTGAAGTCTTTATTGATATATGTTAGTTTTAAATTAGTGTTTATATTTGTTAATTCTTAGTGTTAGTTATTTTTCATTATTCTTTATAATTCATATTTCTTTAATTAAACTTAGTTATATAAATATTAGTGTTTTTAATCTATTTTACACTTCACCTAAATAAAAAAAATAATAAACTGTGAAGTGTAAAATAAAAATAAATAAAATGGCTAAATTAAGTGTATTAAAAGTGACCGATCTCAAGAGGGAGCTGGAAGACCGAGAGTTAGAGACATCGGGATCCAAGGCTGTTCTGCAACTTCGTCTACGACAAGCTTTAGTAGAAGCTGGTGAAAATCCAGATGAGTTTGTATTCGAAATTGCGGGAGGTTTCACCGATTTTGTTAAAATTCTAAAAGAAACTTCTAGAAAATTAGAACAAAAATACGAGGAAAGTTCTAGAAAATCTGAGGAAAATTCTCGAACATTGAAAGAAGAGTTGCTAGAAAATTCTAAAGCTTTAGAACAAAAGTTGGCGGAAAGTTCTCGAACTTTGGACGAAAAGTTAACAGAAAATTCTAGAATATGGGAGGAGAAATTAATGGAAAATTCTAAAGGTTTGGAGGACAAGCTAAACGAACAATTGAAAGAAAGTTCTAGAATATTAGAAGAGAGTATAGAAACTTATGAGAAAAAAGTTGAAGAGTTTGCAGCAAAATATCTCTAATATTACGCCAGCTGTATTAAATTCTAATGTGGCAGATATTATTCAAGTAAACAAAACAGTAAAAGCGGAACATACTTCAAAACTGCACATTAAAGCACCCGATTTCGATGGCAAGTCATCATGGCCGAATTATGCAAAACAATTTGAAGCCACTGCCAAAGCAAATGGCTACTGCACTGACAGTTTCGCTACGTGGAGAAGCCATCGATATCCTACAAACGTTAAAAGAAGATGAACAAGAAGATTACGAACAACTTGTTACGAGATTGGCGCTGACAGTTTCGCTACGTGGAGAAGCCATCGATATCCTACAAACGTTAAAAGAAGATGAACAAGAAGATTACGAACAACTTGTTACGAGATTAGATATGCGATATGGCAATGCGCGTCTGGAGCAAGTGTACCAGACACAACTGAGGAAATGATATCAGAGTTCTAAAGAAAACCTTCAAGAATTCGAAGCTGATATAGCTCGTTTAGTTCGTCTTGCACATCCCACAGCTCCTGACAGTGTTTTGGAATGTCTGGCCACTCAATCATTTATCTATGGGGTCCGTGACAATGAAACTCAGCAGCACTGCGATTGGCTCGACCAAAAACTCTGGTTGATGCACTTTCATATGCCTTAGATCATGAAGCTGCAAAACAAGCTTCACGCAACCAATCGCGAGTGCGAATTATCGATGCTGAGAGGAATGAAGACACTGAGGATTTAGATGACAGGATAAGACGAATTTCATCTGAAATTCATGGCGCGGGAAGAAAGAAACTCCGCTGTTGGAATTGCGGTGAATTAGGTCACCCGCAAAGGCTCTGCAGAAAACAACAGAGGAAAGCAGAAGCAAGAAAAGAAGAAAAAGAGTCGGGAAACTTAAGTCGGGTTGATGCGAAGGGGCAATCATCGACCCGTATTCCAGTAGCCCCAGAATCCATTAGTTATGTCGCATCCCTTCATCATCAAGCTAACAGTGTCTATGTAGACGGTTCTATCGACAGCAGGCCGCTTAAAATGTTGCTGGATACGGGTGCGACAAAAACAATAATCAGACCCGACTTAGCAAGAAAACTATGCAGAAAACATCTACTTCCAACAAAGTGGTAGATACGCACAGCCACCGGAGAACAAGCTACCGCATCTGGAGAAATAGATTTGAGCATCATTGTTGGAAAAAAACGTGCATTAAACATCGTGTGCTGGTAGCTGATGTAGAAGATGAATTCATTCTCGGCATGGACATTATGAAAAAGCATGGATTTAAACTTGACCTGAAGAATGAAGTGATGATGGTCAATGATGAAGAACTGGTATTAAATCCACGAGATGACAATGCCATGCGAGTATTCATAACGGAAGATGTCACCCTCCCAGAACGGAGTGAGTCAATCGTAGAAGCACAGTTAGAGGGTAGCTTCTGTGAGGGAAACATTTTCATGCTCCAGCCGAAAAATGACGATGCTAAAACTGGGACTGGAGTTGTAATTGGGAAGACCTTGCTCAAAACCGACAAGATAATCCCAGTTCGAGTAATGAACATTTTTATCCAGTTATACTAAAAAAAGGGACCGTAGTAGGTGAATGTTCAGCGGTATCATCAATTATTCGAACTGTAAAGGCCAAAGACAACACATCCTGTGAAGTTCCAGATATTCTAATCAAGGAGCTGTCATCATCGTTCCAGGACTTGACTGCCGATCAGAAAACCAAGGCTAAGAACTTAATTGGGACTTTTCAAGATATGTTCCAATTTGACAAGAAGGACAAAGGGCGAACCAATATAGTCCATCATAAAATAGACACCGGAGACGCAAGACCCATCCACCAAACAGCAAGAAGATTACCACTGGCGAAGCGGGAAGAACCTGAAGAAATTATAGAGGATATGAGAACGAAAGGTGTGATTGAACCTTCAAACAGTCCATGGGCTTCACCAGTGGTGCTAGTGAAGAAGAAGGATGGCTCTACAAGATTTTGCGTCGATTATCGTCAACTTAACAACGTGACGAAGAAGGATAGCTACCCGCTACCCCGAATAGACGATACTCTGGACACATTGGCAGGATCAAAGATTTTCTCTACTCTTGATTTAAAGAGCGGATACTGGCAAGTGGATTTAGATCCAAAAGACAAAGAAAAGACTGCTTTTACCATCGGTACCGGTCTGTGGCAATTTACTGTTATGCCATTTAGGCTCTGCAATGCCCCTGCAACATTTGAACGACTTATGGAAACCGTGCTGGCTGGACTGTCATGGAAAACATGTTTGGTTTACCTCGACGATATTATTGTGGTAGGAAAAACGTTCGAGGACCACATGAAGAACATGGAAGAAGTTTTCCAAATATTGAGAAAGGCTAACCTGAAAGTCAGTCCAAAGAAGTGTCACTTATTTCAAAAAGAAGTTCATTATCTTGGACACGTAGTTTCTGGTAAGGGAATTGCAGTTGACCCTGAGAAAATAAGGGCTGTGAGTGACTGGCCAGTACCGAGATATAAACACGAATTGAGAAGTTTCCTTGGTCTCTGTACATACTACCGACGTTATGTACCTGGATTTGCTAACATAGCGAAGCCGTTGACAAGACTTACTGAAGAAGGTAGAAGATTTATCTGGGAGATGGACTGTCAAGCCGCGTTCAAACAACTTAAATATTCCCTGACAAGCGCACCTGTTCTAAGTTATCCTTTACCAGATGGAGAATTTGTTCTAGATACAGATGCCAGCAACGTTGGAATTGGTGGCGTTCTTTCCCAGATACAAGACGGACAAGAGAAGGTTATTGCCTATTTTAGTAAGACCTTGTCAAAACGAGAGAGGAATTATTGCGTCACCAGAAAAGAACTTTTGGCTGTCGTGAAATCCGTGGAGCACTTCTACAAATATTTGTACGGTAGAAGATTTCTTATAAGAACTGACCACGCTGCTCTCAAATGGCTGCTACAATTTAAGAATCCTGAAGGTAGCTAGATGGATTGAAAGATTGCAAGAATATAACTTTGTTATTGAGCAACGAGCAGGTACAAGCCATCGTAATGCTGACGCATTATCAAGAAGACCTTGCCAGGACGAATGCAACCATTGCAGTCGTCTAGAAGAAAAACTCTCGACCATCGCCAGAACAAGAGTAGTGAATGATAGTTGGCAAACGGAAGACCTTCGCAAGGACCAAGAGAATGACTCGGACTTGAAAATCATACGAGATTGGAAACGTGGCGATAGCAGACCAGTTTGGGAAGATGTTGCACGACACTCACAAAGTATAAAATCTTACTGGGCGCAGTGGGACTCTATTGTGGTTGAAGAGGGCCTCCTAAAACGTGTCATAGAGAATACTGAAGGTACTGTGAGTAGGACCCAGCTGATAATTCCTAGGAATAGAGTACCGGAAGTATTGGAGGAGATCCACGACGGATCTGGACATTTTGGAGTGAATAAAACCCTTGAGAGAGTGCGCCAACGATTTTACTGGGTAAATTGCAAAGAAGATGTTAAAGAGTGGTGCAAGAAATATGTAGTCTGCGCGGGAAGTAACGGGCCACATAGGAAAAGAAGAGCTCCAATGCGCCAATATAACGTTGGAAGTTCCTTTGAACGCATTGCGATTGACGTGGCCGGACCATTCCCAGAAACTGATGAGGGAAATAAATACATAGTGGTAGTAATGGACTACTTTACTAAATGGGTCGATGCCTATCCATTACCCAACCAGGAAGCTGTAACGGTTGCTGAAGTCTTGGTAAAAGAATGCATCTGCTGATTTAGAGTACCGCGAGAGATACATTCCGACCAAGTAAGGAATTTCGAGTCTGCTCTGTTCCAAAATATATGTAAGATATTAGGAATAAAGAAAACCAAAACTACTGCATTACACCCACAGTCTGATGGCATGGTTGAACGGATGAATAGAACAATAAACCGGTATTTGTCAAAAGTAGTCTCTAACCATCAACGAGACTGGGACCGACATCTTCATCTGTTCTTGTTGGCTTACCGTTCATCCGTGCATGAGACAACAGGGCAGACACCAGCTAACATCTTATTCGGGCGGGAGTTGCGCTTACCATGTGACCTGATATTTGGCAGTAAACCCAGTGAAGGTCTTGCTGGGGAGGACTATGTAACGGACTTACGGAAAAGAATGAATGACTTCCATGAACAAGTCCGTACAAATATTCAAGGTGCCAGCGATCAGATGAAAGACCAGTACGATGTCAAGGCTGAAAAAGGTGGTTATCAACCTGGGAATTTGGTGTGGCTGTACAATCCACAAAGACGTCGTGGCTTATCACCGAAGCTGCAAAAGAATTGGGAAGGTCCCTACGAGATCGTAAAAAGAAAAAATCATGTGGTCTACAGAATTAGGAAAACACCTAATGGAAAGCCGAGAGTAGTCCACTTCAATCGGTTAGCCCCTTTCGCGGGTGATAACTTTGACGATCATTGTGGAGCGACGGTTCGCCGGGTTGTACCTGAGGAACCTACTTTCGAAGCCTTTATGGAAAGCCATTCCACTGGTCACAAAGCATGGTATGACGTGACACGAGAAGAACAACGAGATCTGTTCACCGTGTCTCCAGAGTATTCCCTCGCACATTGTGTAGCTTCAGTTTTTAAAAGAAAATTTGGACGAGTACAAGAACTGGCCAACTAACGTCCAACTGTCGTAAAAACGCTACAACTGAAGGATGATAACGTAGAAAACAAGCGGTACCTTTACTACCTGGTTACCAAACAATACTCATATTAGAAGCCGTCATACCGCAGTTTATGGGACTCGTTGTGCGATATGAAGGACCATATTTTGAAGAACGACATCATGAAGCTGGCAGTACCGAAGATAGGCCGTGGACTAGATGGTTTGGATTGGAGGATTGTTAGAAGCATGTTAGAAACAATCTTCCGCTTTACCGGAGTGGAAATTCTAGTCTGCAGCTTCAACTCTACCGGCCAAGAAGAGACCAAACGGACCGTCGACTGTTATTTCTTCTAGACTTCCAGATGCACCAAGGGTGATGCATGCAGATTTCGTCATAACGAACTCTTCCGGGACGAAACAGTCTTAAGGAGGGGGCAATGTAGCGAACCCAGGGTAGCGGCGCGGGCGGTGGCGCGGGCGGCGGCCGCTAGCGAACAGGTCAGAACACGTATGTCCGCTCGCCATTGTTCTGATTTCCAAGGAATCAAAGAATGTTCTAGAATGATGTGTTTTAATATAAATACCCCCAGCAAAAGATCGCGAGGACAATCTTGTATGGATACGTGTAGTGAACAGATGGTGATATAAATAAAAAGATAGCGATATAAATAAAGAGTGATATAAATATTGTTGAAATAAATATTGCGTAAATGTAATAGTTTAAATAAATTATCTTAGTGTTTAAGTCTTTATTGATATATGTTAGTTTTAAATTAGTGTTTATATTTGTTAATTCTTAGTGTTAGTTATTTTTCATTATTCTTTATAATTCATATTTCTTTAATTAAACTTAGTTATATAAATATTAGTGTTTTTAATCAATTTTACACTTCACCTAAATAAATAAAACGTTACAATACGTTGTATATTGTAAGCTACATTGGCAGGATTCTAAAATACCTACCACACATGAAATAGCAATTTTCTTGTTGCAATGTTTTCTTTTAGGTAAAATATGATAAAGAATTTTAAAATTCGGGCGCGGAAGCAAATATTTATATGATTTTTTACAAAAATAATGTCAGTTTATCCATTTTTGAAATGGATATTTTTGTTAAAACATTCATATTAATGCTTTAGGATCTATACTATGGATGGTTTTACCATTGGACATGCAAAAGTGAAGAAAACGTGGTACCAATCTGATAGTAAACATTCAATTTTCGGGTGTCCTTTTAATGAATACGTTGTTTATTGTAAGCTACATGGGCTGGATTCTAGAATGCCTACCACACTTGAAATAGCAATTTTCTTGTTGCAATCTTTTCTTTAAGCTAAAATATAATGAAGAATTATAAAATTCGGGCGCGGAAGCAAATATTTATATGATTTTTTAAATAAATAAAATCAGATTTTACCTATTCTTGAAATGGATATTTTTGTTAAAACATTTATGTTCATGCTTTAGGATGTATACTATGGATGGTTTTAAGCATTGGACATGCAAAAGTGATCAAAACGTGGAACCAATCAGATAATAAACATTCTATTTTCGGGTGTCATTTTAATGAATACGTTGTATATTGTAAGCTACATGGGCTGGATTCTAGAATACCTACCACACTTGAAATAGCAATTTTCTTGTTGCAATGGTTTCTTTTATCTAAAATATAATTAAAAATTATTAAATTCGGACGCGGAAGCAAATATTTATATGTTTTTTTACAAAAAAAGTCAGATTTTACCTATTCTTGAAATGGATAATTTTGTTAAAACATTCATATTCATGCTTTAGGATCTATACTATGGATAGTTTTAAGCATTGGACATGCAAAACTGACAAAAACGTGGTACCAATCAGTTAATAAACATTCAATTGTCGGGTGTCATTTTAATGAATACGTTGTATATTGTAAGCTACATTGGCTGGATTCTAGTATACCTATCACATTTGAAACAACAATTTTTTTTTGCAATTTTTTCTTTTAGCTAAAATATGATGAAGAAGTATAAAATTCGGGCGCGGAAGCAAATAGATACATGATCTTTTACAAAAATAAAGTCAGATGTTACCTATTCTTGAAATAAATATTTTTGTTAAAACATTTATGTTCATGCTTTAGGATGTATACTATGGATGGTTTTAGAATGGACATGCAAAAGTGACCAAAACGTGGTACCAATCAGATAAGTAACATTAAATTTTCGGGTAAATGAATACGTTGTATATTGTAAACTGCATGGGCTAGATTCTAGAAAACCTACCACACTTGAAATAGCAATTTTCTTGTTGCAATGTTTTCTTCTAGCTAAAATATGATAAAAAAATTTAAAATTCGGGCGCGGAAGCAAATATTTATATGATTTTTTACAAAAATAAAGTCAGATTTTACCTATTCTTGAAATGGATATTTTTGTTAAAACATTTATATTCATGCTTTAGGATCTATACTATGGATAGTCTTAACATTAAATACGCAAAAGTGACCAAAACGTGGTACCAATCAGATAATAAACATTAAATTTTCGGGTGGCATTTTAATGAATACGTTGTATATTATAAGCTTAAAACCATCCATAGTATAGATCCTAAAGCATGAATATGAATGTTTTAACAAAAATATCCACTTCAAGGATAGGTAAAATCTGACTTAATTTTTGTAAAAACTCTTATAAATATTTGCTTCCGTACCCGAATTTTACAATTCTTCATCATATTTTAGCTAAAAGAAAACATTGCAACAAGAAAATTGCTATTTCAAGTGTGGTCGGTATTCTAGAATCCAGCCCATGTAGCTTACAATATAGAACGTATTCATTAAAATGACACCCGAAAATTAAATGTTTATTATCTGATTGGTACCACGTTTTGGTCACTTACGCATGTCCAATGCTAAAACCATCCATAGTATAGATCCTAAAACATGAATATGAATGGTTTAACAAAAATATCCATAACAAGACTAAGTAAAATATGACATAATTTTTGTATAAAATCATATAAATATTTGCTTCCGCGCCCGAACTTTATAATTCTTCATCATATTTTAGCTAAAAGAAAACATTGCAACAAGAAAATTGCTATTTCAAGTGTGGTAGGTATTTTAGAATCGAACCCATGTAGCTTACAATATACAACGTATTTATTAAAATGACACCCGAAAATTGAATGTTTATTATCTGATTGGTACCACGTTTTGGTCACTTTTGCATGTCCAATGCTTAAACCATCCATAGTATAAATCCTTAAGCATGAATATGAATGTTTTAACAAAAATATCCACTTCAAGAATAGGTAAAATCTGACTTAATTTTTGTAAAAACTCTTATAAATATTTGCTTCCGTACCCGAGTTTTACAATTCTTCATCAAATTTTAGCTAAAAAAAAAAACATTGCAACAAGAAAATTGCTATTTCAAGTATGGTCGGTATTCCAGAATCCAGCCCATGTAGCTTACAATATACAACGTATTCATTAAAATGACACCCGAAAATTGAACTTTTATTATCTGATTGGTACTACGTTTCAGTCACTTTTGCATGTCCAATGCTAAAATCATCCATAGTATAGATCCTAAAGCATGAATATGAATGTTTTAACAAAAATATCCACTTCAAGAATAGGTAAAATCTGACTTAATTTTTGTAAAAAATCTTATAAATATTTGCTTCCGTACCCGAATTTTACAATTCTTCATGATATTTTAGCTAAAAGAAAACATTGCAACAAGACAATTGCTATTTCAAGTGTGGTAGGTATTCTAGAATCCAGCCCATGTAGCTTACAATATACAACGTATTCATTAAAATGACACCCGAAAATTAAATGTTTATTATCTGATTGGTACCACGTTTTGGTCACTTTTGCATGTCCAATGCTAAAACCATTCATAGTATAGATCCTAAAGCATGAATATGAATGGTTTAACAAAAATATCCATTACAAGAATAAGTAAAATATGACTTATTTTTGTAAAAAATCATATAAATATTTGCTTCCGCGCCCGAATTTTATAGTTCTTTATCGTATTTTAGATAAATGAAAACATTGCAACAAAAATTTCTATTTCAAGTGTGGTAGATATTCTTGAATCCAGCCCATGCAGCTTACAATATACAACGTATTCATTAATATGACACCCGTAAATTGAATGTTTATTATTTGATTAGTGCCAGGTTTTGGTCACTTTTGCATGTCTAATGCTAAACCATCAATAGTATATATTTTAAAGTATGAATATAAATGTTTTAACAAAAATATCCATTTCAAGAATAGGTAAAATCTGACTTTATTTTTGTAAAAAATCATATAAATATTTGCTGTCGCGCCCGAATTTTATAATTATTTATCATATTTTAGCAAAAAGAAAACATTTGCAACAAGAAAATTGCTATTTCAAATGTGGTAAGTATTCTAGAATCCAACCCATGTAGCTTACAATATACAACGTATTCATTAAAATGACACCCGAAAATTAAATATTTATTATCTGATTGGTACCACGTTTTGGTCACTTTTGCATGTCCAATGCTAAACCATCCATAGTATATATCCTTAAGCATGAATATGAATGATTTAACAAAAATATCCATTTTAAGAATAGGTAAAATCTGACATTATTTTTGTAAAAAATCATATAAATATTTGCTTCCGCGCCCGAATTTTATAATTCTTCATCATATTTTAGCTGAAAGAAAACATTGCAACAAGAAAATTGCTATTTCAAGTGTGGCAGGTATTCTAGAATCCAGCCCATGTAGTTTACAATTATACAACGTATTTATTAAAATCACACCTGAAAATTGAATGTGTATTATCTGGTTGGTACACGTTTTTGACACTTTTGCATGTCCAATGCTTAAAAACATTTAAAGAATATATCCTAAAGCATAAATATGAATGTTTTAACAAAAATATCCATTTCAAAAATAGGTAAAATCTGACTTTATTTTTGTAAAAAATCATATAAATATTTGCTTCCGCGCCCGAATTTTATAATTTTTCATCATATTTTAGTTAAAAGAAAACATTGCAACAAGTAAATTGCTATTTCAAGTGTGGTAGGTATTTTAGAATCGAACCCATGTAGCTTACAATATACAACGTATTTATTAAAATGACACCCGAAAATTGAATGTTTATTATCTGATTGGTACCACGTTTTGGTCACTTTTGCATGTCCAATGCTTAAAACCGTCCATAGTATAGATCCTAAAGCTTGAATATGAATGTTGAGAAGAAGTAACGCCGTACTTGTTGATGATAAAATGTTTTCACGGATTTCTCGGCGGATATTAGGCAGGAATTATATTAATAATTCATTCGTTAATTTTTTTTGTACTTTATTTTTATTAAAGTCCAATATTTCGTTACTAATTTTGTAACTTTATCAGGGAGAACTGAAATGTATATTTCTAAAGTGATTACAAGCAAGGTTAATGTTGTTTGTTATAATACTTACAATAATTTTTAACTTTAAGTTTAAATTGGCAAAATCGTTTTAGAAACATTGCATTAGTCAGAAATTTTAAAATTTTTAAAACACTGAAAATTACATTGTTTATATTTTTTTTGGATTTACACAGTTCTGACATATGTAGAAATTTTATAAAATTGGAGTCCACATGGGCGAAAGACTGATTTGAACTTGCTCTGAGATGTAACAAGTTATGCGTAGTATCACGACGCAAAGAAGAAGAGAAGGGTTAATATAGCAAGTTATGGATACTACATTAAAGACAGTTTTCAATTCTCAGAATTTATTCAAAATTTTGAATTACCAGCCAATTTTGTTATTATTAGTTTGGATGTCATTAGCCTTTTCACTAACATCCCCATAGACTTAGCAGTCAAAGATATTGAGGAAAAATGGGAGTTGATAAATGAACATACGAATATACCTAAAAACGTGTTCATTGATATTATCAATTTTATCTTTAACAATACTTTTTTCATTTACGAAGGACAACATTACTATCAAAAATTTGGTTGCCCAATGGGTAGTGTAATCAGCCCTGTTATCAGTAGATATGTAATGGATTGGATTCTGGATCAATGCATTCCCAAACTACCTTTCCAATTTCCTTTCATTTACAAATATGTAGACGACATAATATGTGCTGTGCCGAACGTTCAAATAGATTCCACGCTACAAACTTTCAATAGTATATATAAATGAACATATCCAATTCACCGTCGAAACTGAATCACAAAATAGTGTACCTTTCTTGGACACTAAAGTGATCAGACAGGAAAACCAAACCATCATATTGGATTGGTATCAAAAACCAACTTCGTCAGGTAAATACCTTAACTACAACTCGAGCCACACACATAAAATTAAAATAAATCTTGTACTAGGTTTAAAAAATAGAATAAATATAATTTGCCATCCTCCCTTATAAAAACCATCTCTACAACGTTTGGAGAATGTATTGATCGAGAATTCATACCCTAAATCATTACTTAAACGACTTCTTTACAATACTAATTCACAGACTGATAAAAAAAACATTGCAAAAAGAAAATTGCTATTTCAAGTGTGGTAGGTATTCTAGAATCCAGCCCATGTAGCTTACAATATACAACGTATTCATTAAAAGGACACCCGAAAATTAACAGCCGTATTCATAATACGTCAGAAAACTCGGTTTTAAACTATGCTCATGTAGTTCTGGTTTAGACCTGGTTCAAGATAGCCCATTTATGACCTATTCATATTCCTTTTCGAAACTGTTTTAATCTATATTTTTGTAATCCTGGTTTTAGTTTGATTTTGCTGGTTGCACGCTGGTTGTATCTAGTTGACCGTGGTATACTCATGCGCAGTGTTTTACGCTTCGTTTTGTGGTTATACTTCTGACAAGATTCAAAGAAAAATTTGCTGGTAAGTACATATAAAAATAATATAATAATTATGGAAAAAAATATATAAGTTAAATTTCAAGATATGGCTAAGCATGAAGTGAACTGGACTCTCGAAGAAAAAAAGTTGTTAGTAGAGCAGATAAAGATTCATGGGAATGTAATAGAGAACAAAACCGTAAATTCAGCAACTAATTTAAAAAAGGATGAAGTTTGAAGAAATATTCAGAACGTGTTTGCAGCCCACGGTTTTGGACGAGATAAGAAAAAATTAAAAGAACAGTGGAAACGGATGAAAATATCACGGAAGAAAAACCTTTCAAAATATAAAAAATATCAATTTGGTACTGGCGGCGGCCCTCCAACTTATTTCCCAGATGAAATCGATTATGAAATCCAAGAAATCATACCAATGGATTTCATTACAGATCATAGAGTATATAATTCTGAAAGAATTATCAGGTAAAACTAAGTTCGTATTACTTAAATTTCATAAACGTTATTTTTGTAATAAGTTTATAGGATTATACAGTAAGTAGTTATTAATAATAAGTACAAGGGAAATATGCAGCCAGAATTTTACCAAATAGTAGTTTTATTTATTAACTACTTAAAAACTGGTTTAATTAAAAATTGCTAAATGTACATTTAATTATAAATAGTTTTAATTTTAACAATTATTATTGTGTAGAATATTATTCAAATTAAAATAAAATTTAAATTAAAATGTACATTTCATAGCAATAGTACCAGTAGCAAACATGTATTTGTACTCTGATAGCGCTAACACAAGTAAAAGGTTTTAGCGCACCAGGTAATTCATAGGAACAGGCATCCACATCTAGATCGCAGGCACAGGCATCCACATCTAGTTCGCAGTCACAGGCATCCACATCTAGTTCGCAGGCACAGACATCCATTTCTATTTCACAGACGCAAGCATCCAAATTTCATCAAGGCGGAAATATTACATTATTTCATAAAGATTTACAGGAAATACAGTTTGTGGACATCACTCCCACTCACGCACCAGCAACAGAAATTCTAGAGCCTGAAGTAGAATATATTAACGTACCCTACGTACCATCTCCAAAGGCGAAGTCTACCCCAAAGAAACCAAAAACTGCTACGAGGAAAGTAATGACTGTTTACGAAGAAAAGTGTCTAAATATTTATGAGAAAAAAATAAAGCTAAAGATGAAACATGAAAAAGAACTGCATAACATAAGGAAGAGGTGGGAAGAAAAGATATTTAAATTAAAATATGAACTTTTATTACAAAAAAAAGAATGCCATATAAATTTGTTCGTTACCAAATAATTTTCTTTTTTTTCATTTTACAGAATTTAATTTGTTTTTATATTTTTATATAATTATATAGAATTTATAATAGTTTAAAAAAATATGTATTCCCTTATTTCAATTAAAATAAGTGTTTATATAATTTTGTCTAAATATATTCCTCAGGTCATTATCATATAAATATTTGCTTCCGCACCCAAATTTTATAATTCTTAGTCATATTTTAGCTAAAAGAAAACATTGCAACAAGAAAATTGCTATTTCAAGTGTGGTAGGTATTCTAGAGTCCAACCCATGTAGCTTACAATATACAACGTATTCATTAAAATGACACCCAAAAATTTAATGTTTATTATCTGATTGGTACCACGTTTTGATCACTTTTGCATGTCCAATGCTAAAACCATCCATAGTATAGAGCCTAAAGCATGAATATGAATGTTTTAACAAAAATATCCATTTCAAGAATAGGTAAAATCTGACTTTATTTTTGTAAAAAATCATATAAATTTTTGCTTCCGCGCCCAAATTTTATAATTCTTCATCATATTTTAGCCAAAAGAAAACATTGCAACAAAAAAATTACTGGTTCAAGTGTGGTAGGTATTCTAGAATCCAGCTCATGCAGCTTAAAATATACAACGTATTTATTAATATGACACCCGAAAATTTAATGTTTATTATCTGATTGGTACCACGTTTTGGTCACTTTTGCATGTTCAATGATAACCATCCATAGTATATATCCTAAAGCGAGAATATGAACGTTTTAACAAAAATATCCATTTCAAGAATCGGTAATATCTGACACTATTTTTGTAAAAATCATTTAAATATTTGCTTCCGCGCCCGAATTTTATAATTCTTCACCATATTTTAGCAAAAAGAAAACATTGCAACAATAAAATTGCTATTTCAAGTGTGGTAGGTATTCTAGAATCCAGCCCATGTAGCTTACAATATAGAACGTATTCATAAAAATGACACCCGAAAATTGAATGTTTATTATTTGAATGGTACCACGTTTTGGTCACTTTTGTATGTCCAATGCTTAAAAACATCCTTAGTATAGATCCTAAAGCATGAATATGAATGTTTTAACAAGAATATGCATTTCAAGAATAGGTAAAATCTGGCATTATTTTAGTAAAAAATCATATGAATATTGGCTTCTGCGCCCAAATTTTATAATTCTTTATCTTATTTTAGCTAAAAGAAACCATTGCAACAAAAGAATTGCTATTTCAAGTGTGGTAGGTATTCTAGAATCCAGCCCATGTAGTTTACATTATAGAACGTATTCATTAAAATGACACCCGATAATTGAATGTTTATTATCTGATTGGTACCGCGTTTTGGTCACTTTTGCATGTCCAATGCTAAAACCATCCATAGTATAGATCCTAAAGAATGAATATGATTGTTTTAACAAAAATATCCATTTCAAGAATTGGTAAAATCTAACTTTATTTTTGTAAAAAATCATATAAATATTTACTTTCGCGCCCGAATTTTATAATTCTTCATCATATTTTAGCTAAAAGGAAACATTGCAACAAGAAAACTGCTATTTCAAGTGTGGTAGGCATTCTAGAATCCAGCCCATGTAGCTTACAATATACAACGTATTCTTAAAAATGACACCCCACAATTGAATGTTTATTATCTGATTGGTACCACGTTTTGGTCACTTTTGCATGTCCAATGATTAAAATTATCCATAGTACAGATCCTAAAGCATGAATATGAATGTTTTAACAAAAATATTCATTTCAAGAATAGGTAAAATCTGACTTTATTTTTGGAAAAAAATCATATAAATATTTGCTTCCGCGCCCGAATTTTATAATCCTTCATCATATTTTAGCTAAATGAAAACATTGCAACAAGAAAACTGCTATTTCAAGTGTAGTAGGTATTCTAGAATCCAGCCCATGTAGCTTACAATATACAACGTATTCATTAAAATGACACCCGAAAATTGAATGTTTATTATCTGATTGGTACCACGTTTTGGTCACTTTTGCATGTCCAATGCTAAAACCATCCATAGTATAGACCCTAAAGCATGAATATGAATGTTTTAAAAAATATATCCATTTCAAGTATAAATAAAAACTGACTTAGTTTTTGTAAAAATTATAAATATATGCTTCCGCGCCCGAATTTTATAATTCTTTATCATATTTTAGCTAAAAGAAAACATTGCAACAGGAAAATTGCTATTTAGGTGTGGTACGTATTCTAGAATCTAGCCCATGTAGCTTACAATATACAACGTATTCATTAAAATGACACCCGACAACTGAATGTTTATTATCTGATTAGTACCACGTTTTGGTCTCTTTTGCATGTCCAATGCTAAAACCGTCCATAGTTAAGATCCTAAAGCATGAATATGAATGTTTTAACAAAAATATCCATTTTAAGAATAAATAAATTGTTGTACTTGGGCTCATGTGTCCCATTTATTGAAATTTGACATATAAATTGGACGTTTCGGATTGACAATAATCCATCATCAGCTATAAATAAGATTACAATGTTTGTTACAATATATAAAGGTAAATAACAAATAAATACACTCACCAAATGACATATGTTTTTAACATTAAAATAATGTGTGTAGTTTAAATAACATGTTGATTGTAGATAAAAAACTTTATGTTATTAAAGCAACGAAGAAGATTAAGTATGAAACTACATTATTACAAATTACAAAAAGAAATAATACCATATCCTACGAAGGATAGGTACGAACTAACTGAATTGAACTAGTTTGAAAAATATGTAAAGAAAGAAAGAAAGAAGGGGAAACAACAAAAAGAATATACAGGCATGTCACGTACTAAGCAGAAGGTAGGCGGCGGCAAAATTTAAAATTAAAATTATTTTTATTTTAGTAATGGCAATAACTGTTTGAGATGCTGTATATTATTATTAAAATCTGTATGGTTGTTGATATTATTTTCTTTATCCATGTTGATATAAATACTTTCATATAGAAGTCTGTGATATCGGTAAGGTACAATATCTAAAATTTTAAATTCCTTAAATTTGAATTTATGACCTGTAACTATAGAATGTTTGCAAAGTGCACTATGATGCTCATTTAGTCTAAGGCAATGGAAGTTATGTTGATAGATGCGTTTTTGTATAGGTTGAGATGTTTCTCCAACATATTTTTTGTTACAAGAACCGCATTCAATTTGGTGAACGACATTTTTGATACTACCAACGTCTTTTTTATCTTTAAGTTGATTAAATAAATTAAAAGTAGTAACATTACAATTGTTGGCTCTTTTAATATTAGAGTGAGTAAACAATTTGTGAAGAATGGAATTAAGTTCATGGTCAAATAGAATTTTAGTAAAAATCTTATTAGGTTCTTGTATCCCTTCATCCTCAACAACTGCAATTGTATCTTGGTGTAAAATTTTGTGATATCTTTTGTTTAAATGTTTTAAAATGAAATTTTCAGGATAGCCATTTTTTAAAAGTGTATTATATATGAAATGCAAATTTAAATGGTGATATTGTTCATGTGAAAGTTTAATTGCTCTATCAACTAAAGAATTTATAACACTTATTTTGTACTGTAAATTAGTGTAAGAGAAAAATGTAAATATCGGCCTGAAGCTGTGGGCTTACGGTACCAATTAGTGATAATTCGGTTGTTAAATATTAATAAAGTTGTATCCAGAAAATTAATACTATTGTTGACAGAATATTCGATTGTAAATTTAAGTTTTGGGTAAAAAGAATTAAATTTAGAAAGAATGTTATCAATGAAGATAGATGGGGCTATAACAATACAATCGTCCACGTATCTTTTATAGTACAAAATATTATATTCGTTAATAGTGAGAATCTCATTTTCCAGTTTTTGTAGTACTAGTTCTGCTAAAGAGCTACTAATACTCGCACCCATGGGTGTACCATCTATTTGCATGTAAAATTTATTACAAAAACTGAAAACTGAAGATTGAAAACATAATTTAAGACCAGTGATAAATTGTTCTATAGAGAGATCCGTGAACTCTTGAAGGTTATGCCACTGTTCGTGGATACATTGTATTACAAGTTGTTGAGGAATGGAAGGATACAATGCAGTTACATCGAGTGAGAAAATAGTAAAATTATCAGGAATTTGTAGTTTAGAAATATCATGTACCAAATCGAAAGAGTTCTTGACTATGTGCGGAGATATAGAAGTTATATTGTTAATAGTTGAGTTTAAGTATTTGGCAAGTTTTTATGTGGGAGTGTCAATAGTTGAAGTAATTTGTCGGAGGTGAACATTATTTTTATGAATCTTAGGTTGCATGTACATCCTACCGATTGATGGATTTTGTGTAATTAATTCAGGTTTATTTATTGATTTCAAATAAGTTTTACAATTTTTATCTAATTTATTACATGGATTTCTGTTTAATGGTTTGTATGTATCTGTATCGTCTAATATTTCCAAAGCTTTAGTATTGTAATCGTGTCTATACATTATAACCGTCTTTGCACCTTTATCAGCTTTAGTACAAATAATATTTTCTTTGTTATTTTTTCTGAAAAATTGGGTTTTCCGAATCCATGCTAGCAATTCTGTCTCTGGGAAGGTTAATTTTTCGGTTTTTAATTGTGTTATCCTCTTTTGCAATATATGACTTATTTTATCCTTAAGATAAGATTTAAAGATAAAAAAGACGTTGGTAGTATCAAAAATGTCGTTTACCAAATTGAATGCGGTTCTTGTAACAAAAAAAATATGTAGGAGAAACATCTCAACCTATACAAAAACGCATCTATCAACATAACTTCCACTGCCTTAGACTAAATGAGCATCATAGTGCACTTTGCAAACATTCTATAGTTACAGGTCATAAATTCAAATTTAAGGAATTTAAAATTTTAGATATTGTACCTTACCAATATCACAGACTTCTTTATGAAACTATTTATATCAACATGGATAAAGAAAATAATATCAACAACCATACAGATTTTAATAATAATATTCAGCATCTAAAACAGTTATTGACATTACTAAAATAAAAATAATTTTAATTTTAAATTTTGCCGCCGCCTACCTTCTGCTTAGTACGTGACATGTCTGTATCTTCTTTTTGTTGTTCAAGGAACGGGAGGGGCAGGAACTGTAATAATCTCATAACAGGAATTGCAGCCCCTAACACTCAAGAAGCCTTTCTGGCTAATAATGGGAATACAGCCGGATGGGATTTTCAAATAGCATCACAGAATCATGTTCAGCGTATGTTTTCAACACCCGCTGAAATAGACAATTTTATTAAATAAGTAAAAAATTTCCTTTTAAATTCGAGACACGGATTCTGGACCTCACGGACGCAAGTAATATTTCGGGATGCGACGCTCACCGCCTCCAAACTCACATAAACACGTTAAGGATAAAATTATTCACCTTAATCAGTGCCTGCCACGCTCGACATTTATCACCGGATGTGATAGATATGCGGACACTACAAGCAGATTTAGATAAATTCTCAGCTGCGGTGAAACAAAATGGGTATAAGTTGGCACTCAGTGATGCTGGTAAGTATTACGGCTTGCCGCTCACCGACTGTTTAGTTACACCCCAGACAGCCATTGTGGGAGTACACATTCCCATACTGCGACAGGAAATCCAAACAGTTAGCCTGCGGCGGATTATACCTGCCCCACTAGCCTGGAAAAATCTTACCTGCGCTCTAGAGGCCGAGCATGTGGATCTGGCAATCATCCACTATACAAGTAGGAGTATTGATATAGTCAGTCCACTATGTGATCCCCACCGCGACAGGTTATGTGCACTGGCAAGAACTTACCAGGCTAACACAATTACGGCTACCTGCGCTGCATTGCTGTTCTCGGGGGCAACAGTAAGTGAATTCACCCAATTTTGCCCAATTTCATGTAGACCCGCCGACAAAACCACGCGTATAGTCACTCCAGTGAATCAAAATCAATTTTTATTAACGCATGTAAGCAAAATTACGGAGGTACGGTGCAGTGTGCCGAGAAACATTACGTTCGAACCAAATTTCGGAGCAATTTGGCTCCAACTGCCGTGTAATTGTTCTATAGAAATAGATGAGAGGGCTAGGGTAACACCTGCATTTCCATGTATAGATCGTAACGTAACATTTACATATAAACAGGTTATTCCAGCAGCCTGGGCCACGGTGAAGACATTACGGCTTCCGCCGTTTGATGAAGGTAGCTATCCGCGTTTCAGTAATTTACGAGATAGCCTGGATCCTACTCTCTTAGGAGAGCAGGCAACCAATAACGTTTCTTTACAGCAAGCCCTTATTTACGCGCCTTGGCCGGTTATTATAATAATATTAATCTTTGTATGTAGAAAAAATATTTTTAAGTGTGTTAGATTTAGGCAGAACACCTATTTTCACCGTACAGCACAACAGGTATTCTGGGGGCCATTACCAAGCACCCCGACGCACATACAGCTGGAAGTGTTGTCCAGTTCAGCAACCAGTAGCTGCTCAGAGTCAGCACGGTTGCCAGCCCCCATTCCACGTCCAGGATCCCACGCAAGCGGATCCTCATCCCCCGACCCTGGCTACATGAGACCGCTACCGCCGCCTCTCTACGATGAGGCCAGAGTCACCAGATCACCCCAGCCTCCCACGGAAGCCGGCTACGTCCCAATAGGTGTCCTTCAGCAGTTTAACCCCCAGTATATTAGTTAAGTTATAGTATTGTAATCCAGACTTCCAAAAGCATGTCAGGGGCGCCATGGGCTAGGGGGGGGGGCAAGTGTCACGTCCAGAGAAATGCATCTTAGAATTGTGCCTTATGTGCTTTTCTAAAACATGTACTCCTAATGACATAGGCCGCAGCTTATCTTTTGATTGCTAACCGGAAGCTAAGTTGATAAATCAAAATTATAATTATATACGTTTATAAATTTATAAGGCAGTAAGCCTACGGCCTGGTGCATGCTCTGACGTCTGACATCACTCAACCCGACATTACGTGTTCCTACCCTTGTTAAGAAGAGTGGGTAACCAACGAAGTATTATTTTTATCCTTCGCTCGTTCACTCGTCTAACAAGTATAGGAAATCCGTTTTCTGCTGAGGTCACTAATACACGTCAATCAAGTGGTAAGAAACAGTGTTGAGAAATGTTATTTCGGAGTAAAAGTATCGGGTGACGACTACGTGTGGTCACCAAACATCCTCATATTTGGGAATGTTTGTCAAAATTAACCTTTGAACGCGGGAGGTTGCCATAACGGATTCAGGCTAGGGGTTCTGGAAATCTGGAATAGACGTCATGTAAAAACCACATGTTAAAATAGTATTTAAGCCTGGTAGTCTGACAAATCGAGGCAGTTATCTCTGTGCTTTGAACGAGATAAATCTCTTCGGTTTGTCCGCCTGACCAGTGTGACGTTACAACTCTGATCGTCGACATGGATCTGTTGAGACGCGAACTGTAAGTCTTTATTCTCTTTATTATTAAAACTTGTTATTAACTCATACAACTTATATTATTTTACACCCATACACTGAGTATGAGTCTTCATACATTTACTCAATATTATCGTTTATTTTGATACGACCCGAAATCAGGTGGATGACGTCACGCATCCGGTATGTTATTAGTAAATTCGGATTAGAACCGTGACAATATTGTAAGCTACATTGGCTGGGTTCTAGAATACCTACCACACTTGAAATAGCAATTTTCTTGTTGCAATGCTTTCTTTTAGCTAAAATATGATGAAGAATTATAAAATTCGGACGCTGTTTCAAATATTTATATGATTTTTTAAATTCGGGCGCAAAAGCCAATATTTATATGATTTGTTACGAAAATAAAGTCAGATTTTACCTTTTCTTGATGAATATGTTGTATATTGAAAGCTACAACACCTGGATTCTAGAATATCTAATACACTTGAAATAGCAAATTTCTTGTTGCAAAGTTTTCTTTTAGCTAAAATATGATGAAAAATTATAAAATTCGGGCGCGGAAGCAAATATTTGTATGATTTTTTACAAAAATAAAGTCAGATATTACCTATTCTTCAAATGAATATTTTTGTTTAAACGTTCATATTCATGCTTTAAGATCTATACTATTAGACATGCAAAAGTGAACATAACGTAGTACTAATCAGATAATAAACATTCAATTTTCGGGTGTCATTTGAATGAATACGTTGTATATTTTAAGCTACATGGGCTGGATTCGAGAATACCTACCACACTTGAAATAGCAATTTTCTTGTTGCAATGTTTTCTTTTAGCTAAAATATGAAGAAAAATTATAAAATTCGAGCGCGGAAGCAAATATTTGTATGATATTTTACAAAAATTAAGTCAGATTTTACCTTTTCTTGATGAATACGTTGTAAATTGTAAGCTACAACAGCAGAATTGTAGAATACCTAATACACTTGAAGTAGCAAATTTCTTGTTGCAATGTTTTCTTTTAACTAAAATATGATAAAGAATTATAAAATTTGGGCGCGGAAGCAAATAATTATATGATTTTTTACAAAAAAAAGTCAGATTTTACCTATTCTTCAAATGGATATTTTTGTTTAAACGTTCATAGTCATGCTTTAGGATCTATACTATTAGACATGCAAAAGTGACCATAACGTGGTACTAATCAGATAATAAACATTCAATTTTCGGGTGTCATTTTAATAAATACGTTGTATATTGTTAGCTACATGGGCTGGATTCTAGATTACCTACCATACTTGAAATAGCAATTTTCTTGTTGCAATGTTTTGTTTTAGCTAAAATATGATAAAAAATTATAAAATTCGGGCGCGGAAGCAAATATTTATATGATTTTTTATAAAAATAAAGTCAGATTTTACGTTTTCTTCATTAATACGTTGTATATTGTAAGCTACGTAGGCTGGATTCAAGAATACTTACCACACTTGAAATAGCAATTTTCTTGTTGCAACGTTTTCTTTTAGCTAAAATATGATGAAGAATTATAAACTTCGGGCGCGGAAGCAGATATTTATATGATTTTTTACAATATTAAAGTCAGATTTTACCTTTTCTTGATGAGTAATTTGTATATTGTAAGCTACATGGGTTAGATTTTAGAATACCTACCACACTTGAAATAGAAATTTTCTGGTTGCAATGTTCCCTTTTAGCTAAAATATGATGAAGTATTATAAAATTCGGGCGCGGAAGAAAATATTTATATGTTTTTTTACAAAAATAAAGTCAGATTTTACTTATTCTTGAAATGGATATTTTTGTTAAAACATTCATGTTCATGCTTTAAGATCTATACTATTGATAATTTTAGCATTGGACATGCTAAAGTGACCATAACGTGGTACCAATCAGATAATAAACATGTCATTTTAATGAATACGTTGTATAATGTAAGCTACATTGGCTGGATTCTAGAATACCTTCCACATTTGAAATAGCAATTTACTTGTTGCAATGTTTTCTTTTAGCTAAAATATGATGAAGAATTATAAACTTCGGGCGCGGAAGAAAATATTTACATGATTTTTTACAAAAATATAGTCAGATTTTACCTATTCTTGATGAATACGTTGTATATTGTCAGCTACATGGGCTGGATTCTAGAAAACCTACCACACTTTAAAGAGCAATTTTTTTGTTTCAATGTTTTCTTTTAGCTAAAATATAATGAAGAATTCTAAAATTCAGGCGCGGAAGCCAAAATTTTCATGAATTTGTTACAAAAAATAAAGTCAGATTTTACCTATTCTTAATGAATACGTTGTATATTGTAAGCTACATGGGCTGGATTCTAGAATACCGACCACACTTGAAATAGCAATTTTCTTGTTGCAATGTTTTCATTTAGCTAAAATATGATGAAGAATTATAAAATTCGGGCGCGGAAGCAAATTTTGTATGATTTTTTACAAAAATAAATTCAGATTTTACCTATTCTTGATGAATACGTTGTATATTGTAAGCTACATGGGCTGGATTGTAAAATACCTACCACACTTAAAATAGCAATTTTCTTGTTGCAATGTTTTCTTTTAGCTAAAATATAATGAAGATTTTATAAATTCGATCGCGGAAGCAAATATTTATATGATTTTTTACAAAAATAAAGTCTGATTTTACCTATTCTTGATGAATACGTTGTATATTGCAAACTACATGGGCTAGATTCTAGAATACCTACCACACTTGAAATAGCAATTTTCTTGTTGCAATGTTTTCTTTTAGCTAAAATATGATAAAGAATTATTAAATTCGGGCGCGGAAGCAAATATTTATATGATTTGTGACGAAGCTGTTTTCTTCGTCACTTTGTTATAAATATCCCTCCAAGTAGTCATTCTCCTGTTAATCAATTTCGTCATAAGTTGTATCACAACTCGTATGTTAATTTTCTTAGAAATACACATAAGACGTCCATGGATCCAGTGATTACTCGAGCCCCAAAAATTCAGATGCAGCGCAAGAGGATAATTCATCGTCGGCCACGAATCCGTCCTGTAGGGTCACCTTTCATCCATGCCCGACGACCGATCTTTACAAAAGAGCCATCAAGAGTTGTGACTCAGAAGTTACTTACTTCTGCAGCGGTCAACCTAACTGTTCGTGTGGCCAACCAGCTGCACCATACAACAGTAGCCAACCTGCCAGCGACCCACACGCTAGCGCGTGAGGCACACCAGCCGTCCCCGCCAGCAGCTCTACTGATACTTCCGGTGGCATGCCAGCCAACCAGGAACGCGCCGTCATGCGTTCCTTTAGCAGCCATCCAACCACTACCAGTTGTGGCAACATGCAGCCCGTTTCAAGAAGCAGCTTCAAATGAAGAATTTTTGGAGTCCCTTCAAGCTAGGCGCCCCAAGCATATCCCCAAAAACAAACCGTTTCGGG
The DNA here is from genome assembly GCA_035578165.1 of Stenolophus ochropezus. Lineage (NCBI taxonomy): Eukaryota > Metazoa > Arthropoda > Insecta > Coleoptera > Carabidae > Stenolophus > Stenolophus ochropezus. The sequence continues at coordinate 727,177 of JAQOWZ010000051.1, read as the reverse complement.
TATGTATAGACAGAAAGTGGTATAAAATACCACCACGAAAAGAGTTTTAGTTAAGTTCCGTTCATAAATGAAAAAAAATAAAAAATAAAAAAAAAATAATAAAAAAAAATGTTTGATGTTCCATGTTAATTTTAATTATTAATTATCATTATTATTACTATTATTATAATTTTTTGTTGAGAAAGAAAGGGGGGTGTGTGACGAAGCTGTTTTCTTCGTCACTTTGTTATAAATATCCCTCCAAGTAGTCATTCTCCTGTTAATCAATTTCGTTATAAGTTGTATTACAACTCGTATGTTAATTGCTGTAGAACTAATTTTATTTAGTTTATTTATATTATTTATGTTATTTCTTATTCTTCTGTCGTTAGTTATTATAGGGTTATTTCGATGATTGATTATGTAACCCTCTGTCAAATATGTTTAACTTGTCATAATGACAGTTAATTGAAATTGTTATGTCTATTGTTTAAGCAAACTTTGTATAATTCTTAAGAGGTGGCTCTGTCTACCTTTAATTATCTCTATAGGGCAAATGCTTTTGCCATTTGACTTACCTACTCTGGTTGATTTTGAAAACGGCAGGAAGGAAAATATCCATCCTCATTATAAAAGAAATAGCTCTTTGGGTCTTTGAACCATACATAGAGGCTTTATAAGATTTCTTGCTTGAGAAATAGCTCTTTGGGTCTCTGGGCCATTCATTGAGTCTATATAAGATTTCTTGGTTGAAGAAATAGCTCTTTGGGTCTCTGGGCCATTCATTGAGTCTATATAAGATTTCGTGGATGACGAAATAGCTCTTTGGGTCCCTGGACTATGCATTGAGTCTATATAAGATTTCGTGGTTGAAGAAATAGCTCTTTGGGTCTATATAATATTTCTTGATAAAAGCGATAGCTGTTTTGTCCTCGCAAAGTTTGAAAACCCTTTCATACGTCAATTTGAGTCTTAGGACTATACATTTTGATAGAAAGCGTGTGCTCAAATACTTGGGCTATAATTTATTTGTGATTCTCTTGGCCTTACCGTATCTTAACTGCGAGAGATCACAATTAATTTCAAAATCGAAGTAATTCCTGCCTTTTTCCAATTCTTTTTAGTAAAACCCCATATTCTGTCAATCTCTTATTATCTATTTCTTTTATAATTGTAATGTTTATTTATTTTCCTGTGTTTATTAATAGTTTATTATATGTCATTATCATTTCCAATTTTCGTTAAATAAATAATTTAAATCCAATGCTTTCTTTTCCTAAATGTTTTATTTCAGAACCAGACCCGAATTAGTGATTGCTTAGATTTGTCACCCTAGCAAAGTGACTGGCGCCCGAATAGTTAGTTGTCAATGTCAATGTCAATTTCAATGTCAAGTTAATGTCAATGTCATTTAATTAATTCAATTATTATTTGTTTGTCAAGTGAAGACAATTCAATTATTTATTATTGTTAGTTACTGTCAAGTGAGATTAGTAAATTTCAGCGAGACGGTATGTAATTTTATATATATTTCTTTTGTAAAAACGTAATGTTATAAATATTTTAAGCTATCTGGCGATATTTTAGTCGCATATACATATTCATTTACGTTACAAATGGCACCGCGAACAGGGACTGATTGAAAAGAAAAGCATTTAGGAATTGATAGTACATATTTAAATAGTGATACGTGAATAAACAATATATTTAAAAATGCCATCAAAACGGAATAGTAAAAGTTTTAAACTTGATGATGAAACTCAATCATTTAACATTTTAAACAAATATGACACTTACGAAGTAAGTGAACTACGGTCGGAGCTAGATAAATTTAATTTACCTACGGATGGTAATAAGAAAGAATTACGACTTCGATTACTGAATTTCTTTGAAAACGGTTATTCAAAAGAAAATAAAAATGAGAAAATCGACTTAAATTCACGGAAGCTAACTGAAGATAGAAATTTGTTCCCCATCGGTAACTATGTTAGAAGATGGAATCATGTATTTAATGATAAAACGAATGCGGTTGACTTCTTAGAGAGGCTAGACGAACTACAGCAAACACACGGTTTTTCCGATAGACAATTATTCACTGCTCTCCCGGAAATGTTAAGCGATGGTGCACTCATGTGGTATCGGAACAATATATCAGAAATGAAGTCATGGGCTGACTTCCTTGAGTCTTTAAAAATATTTTATTTGCCATCAAATTACCTATTCAATTTGGAACGGGAAATTCACAACAGAAAACAACATTGCAATGAGTCTGGTCGCGATTATGTTACTTTGCTTCAAACTTTAATTCGTCGGCAAGGAGGATATTCGAAAGAGAAAACACTCTTTCAAATTTATAATAATTTGTTACCCGAATATAGACAATACATTCGCCGTAATACAATTAATAGTTTGGCAGACTTAATTAAAGTAATACAAGAATACGAAAATCTTAAAATTGAATTAAAAGGTGCAAATACACCACGAAATAGTTATCCCGTTCAAAACACTTATAACTCTCCAAGAGAATACGAACAGCGTAAACAATCTATTAGAAATCCCACAAGTTCAGATAATAAATCAAATAATGGAAAAATAATATTTTGCCACCGATGCGGTATAGACGGACATACATCCAAAGTATGCAATAATTCTAGTAAAGTATTCTGTATTGTTTGCCGTAAAAATGACATTTCCACAAACGATTGCTGCAGAAAAGCGGGAAAAGGGCTAGAGGCAAGCCGGAATTGAAGTACGACTTGTCCAAGTGTACTGGAGCCTCAACCGAAAAATTTAATTTTGAAAATCGACCATTTATAAATGTACAAATCGGGGAACGAACATTTTACGCTTTCCTCGACACCGGTTCAAGTCAGCCATTTATAAATGAAGAAGTTGCAAATTATGTCTCATAAATTCAAAAAGGAACTCGCTTTCCAACGACAGCTAGGCACTTTATTTTGGCAGACGGATCTGTCACTTCACTCAATGTCAGTTTCCGAATTCAATGTTTTATAAATAGAAAACGTCAAGAATTTTTCGCCGGGATAATTCCCACTTTAAGTTCAGATATCATTCTTGGTATGGATACATTAAAAAAGTTTCAAATGTCAATAAAATTGAAAACTAATCAAATAGAATTTCTAAATGTGTGACAGACCCTTCACAATCAGAAGAATACCAATTAGAAAAATTCCTTCAAAAAGAAATTGCCGATTTTTGAAAATATGAAAGGTCCCACAAAATACATGTCACACTCAATACGGTTAAAAAACCCAAAAATGTTATGAATTAAACAGAGGCACCGGCCACTGAATTTAAAAATGCAAGAAATCGTTAACGTCGAGATCGACAAAATGTTAGAAACTGGCGTTATTGAACCATCTAACTCAAGTTGGAGTTCACCAATCGTAATTGTTCCAAAGAAAAACGGAGAGTACCGTTTTTGTATTGACTTTTGAGAAGTAAATAAAGTTTCCGAAAAAGATGCCTATCCACTTCCTCAAATAAATTCCATTTTGGACAATCTTCGAAAAGCAAAATATTTTACGGCATTAGATCTTAAACAAGGGTATTGGCAAATCCCTTTAACAAATGAAAGTAAACAATACACCGCTTTCACTGTTCCGAATCGTGGATTATTTCAATTTACTGTCATGCCATTCGGTTTGCATTCTGCATCCGCTACTTTTCAACGATTTTTGGATTCAATCATTGGACCTGATATGGCTCATCGAGCGTTTGTATACTTAGATGATATCATTGTCATTGGTGAGACATTTGAAGAACAATTACAAAATTTGAAAGAAGTTTTTACTCGTCTAAAAAATGCTTATCTGAAAATCAATCCAAAAAAAATGTGAATTTAGTAAAAAATCAATAAAGTATCTCGGTCACACTATTACTGGTAATGGAATTCACACAGACCCAGATAAAGTAAATGCTATTAAAAAAATACCTAGCCCTAAAAATATAAGAGAAGTACGAAGGTTTTTGGAGGCTGCCTCTTGGTATAGAAGATTTATTAAAAACTTTACGAACATTGCACATCCTCTTTACCAATTACTTCGAAAAAATCAAAAATGGAATTAGACGGAAGTTCACGATGAAACTTTCAAAAATTTGAAAAACGCTCTCACCACCACACCAGTTCTTTCTTGCCCAGACTTTAATGAACCCTTCATTCTTCAAACAGACGCGTCTAATTATGGATTGGGCGTCGCATTAGTACAGAATATTCAGAACCAAGAACACGTCATCGCATATGCTAGCCGTACTCTAAATAAAGCCGAAAAAAATTATTCTGTGACTGAAAAAGAATGTCTTGTAATTATATGGGGAACTAAAAAGATGAAACCCTACTTGCAGAGTTATAAATTCACTGTTTTGACTGATCATCAATCATTAAAGTGGTTAAATTCCATTAAAGAGCCCTCAGGTCGTCTTGCTCGTTGGATTTTCGAGCTACAGCAATATGACTATGAAATTCAATATCGAAAGGGCACGTTCAATCAGTTAGCAGATACTTTATCACGACAGCCGTTGGGTGACGAGGGTCATCTTTGTACAATAACTAAGTCCGATACTGATTGGTATTCAAAAAAATTAAATGAAGTAGAAAAATATCCAAATTTATTCCCTGATCATTGTATTAAAGATGGGAAGCTCTATCAACATTTCTGGGATCCAACAGACCTTGTAGAAGCAGAATTAAGTAATCCATGGAAGCTCTGTATTCCAAAGCAAAAGAAACGCGAGATCCTAATGGAAAATCATGATCGTCCAGATGCAGGACATCTAGGTACAACCAAAACCGCAGCAAGAATTGCTAGAAATTATTATTGGCCTGGGATGTTTAGGGAAATTGCCAAATATGTCAGAAGTTGTGAAAGTTGTCAGAAATATAAACCGTGTCAGCAGAAGTTAGCCGGACAAATGGGACCGCTCTATGTAAGAGAGCCTTGGGAAACCATTAGCGTGGACATTGTCGGTCCACTCCCTATTTCCAGTAAAGGAAATAAATTCATTTTAGTTTTTCAAGATCGCTTCATTAAGTGGGTCGAATTATATCCCCTCCGACGCGCAACTGCTTCAACAATAACAAACACTCTTCGAGAGAAAATTATTACACGGTGTGGATGTCCCCGGATTATTATTACGGATAATGGTTCCGAGTTTGACAATCAAAAATTTAAGTCATATGTATCGGAGCTAAAAATTTCACATCGTTTGACGCCCCCATATACACCAGAAGCCAATCCTGTTGAGAGAACAAATCGCACTCTCAAACCAATGTTAGCACAATTCTGTCAAGGTAACCAGAAGAAATGGGATGAACATTTAGTCGATTTTCGTCTTGCCATTAATACAAGCAAACAAGAATCCACCGGATTCAGCCCAGCCATGTTAAATTTTGGGAAAGAATTGCAACTACCAGACATCAACAGAAAGTAGAATGGTTGAAGATCCAAGTACTATCAACCAGAGTAAATTTAACATGAAGAAATTAAGTGAGATACGCGAATTTGTCAAAATCTATTTGGCTCGAGCTGCCACTAAACAGGCTCATCATTACAATTTACGTCACCGACCAAAACAATTTTAGATTGGAGATAAAGTGTTAAGAGAAGAACACCCTTTGTCTTCTGCTGCTAAGGGTTTTACAGCAAAATTACCTCCGAAGTATTCCGGTCCGTACATAATTACACAAAAACATTCTCCACAGACTTACTCACTTCAAGGTCTGGGACACAAATTGCAAAATATTCATGTAAAAGATTTAAAACCCAACAATGATTCAATAGATGGATAAAAACTACGGGAATTTGTCTCACCAGATAGGCAAATTTATTAAAAAGTGGGACAAGTTTCTTAGAAATACACATAAGACGTCCATGGATCCAGTGATTACTCGAGCCCCAAAAATTCAGATGCAGCGCAAGAGGATAATTCATCGTCGGCCACGAATCCGTCCTGTAGGGTCACCTTTCATCCATGCCCGACGACCGATCTTTACAAAAGAGCCATCAAGAGTTGTGACTCAGAAGTTACTTACTTCTGCAGCGGTCAACCTAACTGTTCGTGTGGCCAACCAGCTGCACCATACAACAGTAGCCAACCTGCCAGCGACCCACACGCTAGCGCGTGAGGCACACCAGCCGTCCCCGCCAGCAGCTCTACTGATACTTCCGGTGGCATGCCAGCCAACCAGGAACGCGCCGTCATGCGTTCCTTTAGCAGCCATCCAACCACTACCAGTTGTGGCAACATGCAGCCCGTTTCAAGAAGCAGCTTCAAATGAAGAATTTTTGGAGTCCCTTCAAGCTAGGCGCCCCAAGCATATCCCCAAAAACAAACCGTTTCGGGTATGTATAGACAGAAAGTGGTATAAAATACCACCACGAAAAGAGTTTTAGTTAAGTTCCGTTCATAAATGAAAAAAAATAAAAAATAAAAAAAAAATAATAAAAAAAAATGTTTGATGTTCCATGTTAATTTTAATTATTAATTATCATTATTATTACTATTATTATAATTTTTTGTTGAGAAAGAAAGGGGGGTGTGTGACGAAGCTGTTTTCTTCGTCACTTTGTTATAAATATCCCTCCAAGTAGTCATTCTCCTGTTAATCAATTTCGTTATAAGTTGTATTACAACTCGTATGTTAATTGCTGTAGAACTAATTTTATTTAGTTTATTTATATTATTTATGTTATTTCTTATTCTTCTGTCGTTAGTTATTATAGGGTTATTTCGATGATTGATTATGTAACCCTCTGTCAAATATGTTTAACTTGTCATAATGACAGTTAATTGAAATTGTTATGTCTATTGTTTAAGCAAACTTTGTATAATTCTTAAGAGGTGGCTCTGTCTACCTTTAAATATCTCTATAGGGCAAATGCTTTTGCCATTTGACTTACCTACCCTGGTTGATTTTGAAAACGGCAGGAAGGAAAATATCCATCCTCATTATAAAAGAAATAGCTCTTTGGGTCTTTGAACCATACATAGAGGCTTTATAAGATTTCTTGCTTGAGAAATAGCTCTTTGGGTCTCTGGGCCATTCATTGAGTCTATATAAGATTTCTTGGTTGAAGAAATAGCTCTTTGGGTCTATATACTATTTTTTGATAAAAGCGATAGCTGTTTTGTCCTCGCAAAGTTTGAAAACCCTTTCATACGTCAATTAGAGTCTTAAGACTATACATTTTTAAAGAAAGCGTGTGCTCAAATACTTGGGCTATAATTTATTTGTGATTCTCTTGGCCTTACCGTATCTTAACTGCGAGAGATCACAATTCATTTCAAAATCGAAGTAAGTCCTGCCTTTTTCCAATTCTTTTTAGTAAAACCCCATATTCTGTCAATCTCTTATTATCTATTTCTTTTATAATTGTAATGTTTATTCATTTTCCTGTGTTTATTAATAGTTTATTATATGTCATTATCATTTCCAATTTTCGTTAAATAAATAATTTAAATCCAATGCTTTCTTTTCCTAAATGTTTTATTTCAGAACCGGACCCGAATTTGTGATTGCTTAGATTTGTCACCCTAGCAAAGTGACTGGCGCCCGAATACTTAGTTGTCAATAATAATATAATAATAATGTTTATTTGGATTCAAAGCTTACACTTTATGCCAAAGGAGGTTGGTAAATAGGTTTACAAAAATATATAAATATGTATACAAATATAGAAAAAGTATTTTACACAAAAATAGACCCTTCAACTTAAGTACCTACATTGTTTTTATTATTTATTTTTTTTTAATAATTTTTTTTTTATTTATTTAGTTTTTTAATTTTTTTAGTTATCATTATCACAATCACAATGTATGTATACTCTTAAACTTACAATCATTTATCTTAAACTTAATTAGGTACAGCGTAACAATCACAATAGAATAGAAAATTTGTTGTACTTTAATTTTAATTATTTTATTTGCGCTATTTAATTAATACTAATAATGGTTCTATAAACCTGGACATGTTACTCATTTTACTCATTTCTGCAAAAGCTTGTACATTTCATGGCAGCAATAGTATAGAAAAATAAATCATTCCCTTTTTGGACCGTTAAATTTTTAAACAAACTTTGTAAATTAAAGACATCAATATGTTGTACATTATATTTATTTAAGTAATGCAAACGTATGCCATGATAAATAGGACATTCTATAAAGAAGTGAAATAAATCCTCTTTTTTGTGAAGATTACAGATAGAGCAATGCGTTTCCGCGTCCAATACATATTTAATACCTTTATAATTAATTGTCAACCCTTTTCTGGAAGCAAATCGAATCTGGGATATGATTTGTTACTTGCAGAAAGCTAAATTATCATTCAGGTGAGGTTTAACTATAAATTCTGATTTCAGGTGCTTATAATGGTCATTATACCTGCAGTTCTTGACACATGTCAGATCCTTTTCCCGATTTTTTTCGGCTAAATTTAATGTGATATTTTTAACCATCCCTCTGTTAATAAATTCATTATTCCATGAGCTAATATAATCCTGTTCTATAAGAAATGATTTTATCTGAGAAGCCCAATTTAATTCAGTCTTATTGAGTGGATATTTGTCTAATTCCAACAATCTATTATAGATAATTTTCGGATAACGATCATCAGATAAAAAAAGTAGTCTTTGCCACCAACCCAATATTAATTTCCATGCGGTAATAGATATATGATCAAGTCCGGTTTCAGAACGTATCATATAGTTTGGTGTGTGAATAGGTGCACGAAGTATATTCTTTACATATTGAATTTGACATTTTTCAATTACATCACAATATCTCGGTCCCCAAGCTTCCACGGAGTACATCAATGTAGCATTTACAACTGCATTTAATAATTTTAGTTTTTCTGCGAACGAATTAGATTTACCTTTGGACAGAATTACTTTAGCTTTTTGAGTAGCTATAGCAGCTTTCTTAACTTTGTATTTTACTGCCTCTAAAAATAATCCTGAGGAGAAGAACATAGTGCCTAAATAATTAAATTTACGTACTTCTTCAATATTTTCTCCTTTGTAGGTAAAATAAGGAGAAGAGGGTTTTCTTCCTTTGTAAAACGTTACAATTTTTGTTTTTCTGCAATTGAGAGTTAAGTGGTTGTCGTCACAGTATTTTTCTAGTACTTTTAATTTACGTTTTACGTCGACCGGGGATTCTGCAAGAATGACTAAATCGTCAGCATAACCGAGTATAAATATATCTTCAACTCCATTGACATTTAAACCAGTACAATTATTTTTTCTGAAGAATAGCTCGATATCATTGATAAACAATGTGAACAACAATGGACTTATAATCTCGCCTTGAAGAACTCCCTGTGTTACTTTTATCGGCTCGGATACTTGATTTAGGTTTCTAATTTGTATAGAGGCATTATTATATAAGTTCTTTAAGATTCTTATTAATTTAGTACTAATCCCAGTTTGGTATAATTTAGACCAAAGTAAGGTGTGCTGTACAGTATCAAACGCTTTGTTAAAGTCCAAAAAAATCGCGTAAACTTTTCGACGCTTAAGTCTGATATGGAGATGAATTAAACCCATTAAAGTAAAAATACTGTCCATGGTGCCACGACCTTTACGAAAACCCATTTGAAACTCCTGTAATATATTATGTGAATCTAACTATGGTTGTATGCGGTTATAAATTATTTTTGTAAATAATTTGCATAATGAAACAACTAGCGCAATTCCCCTATAATTGCTGGGATCCTCCTTATCGCCGTTTTTCAACAACATCCTCATATGAATTATGCGCCACGATTTTGGTATACATTCCGAACTCATAATTATATTGAACATATTTAGCAAATAATGTTCCCAATTTGGAGGTAGGTTCTTATAGAATTCATTTGAAATGTTATCACTGCCCGGAGCTTTGTTTACTTTGCAGTTGTTAATAGAAGTTTTAAGTTCTTCAAGTGATATTTCCTTGTCTAATACTGGATGCATGCAGTCAAAATAGTCCGTATTTGACAATAGTGGGGAAGAGAATTGTTCGGCGAAAAATGTTTCCCAATTTTTCAAGTTAATTGTATCATTTAGTAAGGGTTTTGTTTCTAATTTTTGAATTGTTTGCCAGAATTGTTGAGGATTTTTTATATTTGCCAAGTTATTTCTAATTTCTAAAAAATAGCATTTTTTTACATTACTTAAAGTTTGTCTATAATATTTTTTTGCATCAATGTATAAATCAAGGTCAGCCCAGTTATTCGTTTTCCTGTAGTTTCTCAAGCATATTTTTGCCTGTGATTTAGCAATTTTACACTCCGTATTAAACCATGCCCGGTTTTCTTTCAAAGAACTCCGAGGACTTGTTTTACGAATATGAAGCATGCCCGAACAACACGCTGAATTTTTAATAGCGCTAATAAGATTACTATTCAATTCATCACTGTTTTGGCTACTGAAGTAAATGTTACTAGATTGTTCTAAGGAAGCTATATACTGATTTTTAGTAGATTCACAAAATTTAAAATTGATTGTGTATTTATTGTGTTCTTTATTATAAGTGATTATATTTGTGTTTACACTGTCATTATCAACGTTATTAACAAAAGACAAATCCTCAACAAGCAGAGCACAAATACTGTGGTCTGATGACGCTAATGAGACAATAATTTCGAAATTTGTGATGCTTTCTAGGGTGTTTACAGTAACTCAGGCTAAATCAATTGTACTTTGACCATTTTTGTTTCAGAAAGTAAACTTACCTGAATAATCTCCTGAAGTACGACCATTTAAAACAAATAAATTTAAGTTTTCCATTACTATAACTAGTTTCTTGCCCTTAGGATCCTCCACGGTATGTAAAGAAAGTCTTTCCTCCCAGACATTGTTGCAAAAAAAAGTAATATGCGGGGCTTGGTTCAATTGGCCAATTTTCGAATTAAAATCCCCTAACAGGATAAATTTATGATCAGTATAAGCACCCAAAATTGTATCAATAGAATCATACAACATATCCAAATAAAAGTCAATATTTATACTAGGTTTTAAATATAATGACCCAATAATATAACTATTAAATTTAGAATTAATACGAAAGAATACCCAAAAATTATTTTGCTCTAAACTTTGAAACTCAATATTTTTATCCTTTTTTAAAAGAATTATTAAGCCACCGCTTGCTCTACCTTTATCTTTTTCTTTAATTGCTACAATAACTATCTTTATCTCGAAGTTCTCTAAAAATTGGGGTAATTTAACATTCTCGTAACATGTCCAAGTTTCACACAAACAAATAATGTGCGCATTACATAGTTAAGTTTTTATTTCAGTGTCAACATTGAAAAGTCAATTTATTCAATGAATATTCCAAAAAAATATAGATAAGTTGTTTTCAAAATAAAAATTTGTTAAACCATTACTGATATTTAGATTTTGATTAAAATTATTTGAAGCAGGGTTATACTTATCTATAGATATTTCTTCATTCGATGCTTTGTGTTCTGCGGAGTTTTGGCTAAAAAATTAACTGCAGTACGTTTTTCGTTGGTACTGGCATACTGTTGGTGGATTGGCCCTCCTGGATTGGGCTTAACAATTTTGGAGAGTTGTGTGGAATTCGAGGGGGACTCCTCTGATGATTGCCGGTCTCTTTTACCTCCTCCGATGTCGTCAGCGTTGTTTTCAGAAATGATAATCTCATTTCTTACTATTCTAGCGTTGTTGCCTTGCGCCTGGAGTGCCTTAACTTCCGCGATGAGATTTTTTCACTTATTTCGCTCTTCCACGCTACTGTCAAATTTCATGTAAATGTTTGTTATCACACTAGACAGTGTTAGTAAAACTGGGCGAATTTTCTGTGGATTATTCTTTCCTAACCTGAATACATCTTCTAATTGTGTAATAGTTATGATCACATTTAGATACTGTTTAAAGATGGAAATTAACGTATTTGCCAATTCGAGCTTGCTCCATAATACAAAAAATAATAAGATTTTTCTTTTTGGTACTTTTAGTTAGACTTTTCGTAGTTTGTACATTCGATTTCATGGACATTTCCAGTGATTTAATTTTTTCTGAGACCTTTTTTATTAATTCCGATATATTGCATATATTCGATTTGATGAGCTGAACATCTTCTCCTATTTTATCTAGAGAGTCTATCTTGATATGAACTTTTTGTTAATTTTTTCTTCAATGCTCACCATGCTGATAAAGTGAGGTTATATTTACTTCCAACACTTACACGTTTGGTTAATCAATTTATTGATATTGGATAATAATATCCCAAATTAGTTACAAAGTACAATATAATGATTATTAATTACTTGTACTTATTTCCTTAGTCTGAGAATTTATACTTTTTATAAAACTTTTGACATGTGCATCCAAATTCGCATCATACCAACCTCTTAGTTGTCAATGTAAATGTAAATTTCAATGTCAAGTTAATGTCAATGTCATTTAATTAATTCAATTATTATTTGTTTGTCAAGTGAAGACAATTCAATTATTTATTATTGTTAGTTACTGTCAAGTGAGATTAGTAAATTTCAGCGAGACGGTATGTAATTTTATATATATTTATTTTGTAAAAACGTAATGTTATAAATATTTTGAGCTAACTGGCGATATTTTAGTCGCATATACATAAACATATAAATACGTTACAGACTTTTTACAAAAATAAAGTCAGATTTTACCTATTCTTGATGAATACGTTGTATATTGTAAGCTACATGGGCTGGATTCTAGAATACCTAGCACACTTGAAATAGTAATTTTCTTGTTGCAATGTTTTCTTTTAGCTAAAATATAATGAAAAATTATAAAATTCGGGCGCGGAAGCAAATATTTATATGATTTTTTACAAAAATTAAGTCAGATTTTACCTATTCTTGATGAATACGTTGTATATTGTAAGCTACATGGGCTAGATTCTAGATTAAAAACCACACTTGAAATAGCAATTTTCTTGTTGCAATGTTTTCTTTTAGCTAAAATATGATGAAATATTATAAAATTCGGGCGCGGAAGCAAATATTTATATGATTTTTTACAAAAATAATGTCAGATTTTACCTTTTCTTGATGAATACGTTGGATATTGTAAGCTACATGGGCTGGATTCTAGAATACCTACCATAACTTGAAATAGCAATTTTTTTGTTGTAATGTTTTCTTTTAGCTAAAACATGATGAAGAATTTTTAAATTCGGGCGCTGAATCAAATATTTATATAATTTTTTATAAAAATAAAGTTAGATTTTACCAATTCTCGAAATGGCTATTTTTGTTAAAACATTCATATTCATGCTTTAGGATCTATACCATGGATAATTTTAGCATTGGACATGGAAAAGTGACAAGATCGTGATACCAATCAGATAATAAACATTCAATTTTCGGGTGTCATTTTAATGAATACCTTGTATATTGTAAGCTACATGGGCTGGATTCTAGAATACCTACCACACTTGAAATAGCAATTTTCTTATTGCAATGTTTTCTTTTAGCTAAAATATTATTAAGAATTATAAAATTCGGGCGCGGAAGCAAATATTTATATGACTTTTTACAAAAATAAAGTCAGATTTTATCTATCCTTGATAAATACGTTGTATATTGTAAGCTACGTGGGCTGGATTCTAGAATACCTACCACACTTGAAATAGCAATTTTCTTGTTGCAATATTTTCTTTTAGCTGATATATGGTAAAAAATTATAAAATTCTGGCGCGGAAGCAAATATTTATTTGATTTTTTACAAAAAGAAAGTCAGATTTTACCTTTTCTTGATGAATACATTGTATATTGTAAGTTACATGGGCTGTATTCTAGAATAATTACAACACTTGAAATAGCAATTTTCTTGTTGCGATATTTTCTTTTAGCTAAAATATGATGAAGAATTATAAAATTCGGGTGCTGAATCAAATATTTATATGATTTTTTACAAAAATAAAGACAGTTTTTACCTATTCTCGAAATGGATATTTTTGTTAAAACATTCATATTCATGCTTTAGGATCTATATCATGGATAATTTTAGCATTGGACATGCAAAAGGAACAATAACGTGTTATCAATCAGATAATAAACAATCAATATTCGGGTGTCATTTTAATGAATACGTTGTATATTGTAAGCTACATAGGCTGGATTTTAGAATACCTACCACACTTGAAATAGCAACTTTCTTGTTGCAATGTTTTGGCAAAAATATGATGAAGAATTAAAAAATTCGGGCGTGAAAGCAAATATTTATATGATTTTTTACAAATATAAAGTCAGATTTTATCTATTCTTGATGAATACGTTGTATATATTCAGCAACATGGGTTGGATTCTAGAATACCTACCACACTCGAAATAGCAATTTTCATGTTGCAATGTTTTCTCTTAGCTAAAATATGGTGAAGAATTAGAAAATTCGGGCGCGGAAGCAAATATTTATATGATGTTTTACAAAAATAAAGTCAGATTTTACGATTTCTTGATGAATACGTTGTATATTGTAAGCTACATGGGCTGGATTCTAGAATACCTACCACACTTGAAATAACAATATTCTTACATACAAAAATAAAGTCAGATTTTACCTTTTCTTGATGAATACGTTGTATATTATAAGCTACATGGGCTGGATTCTGGAATATCTACCACGCTTGAAATAGCAATTTTCTTGTTGCAATGTTTTCTTTTAGCTAAAATATGATGAAGAATTATAAAATTAGGGCGCGGAAGCAAATATTTATATGATTTTTTACAAAAATAAAGTCAGCTTTTACCTAATCTTGATTAATACGTTGTATATTGTAAGCTACATGGGCTGGATTCTAGATTAAATACCACACTTGAAAGAGCAATTTTCTGCTTTCAATGTTTTCTTTTAGCTAAAATATGATGAAGAATTATAAAATTCGGGCGCGGAAACAAATATTTATATTATTTTTTACCAAAAAAAGTCAGATTTTACATATTCTTGATGAATACTTTGTATATTGTATGCTACATTGGCTGGGTTCTAGAATACCTACCACATTTGAAATAGAAATTTTCTTGTTGCAATTCTTTCTTTTAGCTAAAATATGATGAAAAATTATAAAATTCAGGCGCGGAAGCAAATATTTATATGATTTTTTACAAAAATAAAGTCAGATTTTACCTTTTCTTAATGAATACGTTGTATAATGTAAGCTACATGGGCTGGATTCTAGAATACCTACCACACTTGAAATAGCAATTTTCTTGTTGCAATGTTTTCTTTTAGCTAAAATATGATGAAGAATTATACAATTCGGGCGCGGAAGCAAATATTTATATGATTTTTTACAAAAATTAAGTCAGATTATACCTATTCTTGAAATGGATATTTTTGTTAAAACATTCATATTTATGCTTTAGGATCTATACTATAAATAATTTTAGCATTGGACATGCAAAAGTGACCATAACGTGGTACCAATCAGATAATAAACATTCAATTTTCGGGTGTCATTTTGATGAATACGTTGTATATTGTAAGCTACATGGGCTGGATTCTAGAATACCTACTACACTTGATATAGAAATTTTCTTGTTGCAAAGTTTTCTTTTAGCTAAAATATAATAAAGATTTATAAAATTCGGGCGTGGAAGCAAATAATTATATGATTTTTTACAAAAATTAACTCAGATTTTACCTAGTCTTGATGAATGCGTTGTATATTGTAAGTGGGCTCGATTCTAGAATACCTACCACAATTGAAATAGCAATTTTAATGTAGCAATGTTTTCTTTTAGCTAAAATATGATGAAGAATTATAAAATTCGGGCGAAGAAGCAAATATTTATATGACTTTTTACAAACATAAAGTCAGATTTTAACTATTCTTTATGAATACGTTGTATATTGTAGGCTACATGGGCTGGATTCTAGAATATCTAGCACACTTGAAATAGCAATTTTTTGTTGCAATAATTTCTTTTAGCTAAAATATGATGAAAAATTATAAAATTCGGGCGCAGAAGCAAATATTTATATGATTTTTTGCAAAAATAAAGTCAGAATTTACATTTTCTTGATGAATACGTTATATATTGTAAGCTACATGGACTGGATTTTGGAATACCTACCACACTTGAAAGAGCAACTTTCTTGTTGCAATGTTCTTTTAGCTGAAATATGATAAAGAATTATAAAATTCGGGCGCGGAAGCAAATATTTATATGATTTTTTACAAAAATAAAGTCAGCTTTTACCTAATCTTGATTAATACGTTGTATATTGTAAGCTACATGGGCTGGATTCTAGATTAAATACCACACTTGAAAGAGCAATTTTCTGCTTTCAATGTTTTCTTTTAGCTAAAATATGATGAAGAATTATAAAATTCGGGCGCGGAAACAAATATTTATATTATTTTTTACCAAAAAAAGTCAGATTTTACATATTCTTGATGAATACTTTGTATATTGTATGCTACATTGGCTGGGTTCTAGAATACCTACCACATTTGAAATAGAAATTTTCTTGTTGCAATTCTTTCTTTTAGCTAAAATATGATGAAAAATTATAAAATTCAGGCGCGGAAGCAAATATTTATATGATTTTTTACAAAAATAAAGTCAGATTTTACCTTTTCTTAATGAATACGTTGTATAATGTAAGCTACATGGGCTGGATTCTAGAATACCTACCACACTTGAAATAGCAATTTTCTTGTTGCAATGTTTTCTTTTAGCTAAAATATGATGAAGAATTATACAATTCGGGCGCGGAAGCAAATATTTATATGATTTTTTACAAAAATTAAGTCAGATTATACCTATTCTTGAAATGGATATTTTTGTTAAAACATTCATATTTATGCTTTAGGATCTATACTATAAATAATTTTAGCATTGGACATGCAAAAGTGACCATAACGTGGTACCAATCAGATAATAAACATTCAATTTTCGGGTGTCATTTTGATGAATACGTTGTATATTGTAAGCTACATGGGCTGGATTCTAGAATACCTACTACACTTGATATAGAAATTTTCTTGTTGCAAAGTTTTCTTTTAGCTAAAATATAATAAAGATTTATAAAATTCGGGCGTGGAAGCAAATAATTATATGATTTTTTACAAAAATTAACTCAGATTTTACCTAGTCTTGATGAATGCGTTGTATATTGTAAGTGGGCTCGATTCTAGAATACCTACCACAATTGAAATAGCAATTTTAATGTAGCAATGTTTTCTTTTAGCTAAAATATGATGAAGAATTATAAAATTCGGGCGAAGAAGCAAATATTTATATGACTTTTTACAAACATAAAGTCAGATTTTAACTATTCTTTATGAATACGTTGTATATTGTAGGCTACATGGGCTGGATTCTAGAATATCTAGCACACTTGAAATAGCAATTTTTTGTTGCAATAATTTCTTTTAGCTAAAATATGATGAAAAATTATAAAATTCGGGCGCAGAAGCAAATATTTATATGATTTTTTGCAAAAATAAAGTCAGAATTTACATTTTCTTGATGAATACGTTATATATTGTAAGCTACATGGACTGGATTTTGGAATACCTACCACACTTGAAATAGCAACTTTCTTGTTGCAATGTTCTTTTAGCTGAAATATGATAAAGAATTATAAAATTCGGGCGCGGAAGCAAATATTTATATGATTTTTTAAAAAAATTATGTTAGATTTTACCTATTCTTGAAATGGATATTTTTGTTAAAACATTCATATATATGCTTTAGGTTCTATACTATAGATAATTTTAGCATTGGTCATGCAAAAGTGATCATAACGTGGTACCAATCAGATAATAAACATTCAAATTTCGGGTGTCATTTTAATGAATACGTTGTATATTGTAAGCTACGTGGGCTGGATTCTAGAATACCTACAACACTTGAAAAAGCAATTTTCTAGTTGCAATGTTTTATTTAGCTAAAATATGATGAAGAATTATAAAATTCGGGCACGAAAGCAAATATTTATATAATTTTTTACAAAAATAAAGTCTTATTTTACCTATGCTTGATGAATACGTTGTATAATGTAAGCTACATAGGCTGGATTCTAGAATACCTACCACACCTAAAATAGCAATTTTCTTGTTGCAATGTTTTCTTTTAGCTAAAATATGATAAAGAATTATAAAATTCGGGCGTGAAAGCAAATATTTATATAATTTTTTACAAAAATAAAGACAGATTTTACCTTTTTTTGATGAATATGTTGCATATTGTAAGATTCATTTGCTGGATTTTAGAATACTACTACACCTGAAATAGCTATTTTTGCAATATTTTCTTTTAGCTAAAATACGATGAAGAATTATTATATTCGGGCGCAGAAGCAAATATTTATATGATCTTTTACAAAAATAAAGTCAGATTTTATCTATTCTTGAAATCGATATTTTTGTTAAAACATTCATATTCATACTTTAAGATCTATACAATGGATTATTTAAGTATTGGACATGCAAAAGTGACCATAACGTTGGTACCAATCAGATAATAAACATTCAATTTTCGGTTGTCATTTTAATGAATACGTTGTATATTGTAAGCTACATGGGCTAGATTCTAGAATACCTACCATACTTGAAATAGCAATTTTCTTGTTGAACTGTTTTCTTTTAGCTAAAGTATGATAAAGAATTACAAAATTCAGGCGCGGAAGCAAATATTTATATGATTTTTTACAAAAATAATATCAGATTTTACCTATTCTTGATAAATACGTAGTATATTGTAAGCTACATGGGCTGGATTCTAGAATACCTACAACACTTGAAATAGCAATTTTCTTGTTGCGAAGTTTTCTTTTTGCTAAAATATGATGGAAAATTATAAAATTCGGGCGCGGAAGCAAATATTTAAATGGTATTTTACAAAAATAAAGTCAGATTTTACCTATTCTTGTTGAATTCGTTGTATATTGTAATCTACATGGGCTGGATTCTAGAATACCTACCACACTTAAAATAGAAGTTTTCTTGTTGCGAAGTTTTCTTTTTGCTAAAATATGATGGAAAATGATAAAATTCGGGCGCGGAAGCAAATATTTAAATGGTATTTTACAAAAATAAAGTCAGATTTTACCTATTCTTGTTGAATTCGTTGTATATTGTAATCTACATGGGCTGGATTCTAGAATACCTACCACACTTAAAATAGCAATTTCTTGTTGCAATGTTTTCTTTTAGCTAAAATATGATGAAAAATTATAAAATTCGGGCGCGGAAGCAAATATTTATATGACTTTTTACAAAAATAAAGTCAGATTTTATCTATCCTTGATGAATACGTTGTATATTGTAAGCTACGTGGGCTGGATTCTGGAATACGTACCACACTTGAAATAGCAATTTTCTTGTTGCAATATTTTCTTTTAGCTGATATATGGTAAAAAATTATAAAATTCTGGCGCGGAAGCAAATATTTATTTGATTTTTTACAAAAAGAAAGTCAGATTTTACCTTTTCTTGATGAATACATTGTATATTGTAAGTTACAATGGGCTGTATTCTAGAATACCTACAACACTTAAAATAGCAATTTTCTTGTTGCGATATTTTCTTTTAGCTAAAATATGATGAAGAATTATAAATTCGGGTGCTGAATCAAATATTTATATGATTTTTTACAAAAATAAAGACAGATTTTACCTATTCTCGAAATGGATATTTTTGATAAAACATTCATATTCATGCTTTAGGATCTATATCATGGATAATTTTAGCATTGGACATGCAAAAGGAACAATAACGTGTTACCAATCAGATAATAAACAATCAATATTCGGGTGTCATTTTAATGAATACGTTGTATATTGTAAGCTACATAGGCTGGATTCTAGAATACCTACCACACTTGAAATAGCAACTTTCTTGTTGCAATGTTTTGGCTAAAATATGATGAAGAATTAAAAAATTCGGGCGTGGAAGCAAATATTTATATGATTTTTTACAAATATAAAGTCAGATTTTATCTATTCTTGATGAATACGTTGTATATATTCAGCAACATGGGTTGGATTCTAGAATACCTACCACACTTGAAATAGCAATTTTCATGTTGCAATGTTTTCTTTTAGCTAAAATATGGTGAAGAATTAGAAAATTCGGGCGCGGAAGCAAATATTTATATGATGTTTTACAAAAATAAAGTCAGATTTTACGATTTCTTGATGAATACGTTGTATATTGTAAGCTACATGGGCTGGATTCTAGAATACCTACCACACTTGAAATAACAATATTCTTACATACAAAAATAAAGTCAGATTTTACCTTTTCTTGATGAATACGTTGTATATTGTAAGCTACATGGGCTGGATTCTGGAATATCTACCACGCTTGAAATAGCAATTTTCTTGTTGCAATGTTTTCTTTTAGCTAAAATATGATGAAGAATTATAAAATTAGGGCGCGGAAGCAAATATTTATATGATTTTTTACAAAAATAAAGTCAGCTTTTACCTAATCTTGATTAATACGTTGTATATTGTAAGCTACATGGGCTGGATTCTAGATTAAATACCACACTTGAAAGAGCAATTTTCTGCTTTCAATGTTTTCTTTTAGCTAAAATATGATGAAGAATTATAAAATTCGGGCGCGGAAACAAATATTTATATTATTTTTTACCAAAAAAAGTCAGATTTTACATATTCTTGATGAATACTTTGTATATTGTAAGCTACATTGGCTGGGTTCTAGAATACCTACCACATTTGAAATAGAAATTTTCTTGTTGCAATTCTTTCTTTTAGCTAAAATATGATGAAAAATTATAAAATTCAGGCGCGGAAGCAAATATTTATATGATTTTTTACAAAAATAAAGTCAGATTTTACCTTTTCTTAATGAATACGTTGTATAATGTAAGCTACATGGGCTGGATTCTAGAATACCTACCACACTTGAAATAGCAATTTTCTTGTTGCAATGTTTTCTTTTAGCTAAAATATGATGAAGAATTATACAATTCGGGCGCGGAAGCAAATATTTATATGATTTTTTACAAAAATAAAGTCAGATTATACCTATTCTTGAAATGGATATTTTTGTTAAAACATTCATATTTATGCTTTAGGATCTATACTATGGATAATTTTAGCATTGGACATGCAAAAGTGACCATAACGTGGTACCAATCAGATAATAAACATTCAATTGTCGGGTGTCATTTTAATGAATACGTTGTATATTGTAAGCTACATGGGCTGGATTCTAGAATACCTACTACACTTGAGATAGAAATTTTCTTGTTGCAAAGTTTTCTTTTAGCTAAAATATAATAAAGATTTATAAAATTCGGGCGTGGAAGCAAATAATTATATGATTTTTTACAAAAATTAACTCAGATTTTACCTAGTCTTGATGAATGCGTTGTATATTGTAAGTGGGCTCGATTCTAGAATACCTACCACAATTGAAATAGCAATTTTAATGTAGCAATGTTTTCTTTTAGCTAAAATATGATGAAGAATTATAAAATTCGGGCGATGAAGCAAATATTTATATGATTTTTTACAAAAGTAAAGTCAGATTTTCCCTATTCTTGAAAAGGATATTTTTGTTAAAACATTCATATTCATGCTTTAGGATCTATACTATGGATAATTTTCGCATTGGACATGCAAAAGTGATCATAACGTGGTATCAATCAGATAATAAACATTCAATTATCAGGTGTCATTTTAATGAATACGTTGTATATTGTAAGCTACGTTGGCTGGATTCTAGAATACCACCACACTTGAAATAGCAATTTTCTTGTTGCAATATTTTCTTTTAGCTAAAATATGATGAAGTATTATAAAATGCAGGCGCGGAAGCTAATATTTATATGACTTTTTACAAACATAAAGTCAGATTTTAACTATTCTTTATGAATACGTTGTATATTGTAGGCTACATGGGCTGGATTCTAGAATATCTAGCACACTTGAAATAGCAATTTTTTTGTTGCAATAATTTCTTTTAGCTAAAATATGATGAAAAATTATAAAATTCGGGCGCAGAAGCAAATATTTATATGATTTTTTGCAAAAATAAAGTCAGAATTTACATTTTCTTGATGAATACGTTATATATTGTAAGCTACATGGGCTGGATTTTGGAATACCTACCACACTTGAAATAGCAACTTTCTTATTGCAATGTTCTTTTAGCTAAAATATGATAAAGAATTATAAAATTCGGGCGCGGAAGCAAATATTTATATGATTTTTTAAAAAAATTATGTTAGATTTTACCTATTCTTGAAATGGATATTTTTGTTAAAACATTCATATTTATGCTTTAGGTTCTATACTATGGATAATTTTAGCATTGGTCATGCAAAAGTGATCATAACGTGGTACCAATCAGATAATAAACATTCAAATTTCGGGTGTCATTTTAATGAATACGTTGTATATTGTAAGCTACGTGGGCTGGATTCTAGAATACCTACAACACTTGAAAAAGCAATTTTCTAGTTGCAATGTTTTATTTAGCTAAAATATGATAAAGAATTATAAAATTCGGGCACGAAAGCAAATATTTATATAATTTTTTACAAAAATAAAGTCTTATTTTACCTATGCTTGATGAATACGTTGTATAATGTAAGCTACATAGGCTGGATTCTAGAACACCTACCACACCTAAAATAGCAATTTTCTTGTTGCAATGTTTTCTTTTAGCTAAAATATGATAAAGAATTATAAAATTCGGGCGCGAAAGCAAATATTTATATGATTTTTTACAAAAATAAAGACAGATTTTACCTTTTCTTGATAAATATGTTGCATATTGCAAGCTTCATGGACTGGATTTTAGAATACTACTACACCTGAAATAGCTATTTTTTTGCAATATTTTCTTTTAGCTAAAATACTGTAAGCTACATGGGCTGGATTCTAAAAAACCTACCACACTGTAAATAGCAATTTTCTAGTTGCAATGTTTTCTTTTTGCTAAAATATGATGAAAAATTATAAAATTCGGGCGCGGAAGCAAATATTTATATGATTTTTTACAAAAATAAAGTCAGATTTTACCTGTTCTTCATGAATACGTTGTATATTGTAAGCTACATGGGCTGGATTCTGGAATACCTAACACACTTGAAATAGCAATTTTCTTGTTGCAATTTTTTTCTTTTAGCTAAAATATGATGAAAAATTATAAAATTCGGGCGCGGAAGCAAATATTTATATGATTATTTACAAAAATAAAGTCAGACTTTATCTTTTCTTGATGAATACGTTGTATATTGTAAGCTACGTGGGCTGGATTCTAGAATACCTACAACACTTGAAATAGCAATTTTCTTGTTGCAATGTTTTCTTTTAGCTAATATATGATGAAATATTATAAAATTTGGGAGCGGAGCATATATTCATATAATTTTTTACAAAATTAAAGTCAAATTTTACCTATTCTTGATTAATACGTTGTAGATTGTAAGCTACTTGTGCGGGATTCTAGGTTACCTAGCACACTTGAAATAGCAATTTTCTTGTTGCAATGTTTTCTTTTAGCCAAAATATGATGAAAAATTATAAAATTCGGGTGCGGAAGCAAATATTTATGTGATTATTTACAAAAATAAAGTCAGATTTTACCTTTTTTTGATGAATACGTTGTATATTGTCAGCTACATGGGCTGGATTCTAAAATACCTACCACACTTTAAATAGCAATTTTCTTGTTGCAATGTTTTCTTTTTGCTAAGATATGATGAAAAATTATGAAATTCGGGCGCGGAAGCAAATATTTATATGATTTTTTACAATAATAAAGTCAGATTTTACCTTTTTTTGATGAATATGTTGTATTTTTTAAGCTACATGAACTGGATTCTAGAATACCTAGCGCACTTGAAATAGCAATTTTCTTGTTGCGATGTTTTCTATATGCTAAAATATGATGAAAAATTATAAAATTCGGGCGCGGAAGCAAATATTTATATGATATTTTACATAAAGAAAGTCAGATTTTACCTATTCTTGATGAATTAGTTGTATATTGTAAGCTACATGGGCTGGATTCTAAAATACCTACCACACTTGAAATAGCAATTTTCTTGTTGCAATGTTTTCTTTTAGCTAAAATATGATGAAAAATTATAAAATTCGGGGGCGGAAGCAAATATTTATATGATTTTTTACAAAAATAAAGTCAGATTTTATCTTTTCTTGATGAATACGTTGTATATTGTTAGCTACGTGGGCTGGATTCTAGAATACCTACCACACTTGAAATAGCAATTTTCTTGTTGCAATGTTTTCTTTTAGCTAAAATATGATAAAATATTATAAAATTTGGGAGCGGAAGCAAATATTCATATAATTTTTTTCAAAATTAAAGTCAAATTTTACCTATTCTTGATGAATACGTTGTAGACTGTAAGCTAATTGTGCGGGATTCTAGATTACCTAGCACACTTGAAATAGCAATTTTCTTGTTGCAATGTTTTCTTTTAGCCAAAATATGATGAAAAATTATAAAATTCGGGTGCGGAAGCAAATATTTATAAGATTATTTACAACAATAAAGTCAGATTTTACCTTTTTTTGATGAATACGTTGTATATTGTCAGCTACATGGGCTGGATTCTAAAATACCTACCACACTTTAAATAGCAATTTTCTTGTTGCAATGTTTTCTTTTTGCTAAGATATGATGAAAAATTATAAAATTCGGGCGCGGAAGCAAATATTTATATGATTTTTTACAATAATAAAGTCAGATTTTACCTTTTTTTGATGAATATGTTGAATATTTTAAGCTACATGGGCTGGATTCTAGAATAACTAGCACACTTGCAATAGCAATTTTCTTGTTGCGATGTTTTCTTTTTGCTAAAATATGATGAAAAATTATAAAATTCGGGCGCAGAAGCAAATACTTATATGATATTTTACATAAATAAAGTCAGATTTTACCTATTCTTGATGAATTCGTTGTATATTGTAAGCTACATGGGCTGGATTCTAAAATACCTACCACACCTTAAATAGCAATTTTCTTGTTGCAATGTTTTCTTTTTGCTAAAATATGATGAAAAATTATAAAATTCGGGCGAGGAAACAAATATTTATATGATTTTTTACAATAATAAAGTCAGATTTTACCTTTTCTTGATGAATACGTTGTATATTGTAAGCTACATGGGCTGGATTCTAGAATACCTACCACACTTGAAATAGCAATTTTCTTGTTGCAATGTTTTCTTTTAGCTAAAATATGATAAAGAATTATAAAATTCGGGCGCGGAAGCAAATATTTATATGATTTTTTACAAAAATAAAGTCAGATTTTACCTATTCGCGATGAATACGTTGTATATTGTAAGCTACATGGGCTGGATTCCAGATTACATAGCACACTTGAAATAGCAATTTTCTTGTTGCTATGTTTTCTGTTAGCTCAAATATGATGAAATATTAAAAAATTCGGGGGCGGAAGCAAATATTTATATAATTTTTTACATAAATAAAGTCAAATTTTACCTATTCTTAATGAATACGTTGTAGATTGTAAGCTACTTGGTCGGGATTCTAGATTACCTAGCAAACTTGAAATAGCAATTTTCTTGTTGCAATGTTTTCGTTTAGTTAAAATATGATGAAGAATTATAAAATTTGGAAGCGGAAGCAAATATTTATATGATTTTTTACAAAAATAAAATCAGATTTTACCTATTCTTGATGAATACGTTTTATATTGTAAGCTACAAGGGCAGGATTCTAGAATACCTACTACTCTTAAAATAGGAATTTTCTTGTTGCAATGTTTTCTTTTAGCTAAAATATGATAAAGAATTATAAAATTCGGGCGCGGAAGCAAATATTTCTATGATTTTTTACAAAAATAAAGTCAGATTTTACCTGTTATTCATGAATAAGTTGTATATTGCAAGCTACATGAGCTGGATTCAACAATACCTACCACACTTGAAATAGCAATTTTCTTGTTGCAATGTTTTCTTTTAGCTAAAATGTGATGAAGAATTATAAAATTCGGCGCGAAAGCAAATATTTATATGATTTTTTACAAAAATAAAGTCAGATTTTACCTATTCTTGATGAATACGTTGTATATTGTAAGCTACATGTGCTGGATTCTAGAATGCCTAACACACTTGAAATAGCAATTTTCTTGTTGCTATGTTTCCTTTTCGCTAAAATATGATGAAGAATTATAAAATTCGGGAGCGGAAACCAATATTTATATGATTTTTTACAAAAATAAAGTCAGATTTTACCTATTCTTAATAAATACGTTTTATATTGTAAGCTACATGAGCTGGATTCTAGAATACCTACCACACTTGAAATAGCAATTTTCTTGTTGCAATGTTTTCTTTTAGCTAAAATATGATGAAAAATTATAAAATTTGGGCGCGGAAGCAAATATTTATATGATTTTTTACAAAAATAAAGTCAGATTTTACCTATTCTTGATAAATACGTAGTATATTGTAAGCTACATAGGCTGGATTCTAGAATACCTACAACACTTGAAATAGCAATTGTCTTGTTGCAATGATTTCTTTTAGCTAAATTATGATGAAAAATTTTAAAATTCCGGCGCGAAAGCAAATATTTATATGATTTTTTACAAAAATAAATTCAGGTTTTACCTTTTCTTGATAAATACGTTGTATATTGTAAGCTACATGGGCTGGATTCTAGATTACCTACCACACTTGAAATAGCAATTTTCTTATTTCAATGTTTTCTTTTAGCTAAAATATGATAAAGAATTGTAAAATACGGGCGCGGGTGCAAATATTTATATGATTTTTTACAAAAATAATGTCAGATTTTACCTATTTTTGATGAATACGTTGTAAATTGTATGCTATTTGGACGGGATTCTAGAATACCTACCGTGCTTGAAATAGCAATTTTCTTATCGCAATGTTCTCTTTTAGCTAAAATATGATGAAGAATTATAAAATTCAGGCGCGGAAGCAAATATTTATATGATTTTTTTACAATAATAAAGTCAGATTTTACCTATTCTTGATTAAAACGTTGTATATTGTAAGCTACATGGGCTGGATTCTAGATTAAATACCACACTTGGAAGAGCAATTTTCTTGTTTCAATGTTTTCTTTTAGCTTAAATACTAGCGAATGCTCAACTACGCTGAGCTTTCCCTAGGCCTCCGGCGTCCGTGAAATATTATCATTTGATAGATAATTTCATTTCTCCAAGACAGGTCTTGTCGAATGCTTTCATTTAGTACCAAACAAGGTTTACTTCCGCCTACTAATTGTAAAAAACAAATGCAGATCAACTTGGCATTTTTTTTGTCATTTCTGCAAATTAGCCCTCAAAAAGTCATTTAATTTGAGACCAAACTCGATATACCTTTGAGAAATTTTTCAAATAAACAAAAGCGGGTCAACATGAACCATTTTTGTCAATTTTGCATGTCAGCTCTCATCGATACCTTTCATTTTATACCAATCACGATATAATTCTGACAACTTTTTACATAAAACAAAAGCCGTTCGTCATGGAACATTTTTGACATTTCTGCTCGCCAGCCCTCATCGAGTCCTTTCATTTGACTCCAAGCACGATATACTTCTTATAACTTTTTACAGAAAACAAAAGCCGATCAACGTAATCGTTTTCGTCATTTCTGCACGCGAGCCCTTAGTAAGACCTTTCATTTGAGACCAAACATCATATACTTTGTACAACTTTTTTCCAAAAACAAAAGCCGATCGACATAGATAATTTTTGTAAATTCTGCATGCGAACCCTCGCCGAGACTTTTCATTCGATACCAAACACAACATATTTCGGACAACTTTTTGCAAAAAACAAAAACCAATTGGCATAGGTCATTTTTGTCAATTCTGCTCGTCAGTCCTCATCGAAAAATTTCTTTTAATACCATACACGAGATACTTCTGACAACTTTCTACAAAAAACAAAAGCCGATCGACATGGAACATTTTTGTCAATTTTACATGTCAGCCCTTAACGAGACCTTTCATTAGATACCAAACACGACATACGTCTATTAACTTTTTGCATAAAACAAAAGCCGATTAACATGAATTTTTTTTTTTGCACAGGAGCCCTCACCAAGACTTTTCATTCGATACCAAACACAACATATTTCTGACAATATTTTGCAAAAAACGAATTGTAACTACGTTTGAGACCAAACTCGACATAATTTTGAGAAATTCTTACAGAAAACAAAAACCGAAAGAATGCAACATTTTTGTCAACCCTGAACGCCAGAGACCTTTCATTCGAGACCAAACTCGACATACTTCTAAAAACTTTTTGCAAAAAATAAAAGCCGATCATTATTAACCCTTTTTATTAATTCTGCACACCAGCCCTTATCGAAACCTTTCATTTGATACCAAACACCAAATACTTTTGACAACTTTTTGCAAAAAACAAAAACCGATCGACATAGCACATTTTTGTCAATTCTGCACGCTAGCCCTCAACGAAACCTTTCATTTGAGATCAAACACCACACACTTCTGACAACATTTTGCAAAAAACAAAAGGCGATTGCCATGGCACATTTTTGTCAACTTTGCACGTTAGCCCTCAACGAGACTTTTCATTTGAGACCAAACTCGACATACCTTTGAGAACTTTTTGCAGAAAACAAAAGCCGATCGGAATGGAACATTTTTGTCAATTCTGCTTGCTAGCCTTCAACGAAACCTTTCATTTGATACCAAACACGACATACTTCTGACAACTTTTTGCATAAAACAAAAGCCGATCGACATGGAACATTTTTGTCAATTCTGCACGCTAGCCCTCAACGAGACCTTTCATTTGAGACCAAACTCGACATACCTTTAAGAAATTTTTGCAAAAAACAAAAGCCGATCAACTTTGACCTTTATTGTTCATTCTACACGCCAGCCCTTATCGAGCCCTTTCATTTGATACTAAACACCACATACTTCTCACAACTTTTTCCAAACAACATTTTTCTGACAACATTTTCCAAAAAACAAATTCTAATTTAAGTAGAACATTTTTGTCATTCGTTTCCTTAAAACCCAAAGACAACCTACTTCTAACAACTTTTTCCGAAAAACAAATGCAGATCGACATGACACATTTTTTTGTCATTTCAAAACCGGCCATTGCGGTTTTCTTTCTTTTGATATCAAACACAGCAAAGTGTTCCATTTAATTAGGTACATTTGATTTTGATTTAGTTACTTCATAATTTGGCAACACTGTTTGTATTAAAAAATAGTAGTTAATTTTTAAGTTTATAAATTAATATTGCCAACCCTAATACAACTGCCACCGTTGTCAGTAAAGTTAGGTTAGGAATATTTGGTTTTCATTTAGTTACTTAATCACACATTTGGCAACATTGACTTTTGACAATGGAAACGTCAAAATTATTATTATTTAAATACGTTATGTTTTAAACTTAAATTAGTTGTAACACCTTTGCTCAAGACTATTATACATGATACTGTATTTACTTCTTTAATATCAATGTTCTATAAAAAGTTATAATCGTTTAAAGTTCATAGACAGATTGTCAAAAGTGACAGATGACCTCGTGACTCTTCTTAAATTTAGACATGGCTACTAGAATCCATTGTTTCAAGCTATTAATTTTGCACAGTTTTTATTTTTTTACACAAGAACCACTCACAGTAAAAATATGAGACCCCCAAAAGGCACAAATACACATTATTCCCTGCAATCTAAAAATTTGCAACAATCCCTTTCATGGTTCAGGCAGTTAGGCTTGTGACAAAATTTGGCGATCGTCATGATGAAAATAAATAAACATCACGGACACATGCCTTTTAGTATATAGGATGATGAAGAATTATAAAATTCGGGTGCGGAAGCAGATATTTATATGATTTTTTACAAAAATAAAGTCTGCTTTTACACATTCTTGATCATTACGTTGTATATTGTAAACTACATTCGCTGGGTTCTAGAATACCTACCACATTTGAAATAGCAATTTTCTTGTTGCAATTCTTTCTTTTAGCTAAAATATGTTTAAAAATTATAAAATTCAGGCGCGGAAGCAAATATTTATATGATTTTTTACAAAAAGAAAGTCAGATTTTACCTTTTCTTGATGAATACATTGTATATTGTAAGCTACATGGGCTGTATTCTAGAATACCTGCCACACTTGAAATAGCAATTTTTTTGTTGCAATGTCTTCTTTTAGCTAAAATATGATGAAGAATTTTTAAATTCGGGCGCTGAATCAAATATTTATATAATTTTTTATAAAAATAAAGTTAGATTTTACCAATTCTCGAAATGGTTATTTTTGTTAAAACATTCATATTCATGCTTTAGGATCTATACCATGGATAATTTTAGCATTGGACATGGAAAAGTGACAAGATCGTGATACCAATCAGATAATAAACAATCAATTTTCGGGTGTCATTTTAATGAATACGTTGTATATTGTAAGCTACATGGGCTGGATTCTAGAATACTTACCACACTTGAAATAGCAATTTTCTTATTGCAATGTTTTCTTTTAGCTAAAATATTATGAAGAATTATAAAATTCGGGCGCGGAAGCAAATATTTATATGACTTTTTACAAAAATAAAGTCAGATTTTATCTATCCTTGATGAATACGTTGTATATTGTAAGCTACGTGGGCTGGATTCTAGAATACCTACCACACTTGAAATAGCAATTTTCTTGTTGAAATATTTTCTTTTAGCTGATATATGGTAAAAAATTATAAAATTCTGGCGCGGAAGCAAATATTTATTTGATTTTTTACAAAAAGAAAGTCAGATTTTACCTATTCTTGATATGGATATTTTGTTAAAACATTCATATTCATGCCTTAGGATCTGTACTATGAATGGTTTTAAGCATTGGACATGCAAAATTGACCAAAACGTAGTACCAATCAGATGATAAACATTAAATTTTCGGGTGTCATTTTAATGAATACGTTGTATATTGTAAGCTACATGGACTGGATTCTTGAATTCCTACCACAATTGAAATAGCAATTATCTTGTTGCAATGCTTTTTTTAGCTAAAATATGATGAGTGTTTGGGTTTTCTAAGAGTGCAAGCAAGTAAATGTCAAAGTCACTGACTGCGACGATTCATTGTATTGTATTTGTATTTAATATCAAGTGTTCTTATATTGTTCTTTTGTAAATTTATTTTTTTGTAATCAGAGCTCTCTGAAAAAGCAAAGCGATTGATGCAACAATTAAAAATAATTTGTTCTGCTTAACGATAAACATTTTTATATAAACAAGAGTCGGTTACGAACCTCACTAGTGTTCAGACGTGTATTTGTAATTTCCGTGTTTTTTTTTTCTCTTGATATTCAAAGTTTGTTTAATTTTTGCATCTCAGCTTTTCAAAACGTGCATTAATTAAAAATTTTATCATCGACAATTTGTGTTTCATTTGAGTACTGGGAAAAACATTACCTTTCAGTGCCTTGAATCGAGCTTGAACAGTTTGTGCATTCAAGACAGTCTTGACCCGACGCTGGTCAAGACATCAGCAGTTGTAGTATCTTTCTCCAGTATTATTGCACTTTGCAATAGGTGCAATTCATCGTTGTGAATGCAAAACACCTGAACTTCACCATAACCGCTCCAGGGGCTCAGACGGGGTCCACCATTTGTCACTTTTTGAGGACGCAGTTGGCGTCAGCCTTCGTCGTCGCTTCAAGGTTGCAGCATCAGTTGAAGACTCCATTTAGCATCAGCCGCCAGCAGCCTGAAGATTTCATTTGGTGTCAGCCATTCATCGCTTCTAGATCTTCCAGACGCCAGTCATTTCCGGATCTTCTAGAACTTCCAGACGTCAGCACAGCTGGCACATAATAATAATAATAATAATAATAATAATAATAATAGACTTTATTGACATAAGTCAATGGCGGGGTTCAGCCAAAGGCTGCTTCTCAACCCAACCACAATATACATTATACAAATAAATAAAAATGAACGCCGAGATTATAATAATATACAAATATAACGATACATAGAAAAAAAAAGAACAATAAGAAATAATGTTGAATAAACAATATTTTTAACTACTAATCATTGAAGTTAAGCTTTGCAAATGATATCACAGGAGAATACTTAAATTATTCATGCAAATATAAATTTTCACATTTCCTTCAAATGGTATTTAAAAGAATTTACAGAGAGAGAATTCATACTGTCTGATAAAGTGTTGTATAATGTAGGGGCCAAATAGGAGAATGAGCACTTAAATTTTTGTTTTTTAGACAATGGCACAATATATAAATTCCTAATACGTAAACTATAATTATAAAATTTTGGAACGAGTTTATCATACAGATAACGAGGTGTTCTAGTGTTTCAAATTTTATGAATTAATATTAATCACATTTTTTCCATGCGAGTTTCAATATTATTCATTTTAGCTAACCTTCTATAGTTTGAAATATGATGAAATTTACGCACATTATAAACAAATCGTAAACATGAATTTTGAAAAACTTGAATTCTGTGCTTATCAGCTTGAGTTAAGTTAGGTACATACACACATGCACAATAGTCGAATAATGGAAGAACAAGTGAATTAATTAAACGTAGTTTTATATCAGAGGTTAAGATGGAACGAAACTGATACAGGTGCTTTAATTTTATCACTGCTGCCTTCATTTTCGCCTGTAAATGATACTTGCTTAACAAGAACCTTTCCTGTCCTTTCCGGATTATCCTGTCTTCCTGTAAGGTCAGTGGCTTCATTCTATTTGTTTGCACTCCCAACAAACGTTATTTAAAATTAAATATACAGTCCACCTGCAAAATATTCTTACATAAACATTTTTTTGGTCCTTCGAGCCGGATAACCACGGCAATATATATTGATTTTTTCTTTGCATTGTCATTATTATTAAATAATCATGAGTAGAAAAGCAGAAAGAAAGTTAAAAGCGAAACTAAAATCAGCTCAGGCTTTAACTAAAAGCCTTGAGACTAAAATTTCATATTTGTCGGATTTAGCAAGTAAATGTGCTACTGATACCTCGTTACATGAACTTTTTCTAAATCAAACCAAGGACATTGTCTTTCTTCGAAAGAAATTTGAAGACGCTGCAACTCAATCTAATGAGACCGCGTTAGAATTGGATGAGGAGTTTGAACCTAATTACGATATATTAATGTCGGTATATTCAAATTGTACATTGATCAATCGCATGCGAAGCAGTATCATGCCTGAAGTTGATGTTGCTAACGAAAGTAACAGTAATGTTATTAGTAATAAAAATAATACTGCTAGTCAATCAGTAAATATCAAACTGCCTCCCATTGAGTTGCCATCGTTTGACGGAAAATCGGAAAGGTGGCCATTGTTTTATCAATCTTTTAAAGCAAACGTACATGAAAATAAAGCTCTCACAAAAGAGCAGCGGATTAGCTACCTCATAGGCAAGCTCACGGGTAATGCCTTAGAGATCACGGGGGGGATATTGCCTACACCCGAAAATTATGATATCATTTGGAATAGCTTGGTAAAGCAATACCAAGACAATAGAACAATGGCTAAGCAATATGTAGATAACAATTTTAACATAAAATGTAATACAAAAAATTCAACTAATTTGACAACGTATGTCAATAAATTTTCTGCCTCTGTAGAGGCTCTTAAACAACTTGAAATCCCAGATATTCTGGATTTTGTATTGTTAAACTGTGCAACCAAAAAAGTGGATCCAGAAATAGTAAATTTGTTTGATACTATATTCCGTGAAACGGAATTTCCTTCTTGTAAAACATTCTTAGAATTTGTCAGAGATCAAGCAAAGATCTTTGAACGGTCTTCATCTGCAAAAGGCTTTTCAAAAATATCTAATAATACACGTACATTCTTGGCGGCAAATGAAAAACCGAAACAAAAAAAATCTCGCATTTTATGTAAGGATATGGATCATTCTAACCTATATTTTTGTAAAAATTTTTGTAAAATGTCAGTTCAAGACAGATATAACTTTATAAAATCTAAAAATATATGCTATAATTGCTTATCCATTGGTCATAGTGTAAAAGATTGTACTTCGCGATATAAATGTCGAGAATGTCAAAATAAGCATCATACTCTTTTACATTTTTCGTTTCCTGATAAACCTCCAGCAAATAAAATGGAGTTGGGAAAGGTGGAAACTTCATCTTCTACATGTCACATATCCACAAACAACAATTATGTTTTATTGTCTACTGCACAAGTTCACGTAACTGACATAAACAATAAAAAATCAATAATTAGATGTTTACTAGACAACGGTTCGCAAAACAATCTAATAACTAAAAATTGTTGTGACAAATTAAAATTGTCAATTATTCCTCTTGAAAATTCAAAAATTCAAGGGATTGGAATGTCATGTCGTTCTGTTTATGGATATGTAAACGTGAAAATTGAATCTAGGGTTTCTCCGCATAAATATAATTTAACAGCATTAGTAATTGACTGCATAACAGACAAGTTACCTTCATATAAGTTAAATGATTTGGAATTTCAACATTTAAATAATATTCGTTTAGCAGATAATTCCTGGAACGTTCCAGGAAAAATAGATGTAATACTGGGAGCTCAAATATATCCTTCTTTAATATTGTCAAAACGATTCGGGAAAGCACCAGTAGCCTATGAAACGACTTTAGGTTATGTATTGATGGGAGAAATTAAAAATAAAATCAGACCTTTTAAATCATTTTCATCATTTTCTGCCTTTGCTCAAAATGATTTAATATCATGTTTGCACAGATTTTGGGAACTAGAAGAGGTTCCATGCCATTCAATAAAAAGCCCTGAAAATGATGAATGTGAAAGAATATTTGTAAATAGCTGACATAAAGCAAATGTACTTACAAATTGTAGTTTCAGAACATCACAGAAAATATCAGAAAATTCTTTATAGATTTGATTCTTCTGAACCTATTAAAGTTTTTCAATTTAGTCGTGTTTGCTTTGGAATGAAATCTAGTCCTTATTTGGCTATGAGAACTATTCATCAATTAGCTGATGATGAAAATCAAAAATTTCCAACTGTAACTAACTTAATAAAAACAGAGATGTACATGGATGACTTAGTTTTTTCTGTGCAAAATGTTTCTATAGCTAAGAATATAATTCAAGATTCAGTCGATTTAATGTACGCGGGAAAATTTGAATTGTTAAAATGGACTAGTAACAATATGTCACTTATTGATAGCTTACCAGTTTCGCATAAATCACATATTGATTTATCAAAGGGAGAAAATTTAAAAATTTTAGGAATATCTTGGTCTCCTAACACTGACACATTCACTTTTCACATGTCAAAAGTTGACATTTCACATTGTACGAAAAGAATTATATTATCCACCATTGCAAAATTATTCGATGTGCTTGGGTTAGTGTCACCTGTCATATTGTATGCCAAATTATTGATAAAAGAATTATGGCAGGCTGGGATTGATTGGGACGATGAACCACCTAATAATGTAACCTCAAAATTTTTCAATCTTATGTCTGAATTTAGCTGTTTAAAACAATTATCTATTCCTCGATACATAGGCATTTCAGAGAATTGTAAAGTAAATCTGGTTGCCTTCTGCGATGCCAGTACAGTGGCCTATGGCTGCGCCATCTATCTTCAGACAATAAAGTTAAATACCGTCACGGTTACATTATTATGTTCGAAATCTAAAGTTGCTCCTATGAAAATTATCACTTTAGCCAGGCTTGAGTTGTGTGCCACTCTTCTAATGGCAAAACTTGTGAGACATGTCAGTGAATATATAAAGAAAAAATATCCTATTGAGAAAATATATGCATTTTCTGATTCTATGATTGCTTTATCTTGGATAAAATCGTCGCCACATAAATGGACAACGTTTATAAGTAATAGAATTGCACAAATACACGAAAATTTAGATCCAAGTTGCTTTTTTCATGTCACAGGAAAGGAAAATCCAAGCGATTTAATATCTAGAGGAGCTCTTCCATCTCAATTAGTAAATTGTTCTTTATGGTGGGAGGGTCCTAATTGGTTAAAATTAACTTCTGATCATTGGCCTATTCATCAGTTGAATACTTTGTCAACTGATCAATTACCAGAAGTAGCTTCAAAAATAAAAAAAAACATTTATTGCTGTTACTAATCAACATTTTGTACACTTTGGCTCAGAATGTATCTTCTTGGTCTAAGTTGTTAAGAACAGTATGTTACATTTTAAAGTTTGCAAGAAAATTGCATTTCAAAATTCACATATCTGCATCAGATTTAAGAATAGCAGAAATGTTTATAATAAAGACTTTACAATTAATATATTTTTATGAAATTATAGATTCCTTACGAACCGAAAATGGTCATTTAATAAAAAATAAACAAATATTGTGCCTTGATCCATTTCTAGATGAAAATGGAATTGTAAGAGTTGGTGGCAGATTATCTAATGCATTATTACCATTTGAAGTTAAATATTCCATTTTGTTACCAAAATCAGATCATATAATCAAACTAATTATAGAATATTATCATATTTCTAATTGTCATGCGGGAACCGATTTATTACTAGCAATAATTCGTCAAAAATATTGGATTATTGCTGGTAGAAGTGCAATTAAAAGAAAGATACATAACTGTAATAAATGTTTTAAGGTAAAACCAACCAATGCACAACCTAAAATGGGAGATTTACCGGATTATCGCGTAACTGCATCAAAACCTTTTGTTTATACTGGCGTTGATTATGCAGGCCCAATTCGATTTATAAAATCAAGAGGCAAGGGTCAACATGCCAGGAAAGCATATATATGTATTTTCATTTGTTTAAATATAAAGGCTGTCCATATTGAGTTAGTTGCAGACTTAACGGTAGATTCATTTATTAACGCTTTTAAAAGATTTGTTTCACGAAGAGGTCCCGTTTCACATTTATATTCGGATAATAGTACTACATTTATAGGGGCGCGAAACAAATTTAATGAAATTTATAAATTTGTACAGTCAACTGATTTTCATAAAACTCTAGCCAACGAATTAGCTATAAAAGGATTAGAATGGAAAACCATTCCTACATATGGTAGTCATTTTGGCGGATTATGGGAATCAGCTATAAAAAGCTGTAAAAAACATTTATTTCGAGTGATAGGAAAACAAATGTTGAGCTATGAAGAGCTAATAACATTGTTAACACAAATAGAATCTGTTCTAAACTCTCGTCCTTTATGTTCTCTAGGGGCAGAGCCTAGCCTTCAGGTGCTAACTCCAGCCGTTTTCTACATCAAACTCCTTTAAAACAATTACCTATTGCTGAATTACCTAAAACAAAAATCACATTGACCCATCGTAAATATTTATTAGATACACTTATAAAATCTTACTGGGAACGCTGGCAACTAGAATATTTAACTTCTTTACAAGCACGCCAAAAATGGCTAACTTCAAGTAACTTAATAAAAACCGGACAAATTGTTATAATCAAAGAAAATCGATTGCCACCATTAGAATGGCGATTAGGCGTCATTACAAAATTATATTTTGGAAATGACAATGTCGCTCGTGTTGCACTGATTAAAACAGAAAAGGGAGAAGTCAAACGCCCAATTAACAAATTATGTCCATTGCCAACGCAGTAGACATTTTAATTGTCACTTTGACTCAAACGTCACTTTGACAGAGCTGTCACGTTGGCACAAAATATCATTTATTTTTTGTTTGACAAAAGTCATTTGTTTGATTAGTTTCACTTGTCAACTTTCGCTCAATTTCTTTGCCAAGTTGATAATTTGTTTCTTTTAATTTCTTTAATTTTTATTTTTCTCTTAACACT
This sequence comes from Stenolophus ochropezus, assembly GCA_035578165.1. NCBI lineage: Eukaryota > Metazoa > Arthropoda > Insecta > Coleoptera > Carabidae > Stenolophus > Stenolophus ochropezus. Next base: position 689,392 of record JAQOWZ010000051.1, on the reverse strand, counting down.
TGTTGATTGCAATGCATTGTCTGCGACGATTGTATGTATATGAGGGTTTTTTTTAAGCGTTTTGCCGCTTTTTGTCAACGCGACCTAGAAGATCTATTGTGACAGCCCTTACTTAGTTTTCCGGAAGTAGATCCAGATTTTTGGTGAAGCCGATTAGGCCTCAAGTACCTGAAGTACTTGTTTCGTGACATGTTTTACTTGCATTTTAGTGATGCAGGTTGTCAGCCTACAGTCTCTGCAAGGCCAGCACACACCGAGCCGTTGTGCGGCAACCCATCCAATTGGACAGGGCGGGCTATGTTGCTTATCTACACGATCAGACAAGACACGCCACGACCACACAACCGTACTGGCTGACTGTCTGCGACGATTCATTGTATTGTATTTGTATTTAATATCAAGTTTTCTTATATTGTTCTTTTGTAAATTTATTTTTTTGTAATCAGAGTTATCTGAAAAAGCAAAGCGATTGATGCAACAATTAAAAATAATTTGTTCTCCTTAACGATAAACATTTTTATATAAACAAGAGTCGGTTACGAACCTCACTAGTGTTCAGACGTGTATTTGTAATTTCCGTGTTTTTTTTTCTTTTGATATTCAAAGTTTGTTTAATTTTTGCATCTCAGCTTTTCAAAACGTGCATTAATTAAAAAATAATCATCGACAATTTGTGTTTTATTTGAGTACTGGGGAAAACATTACCTTTCAGTGCCTTGAATCGAGCTTGAACAGTTTGTGCATTCAAGACAGTCTTGACCCGACGCTGGTCAAGACATCAGCAGTTGTAGTATCATTCTCCAGTATTATTGCACCTTGCAATAAGTGAAATTCATCGTTGTGAATGCAAAACACCTGAACTTCACCATAACCGCTCCAGGGGCTCAGCAGGGGCCCACCATTTGTCACTTATCTGAGGACGCAGTTGGCGTCAGCCTTCGTCGTCGCTTCAAGGTTGCAGCATCAGTTGAAGACTCCATTCAGTATCAGCCGCCAGCAGCCTGAAGATTTCATTTGGTGTCAGCCATTCATCGCTTCTAGATCTTCCAGACGCCAGTCATTTCCGGATCTTCTAGAACTTCCAGACGCCAGCACAGCTGGCACATGAACCTTTCCTGTCCTTTCCGGATTATCCTGTCTTCCTGTAAGATCAGTGGCTTCATTCTATTTGTTTGCACTCCCAACAAACGTTATTTAAAATTAAATATACAGTCCACCTGCAAAATATTCTTACAATGAGAAATTTTAAAATTTGGGGGCGGAAGCAAATATTTATATGGTTTTTTACAAAAATAAAGTCAGATTTTACCTATTCTTGATGAATACCTTGTATATTGTAAGCTACATAGGTTGGATTCTAGATTACCTATTGCACTTGAAATAGCAATTTTCTTGTTGCAATGTTTTCCTTTACATAAAATATGATTAATATTTATAAAATTCGGGCGCGGAAGCAAATATTTATATGATATTTTACAAAAATAAAGTCAGATTTTACCTATTCTTGAAACGGATATTTTTGTTAAAACATTCATATTCATTCTTTAGGATCTATACTATGGATGGATTTAAGCATTAGACATGCAAAAGTGACCAGAACGTGGTACCAATCAGATAATTAACAATCAATTTTCGGGTGTCATTTTAATGAATACCTTGTATATTGTAAGCTACATGGGCTGGATTCTAGAATACCTACCACACTTGAAATAGCAGTTTTCTTGTTGCAATGTTTTCTTTTAGCTAAAATATTGATGAAGAATTATAAAATTCGAGCGCGGTAGCAAAAATTTTACCTATTCTTGATGAATACGTTGTATATTGTAAGCTACATGGGCTGGATTCTAGAATACCTACCACAATTGAAAGAGAAATTTTCTTGTTGCAATGTTTCTTTTTAGCTAAAATATGATGAAGAATTACAAAATTCGTTCGCGGAAACAAATATTTATATGATATTTTACAAACATAAAGTCAGATTTTACATATTCTTGAAATGGATATTTTTGTTAAAACATTCATATTTATGCTTTAGGATCTATACTATGGATGGTATTAAGCATTGGACTTGCAAAAGTGTTCAAAACGTGGTACCAACCAGATAATAAACATTCACTTTTCGGGTGTCATTTTAATGAATACGTTGTATATTGTAAGCTACATGGGCTGGATTCTAGAATACATACCACACTTGAAATAGCTATTTTCTACTTGCAATGTATTCTTTTAGCTAAAATATGATGAGGAATTATAAAATTCGGGCGAGGAAGAAATGTTTATATGATTTTTTACAAAAATAAAGTCAGATTTTACCTATTCTTGATGAATGCGTTGTATATTTTAAGCTACATAAGCTGGATTCTAGAATACCTACCACACTTGAAATAGCAATTTTCTTGTTGCAATGTTTTCTTATAGCTAAATATGATAGAGAATTATAAAATTCGGGCGCGGAAACAAATGTTTATATGGTTTTTTACGAAAATAAATTCAGATTTTACCTATTCTTGAAGAATACGTTGTATATTGTAAGCTACATGTGCTGGATTCTAGAATATCTACAACACTTGAAATAGCAATTTTCTTGTAGCAGTGTTTTCTTTTAGCTAAAATACTTTAAAGAATTATAAAATTCGGGCGCGGAAGCAAATATTTATGATTTTTTACAAAAATAAAGTCAGATTTTACTTATTCTTGAAATGGATATTTTTGTTAAAACATTCATATTCATACTTTACGATCTATACTAAGTATAATTTTAGCATTGGACTTGAAAAGTGACCAAAATGTGGTACCAATCAGATAATAAACATTAAATTTTCGTGCGCGGAAGCAAATTTTTATATGATTTTTTACAAAAATAATATCAGATTTTACCTATTATTGATGAATACGTTGTACATTGTAAGCTACATGGGCTGGATTCTAGAATAGCTACCACACTTGAAATAGCAATTTTCTTATTGCAATGTTTTATTTTAGCTAAAATTTGATGAAGAATTATAAAATTCGGGCGCGGAAGCAAATATTTATATGATTTTTACAAAAATAAAGTCAGATTTTACATATTCTTGAAACGGATATTTTTGTTAAAACATTCATATTCATGCTTTAGGATCTATACTATGGATAGTTTTAATCATTGGACATGCAAAAGTGACCAAAACGTGGTACCAATCAGATAATAAAAATTTATTTTTCGGTTGTCATTTTAATAAATACGTTGTATATTTTAAGCTACATGGGCTGGATTCTAGAATACCTACCAGACTTAAAATAGCAATTTTCTTGTTGCAATATTGTCTTTTAGCTAAAATATTGATGAAGAATTATAAAACTCGGGCGCAGTAGCAAATATTTATATGACTTTTTACAAAAATAAAGTCAGATTTTACCTATTATTGATGAATACGTTGTATATTGTAAGCTACATGGGCTGGATTCTAGAATAGCTACCACACTTGAAATAGCAATTTTCTTATTGCAATGTTTTATTTTAGCTAAAATTTAATGAAGAATTATAAAATTCGGGCGCGGAAGCAAATATTTATATGATTTTTTACAAAAATAAAGTCAGATTTTACTTATTCTTGAAATGGATATTTTTGTTAAAACATTCATATTCATGCTTTAGGATCTATACTATGGATGGTTTTAATCATTGGACATGCAAAAGTGACTAAAACGTGGTACCAATCAGATAATAAAAAATTATTTTTCGGTTGTCATTTTAATAAATACGTTGTATATTTTAAGCTACATGGGCTGGATTCTAGAATACCTACCAGACTTAAAATAGCAATTTTCTTGTTGCAATGTTTTCTTTTAGCTAAAATATAATAAAGAATTATAAAATTCGGGCGCGGAAGCAAATATTTATATGATTTTCTACAAAAATAAAGTCAGATTTTACCTATTCTAGATGTATAAGTTGTATATTGTAAGCTACATGGGCTGGATTCTAGAATACCTACCACACTTGAAATAGCAATTTTCTTGTTGCAATGTTTTCTTTTAGCTAAAATATGATAAAGAATCATGAAATTTGGGCGCGGAAGCAAATATTTATATGATTTTTTACAAAAATAAAGTCAGAATTGACCTATTCTTAAAATGGATATTTTTGTTAAAACATTCATATTCATGCCTTAGGATCTATACTATGCATGATTTTAAGCATTTGACATGCAAATGTGACCAAAACGTGGTACCAATCAGATAATAAACATTCAATTGTCGGGTGACATTTTAATGAATACGTTGTATATTGTGAGCCACATGGGCTAAATTCTAGAATATCTACCACACTTGAATAAGCAATTTTCATGTTGCAAAGATTTCTTTTAGCTAAAGTATGATAAAGAATTATAAAATTCGTGCGAGGAAGCTAATATTTATATGATTTTTTCCAAAAATAAAGTCAGATTTTACCTATTCTTGAAATGGATATTTTTGTTAAAACATTTAAATTTATAATTCAGGATCTATCCTCTGGATAATTTTAGCATTGGACATGCAAAAGTGACCAAAACGTGGTACCAATCAAATAATAAACATTTAATTTTCGGGTGCCATTTTAATGAATACGTTGTATACTCGGAGTAAATAATATATGGAGGGAGCGCACGCGTGAAACTGTGAAGCCAAGCGGGGTTTGTGTGACAGCTGTGGCAGCCATATTGCTTGGGGCATCAGTAACATTGTAGCTTATGTGAAAATTGTTTTTTGTGAGAGTTATTTAAATTGTATTTTGGTGTGACAAATTTATAATCTGTTTTTATTAAAATATACACTACAGTGTATAAATAAACTACATTTTCATCTCATAAAAATCAAGTGCCTTCAACTTATCTACAGCAGAACGTTGTTAATCAAGGTTAGAAAGATATTTTTCTAAATGAATTGCATTATTATTATAATTTGATTATTATTTTAGATCAAAATGCCTACTTGCGTTGCATTTGGGTGCAATAATCGGAGTTCTGCAAAATCGGCATTGCAGAAGTCAAAGGAACATGAAATGAAAATTACTTTTCATAGGTATGCAACAGCAACATACTACATATTTGAAATATATTGAATGGATTTAAGTTATTTTAATTTTCAGATTTCCTAGAGACCCAGATAGGCGGGCAGCATGGGTAAAAGCTGTTCGAAGAGTTGGCTGGGAACCTACAAACACAAGTGTATTATGTTCTGTGCACTTCGCTAGTGATTGTTTCGATAGAACATCATTAGCAGTTATTCGATTAAGAGAAACTGCTATTCCAACAATTTTTTCATCATTTCCGTCTTATTTACAACAGGTATTTAATATATAAAATATGAATTTACCCATTCTGTAAAATAATATATTTCTAATAATTATACATTATTTATAGAAACAGAAACGACCTCGAAAACCACCGAGTGAAAGAGTATTTTCCGGAATAACTCCAATTTCATTACAAGAAGAACCTTCAAATATTTCAGAAGAAATAAATATTCCAAGTACTTCAACAACAATTGATGAGGTGCCAGATTCAAGTAGCGGCGAAAAACTTACCATTAATAAAAGTGTGAGAAGTATGATGTCAAGAACAACATCATTTTCGCCCTTACGCAGATCACATCGTCAATTATCACCCATGAAAGCTGCTCTTCAACAAAAAATGCAAATGATGAAACTAAAATACCAACAACAAATAAAATTGCTCCGGCAAACTAGACGACGACAAAAGAAACGAATAGCTACATTAACCAATGTGTTGAAGACATTAAGAAATAAACAATATTTGCAAGAGGAACAGATTCAAGTTTTAAGTAATATTTCTGGTACAAATTCAGAAATTTTGAAGCGACAAATTGGTAAAAAAACTCGAATGTATAGTCCTGAACTACGAAAATTTTCCGTAACTCTCCATTATTATTCTCCAACAGCATATAATTATGTTCGGAAAATGTTCGAGTCATCTTTACCACATCCAAAGACAATTTCGAAGTGGTACAGATCTATTAATGGAGAACCAGGCTTTACAGCTGAATCTTTTCTTGCTATAAAAAATAGATGTGAATATTCAGACTATCCATTGGTATGTAGCTTATGTATAGATGAGATGGCAATACGTCGTCGTATCGAATTTGACGGACAAAAATACCATGGATATGTGGAATATGGTATTGAAAATTCCGACGATAGTTTATCTGAAGCGAAAGATGCCCTTGTTTTTATGGTTGTCTGTATTAACGATGCTTGGAAATTGCCTGTCGGTTATTTTCTTGTTGATGGGGTAAATGCTGAACAGAGGTGTAGCTTAATTCGTATGTGTTTAAGTAAATGCCATGAAGCAGGTGCACGTATAATTTCTGTTACTTTTGATGGGGCCGCTTCAAATATGTCAACGATGTACAGGCTTGGATGCAACGTAACCAGAAATCTTACTTGGTTTTCTCATCCAGACACACAAGAAAATGTATATTTCTTTCCTGATCCATGCCATATGATTAAAAATGTCAGAAATGCAATAGGAGACAAAAAAGTTTTCTATGATCAATTGGATAGAAAAATTGATTGGAATTTCATATTCAAACTTCAGGAACTTCAAGAAAAAGAAGGATTTCATTTGGCAAATAAATTAAGAAATATCCATATTCATTATAGGAAACAAATAATGAAAGTGCGCTTGGCAACTCAGCTTTTGAGTGAATCTATTGCGTGTGCATTAGAATATTGCCAGGATTATTTAAAATTACCCGAATTTCAAAACAGTGCAGGTACTATAGAATTTATTAGAGTGTTTAATAATTTATTCGACATACTTAATAGTAGAAATATAAAACAATATGGTTTAAAACGTCCTCTTTCTGATCAAAATTATCCTGAAGTATTAAAAGTCTTAGATTACAGTTATAATTACATTCAATGTTTAAAATGTCAAGATGGTTCTTCATTAATATCATCAAATAGAAAAACAGGATTTGTTGGATTTCTGATCTGCATAAATAGTTTGAAAGAATTATATTCAGATGCCATTGTGCGAAATTGTTTATTGAAATATATACCTACATACAAACTGAACCAAGACCACTTAGAAATTTTATTTTCTGTAATTAGAGCCAAAGATGGTTGTAATAATAACCCTACATCACGACAGTTTAAAGCAGCGTATAAAAAAATATTAGTTCATACAGAACTTCAGACGACACGTACTGGAAACTGCATTCCTTTGGAAAATATAAGCATCTTACATTGCTCAAGTTCACAAAATAACACCAATGCAGTAAATATAATAAACAGGTCAAGCAGTGCTTTCCGAACATTAGAACAAGAAAACCAAGAAGAAACATACATTACAATTCCTCCAGAAACAGATCATATTTATTGTGCAGATCCTCAAAACTTAACAGAATTTTCAAATACTGTGATTACCTACATAAGTGGGTTTGTAGTTCGATATTTACAAAAAACAATTTTTTGCGATGAATGCATAAATTCACTAGAAGAAGATTTAAATAAGGATAAATATTATAATCTTATAAGTATTAAAGACAAGGGAAATCTAATATATCCTTCAAAAGATGTAACGAATGTATGCAGAACCACTGAAAAAGTTCTTAAATTAGCTTTATTAGAAAGTGGAGGAAAATATCTAAAGAAAAAATTTTCAGTACTATTTTTAACTTCATCGGTTTTAAAATGTTACATGAATAATAACAACATTTTTAAAAATTTAGAATCCCATACGAATGACCATAGTTTTGGAGAAAACCATATAATTCAGTTAATAAGAGCAATTTCAGAAAAGTATTTAAAAGTTAGACTTCATTTTATATATAAAAAATATAATGATGAAACAACAAGTTACAGACAACAGTTTAACAAACTGGTACTTTTCTCTGGACATTAATATTCTACATTATTTTTACACTTGTGTAGTTCGATCAGTCATTTTTTATTTTATTTTTATAACTGTTATTTTGTATGTGTACTAATAAATAAATTTTGAATTTATTTTTATGAATCTACTTTCTAAATATAAATATGATTTATTTGCTGTAGCATAGCATGCTCTAAACCATTCATTTTTTATTGTTTATAAACTGTATTTTAATTATTATTACAAATTAAATATTACTTTCGCGTAATAAGCTTATTTACATCAAAATAACTTATTTCACCATATACTTCTGTCATATCAATGCCCCAATCAAGATGGCTGCCAGCCGAACCCCCCTTCCGTTTCATGGCTACAACTCTCGTGCCTACAAACTAGCGCAACGCTCCCTCCATATATTCTTTCCTCCGAGGTTGTATATTGCAAGCTACATGGGCTGAATTTTAGAATACCTACCACACTTGAAATAGCAATTTTCTTGTTGCAATGTTTTCTTTAGCTAAAATATGATGAAGAATTATAAAATTCGGGCGCGGAAGCAAATATTTATATGATTTTTTACAAAAATAAAGTCAGATTATACCTATTCATAAAATGGATAATTTTGTTAAAACATTCATATTCATGCTTTACGATCTATACTATAGATGTTTTTAAGCATTCGACATGCAAAAGTGACCAAAACGTGGTACCAATCATATAATAAACATTCAATTTTCGGGGGTCATTTTAATGAATACGTTGTATATTGTAAGCTACATGGACTGGATTCTAGAATACCTACCACACTTGAAATAGCAATTTTTTTGTTGCAATGTTTTCTTTTAGCTAAAATATGATGAAGAATTATAAAAGTCGGGCGCGGAAGCAAATATTTATATGATTTTTTACAAAAATAAAGTCAGATTTTACCTATTCATGATGAATACGTTGTATATTGTAAGCTACATGGGTTGGATTCTAGAATACCTACCACACTTGAAATAGCAATTTTCGAGTTGCAATGTTTTCTTTAGCTAATTTTTTTTTTGTATCTCCTAAGAATTTTACAATCTATCTATAAGATAATAAGTAAAAATATAACAGCAAATGAATTACATTAGGTGCATTTGTCCACTGACAAAAACTCGAAATATTAACTATATAATGTTAGTTAAATCTATCTACTAAATCTAATGGTTTAAAACGTTTTAATCGTCGTATGTCTTCACTGCTGTCTAACAATTTTATTGCACTTGTGTTTGGATGGGCTTCAAGTGTTTTAAGATATTTGGTACTAAATTGTTCGATTGTTTCTTTCACTGTACACATGTTGAGGTCTCTGTGGATGTTTACCAAGGAGCATTTGTAATTATTCGGAGGCACTTAGATTGAAAGCGTTGAAGTATTTCAATATTGGAGTTGCTTGCTGTTCCCCAGAGTTGTATTCCATACGTCCAGACTGGTTTAAAGATGCTTTTATATATCAGTAGTTTGTTTTCCAGTGACAGTTTGGAAGTTCTACCTAATAGCCATTAGTGCTGCCTGAATTTTAGTCCCATTTGTTTTCTTCTTAAGAAGATGTGTTTACGCCATGTTTGTTGAGTGTTACCGAAGGACACGTACTTTTATTCAAGGTAAAGGTTAGATAGACTGATTTGGTTTCGTTGCCTTTTATTCTCCAGATTTTTAGCCACTTTTCGATATCTTTAAGCTGTATTTGAAGAAGATGTGAGGCCTCTGCTGAATTTTTATGACAAGCTAGGATTGCTGTGTCATCAGCAAATGTGGCAACTGTAGAATTTGGAGTTGTTGGAATATCAGCTGTGTAAATGAGGTAGAAAATAGGTCCAAGAACACTACCTTGGGGTACTCCTGATTTTGATTGGGTATAATGGACTACATTCTTCTTTGTATTTTACTGTAAAATATCTGTTTGTAAGATAGGATTCTAGGATTTGATAGAAGGTATGAGGGATGATACTTTTTAATTTATATAGCCAATATGCCACACTTTATCGAACGCTTGCAAAACATCTATAAATGCTGCTGAACAGTAGTGTTTTCTTTCAAATGTTTTGTTTATTACGTCGACTACTCTATGTACCTGCTCAATAGTTTAATGGTGTTTTCGGAAGCCAAACTGATTATCAGGAATTAATTTTCTTAGGATTTATATGTTTGCATATTATCACGAGAACATCCTTCGGTTTAAAATGTTACCTAGGATAATCCAACTGAAAGGGATGTTCTAACGTGTTGTATATGAATTGTTCATCTTCTGGTGGTATCGAGGGTGGAAAAGGTTGGAATACTTTTGTTAGGTGATTTGCAAAGGCTAGAGCTTTGTCAGAGTCAGTCCTTGCCCATAGTCCGCCTTGGGGCTGTTTGATTTTTTTCGTTGCTTTCCATAATGAGTAGTCACTTGCTTCTGTCGCTGATAAATTCTCAAGATAGTTTTGAATTGTTTCATTTTTTTCTTGTTGCAATATTTTTTTCAAGAATTTGGTTGCTTTATTTAATTTACTTTTTACTTGGGGGTCTCGAGTTGTCTGCCATTCTTCTAATTTTCCGTTTATGAGCTATTAAATGTTTGATGTACGCTGGTATGTTTGTTACAGTATTACAAGATTTTTGTATTGGGGTCGATTGCCAAGTTGATTCCTGAATTGATTTTGTTAAATGTTCTACAGCATTATCTAAGTCTTCTTGGGATTTTAAGCTGACATTTAACGAGATTCTACTTTCTAGTATGTTCCTGAATTTGTGCCAATTCGTTTTTTTATTACAGAGAGAGGCGGGTTTATCTACTTTTGGTATTTGTGTACTGAATATTATAATTACGGGCGAGTGGTCTGATGATAAATCTACGCAGGATTCTACTCTAAAATATTTTTCTGATTTTCCACTCACTATGAAAAAGTCAAGTAGATCAGGTATTTTATTTGAGTCAGTCGGCCAGTAGATTGCTTCTCCAGTTGAAAGGGTTATGTAATGTTTATTCTGGATAGTTTTGAGTAATTCTCTTCCTCTTGGTGTAATGAGTCTTAATCCCAAAATTTGTAGTTTAGCATTGTAATCTCCACCAGCAATGAATTTATTTCCCAATGTATTAAAAAAGGTAGTACATTCTTCGTTTTTAATTATATGTTTCGGTGGCATATAAATTGCTGACACTACAAAAGATTCCGATAGCGTTTCAATTTTTATATTTGTGGCTTGCAAATATTCTTTCTGGTATTTTACAAGTTCATAATGTTTAATTGAATTTTTTACAATAATTGCAGTTCCACCATGAGCAGTTCCGTCAGGATGATTTGTTGAATATATTGAATAATTTGGTATTTTAAGATAGTTTTTATTCTTAAAATGAGTTTCTGATATAAGTATTATATCTAGTTGGTGGTTAATAATAAATGATTTTAATTCTTGGCTATGTTGAGCCAAGCCGTTGGCATTCCATAATGCAATTTTCATGTGAGTATTTATTTTATTTTTGAAATTAATGTTGTTAAAATATTTAACATTGTGTTCATACGTTCCATTAGTTTACATAACATTTGTTCTAGATTTTTATTAGAATTATCTTGTGTGTTTATTTCCCGGGTAACGATTTCATTAGCTGGCGTCTCGACCTGTGAATTTTTTGCAGTATTTGCATTAATATTAGTAGGTTGCTGATTAGACATTTTTTCAAAACTTGCATATGTATTGTTATTGTTTACATATTGCGCTGGACGGATGTTGACATTATTATTTGTAGGTCGTTGAGTAATTTGTTTAGTACGTAAAGTGGGACACTTTCTTTTTTGAATCTCTTTGTATATTACGCAACCTTTATAATTAGCAGGGTGTTTTCCATCACATAAGGCACAGGTTGCATCTGTATTAGATGGTTTTTCGCACGTAGATGTATGATGATTTTTCCCACATTTCACTCAGCGTGCTTGCTGCTCGCAGTAGTTATGGGTATGTCCGTATGTTTGGAAATTAGTACACTGTACGATTTGTTGTTTTACTCGCGGAGGTTCGAATTCAATTTTGCAGTTTAATAAATATTTAATGTCGTATACTTTTTATTAATTTCCTGCTGTTCTTAGTCCACATAAAACATGGGAAGCGGCTGTTTAGTTTTCCAATTTTTAATATTGTGAATATTAATAACTTTGTGACCATACGATTCTATTTCAGTTTTCAAATATTCTATATCCGCAGAGTAGTGGATATTTCTTAGGACTGTTCTAAAATTTCTTTTCTGTTTTAACTGATATATATGAATAGCCGTTTTTTTCTCTGTTAAGGTTTTAATGATTTTTGTGTAACTATCAGATGTATGGGGTTGAACTTTAACCTGATTGTTTGACTTTGATTTTAAAAAATAATCATCACTGGCTACTAATTTCAATATTTCTAGTAATGGTTGCAATTTAATTATATCAGGAATAAAAATAGGTGGCGGTTTAGGTTCTGGTTTTTCAACTGTATTTTCGTCATCATTACCATTTTCCGGGTCTTGATTAGTTAATTCCTGAATTCTATTTTGAGTATTTATCATTACCACAAAATCAGTTAGAGTTTTTTGTCCGACGTTCCTGCTGTTAATTTCTGGACTGTTTCGTTTTGTTTTGTTTGATTTAAGTGTTTGCCATTCTGAGCTATTGTTCACGCTGTTCGATAAAAGTGGAGAAATTTGGGTGTATCCTATAGGAGAGTTTTGTGTTTGAGGCTGATTTTCTATTTCGGATATCTGTGTAAAGGGAATTGCAGTATTAGTTAAGAGGATTCTGAGAAGCGTCCGTTATGGAGTTGGCTGGGGGCGTATTGGTTGATGAAAGTGTCTGAGGATAAGTCGTAGTTGGTGTTGTATTAGAATTTCTAGGTGGTGAATGGTTAACAGGCATAGCTAGGTTGGTTGGGAACGTGCCGGGTTGCTTTACTGAGCTTGGCTGATTTCTAAGTACCAATGTTGCATTCTTAAGCTCTGGCGGTATAGATGCTTTCCCGCTAGGTGGAATCAAAAAGAAGACGCCGTCTATTTTGTTATTTTAGCTATTGACTTTTCAATTTTAGCTAAAATATGATGAAGAATTCTAAAATTCGGACGCGGAAGCAAATATTCATATGATTATTTACAAAAATAAAGTCAGATTTTACCTATTCTACATGGGCTAAATTCTAGAATACCTACCACACTCGAAATAGCAATTTTCATATTGCCATATTTTCTTTTAATTAAAATATGATGGTGAACTATAAAATTCGGGCGCAAAAGCAAATATTTATATGATCTTTTACAAAAATAAAGTCAGATTTTACCTATTCTTGAAATGAATATTTTTGTTAAAACATTCATATTTATGCTTTAGGATCTATACTATGGATGGTTTTAAGCATTGGACATGCAAAAGTAACCAAGACATGGTACCAATCAGATAATAAACATTCAATTTTTGGGTGTCATTTTAATGAATACGTTGTATATTGTAAGCTACATGGGCTGGATTATAGAATACCTACCACACTTGAAATAGCAATTTCTTGTTACAATGTTTTCATTTAGCTAAAATATGATGAAGAATTATAATATTCTGGTGCGGAAACAAATTTTTATATGATTTTTTACAAAAATAATGTCAGATTTTACCTATTCTTGAAATGGATATTTTAGATAAAACATTCTTATTCATGCTTTAGGATCTATACTATGCATAATTTTAGCATTGGACATGCAAAAGTGACCAAAACGTGGTACCAATCAGATAATAAACATTCTATTTTCAGGTGTTATTTTAATGAATACGTTGTATATTGTGATCTACATGGGCTGGATTCTAGAATAGCTACAAAACTTGAAATAGCAATTTTCTTGTAGCAATGTTTTCTTTTAGCTAAAATAGAATGAAGAATTATAAAACTCGGGCGAGGAAGCAAATATTTATATAATTTTTTACAAAAATAAAGTCAGGTTTTACCTGTTCTTAATGAATACGTAGTATATTGTAAGCTACATGGGCTGGATTCTAGAATACCTACCACACTTGAAGTAGCTATTTTCTTGTTGCAATGTTTTTTTTTAGCTAAAATATGATGAAAAATTATAAAATTCGGGCGCGAAAGCAAATATTTATATAATTTTTTTACAAAAATAAAGTCAGATCTTCCCTATTCTTGAAATGGATATTTTTGTTAAAACATTCATATTCATGCTTTAGGATTTATGCTATAGATAATTTTAGCATTAGACATGCAAAAGTGACCAAAACGTGGTACCAATCAGATAATAAACATTCAATTTTCGGGTGTCATTTTAAAGAATACGTTGTATATTGTAAGCTACATAGGCTGGATTCTAGAATACCTACCGCATTTGAAATAGAAATTTTCTTGTTGCAATGTTTTCTTTTAGCTAAAATATGATGAAAAATTATAAAATTCGGGCGCGGAAGCAAATATTTATATGATTTTTACAAAAATAATGTCAGATTTTTCCTTTTCTTGATGAATACGTTTTATATTATAAACTACATGGGCTGGATTCTAGAATACCTTCTACACTTAAAATAGCAATTTTCTTGTTGCAATGTTTTCTTTAAACTAAAATATGATGAAGAATTATTAAATTCGGGCGCGGAAGCAAATATTTATATGATTTTTTACAAAAAAAAGTCAGTTTGTACCTATTTTTGATGAATACGTAGTATTTTGTAAGCTACATGGGCTGGGTTCTAGAATACCTATCACACTTGAAATAGCAATTTTCTTGTTGCAATGTTTTCTTTAAACTAAAATATGATGAAGAATTATTAAATTCGGGCGCGAAAGCAAATATTTATATGATTTTTTACAAAAATAACGTCAGATTTTACCTATTCTTGATGAATACGTTGTATATTGTAATCTACATGGGCTGGATTCTAGAATACCTATCAAACTTGAAATAGCAATTTTCTTGTTGCAAGGTTTTCTTTAAGCTAAAATATGATGAAGAATTATAAAATTCGGGCGGAAACGCAAATATATATATATATATATATATATATATATATATATATATATATATATATATAATTTTTTACAAATATAAAGTCAGATTTTACCTATTCTTGATGAATACGTAGTATAATGTAAGCTACCTGGGCTGGGTTCTTGATTACCTACCACACTTGAAATAGCAATTTCCTTGTAGCAATGTTTTCTTTTAGCTAAAATATGATAAAGAATTATAAAACTCGGGCGCGAAAGCAAATATTTATATGATTTTTTACAAAAATTAAGTCAGATTTTAACTATTCTTGATGAATACATTGTATATTATAAGCTACATGGGCTGGATTCTAGAATACCTACCACACTAGAAATAGCAATTTTCTTGTTGCAATGTTTTCTTTTAGCTAAAATATGATAAAAAATTATAAAATTCGGGCGCGGAAGCAAATATTTATATGATTTTTTACAAAAATAAAGTCGGATTTTACCTATTCTTGAAATTGATTTTTTTGTTAAAATATTCATATTCATGCTTTTGGATCTATACTATGGATGGTTTTAAGAATTGGACATGCAAAAGTAACCAAAACGTGGTACCAATCTAATAATAAACATTTATTTTTCGGGTGTCATTTGAATGAATACGTTGTATATTGTAAGCTACATGGGCTGGATTCTAGAATACCAACCTCACTTGAAATAGCAATTTTTTTGTTGCAATGTTTTCTTTTAGCTAAAATATTATGAAGAATTATAAAATTCGGGCGCGGGAGCAAATATTTATATGATTTTTTACAAAAATAAAGTAAGATTTTACCTATTCTTGATGAATACATTGTATATTGTAAGCTACATGGGCTGGGTTCTAGAATACCTACCACACATGAAATAGCAATTTTCCTGTTGCAATAATTTCTTTTAGCTAAAATATCATGAAGAATTATAAACCTCGGGCGCCGAAGCAAATATTTATATGATTTTTTACTAAAATAAAGTCAGATTTTACCTATTCTTGATGAATACGTTGTAAATTGTAGGCTACATGGGCTGGATTCTAGAATATCTACCACACTTGAAATAGCAGTTTTCTTGTTGCAATGTTTTCATTTAGCCAAAATATGATGAAAAATTATAAACCTCGGGTGCGGAAGCAAATATTTATATGATTTTTTACAAAAATAAAGTCAGATTTTACCTGGTCGTGAAATGAATATTTTTGTTAAAACATTCATATTCATGCTTAAGAATCTATCTATACTATGGATGGTTTTAAGCATTGGACATGCAAAAGTGACCAAAACGTGGTACCATTTAGATAATAATCAATCAATTTTCGGGTGTCATTTTAATGAATACGTTGTATATTGTAAGCTAGATGGGCTGGATTCTAGAATACCTACCACACTTGAAATAGCAATTTTCTTGTTGCAATGTTTTCTTTTAGCTCAAATATGATGAGAAATTATAAAATTCGGGCGCGGAAGCAAATATTTATATGATTTTTTACAAAAATTAAGTCAGATTTTACCTATTCTTGATGAATACGTTGTATATTGTACGCTACATGGGCTGGATTCTAGAATACCTAACACATTTGAAATAGCAATTTTCTTGTTGCAATGTTTTCTTTTTGCTAAACTATGATGAAGAATTATAAAATTCGGGCGCGGAAGCAAATATTTATATGATTTTTTACAAAAATAAAGTCAGATTTTACCTATTCTTAAAGAATACGTTGTATATTGTAAGCTACATGGGCTGGATTCTAGAATACCTACCACACTTGAAATAGCAATTTTCTTATTGCAATCTTTTCTTTTAGTAAAAACATGATAAAGAATTATAAAATTCGGGCGCGGAAGCAAATATTTATGTGATTTTTTACAAAAATAAAGTCAGATTTTACCTTTTTTGATGAATACGTTGTATATTGTACGCTACATGGGCTGGATTCTAGAATACATACCATATTTGAAATAGCAATTTTCTTGTTGCAATGTTTTCTTTTAGCTTAAATATAATAAAGAAATATAAAATTCGGGCGCGGAAGCAAATATTTATATGATTTTTTACAAAAATAAAGTCAGATTTTACCAATTCTTGATGAATACACTGTATATTGTAAGCTACATAGGCTGGATTCTTGAATACCTACCACACTTGAAATAGCAATTTTCTTGTTGCAATGTTTTCTTTTAGCTAAAATATGATGAAAAATTATAAAATTCCGGCGCTGAAGCAAATATTTATACGATTTTTTTACAAAAATCAAGTCAGACTTCACCTATTCTTGAAATGGATATTTTTAGTAAAACATTCATATTCATGCTTTAGGATCTATACTATGGATAATTTTAGGATTGGACATGCAAAAGTGACCATAACGTGGTAACATTCAGATAATAAACTTTCAATTTTCGGTTGTCATTTTAATGAATACCTTGTATATTGTAAGCTACATGGGCTGGATTCTAGAATAACTATCACACTTGAAATAGCAATTATCCTGTTGCAATAATTTCTTTTAGCTAAAATATGATAAAGAATTATAAAATTAGGGCGCGGAAGCAAATAATTATATGACTTTTACAAAAATAAAGTCAGATTTTACCTATTCTTGATGAATACGTTGTATATTGTAAGCTACATGGGTTGGATTCTTGAATACCTACTACACTTGAAATAGAAATTTTCTTGTTGCAATGTTTTCTTTTAGCTAAAATATGATAAAGAATTATAAAATTCAGGCGCGGAAGCAAATATTTATATGATTTTTTACAAAAACAAAGACAGTTTTACCTATTCTTGAAATGGATATGTTTGTTAAAACATTTATATTCATATTGAAAGAAGCTTTCAGAACTCATAATTATTAATAAATAGACAATATTTGGGTTTCAGTTCTGTAAATTTTTTTTTATTAATTACAACGTTTCGACAGCTCAGGGCTGCCTTCGTCAGGTAAATAACAAATAAATAAGTAGTCAAGACAACATGTAACATAGGTAACAAATGAAAACATACAAATGACATTGACAAAATTAAAAACGGATGACAGGTAACCACGACTTATTTAGTTCAAAGCCTGTATTTAAATTAAAATTATTAGGAGATTTCTTGATTTAAATTGCTTCTCTAATAAGTCTTCTTATCCAATGATTTTCTCTAGCAAGAATCTTCGTGTTTTCGAAATCAATTCCATGTAATTCCTGAATTGCATGTTCTGCAACGGCAGACTTCTCAGGTTGGTTTAATCTAATATG
Organism: Stenolophus ochropezus; assembly: GCA_035578165.1. Classification (NCBI taxonomy): domain Eukaryota; kingdom Metazoa; phylum Arthropoda; class Insecta; order Coleoptera; family Carabidae; genus Stenolophus; species Stenolophus ochropezus. The sequence goes on along the minus strand of JAQOWZ010000051.1, from coordinate 671,289 downwards.
CCGTTTGTGTTCCTTTAATCTCGTTGCTACAGTTCTACCAGTTTGACCAATATATATTTTACCACACTGACAAGGAATCTTATAAATGCCAGAACAGTGTAGAGGAACTGTATCTTTGACATTGCCAAGAAGATCACGGATTTTTAAACTTGATTTATATGAAGTTTTTATGTCATATTTATTAAGAATCCTTCCAATTTTGTCGGTGACATTGGCAATAAATGGCAAAGTAGCAAATAATTTCTTATCAGGAACCACTTGTGGAATTGGTAGAGGTTTATTCTTCGTTTTTAGCGCTCTTCTTATTTGTGTTTTACTGTAACCATTTTTCAAGAAAACTTCATCCAACAAATTAATTTCTTCTTGCAATTTACTCGGATGACATAGATTAGAAGCTCTCTGATAAAGCGTTTTAATAGTACAAGCTTTTTGGGCAGGGTGGTGGTTAGAGGTCTCATAAAGAAATTGGTTAATTGAATTTTCTTGTTGCAATGTTTTCTTCTAGCAAAAATATAATGAAGAATAATAATATTCGGGCGCGGAATCAAATATTTATATGATTCTTTACAAAAATAAAGTCAGATTTTACCTATTCTTGAGGAATACGTTGTATATCGTAAGCTACATGGGCTGGATTCTAGAATACCTGCCACACTTGAAATAGCAACTATCTTGTTGCAATGTTTTCTGTTAGCTTAACTATGATAAAGAATTAAAAAATTCGGACGCGGAAGCAAATATTTATATAATTTTTTACAAAAATAATGTCTGATTTTACCTATTCTTGATGAATACGTTGTATATTGTAAGCTACATGGACTGGATTCTTGAATACCTACCACATTTGAAATAGCAATTTTCTTGTTGCAATGTTTTCTTTTAGCTAAAATATGATGAAAAATTATAAAATTCGGGCGCGGAAGCAACTATTTATATGATTTTTCACAAAAATCAAGTCAGATTTTACGTATTCTTGAAATGGATGTTTTTGTTAAAACATTCATATTCATGCTTTAGGATCTATACTATGGATAATTTTAGCATTGGACATGCAAAAGTGACCATAACGTGGTACCAATCAGATAATAAAACATTCAATTTTCGGGTGTCATTTTAATGAATACGTTTTATATTGTAAGCTACTTGGGCTGGATTCTAGAAAACCTACCACACTTGAAATAGCAATTATCTTGTTGCAATGTTTTCTTTTAGCTAAAATATGATAAGGAATTATAAAATTCGGGCGCGGAAGCAAATATTTATATGATTTTTTTTCAAAAATAAAGTCAGATTTTACATATTCTTGATGATTACGTTGTATATTGTAAGCTACATGGACTGGATTCTGGAATACCTAACACATTTGAAATAGCAATTTTCTTGTTGCAATGTTTTCTTTTAGCTAAAATATGATGAATAATTATTAAATTCGGGCGCGGAATCAAATATTTATATGATTTTTTACAAAAATAATGAGAGATTTTAATTATTCTTAAAATGGATATTTTTGTTGAAACATTCATATTCATGCTTTAGGATCAATACTATGGATAATTTTAGCAATGGACATTCAAAAGAGACCAAAACGTAGTACCAATCAGATAATAAACATTCTATTTTCGGGTGTCATTTTAATGTATACGTTGTATATTGTAAGCAACATGGGCTGGGTTCTAGACTACCTGCCACACTTGAAATAGCAAATATCTTGTTGCAATGTTTTCTATTAGCTAAAATATGATGAAGAATTATAAAATTCGGGCGTAAAAGCAAATTTTATATGACTTTTTCAAAAATAAAGTCAGATTTTACCTATTCTTGATGAATACGTTGTATATTGTAAGCTACATGAACTGGATTTTTGAATACCTACCACACATGAAATAGCAATTTTCTTGTTGCAATGTTTTCTTTTAGCTAAAATATGATGAAAAATTATAAATTTCCGGCGCGGAAGCAAATATTTATATGATTTTTTACAAAAATCAAGTCAGATTTTACGTATTCTTGAAATGGATATTTTTGTTAAAACATTCATATTCATGCTTTAGGATCTATACTATGGATAATTTTAGCATTGGACATGCAAAAGTGACCATAACGTGGTACCAATCAGATAATAAAACATTCAATTTTCGGGTGTCATTTTAATGAGTACGTTTTATATTGTAAGCTACATGGGCTGGATTCTAGAAAACCTACCAAACTTGAAATAGCAATTATCTTGTTGCAATGTTTTTTTTTAGCTAAAATATGATGAGGAATTATAAAATTCGGGCGCGGAAGCAAATATTTATATGATTTTTTACAAAAATAAAGTCAGATTTTACATATTCTTGATGAATACGTTGTATATTGTAAGCTACATGGACTGGATTCTAGAATTCCTACCACATTTGAATAGCAATTTTCTTGTTGCAATGTTTTCTTTTAGCTAAAATATGATAAAAAATTATTAAATTCTGGCGCTGAATCAAATAGTTATATGATTTTTTACAAAAATAATGACAGATTTTAATTATTCTTAAAATGGATATTTTTGTTAAAACATTCATATTCATGCTTTAGGATCTATACTATGGTTAATTTTAGCAATGGACATTCAAAAGAGACCAAAACGTAGTTCCAATCAGATAATAAACATTCTATTTTCGTGTGTCATTTTAATGAATACGTTGTATATTGTAAGCAACATGGGCTGGGTTCTAGCCTACCTACCACACTTGAAATAGCAAATATCTTGTTGCAATGTTTTCTATTAGCTAAAGTATAATGAAGAATTATAAAATTCGGGCGTGAAAGCAAATTTTTATATGACTTTTACAAAAATAAAGTCAGATTTTACCTATTCTTAATGAATACGTTGTATATTGTAAGCTACATAGGCTGGATTCCAGAATACCTACCACACTTGAAATAGCAATTTTCCTGTTGCAATATTTTCTTTTAGCTAATATATGATGAAGAATTATAAAATTCAGGCGCGGAAGCAAATATTTATATGATTTTTTACAAAAATTAAGTTAGATTTTATCTATTCTTGAAATGGATATTTTTGTTAAAACATTCATATTTATGCTTTAGGATCTATTCTATGAATAATTTTAGCAATGGACATGCAAAAGTGACCATAACCTGGTACCAATCAGATGATAAACATTCAATTTTCGGGTGCTATTTTAATGAATACGTTGTATATTGTAATCTACATGGGCTGGATTCTTGAATACCTACTACCCTTGAAATAGCAATTTTCTTGTTGCAGTGTTTTCTTTTAGTTAAATTATGATGAAGAATTATAAAATTCGAGCGCGGAAGCAAATATTTATATGATTTTTTACAAAAATTAAGTCAGATTTTACCTACCTTTTAAATAATATTTGTACAACTGACATAAATAACGATACATTAAATTCTTATTTGAATAATAAATACAAGGAGAACCCTGACCAGCAATTTTTTTTCAAAACTGTGGACACGGATACAGTAGTTAATATTTTGAGAAATCTTAAATCCAATGCTGTTGGAGTTGATGATATTTCCTTAAAAATGATCTTAATTATCCTACCTAAAATAGCTGATTACATTACTCACATAGTTAATACGTGCATTTTGGAAGGTGTTATACCCGATGATTGGAAAACAGCTATTATAAAACCAATACCGAAGCGTAAAGAATGTGCTAGTTTTGATGATTTACGACCAATAAGTATCCTACCTACAATGTCGAAGGTTCTCGAAAAAATTTGTTATTCTCAAATTATGGATTATGTAGTTGAAAAAAATATCTTGCCTATGAACCAGTCTGGATTTAGGACTGGACACAGTACCAACACATGTCTTTTGAATATAATTGACATTTTATTAAACAATTTCGACAAATCGTACATTTCCTTACTGATTCAAATAGATTTCCCTAAAGCATTTGACATGGTCAACTACAATATGTTAATTGCTAAGTTAAAATATTATAATTTTTCTGACAGTGCAGTTGAATGGTGTACAAATTATTTCAATGCCAGAAACTTCCAGGTCTGTTTTCTAACATCAATTTCACGTCTTTATAGCCTTGATTGTGGGGTACCTCAAGGATCAATCTTGGGGCCGTTATTTTTCTTAATCTATATAGCCGACATGCCATCTGTTCTAAATTTTGCAACTCCACATTCATATGCTGATGATACTACAATCCTAGCATCTATACATCCTTCTAAAATACTTGAACAATGTAAAGTTGTTAACGATGAACTTGACAAATTATCTGTTTGGATAAATAATGATGGACTCAAAATTAATGCGAATAAATCCTCCTTCATAATAGTTGGAAACAGAGATTCGTTTCCTGATATAATATTAGATGGCACAATACTTAAACGCAGTTCATCAGTAAATGTTTTAGGGTTGATAATAGATGAAAATTTAAAATTTCAAGAACATTTGAATAAAAAGTTTACTGCTGCGAGACTTAAATTGCGTCATCTATACCAATTCAGACATGATCTTGCTATTAATGTAAAATTACGTTTGATATATGCCCTTATACTACCCACTTTTGACTATTGTGCTTGTTCCTATATACCAAACTTGACGGAAACAGATAAAAATAGAATTACATTAATTCAAAACTCTTGTTTGCGCTTCGCTTACGGTGTACGTAAATACGATCACATAAGTAAATATCGTGAATTAGCCAATATGACATCTATAAATAATCGCGTAAAAACATTGTATCTCTGTCAAGTCAAGTAAATAAAATAAAAGTAAATAAAACATGCTCTCCTTATTATTTATTGGATAAACTAAAATACAGAGAATATAATTACTCATTTCGTATCAAAGATTTATATATAATTCCAGCATATAGAAAGTCAAAATTTAAGGGATCCTTTTCTTATCTTGCACCCTCTTTACACAACTCCATTCCTTACGATGAGAAATCTCTGTCTGTAAATTCATTTATCAAATTTGTAAAGAAAATGTATCGCTAATTATGCATTTAATGTTAGCCGTAATTATGTAGTATATATTTTTGTATTTCACTGTTATATCTTTTTTGTCCTGAAACATATCTATTTTGCATTACTTTATGTTTTTTATATCAGCATTATGCTATATTTGGTATATGTAGATAGTTGGTTCGTGGTTAGGTGGAAGAACAGCCTTTGGCTGAACCTCGCCTTTGTATTAATTCACTAATACAATAAAGAATATATATTATATATATATATATATATATATATATATATATATATATATATATATATATTATATTATTCTTGATGAATTCGTTGTATATTTTAAACTACATGGACTGGATTCTTGAATACCTACCACATTTGAAATAGCAATTTTCTTGTTGCAATGTTTTCTTTTAGCTAAAATATGATGAAAAATTATAAAATTCGGGCGCGGAAGCAATTATTTATATGATTTTTCACAAAAATAAAGTCAGATTTTACCAATTCTTGATGAATACGTTGTATATTGTGAGCTACATGAGCTGGAGTCTAGAATACCTATTACACTTTATATAGCAATTTTCTTTTTGCAATGTTTTCTTTTAGCTAAAATATGATGAAGAATTATAAAATTCGGGCGCGGAAACAAATTTTTATATGACTTTTACAAAAATAAAGTCGGATTTCACCTATTCTTGATGAATATGTTGTATATTGTAAGCTACATGGACTGGATTCTAGAATACCTACCACACTTGAAATAGCAATTTACTTGTTGCATATCCTTCTTTTAGCCAAAATATGATAAAAAATTATAAAATTCGGGCGCGGAAGCAATTATTTATATGATTTTTCACAAAAATAAAGTCAGATTTTACCTTTTCTTGATGAATACGTTGTATATTGTAAGCTACATGGGCTGGATTCTAGAATACCTACCACACTTGAAATAGCAATTATCTTGTTGCAATGTTTTCTTTTAGCTAAAATATGATGAAGAATTATAAAATTCGGGCGCGGAAGCAAATATTTATATGATTTTTCACAAAAATAAAGTCAGATTTTACCTATTCTTGATGAATACGTTGTATATTGTAAGCTATATGGGCTGGATTCTAGAATACTTATTACACTTTAAATAGCAATTTTCTTGTTGCATTGTTTTCTTTTAGCTAAAATATGATGAAGAATTATAAAATTCGTGCGCGGAAACAAATTTTTATATGATTTTTACAAAAATAAATTCAGATTTTACCTTTTCTTGATGAATACGTTGTATATTGTAAGCTACATGGGCTGGATTCTTGAATACCTACCACACTTGAAATAGCAATTTTCTTGTTGCAATGTTTTCTTTTAGCTAAAATATGATGAAGAATTATAAATTTCAGGCGCGGAAGCAAATATTTATATGATTTTTTACAAAAATAAAGTCGGATTTTACCTATTCTTGATGAATACATTGAATATTGTAAGCTGCATGGGCTGGATTCAAGAATACCTACCACACTTGGAATAGCAATTTTCTTGTTGCAATGTTTTCTTTTAGCTAAAATATGATGAAGAATTATAAAGTTCGGGCGCGGATGCAAATATTTATGTGATTTTTTACAAAAAAAAGTCAGATTTTACCTATTCTTGATGAATACATTGAATATTGTAAGCTGCATGGGCTGGATTCAAGAATACCTACCACACTTGGAATAGCAATTTTCTTGTTGCAATGTTTTCTTTTAACTAAATATGATGGAAAATTATAAAATTCGGGCGCGGAAGCAAATATTTATTTGATTTTTTACAAAAATAATGTCAGATTTTACCTATTCTTGAAGAATAAGTTGTATATTGTAAGCTACATAGGCTGGATTCTAGAATACCTATTACACTTTACATAGCACTTTTCTTGTAGCAATGTTTTCTTTTAGCTAAAATATGATAAAGAATTATAAAATTCGGGCACGGAAACAAATTTTTATATGACTTTTACAAAAATAAAGTCAGATTTCACCTATTAATAATAAAACATTCAATTTTCGGGTGTCATTTTAATGAATACGTTTTATATTGTAAGCTACATGGGCTGGATTCTAGAAAACCTACCAAACTTGAAATAGCAATTATCTTGTTGCAATGTTTTCTTTTAGCTAAAATATGATGAGGAATTATAAAATTCGGGCGCGGAAGCAAATATTTATATGATTTTTTACAAAAATAAAGTCAGATTTTACATATTCTTGATGAATACGTTGTATATTGTAAGCTACATGGACTGGATTCTAGAATTCCTACCACATTTGAATAGCAATTTTCTTGTTGCAATGTTTTCTTTTAGCTAAAATATGATAAAAAATTATTAAATTCTGGCGCTGAATCAAATAGTTATATGATTTTTTACAAAAATAATGACAGATTTTAATTATTCTTAAAATGGATATTTTTGTTAAAACATTCATATTCATGCTTTAGGATCTATACTATGGTTAATTTTAGCAATGGACATTCAAAAGAGACCAAAACGTAGTACCAATCAGATAATAAACATTCTATTTTCGTGTGTCATTTTAATGAATACGTTGTATATTGTAAGCAACATGGGCTGGGTTCTAGCCTACCTACCACACTTGAAATAGCAAATATCTTGTTGCAATGTTTTCTATTAGCTAAAGTATAATGAAGAATTATAAAATTCGGGCGTGAAAGCAAATTTTTATATGACTTTTACAAAAATAAAGTCAGATTTTACCTATTCTTAATGAATACGTTGTATATTGTAAGCTACATAGGCTGGATTCCAGAATACCTACCACACTTGAAATAGCAATTTTCCTGTTGCAATATTTTCTTTTAGCTAATATATGATGAAGAATTATAAAATTCAGGCGCGGAAGCAAATATTTATATGATTTTTTACAAAAATTAAGTCAGATTTTATCTATTCTTGAAATGGATATTTTTGTTAAAACATTCATATTTATGCTTTAGGATCTATTCTATGAATAATTTTAGCAATGGACATGCAAAAGTGACCATAACCTGGTACCAATCAGATGATAAACATTCAATTTTCGGGTGCTATTTTAATGAATACGTTGTATATTGTAATCTACATGGGCTGGATTCTTGAATACCTACTACCCTTGAAATAGCAATTTTCTTGTTGCAGTGTTTTCTTTTAGTTAAATTATGATGAAGAATTATAAAATTCGAGCGCGGAAGCAAATATTTATATGATTTTTTACAAAAATTAAGTCAGATTTTACCTACCTTTTAAATAATATTTGTACAACTGACATAAATAACGATACATTAAATTCTTATTTGAATAATAAATACAAGGAGAACCCTGACCAGCAATTTTTTTTCAAAACTGTGGACACGGATACAGTAGTTAATATTTTGAGAAATCTTAAATCCAATGCTGTTGGAGTTGATGATATTTCCTTAAAAATGATCTTAATTATCCTACCTAAAATAGCTGATTACATTACTCACATAGTTAATACGTGCATTTTGGAAGGTGTTATACCCGATGATTGGAAAACAGCTATTATAAAACCAATACCGAAGCGTAAAGAATGTGCTAGTTTTGATGATTTACGACCAATAAGTATCCTACCTACAATGTCGAAGGTTCTCGAAAAAATTTGTTATTCTCAAATTATGGATTATGTAGTTGAAAAAAATATCTTGCCTATGAACCAGTCTGGATTTAGGACTGGACACAGTACCAACACATGTCTTTTGAATATAATTGACATTTTATTAAACAATTTCGACAAATCGTACATTTCCTTACTGATTCAAATAGATTTCCCTAAAGCATTTGACATGGTCAACTACAATATGTTAATTGCTAAGTTAAAATATTATAATTTTTCTGACAGTGCAGTTGAATGGTGTACAAATTATTTCAATGCCAGAAACTTCCAGGTCTGTTTTCTAACATCAATTTCACGTCTTTATAGCCTTGATTGTGGGGTACCTCAAGGATCAATCTTGGGGCCGTTATTTTTCTTAATCTATATAGCCGACATGCCATCTGTTCTAAATTTTGCAACTCCACATTCATATGCTGATGATACTACAATCCTAGCATCTATACATCCTTCTAAAATACTTGAACAATGTAAAGTTGTTAACGATGAACTTGACAAATTATCTGTTTGGATAAATAATGATGGACTCAAAATTAATGCGAATAAATCCTCCTTCATAATAGTTGGAAACAGAGATTCGTTTCCTGATATAATATTAGATGGCACAATACTTAAACGCAGTTCATCAGTAAATGTTTTAGGGTTGATAATAGATGAAAATTTAAAATTTCAAGAACATTTGAATAAAAAGTTTACTGCTGCGAGACTTAAATTGCGTCATCTATACCAATTCAGACATGATCTTGCTATTAATGTAAAATTACGTTTGATATATGCCCTTATACTACCCACTTTTGACTATTGTGCTTGTTCCTATATACCAAACTTGACGGAAACAGATAAAAATAGAATTACATTAATTCAAAACTCTTGTTTGCGCTTCGCTTACGGTGTACGTAAATACGATCACATAAGTAAATATCGTGAATTAGCCAATATGACATCTATAAATAATCGCGTAAAAACATTGTATCTCTGTCAAGTCAAGTAAATAAAATAAAAGTAAATAAAACATGCTCTCCTTATTATTTATTGGATAAACTAAAATACAGAGAATATAATTACTCATTTCGTATCAAAGATTTATATATCATTCCAGCATATAGAAAGTCAAAATTTAAGGGATCCTTTTCTTATCTTGCACCCTCTTTATACAACTCCATTCCTTACGATGAGAAATCTCTGTCTGTAAATTCATTTATCAAATTTGTAAAGAAAATGTATCGCTAATTATGCATTTAATGTTAGCCGTAATTATGTAGTATATATTTTTGTATTTCACTGTTATATCTTTTTTGTCCTGAAACATATCTATTTTGCATTACTTTATGTTTTTTATATCAGCATTATGCTATATTTGGTATATGTAGATAGTTGGTTCGTGGTTAGGTGGAAGAACAGCCTTTGGCTGAACCTCGCCTTTGTATTAATTCACTAATACAATAAAGAATATATATTATATATATATATATATATATATATATATATATATATATATATTATTATATTATTCTTGATGAATTCGTTGTATATTTTAAACTACATGGACTGGATTCTTGAATACCTACCACATTTGAAATAGCAATTTTCTTGTTGCAATGTTTTCTTTTAGCTAAAATATGATGAAAAATTATAAAATTCGGGCGCGGAAGCAATTATTTATATGATTTTTCACAAAAATAAAGTCAGATTTTACCTATTCTTGATGAATACGTTGTATATTGTGAGCTACATGAGCTGGAGTCTAGAATACCTATTACACTTTATATAGCAATTTTCTTTTTGCAATGTTTTCTTTTAGCTAAAATATGATGAAGAATTATAAAATTCGGGCGCGGAAACAAATTTTTATATGACTTTTACAAAAATAAAGTCGGATTTCACCTATTCTTGATGAATACGTTGTATATTGTAAGCTACATGGACTGGATTCTAGAATACCTACCACACTTGAAATAGCAATTTTCTTGTTGCATATCCTTCTTTTAGCCAAAATATGATAAAAAATTATAAAATTCGGGCGCGGAAGCAATTATTTATATGATTTTTCACAAAAATAAAGTCAGATTTTACCTTTTCTTGATGAATACGTTGTATATTGTAAGCTACATGGGCTGGATTCTAGAATACCTACCACACTTGAAATAGCAATTATCTTGTTGCAATGTTTTCTTTTAGCTAAAATATGATGAAGAATTATAAAATTCGGGCGCGGAAGCAAATATTTATATGATTTTTCACAAAAATAAAGTCAGATTTTACCTATTCTTGATGAATACGTTGTATATTGTAAGCTATATGGGCTGGATTCTAAAATACCTATTACACTTTAAATAGCAATTTTCTTGTTGCATTGTTTTCTTTTAGCTAAAATATGATGAAGAATTATAAAATTCGTGCGCGGAAACAAATTTTTATATGATTTTTACAAAAATAAATTCAGATTTTACCTTTTCTTGATGAATACGTTGTATATTGTAAGCTACATGGGCTGGATTCTTGAATACCTACCACACTTGAAATAGCAATTTTCTTGTTGCAATGTTTTCTTTTAGCTAAAATATGATGAAGAATTATAAATTTCGGGCGCGGAAGCAAATATTTATATGATTTTTTACAAAAATAAAGTCAGATTTTACCTATTCTTGATGAATACATTGAATATTGTAAGCTGCATGGGCTGGATTCAAGAATACCTACCACACTTGGAATAGCAATTTTCTTGTTGCAATGTTTTCTTTTAGCTAAAATATGATGAAGAATTATAAAGTTCGGGCGCGGATGCAAATATTTATGTGATTTTTTACAAAAAAAAGTCAGATTTTACCTATTCTTGATGAATACATTGAATATTGTAAGCTGCATGGGCTGGATTCAAGAATACCTACCACACTTGGAATAGCAATTTTCTTGTTGCAATGTTTTCTTTTAACTAAATATGATGGAAAATTATAAAATTCGGGCGCGGAAGCAAATATTTATTTGATTTTTTACAAAAATAAAGTCAGATTTTACCTATTCTTGAAGAATAAGTTGTATATTGTAAGCTACATAGGCTGGATTCTAGAATACCTATTACACTTTACATAGCACTTTTCTTGTAGCAATGTTTTCTTTTAGCTAAAATATGATAAAGAATTATAAAATTCGGGCACGGAAACAAATTTTTATATGACTTTTACAAAAATAAAGTCAGATTTCACCTATTCTTGATAAATACGTTGTATATTGTAAGCTACATGGGCTGGATTCTAGAATACCTACCACACTTGAAATAGCAATTTTCTTGTTGCAAAGTCTTCTTTTAGCTAAAATATTATTAAGAATTATAAAATTCGGGCGCGGAAGCAAATATTTATATGATTTTTTACAAAAATAAAGTCAGATTTTACCTATTCTTAAAATGGATATTTTTGTTAAAACATTCATATTCATGTTTTAGGATCTATACTATGGATAATTTTAGCATTGGACAACCAAAGTGACCATAATGTGGTACCAATCAGATAGTAAACATTCAATTTTCGGGTGTCATTTTAATGAATACATTGTATATTGTAAGCTACATGGGCTGGATTCAGGCCCCTGTCACTTAAGTTGAATTTCGCTTGCATTATATGTTAGTTCTATAATACATTGGCAGAAGCGCTGTTGTTACCGTGTCATGCGCACAACCATATGTTTAAATTTCAAATTCAAACGAACATCACATTACATGACAAAACGTGACTAAACTGTCAGCAGTGCAATACACAAACCACCCTAGTTTTCTTGTTTGTGTTTATAAATTTGTTGTGTTTTGTGTAATGTGAAGCAGCTATGAAACTTGTAAGTACAATTTGAATATTTTTAACGTTAAATTACTATCTTCTGTCTTTAAACTGTGTGATCTATTCAGGGTACTTTAAATATGATGGTTATATTTTGTGCAAATTATAAGTGCTATAGTGTTATTCTGTAACGCTGTAACAATTAAGTATGAATCATTTCGCATCATAATTAGTAACAAATAAAAAATGAATTATTATTTATTAAATCATATATTTCGTGAATATTATTAAATCTATTTAAAATCTTTTTCAACTATGTGTTGTTCGTGGCTGTGAGACAAATCTAAGGGATTTTTTCATCAAGAAATATTTAATCGTAGGTATCAAGCATGTCATCTCCACTTCGCTGAGCATCAATTCCAAACAGCTGAGAAGAAAAACTCCTCAGGGGACAGATACCTTTCAGCGTCGTACAACATGGTAAGTTTATTTATTAATTGAAGCCTAATACTCGTTCATTATTAATTTTTACTTGCATTAATGAATTTCAATGATTATACATTTGTTGTTACAAAAAATTTTTTCGCAGTTGTGGAGGCCCAGCCCGTATAGCCGGTTAGTGAGGTTATTTCCGTGGTAGATGCATAGGTTGACATCCCCATTGAAGCAATATCAGTAATTTGATAAATAATATATTGCATAAAAGGTACCTATTTTATCTGGTGTAGTTTAGATAGTTAAGGGATGTGTGATGATGGTGTAGGGTATAGCATATTTCCCAAAAATTAGTAATTATGTATACTTGGTAAAGTGCAAAAAATTTCAAATTTCAATTTCCAAAGTAATTCTAGGAAAATTGCGGACTGTAATTACCGTTGTACAGGCTTTTTCAACTTTACATGGAAAGGATAATCTGGGCCCTTTTCAAATACAATCATTAAATCTACTTTTGTACTAAGTAAGTTTATTCTTAAATAAGAGGGTCGGCTTTTTGTTAAAACATTCATATTCATGCTTTAGGATCTATACTATGGATAATTATAGCATTGGACATGCAAAAGGGACCATAACGTAGTACCAATCAGATAATAAACATTCAATTTTCGGGTGTCATTCTAATGAATACGTTGTATATTGTAAGCAACATGAGCTGGATTCAAGAATACCTACCACACTTGAAATAGCAATTTTCTTGTTGCCATGTTTTCTTTTAGCTATAATATGATAAAGAATTATAAAATTCGGGCGCGGAAGCAAATATTTATATGATTTTTTACAAAAATAAAGTTAGATTTTACCTATTCTTGATGAATTCGTTGTATATTGTAAGCTACATGGACTGGATTCTAGAATACCTATTACACTTGAATTAGCAATTTTCTTGTTGCAATGTTTTCTTTTAGCTAAAATATGATGAAGAATTATAATATTCGGGCGCAAAAGCAAATATTTATATGATTTTTTACAAAAATAAAACCAGATTTTACCTATTCTTGATGAATACGTTGTATATTGTAAGCTACATGGGCTGGATTCTAGAATACCTACTACACTTGAAATAGCAATTTTCTTGCTGCAATGTTCTCTTTTAGCTAAAATATGATGAGGAATTATAAAATTCGGGCGCGGAAGCAAATATTTATATGATTTTTTACAAAAATAAAATCAGATTTTACCTTTTCTTGAAATGGATATTTTTGTTAAAACATTCATATTAATGCTTTAGGACCTATACTATGGATAATTTTAGCATTGGACATGCAAAAGTGACCATAACGCGGTACCAATCAGATAATAAACATTCAATTTTCGGGTGTCATTTTAAAGAATACGTTGTATATTGAATGCTACATGAGCAGGATTCTAGAATACCTACCACACTTGAAATAGCAATTTTCTTGTTGCAATGTTTCCTTTAGTTAAAATTTGATGAAGAATTATAAAATTCGGACGCGAAAGCAAATATTTATATGTTTTTTTTACAAAAATAAAGTCAGATTTTACCTGTTCTTTATGAGGACGTTGTATATTGTAAGCTACATGGGCTGGATTCTAGAATACCTACCACACTTGAAATAGCAATTTTCTTGTTGCAATGTTTTCTTTTAGCTAAAATTTGATGAAGAATTATAAAATTCGAGCACGAAAGCAAAAATTTATAGGTTTTTTTACAAAAATAATGTAGAAAGAAAGTAGAATACCTACTGTAATACTTTAATATTTTATTAAATTATTATATTACAAAATATTGACAATTTGTTTATTTTATATGAATGATAACTGACAGGTCAACACTATTGTTTTTTATGGCTATCTATCTAGTGAGTAATTTATAAACAAAACTCCTAGCTTACTACTGACATCCCCCTTCTTCTGAAATGTAACAAATATAATTATTTAAAAATATTATAAGCTTTACAAATTTAATATCTTTGGTTTGATAATTCTTCTTTCAGATCGTGTATTCAAATTTGTTGCCTCATCCTTGATTTCATCGGATGTTTCTGTTCTTGATATGGATGCTGTTGTTTCTGTGCTACTGGCTGGAACTTTTATTTCTTCTGCTGCTTCTGAAGTTGATGTTTCTTCTGCTGCTTTTTCAACTGTTTTATCTTTTCTTAAATGCCATGCATTTCTTCTAACTACTTTCCCTTCTGGAGTACTTATTATATATGACCTTGGTGCCTGACTTCTTTCCATTATTTTAGCTGGACACCATTGTTTTTCTTCATTTCTGTACAAAATCTTTTCACCTTTTGTATATTCTGGAAGCCTTCTCTTGTTTCTATCAGAATATTTCTTTTCTGTTTCTTTGAGTTTCTTTAATTCTTCTAGAATCCCTTGCATTACTTTTGAATTTAGTAATTTTGGACAGGTTATCATTAGTGTTTTAGTTCTCCTGTTCATAAGTCTTTGTACTGGAGAGCCTATATTATCTCTTGGTGTATTTCTGTGATGTAAAAGAGCTAATTGTAGATCAGAACCTTCATGTATACATTTTCTGATCAAATTTTTTGCTTCTTGCACATATCTTTCCGCCAATCCATTTGATCTTGGAAACTCTGGAGATGAATATCTATGTGCAAACTGCCATACATTTTTAAATTTCATAAACTCTCGTGAGGTGTACTGAGTACCATTATCAGTAACCAACATATCTGGAATTCCATGAACAGCAAACCAACTTTTCATAGCTTGAATCACTGCTGAGCTTGTTATATTTCTAAGTAATTTGACATCAAAATAACCAGAGTATGCATCCGCTATTACATTGTAATAATCATTATTAAACTTGAACAAATCATATGCAACAACTGTGCAAGGTCTGGTTGGAACTTCTTGCAACCAGATTTTCTCTGCTGGGTTGTCTTTTTGAAACTTTTGACATACTTTACACTTTCTCACTCTTTCTTCTATATCTTTCGACATCTTTGGCCAAAATACATGATCTTTGATGAATCTTATTGTTCCTTGTATACCTTTGTGACTTAAATGACCAACTCTGATAACTTCTTCTTTCAATTCATCTGGTATTAGCATTCGATCATTTTTTACTATGAGCCCATCATAAACTGATAACTGTTCTTTGAATGACCAGTATTTATGTAACTTTTCATTTCTCATACTTTTTCCTTCAGGCCATCCTTTCAAAATGGTTTCTTTTAAAAGTGATAATTCTTCATTATTCTGAATGATTTGTTTTATCTTTTCAATCTTCTCTTTTGAAAATGGCTTGATTATGTGTATCATTGGTAAATTATTTGGATCTTCATCTAATTCTGCTTTTTTGTGACAATCACGACTGAGTGTATCTGCAATAAATAATTCTGTTCCTTTTTTATACTTCACTGTAACGTTATACGGTAGAATTTCCAGTATCATTCTTTGTAACCTTGGTGGTGCTTCTTGTAACGGTTTTTTCATTATGGTTTCTAAAGGTGTATGATCTGATTCAATTATAACATTTTTCTGTCCCCAAACATACTCGTGAAACTTTTTGCAAGCCGTAACTATTGCTAAAGTTTCTTTCTCTATTTGGCTATAATTCATTTGTGATTTAGTAAGTGATTTTGTTGCATAAGCAATTGGTTTGTCTTCTTGAATCATTACCGCTCCTATTGCTGTGCTACTTGCATCTACCGACAAAGTTATTGGTAACTTTGAGTTGTAATACCCTAATACTGGTAGACTTTTCATGCATTCTTTTAATCTTTCAAATGCTTCTTCATGATTATTTTCCCATCGCCATTCATTTTGTTTTTCTAAGAGAGATCTTAATGGTGTAGTTATTTCTGATAGTTTTGGAATGAATTTTCCTACATAAGTTACCATTCCCAAAAATCTTTGTAATTCTTGAATATTACTTGGGGTTTTCATAGCTGTGATTGCTTCTACTTTTGCTGGATCTGCTTTGAGACCTTCACTTGTGAGTATATGACCCAAAAACTTTACTTTTTCTTTTGCAAAGATGCATTTATCTTTGTTCAATTTCATGCCAGCTTGTTGTAATCTTTGTATAACTTTTGCTGTTATTTCTTCTAATTTCATTCTATTTGGAGCATGTATTAACATGTCATCCATACTAATTTCTACACCTTCAATATGTTTCAAAATACTGTCCATTATTTGCTGAAAAATCTCTGGCGCAGAGGCCAATCCAAACGGTAATCTTTGACATGTATACCGTCCCCATGGTGTAGCAAAAGTCAATATTTTGGCAGTTCTGTCTGTGACTTTGATTTGCCAATATCCTTTTTTGCAATCTAAAAGGGTAAAAACTTTTGAACCATTGATTCTTGTTGCAATTTCTTCCAGAGTTCTGAGAGGATAGTGCCGTCGTTTTAGATTTTTATTTATTACAGATGGATCAATACATAACCTGATTTTGTCCTTTTGCTTTACTATAACCATCGGTGAAACAGCTGGCGTTGGTTCTGTTATGGGTTTGATAATTCCCATATTTGACATTTTATCTAATTCCTGTTTCACCTTGTCTCTGATAGCATAGGGTATTTTTCTTGCTGGATATATTGCTAATTTAGCATTTTCCACTAGATCTATATCATATACATAATTTTTTAAACAACCAATATCTTCGAATATTTCTTCATTTACTGTATATACTCGCTTTATTAAATCTAGTTTCACACACGTATCTTTTCCTAAGATAGGTTGAAGATCATTAGTTACTACCAGGAATTTAATTTGATTTTTTAGATTATTTCTCTCTACAGTAATATCTGCTACACATTCACCTTTGACCTGCAACTGATGATTAGAAAAACATATTAATCCTTTGATTTTTGACTTTGTCACATGCAAATTTGATCTTTGAGCAATATTTTCTGTGATAACGTTGCACTGAGCTCATGTATCTAATTTAAATTTCACCTGCTGATTTTTTGGTAATTTCAGAAACTCAAACCAATCTTTTGTTTGACTTGTATTGTCTACCAGACTAGATATGTACATTACTTCTTCTTCTAGAGTATGTACTGCTTTAACATTTTTTGTCTTACAACATTTTGCAAAATAGCCTTTTTTATTACATTTCATGCAAATTTTGTTGAACGCTGGACAAGACATTTTTCCATGCTTCGTACCACATCTACCACAATTGAACTGGTCATCTTTTTCTTGATTTTTTCTTATTTGTGGATTTTTGCTAGGTCTCTTTGAATTTTTTTTCCGTACTTCATTTATCTTGAGATCTTCTTCACTGGTTTCATTAAATGTTTTTAGCTGTTTTCTAACTTGCTCGCTTGCTTTGCATATATTTATTGCCGTTTCTAATGTCAATTTATCTTCCTCTAGTAATCTCTCTCGGATTGTATTACTGTTGATTCCTATTACTATTCTGTCACATAAAAGTGATTCTTCCAGTTTACCAAAGGCACAATTTTTAATTTTTGTTCTCTATAATGTGAGAAATTCATCAAATGGTTAATTTACTTGCTGTACAACTTGATTGAATATATAACGTTCATACGTTATATTTATCTTTGGCACAAAATATTCTTCGAATTTTTTTTTTTATTTTCTCAACATCTTTTTCATCTGCTTGACTGAGCTTGAACGTGTTGTAAATAAGTGTTGCTTCAGAACCAATTATTGATATAAATGTCGCGACTTGTACTTCTGGGTCTTTTTTTTAAATTTGTGGCTATTTCGTACCATTTGTACTGTTGTAACTATAGTTTCCATTCTTCTGCCATGTTGCTTTCATTATTTATGTGCAGATTTTTGGAGGTTTCAAACCACTAACTCCTTCTGTTGCCATTGCAATAATGTTTTTATTTAACTGGGTTTCGGCACCATGTAATACTTTAATATTTTATTAAATTATTATATTACAAAATATTGACAATTTGTTTATTTTATATGAATGATAACTGACAGGTCAACACTATTGTTTTTTATGGCTATCTATCTAGTGAGTAATTTATAAACAAAACTCCTAGCTTACTACTGACACCTACCATACTTGAAATAGCAATTTTCTTGTTGCAATGTTGTCTTTTAGCTAAAATATGATCAAAAATTACAAAATTCGGGCACGGAAGCAAATATTTATATGATTTTTTACAAAAATAAATTCAGACTTTACCTTTTCTTGATGAAGACATTGCATATTGTAAGCTACATGGGCTGGATTCTAGAATACCTCCCACACTTGAAATAGCAATTTTCTTGTTGCAATGTTTTCTTTTAGCTAAAATATGATAAAAAATTATAAAATTTGCGCGCGGAAGCAAATATTTATATGATTTTTTACAAAAATAAAGTCAGATTTTACCTATTCTTGAAATGGATATTTTTGTTAAAACATTCATATTCATGCTTTAGGATCTATACTATGGATAATTTTAGCATTGGACATGCAAAAGTGACTATAACGCGGTACCAATCAGATAATAAACATTCAAATTTCGGGTGTCATTTTAATGAATACGTTGTATATTGTAAGCTACATGGGCTGTATTCTAGAATACCCACCACACTTCAAACAGCAATTGTCTTGTTGCAATGTTGTCTTTTAGCTAAAATATGATAAAAAATTACAAAATTCGGGCGCGGAAGCAAATATTTATATGATTTTTTACAAAAATCAAGCCAGACTTTACCTTTTCTTGATGAATACGTTGTATATTGTAACCTACATGGGCTGGATTTTAGAATACCTACCACACTTGAAATAGCAAATTTCTTGTTGCAATGTCTTCTTTTAGCTAAATTATGATGAAGAAGTATAAAATTCGGGCGTGGAAGCAAATATTTGTATGATTTTTTACAAAAATAAAGTCAGATTTTACCCTTTTTTGAAGAATACGTTGTATATTGTAAGCTACATGGGCTGGATTCTAGATTACCTACCAATTTTGAAATACCAATTTTCTTGTTGCAATGTTTTCTTTTAGCTAAAATATGATGAAGAATTATAAAATTCGGACGCGAAAGCAATTATTTATATGATTATTTACAAAAATAAAGTCAGATTTTACCTATACTTTAAATGGATATTTTTGTTAAAACATTCATATTTATGCTTTAGGACCTATACTATGGTTAATTTTAGAATTGTACATGCAAAAGTGACCATAACGTGGTACCAATCAGATAATAAACATTCCATTTTCGGGTGTCATTTTAATGAATACGTTGTACACTGTAAGCTACACGGGCTGGATTCTAGAATACCTACCACTTTTGAAATAGCAATTCTCTTGTTGCAAGTTTTCTTTTAGCTAAAATATGATGAAGAATTATACAATTCGGGAGCGAAAGCAAATATTTATATGATTATTTACAAAAATAAAGTCAGAGTTTATCTATTCTTAAAATGGATATTTTTGTTAAAACATTCATATTCATGCTTTAGGATCTATACTATGGATAATTTTAGCATTGGACATGCAAAAGTGACAATAATGTCGTACAAATTTAGATAATAAATATTGAAGTTTTGGGTGTCATTTTAATGAATACGTTGTATATTGTAAGCTACATGGGCTGGATTCTAGAATACCTACCACACTTGAAATAGCAATTTTCTTGTTGCAATATTTTCTTTTAGCTAAAATATGATGAAGAATTATAAAATTCGGGCGCGAAAGCAAATATTTATATAATTTTCTACAAAAATAAAGACAGATTTTACCTTTTCTTGAAATGGATATTTTTGGTAAAACATTCATATTTATGCTTTAGGACCTATACTATGGATAATTTTAGCATTGGACATGCAAAAGTGACCATAACGTGGTACCTATCAAATAATAAACATTCAATATTCGGGTGTCATTTTAATGAATATGTTGTATATTGTAAGCTACATGAGCAGGATTCTAGAATACCTACCACACTTGAAATAGCAATTTTCTTGTTGCAATGTTTTTTTTTAGCTTACATATTATAAAGAATTATAAAATTCAGGCGCGGAAGCAAATGTTTATATGATTTTTTACAAAAATAATATCAGATTTTACCTATTCTTGAAATGGATATTTTTGTTAAAACGTTCATATTCATGCTGTAGGATCTATACTATGGATAATTTTAGCAATGGACATACAAAAGTGACCATAACGTGGTACCAATCAGATAATAAACATTTAATTTTCGTGTACCATTTTATTATATACGTTGTATATTGTAAGCTACATGGGCTGGATTCTAGAATACCTACCACACTTCAAATAGCAATTTTCTTGTTGCAATGTTTACTTTTAACTAAAATATGATAAAGAATTATAAAATTCGGGGGCGGATGCAAATATTTATATGATTTTACACAAAAATAATGTTAGGTTTTACCTATTCTTGATGAATATGATGTATATTGTTAGCTACATGAGCTGGATTCTAGAATACCTACGACACTTGAAATAACAATATTCTTGTTGCTATGTTTTCTTTTAGCTAAAATATGATAAAAAATTATAAAATTCGGGCGCGAAAGCAAATAATTATATGATTATTTACAAAAATAAAGTCAGATTTTACCTATTCTTGATGAATACGTTGTATATTGTAAGCTGCATGGGCTGGATTCTAGAATACCTACCACAATTGAAATAGCAAGTTTATTGTTGCAATGTTTTTTTTAAGCTAAAATATGATGAAAAAGTATAAAATTCGGACGCGGAAACAAATATTTATATGATTTTTTACAAAAATAATGGCAGATTTTACATTTCCTTGATGAATACGTTGTATATTGTAAGCTACATGGGCTGGATTCTAGAATACCTACCACACTTAAAATAGCAATGTTCTTATGGCAATGTTTTCTTGTAGCTAAAATATGATAAAGAATTATAAAATTCGGGCGCGGAAGCAAATATTTATATGATTTTTTACAAAAATAAAGTCAGAAAGTACATATTCTTAATGAATACGTTCTATATTGTAAGCTTCATAGGCTGGATTCTAGAATACCTACCACACTTGAAATAGAATTTTTTTAGTTTCAATGATTTCTTTTAGCTAAAATATGATGAAGAATTATAAAATTCAGCGGAAGCGATTATTTATATGATTTTTTACAAAAATAAAGTCAGATTAAACCTATTCTTGAAATGGATAGTTTTGTTAAAACATTCATATTCATTCTTTAGGATCTATACTATGGATAACTTTAGCATTGGACATGCAATAGTGGCTATAACGTGGTACCAATCAAATAATAAACATTCAAATTTCGGGTGTCACATTAATAAATACGTTGTATATTTTAAGCTACATGGGCTGAATACTAGAATACCTACCACACTTGAAATAGCAATTTTCTTGTTGCGATGTTTTCCTTTAGCTAAGATATTAAGAAGAATTATAAAATTTGGGCGCGAAAGCTAATATTTAAATGATTTATTACAAAAATATTGTCCGAATTTACCTATTCTTGATGAATACGTTGTAGATTGTAAGCTACATGGGCTGAATTCTAGAATACCTACCACTCTTGAAATAGCAATTTTCTTGTTGCATTGTTTTCTTTTAGCTAAAATATGTGACCTCAACGTGGAACCAATCAGATAATAAACATTCAATTTTCTGGTGTCATTTTAATGAATACGTTATATTTTGTAAGCTACATTTGCTGAATTCTAGAATACCTACCATACTTGAAATAACAATTTTCTTGTTGCAATGTTTTCTTTTAGCTAAAATATGATAAAGAATTTTAAATTCGGGCGCAGAAGCAAATATTTATATGATTTTTTACAAAAATAAAGTCAGATTTTACCTAATCTTGATGAATACGTTGTATATTGTAAGCTACTTGGGCTGGATTCTAGAATACCTACAACACTTGAAATAGCAATTTTCTTGTTGCAATGTTTTCTTTTAGCTAAAGTATGATTAAAAATTATAAAACTCGGACGCAAAAGCAAATATTTATATGATTTTTTACCAAAATAAAATCAGATTTTACCTATTCTTGAAATGGTAATTTTTGTTAAATTATTTATATTCATGCTTTACGATGTATATTATAGATGGTTTTAAGCATTGGACATGCAAAAATGACCAAAACGTGGTACTAATCAGATAATAAACAATCAATTATCGGGTATCATTTTAATGAATACGTTGTATATTGTAAGCTACATGGCTGGATTCTAGAATACCTACCACACTTGAAATAGCAATTCTCTTGTTGCAATGTTTTCGGTTAGCTAAAATATGATGAAAGATTATAAAATTCGGTCGTAGAAACAAATATTAATATGATTTTTTACAAAAATAAAGTCAGATTTTACCTATTCTTGATATGGATATTTTTGTTAAATCATTCA
The DNA here is from genome assembly GCA_035578165.1 of Stenolophus ochropezus. Classification (NCBI taxonomy): domain Eukaryota; kingdom Metazoa; phylum Arthropoda; class Insecta; order Coleoptera; family Carabidae; genus Stenolophus; species Stenolophus ochropezus. The sequence goes on along the minus strand of JAQOWZ010000051.1, from coordinate 648,106 downwards.
TATTCATGCTTTAGGATCTATACTATGGATGGTTTTAAGAATTGGACATGCAAAAGTTACCAAAACGTGGTACCAATCAGATAATAAACATTTAACTTTCGGGTGTCATTTTAATGAATACTTTGTATATTTTAAGCTACATGGGTTGGATTCTAGAATACCTACTACACTTGAAATAGCAATTTTCTTGTTGCAATGTTTTCTTTTAGCTAAAATATGATGAAAAATTATAAAATTCGGCCGCGGAAGCAAATATTTATATAATTTTTTACAAAAATAATGTCAGATTTTACATATTCTTGATCAATACGTTGTATATTGTAAGCTACGTGGGCTGGATTCTAAAATACCTACCACACTTGAAATAGCAATTCTCTTGTTGCAATGTTTTCGCTTAACTAAAATATGATGAAGAATTATAAAATTCGGTCGCGGAAGCAAATATTTATAAGATTTTTTACAAATATAAAGTCAGATTTTACCTATTCTTGAAGAATACGATGTATATTGTAAGCTACATGGGCTGGACTCTAGAATACCTACCACACTTGAAATAGCAATTTCTTGTTGCATTGTATCCTTTTAGCTAAAATAGTATGAAAAATTATTAAATTCGGGCGCGAAAGCAAATATTTATAAGATTTTTTACAAAAATAAAGTCACATTTTACCTTTTCTTGATGAATACGTTGTATATTGTAAGCTACATGGGCTGGATTCTAGAATACCTACCACACCTGAAACAGCAATTTTCTTGTTGCAATGTTTTTTTAGCTAAAATATGTTGATGAATTTTAAAATTCGGGCGCGGAAGCAAATAGTTATATGATTATTTACAAAAATTAAGTCAGATTTTACCTATTCTTGTAATGGATATTCTTGTTAAAACATTCATATTCATTCTTTAGGATCTATACTATGGACAATTTTAGCATTGGACATGCAAAAGTGACCATAACATGGTACCAATCAGATAATAAACATTCTATTTTCGGGTGTCATTTTAATGAATACGTTGTATATTGTAAGCTACATGGGCTGAATTCTGGAATACCTACCACACTTGAAATAGCAATTTTCTTGTTTCAATGTTTTCTTTCAGCTACAATATAATGAAAAATTATAAAATTTGGACGCGGAAGCATATATTTATATAATTTTTTTTTAAAATAAAGTCAGATTTTACCTTTTCTTGATGAATACGTTGTATATTGTAAGCTACATGGTCTAGATTGTAGAATACCTACCAAACTTGAAATAGCAATTTTCTTGTTGCAATGTTATCTTTCAGCTAAAATACGATGAAGAATTATAAAATTCGGGCGCGGAAGCATATATTTATATGATTTTTTACAAAAATAAAGTCACATTTTACTTATTCTTGATGAGTACGTTGTATATTGTAAGCTACATGAGCTGGATTATAGAACACCTATCACACTTGAAATAGCAATTTTCTTGTTGAAATGTTTTCTTTCAGCTAAAATATGATGAAAAATTATAAAATATTTCGCCGCGGAAGCCAATATTTATATTTTGTTAAAAAATTCATATTCATGCTTTACGATCTATACTATGGATGGTTTTAAGCATTGGACATGTAAAAGTGACCAAAACGTGGTACCAATCAGATAATAAACATTCAATTTTCGAGTGTCATTTTAATGAATACGTTGTATATTGTAAGCTACATGGGCTGGATTCTAGAATACCTTCCACACTTGAAATAGCAATTTTCTTCTTGCAATGTATTCTTTTAGCTAAATTATGATGAAGAATTATAATATTCGGGCGCGGAAGCAATTAGTTATATGATTTTTTACAAAAATAAAGTCAGATTTTCCTTTTCTTGAAGAATACGTTGTATATTGTAGGCTACATGGGCTGGATTCTAGAATACCTTCCTCTCTTAAAATAGCAATTTTCTTGTTGCAATGTTTTCTTTTAGCTTAAATATGATAAAGAATTATAAAATCCGGGCGCAGAAGCAATTATTTATATGATTTTTAACAAAAATATTGTCAGATTTTACCTATTCTTGTTGAATACGTTGTATATCGTAAGCTACATGGGCTGGATTCTAGAATACCTAGCACACTTGAAATAGCAATTTTTTTGTTGCAATGTTTTCTTTTAGATAAAATATAATGAATAATTATAAAATTTGGGCACGGAAGCATGGATTGGACATGCAAAAGTGACCAAAACGTGGTACCAATCAGATAATAAACATTCAATTTTCGGGTGTCATTTTAATGAATACGTTGTATATTGTAAGCTACATGGGCTGGATTCTAGAATTCCTACCACACTTGAAATAGCAATTTTCTTGTTGCAATGTTTTCTTTTAGCTAAAATATGATTAAAATTTATATAATTCGGGCGCGGCAGCAAATAATAATATTATTTTTTACAAAAAAAAGGTCAGATTTTACCTGTTCTTCATGAATACGTTGTATATTGTAAGCTACATGACCTGGATTCTAGAAAATCTACCCCACTTGAAATAGCATTTTTTTTGTTGCAATGTTTTCTTTGAGCTAAAATATAATGAAGAATTATAATATTCGGGCGCGAAAGCAAATATTTATATGATTTTTTACAAAAATAATGCCAAATTTTACCTATTCTTGATGAATACGTTGTATATTGTAAGTTACATGGGCTGGATTGTAGAATACCTACCACACTTGAAATAGCAATTTTCTAGTAGCAATGTTTTCTTTCAGCTAAAATATGATAAAGAATTATAAAATTTGGGCGCGAGAGCAAATATTTATATGATTTTTTACAAAAATAATGTCAGATTTTACCTATTCTTGATGAATACGTTGTATATTGTAAGCTACATGGTCTGGATTCTAGAATTCCTACCAAACTTGAAATAGCAATTTTCTTGTTGCAATGTTTTCTTTTAGCTGAAATATAATTAAAATTTATATAATTCGGGCGCGGCAGCAAATATTAATATGATTTTTTACAAACACAAGGTCAGATTTTACCGGTTCTTGATGAATACGTTGTATATTGTAAGCTACATGACCTGGATTCTAGAAAATCTACCACACTTGAAAATAGCATTTTTCTTGTTGCAATGTTTTCTTTGAGCTAAAATATGATGAAGAATTATAATATTCGGGCGCGGAAGCAAATATTTATATGATTTTTTACAAAAATAAAGTCAGATTTTACCTATTCTTGAAATGGATATTTTTACCTTTTCTTGATGAATACGTTGTATATTGTAAGCTACATGGGCAGGATTCTAGATACCTACCACTCTTGAAATAGTAATTTTCTTGTTGCAATGTTTTCTTTTAGCTTAAATATAATAAAGATTTATAAAATTCGGGCGCGGAAGCAATTATTTATATGATTTTTTACAAAAATATTGTCAGATTTTACATATTTTTGATGAATACGGTGTATATTGTAAGCTACATGGGTTGGATTCTAGAATACCTAGCACACTTGAAATAGCAATTTTCTTGTTGCAATGTTTTCTTTTAGATAAAATATAATGAATAATTAAAAATTTGGGCGCGGAAGCAAATATTTATATGATTTTTTACAAAAACAAAGTCAGATTTTACCTATTCTTGAAATGGATAATTTTGTTAAAACATTCATATTCGTGCCTTACGATCTATAGTAAGGATAAAATTAGCATTGGACATGCAAAAGTGACCAAAATGTGGTACCAATCAGATAATAAACATTAAATTTTTGGGTGTCATTTTAATGAATACGTTGTATATTGTAAGCTACATGGGCTGGATTCTAGAATACCTACAACACTTGAAATAGCTATTTTCTTGTTTCAATGTTTTCTTTTAGCGAAAATATGATGAGATATTTTAAAATTCGGGGGCGAAAGCAAACATTTATATGGTTTTTTACAAAAATAAAGTCAGATTTTACTTATTCTTGATGAATACGTTGTATATTGTGAGTTATTTGGGCTGGATTCTAGAATATCTACCACACTTGAAATAGCAGTTTTCTTGTTGCAATGTTTTCTTTTAGCTTAAATATGATAAAGAATTATCAAATTCGGGCGCGGAAGCAAATATTTATTTGATTTTTTACAAAAATAATGTCAGATTTTACTTATTCTTGATGAATACGTTGTATATTGTAAGCTACATGTGCTGGGTTCTAGAATACCTACCACACTTGAAATAGCAGTTATCTTGTTGCAATGTTTTCTTTTAGCTAAAATATAATGAAGAATTATAAAATTCGGGCGCAAAAGCAAATATTTATATGATTTTTTACAAAAATAAAGTCAGATTTTACCTATTCTTGATGAATACGTTGTATATTGTAAGCTACATGGGCTAGATTCTAGAATACCTACCACATTTGAAATAGCAATTTTGTTGTTGCAATGTTTTCTTTTAGCTAAAATATGATAAAGAATTATAAAATTCGGGCGCGGAAACAAATATTTATATGATTTTTTACAAAAAAAATGTCAGATTTTACCTATTCTTGATGAATACTTAGTATATTGTAAGCTACATGTGCTGGGTTCTAGAATACCTACCACATTTGAAATAGCAATTATCTTGTTGCAATGTTTTCTTTTAGCTAAAATATGATGAAGAATTATAAAATTCGGGCTCGGAAGCAAATATTTATGAAATTTTTTACAAAAATAAAGTCAGATTTTACCTTTTCTTGTAATTGATATTTTTGTTAAAACATTCATATTCATGCTTTAGGATCTATACTATAGATGGTTTTAAGCATTGGACATGCAAAAATAACCAAAACGTGGTATTAATCAGATAATATACATTAAATTTTCAGGTGTCATTTTAATGTATACGTTGTATATTGTAAGTTACATGAACTGAACTCTAGTATACCTACCATACTTGAAATAGCAATTTTCTTGTTGCAATGTTTTCATTTAGCTAAAATATGATGAAGAATTATAAAATTCTGGCGCAGAAGCAAATATTTATATGATTTTTTTACAAAAATAAAGTCAGATTTTACCTAGTCGTGATGAATACGTAGTATATTGTGAGACACATGGGTTAGATTCTAGAATAACTAACACACTTGAAATAGCAAATTTCTGGTTGCAATGTTTTCTTTTAGCTAAAATATAATAAAGCATTATAAAATTCGGGCGCAGAAGCAAATATTTATATGATTTTATACAAAAATAAAGTCTGATTTTACATATTCTTGAAATGGATATTTTTGTAAAAACATTCATATTTATGCTTTAGGATCTATACTATGGATGGTTTTAAGCATTGGACATGCAAAAGTGACCCAAACGTGTTACCAATCTAATAAGAAACAATATATTTTCGGGTTCTAGAATATCTACCACACTTGAAATAGCAATTTTCTTGTTGCAATGTTTTCTTTTAGCCAAAATATGATAAAGAATTAGGAAATTCGGTCGCGTAAGCAAATATTTATATAATTTTTTACAAAAATAAAGTCAGATTTTACCGATTCTTGAAATGGAAATTTTTGTTAAAACATTCATATTCATGTTTTAGGATCTATACTATAGATGGTTTTAAGCATTGGACATGCAAAAATAACCAAAACGTGGTATTAATCAGATAATAAACATTAAATTTTCGGGTGTCATTTTAATGAATACGTTGTATATTGTAAGCTACATGGGCTGAACTCTAGTATACCTACCACACTTGAAATAGCAATTTTCTTGTTGCAGTGTTTTCATTTAGCTAAAATATGATAAAGAATTATAAAATTCTGGCGCGAAAGCAAATATTTATATGATTTTTTCCAAATATAAAGTCAGATTTTACCTATTCTTGATGAATACGTAGTATATTGTAAGCCACATGGGCTAGATTCTAGAATAGCTACCACACTTGAAATAGCAATTTTCTGGTTGCAATGTTTTCTTTTAACTAAAATATAATAAAGAATTATAAAATTCCGGCACGGAAGTAAATATTTATATGATTTTATACAAAAATAAAGTCAGATTTTACCTATTCTTGAAATGGATAATTTTGTAAAAACATTCATATTTATGCTTTAGGATCTATACTATGGATGGTTTTAAGCATTGGACATGCAAAAGTGACCCAAACGTGTTACCAATCTGATAAGAAACATTATATTTTCGGGTTCCAGAATACCTACCACACTTGAAATAGCAATTTTCTTGTTGCAATGTTTTCTTTTAGCCAAAATATGATAAAGAATTATAAAATTCCGGCACGGAAGTAAATATTTATATGACTTTTTACAAAAATAAAGTCAGATTTTACCTATTCTTGATGAATACGTTGTATATTTTAAGCTACATGGGCTGGATTCTAGAATACCTACCACACTTGAAATAGCAATTTTCTTGTTGCAATGTTTTCTTTTAGCTAAAATATGATGAAAAATTATAAAATTCGGGCGCGTAAGTAAATATATATATGATTTTTTACAAAAATAAAGTCAGATTTTACCTATTCTTGAAATGGATATTTTTGTAAAAACATTCATATTTATGCTTTAGGATCTATACTATGGACGGTTTTAAGCATTGGACATGCTAAAGTGACCAAAACGTGGTACCAATCAGATAATAAACATTCAATTTTCAGGTGTCATTTTAATAAATACGTTGTATATTGTAAGCTACGTAGGCTGGAATCGGGAATACATACCACACTTGAAATAGCAATTTTCTTGTTGCAATGTTTCCTTTAAGCTAAAATATGAGAAAAAATTATAAAATTCGGGCGCGGAATCATATATTAATATGATTTTTTACAAAAGTAATGTCATATTTTACCTATTCTTGATGAATACGTTGTATATTGTAAGCTACTTGGGTTGGATTCTAGAATACCTACCACACTTGAAATAGCAATTTTCTTGTTGCAATGTTTTCTTTTAATTAAAGTATGATGAAAAATTATAAAATTCTGGCGCGGAAGCAAATATTTATATGATTTTTTACAAAAATAATGTCAGATTTTACCTTTTCTTGATGAATACGTTGTATTTTGTAAACTACATGGGCTGGATTCTAGAATACCTACTACACTTGAAATAGCAATTTTCTTGTTGCAATGTTTTCTTTTAGCTAAAATATGATAAAGAATTATAAAATTCGGGCGCGAAAGCAAATATTTATGTGATTTTTTACAAAAATAAAGTCTGATTTTACATATTCTTGAAATGGATATTTTTGTTAAAACATTCATATTCATGCTTTAGGATCCATACTGTGGATGGTTTCAAGCATTGGACATACAAAATTAACCAAAACGTGGTACCAATTAGATAATAAACATTTAAATTTCGGGTGACATTTTAATGAATACGTTGAATATTGTAAACTACATGCACTGGATTCTAGAATAACTACCACACTTGAAATAGAAATTTTCTTGTTGCAATGTTTTCTTTTAGCAAAAATATGATAAAGAATTATAAAATATGGGCGCGGAAGCAAATATTTATACGAATTTTTACAAAAATAAAGTCAGATTTTACGTATTCTTGGAATGGATATTTGTATTAAACATTCATATTCATGCTTTAGTATCTATACTATGGATAATTTTAGCATTGGACATGGAAAAGTGACCAAAATGTGGTACTATCAGATAATGAACATTAAAATTTCGTGTGTCATTTTAATGAATACGTTGTATATTGTAAGCTACATGGGCTGGATTTTAGAATACCTACCACACTTGAAATAGCAATTTACTTGTTGCAATGTTTTCTTTTAGCTAAAATATAAAGGAGAATTATAAAATTCGGGCGCGGAAGCAAATATTTATATAATTTTTTACAAAAATAAAGTCGGATTTTACCTATTCTTGATGAATACGTTGTATATTGTAAGCTACATGTGCTGGTTTCTAGAATACCTACCACACTTGAAATAGCAATTTTCTTGTTGCAATGTTTTCTTTTAGCTAAAATATGATGAAGAATTATAAAATTCGTGCGTAAAAGCAAATATGTATATGATTTTTTACAAAAATAAAGTCAGGATTCTAGAATAACTACCACACTTAAAATAGCAATTTTCTTGTTGTAATGTTTTCGTTTAGCTAAAATATGATGAAGAATTATAAAATTCGTGCGCGAAAGCAAATATTTATATGATTTTTTACAAAAATAAAGTCAGATTTTCCCTATTCTTGAAATGGATATTTTTGTATAAAACATTCATATTCATGATTTAGGATCTTTACTATGGATGATTCTAAGAACTGGACATGCAAAAGTGATCAAAACGTGGTACCACTCAGATAATAAACATTCAATTTTCGGATGTCATTTTAATAAATACGTTGTATATTGTAAGCTCCATAGGCTGGATTCTAGAATACCTACCACACTTGAAGTAGCAATTCTCGTGTTGCAGTGTTTTCATTTAGCTAAAATATGATGAAGAATTATATAATTCGGGCGCGGAAGCATATATTTATATGATTTTTTACAAAAATAAAGTCATATTTTACTAATTTTTGATGAATATGTTGTATATTGTAAGCTACATGGGCTTGATTCTAGAATACCTACCACATTTGAAATAGCAATTATCTTGTTGCAATGTTTTCTTTTAGTTAAAGTATGATGAAAAATTATAAAATTTGGGCGCGGAAGCAAATATTTATATGATTTTTTAGAAAAATAAAGTCAGATTTTAAATATTTATGAAATGGATATTTTTGTTAAAACATTCATATTCATGCTTTAGGATCTATACTATAGATGGTTTTAAGCATTGGACATTCAAAAGTGTCTTAAATGTGGTACCAAGCAGATAATAAACATTTAATTTTCGGGTGTCATTTTAATGAACACGTTCAATATTGTAAGCTACATGCACTGGATTCTAGAACACCTACTACACTTGAAATAGCAATTTTCTTGTTGCAATGTTATCTTTTAGCTAAAATATGATGAAGAATTATAAAATTTGGCCGCGGAAGAAAATATTTATATGAATTTTTATAAATATAAAGTCAGATTTTACCTATTCTTGAAATGGATATTTTTGTTAAAACATTCATATTCATGCTTTAGGATCTATACTATGGATAATTTAGCATTGGACATGCAAAAGTGACCAAAACGTGGTACCAATCAGATAATAAACATTCAATTTTTATTTGTCATTTTAATGAATACGTTGTATATTGTAAGCTACATGCACTGGATTCTAGAATACCTACCACACTTAAAATAGCAATTTTCTTGTTGCAATGTTTTCTTTTAGCTAAAATATGATGAAAAATTATAAAATTCGGGCGCGGAAGCAAATATTTATATGATTTTTTACAAAAATAAAGTCAGATTTTACCTTATCTTGATGAATACGTTGTATATTGTAAGATACATGGGCTGGATTCTAGAATACCTCCACACTTGAAATAGCAATTTTCTTGTTGCAATGTTTTCTTTTAGCTAAAATATGATGAAGAATTACAAAATTTGGCAGCGGAAGCAAATATTTATATGAATTTTTACAAAAATAAAGTCAGATTTTACCTATTCTTGAAATGGATATATTTGTTATAACATTCATACTCATGCTTTAGGATCTATACTATGGTTTGTTTTAAGCATTGGACATGCAAAAGTGACCAAAACGTGGTACCACTCAGATAATAAACATTTAATTTTCGGGTATCATTTTAATGAATACGTTGTAGTTTGTAAGCTACATGGGCTGGATTCTACAAAACCTACCATACTTGAAATAGCAATTTTCTTATTGCAATGTTTTCTTTTAGATAAAATATGATGAAGAATTATAAAACTAGGGCGAGAAAGCATATATTTATATAATTTTTTACAAAAATAAAGTCAGATTTCACTAATTCTTGATGAATATGTTGTATATTTTAAGCTACATGAGCTGGATTCTAGAATACCTACCACACTTGAAGTAGCAATTATCTTGTTGCAATGTTTTCTTTTAGTTAAAGTATGATAAAAAATTATAAAATTCGGGCGCGGAAGCAAATATTTATATGATTTTTTACAAAAATAAAGTCAGATTTTATTTTTTTTGATGAATACGTTGTATTTTGTAAGCTATATGGGCTGGATTCTAGAATACCTACCACACTTCAAATAGCAATTTTCTTGTTGCAATGTTTTCTTTTAGCTAAAATATGATGAAGAATTATAAAATTCGGGCGCGAAAGCAAATATTTATATGATTTTTTACAAAAATAAAGTCAGGCTTTACCTATTCTTGATGAATACGTTTTATATTGTAAGCTACATGGGCTGGATTCTAGAATACCTACCACACTTGAAATAGATATTTTCTTGTTGCAATGTTTTCTTTTAGCTAAAATATGATGAAGAATTATAAAATTCGGGCGCAGAAGCAAATATTTATTTGATTTTTTACAAATATAAATTCAGATTTTACCTATCCTTGATGAATACGTTGTATATTGTAAGCTATATGGGCTGGAATCTAGAATACCTACCACACTGTAAATAGCAATTTTCTTGTTGCAATGTTTTCTCTTAGCTAAAACATGATAAAAAAATATAAAATTCGGGCGCGAAAGCAAATATTTATATGATTTTTTACAAAAATAAAGTCAGATTTTACCTATTCTTGAAATGGATATTTTTGTAAAAACATTCATATTCATCCTTTAGGTTCTCTACTATGGATGGTTTTAAGCATTAAACATGCAGAAGTGACTAACTCGTGGTACCAATCAGATAATAAACATTCATTTTTCGGGTATTATTTTAATGAATACGTTGTATATTGTAAGCTACATGGGCTGGATTTTAGATTACCTACCACACTTGAAATAGGAATTTTGTTCTTGCAATGTATTCTTTGAGCTAAAATATGATGAAGAATTATAAAATTCGGGCGTGGAAGCAAATATTTAAATGAGTTTTTACAAAAATAAAGTCAGATTTTACATTTTCTTGATGGATACGTTGTATATTGTAAGCAACATGGGCTGGATTCTAGAATACCTACCACACTTGAAATAGCAATTTTCTGGATGCAATGTTTTCTTTTAGCTAAAATATGATAAAGAATTATAAAATTCGGGCGCGGAAGCAAATATGTATATGATTTTTTACAAAAATAAAGTCAGATTTTACCTATTCTTGATAAATACGTTGTATATTGTAAGCTACATGGGCTGGATTCTAGAATACCTACCACACTTGAAATAGCATTTTTCTTGTTGCAATGTTTTCTTTTAGCTAAATTATGATGAAGACTTACAAATTCGGGCGCGGAAGCAAATATTTATATGATTATTTTAAAAATAAAGTCAGATTTCACATTTTCTTGATGAATACGTTGTTTTTTGTGAGCTACATGGGCTGGATTCTGGAGTAACTACCACACATGAAATAGCAATATTCTTGTTGCAATGTTTTCTTTTAGCTAAAATATAATTAAGAATTATTAAATTCGGGCGCGGAAGCAAATATTTATATGATTATTTACAAAAGTAAAGTCAGATTTTACATTTTCTTGATGAATACGTTGTATATTGTAAGCTACATTGGCTGGATTCTAGAAAACCTACCACACTTGAAATAGCAATTTTCCTGTTGCAATGTTTTCTTTTAGCTAAAATATGATGAACAATTTTAAAATTCGGGCGCAAAAGCAAATATTTATTTGAGTTTTTACAAAAATAAAGTCAGATTTTACCTATTCTTGATGAATACGTTTTATATTGTAAGCTACATTGGCTGGATTCTAGAATACCTTTTACACTTGAAATAGCAATTTTCTTGTTGCAATGTTTTCTTTTAGCTAAACTATGATAAAAAAAACTATAAAGTTCAGGCGCGGGAGCAAATATTTATAAGATTTTTTACAAAAATAATGTCAGATTTTACCTATTCTTGATGAATACGTTGTATATTGTAGGCTACATTGGCTGGATTCTTGAATACCTACCACATTTGATATGTCAATTTTCTTGTTGCAATGTTTTCTTTTAGATAAAATATGATGAAGAAGTATTAAATTTGGGCGCGGAAGCAAATATTTATATGATTTTTTACAAAAATAAAGTCAGATTTTACCTATTATTGAAATGGATATCTTTGTTAAAACATTCATATTCATGCTTAAGGATCTATACTATGGATTGTTTTAAGCATTGGACATGCAAAAGTGACCAAAACGTGATTCACTTAGATAACAAACATTCAATTTTCGGGTGTCATTTTATTAAATACCTTGTATATTGTAAGCTGCATGGGCTGGATTCTAGAATACCTACCACACTGGAAATAGCAATTTTCTTGTTGCAATGTTTACTTTTAACTAAAATATGATGAAGATTTATAAAACTCGGGCGCGGCAGCAAATATTTATATGATTTTTTACAAAAATAAAGTCAGATTTTACCTGTTCTGGATTAATACGTTGTATATTGTAACCTACATGGGCTGGATTCTAGAATACCTAACACTCTTCAAATAGCAATTTTCTTGTTGCAATGATTTCTTTTAGCTAAAATATGATGAAGAATTATAAAATTTGGGCGCTGAAGCAAATATTTATATGAATTTTTATAAAAAAAAAGTCAGATTTTACCTATTCTTAAAATGGATATTTTTGTTAAAACATTTATATTCATGCTTTAGGTTCTATACGATGGATAATTTTAACATTTGACATGCAAAAGTGACTAAAACGTAGCACCAATCAAAAAATAAACATTAAATTTTCGGGTGTTATTTTAATGAATACGTTGTATATTGTTAGCTACATGGGCTGGATTCTAGAATACCTACCTCACTTGAAATAGCAATTTTCTTGTTGCAATGTTTTCTATTAGCTAAAATATGATAAAGAATTATAAAATTCGGGCGCGGAAGCAAATATTTACATGATTTTTTACAAAAATAAAGTCAGATTTTAACTTCTCTTGATGAATACGTTGTATAATGTAAGCTACCTGGGCTGGATTCTAGAATACCCACCACACTTGAAATAGCAATTTTCTTGTTGTTCTTGTTTTCTTTTAGATAAAATATGATGAAGAATTATTAAGTTCGGGCGCGGAAACCAATAGTTATATTACTTTTTACAAAAAAAAAGTCAGATTTTACTTATTCTTGAAATGGATATCTTTGTTAAAACATTCATATTCATGCTGTAGGATCTATACTATGGATTGTTTTAAGCATTGGACATGCAAAAGTGACCAAAACGTGGTACCACTCAGATAATAAACATTCAATTTTCGGGTGTCATTTTAATAAATACGTTGTATACTGTAAGTAATAAGATAACCCACCTTCTGCGTTTTGGAATGCAGACCAATATGGCGGCCGGAATATTATCGACTCGTGAATGGGGTTAATAAATAGTTTTAATAGGCTTAATTGAATGGTATTTGAATTTTAAGTACATATTTAGATGTAAAATAAATGATACATAATTTTAAAATGAAGTATGTGGATTACAATAAGCTGTTTCATTGGACATTTGAAAAAATGTAATAAAATTTGGTAAATTTATTTGAGTACGTCTATGTGCACGGGGTTGAATCTGGCTAGATAATAGGCCGCATATAAATGGTACTTAACACAATACCTGCATGCGGCTATGGTAATAAATTTGACCCTTGTGCAGGTACGCAGAAAGAGCCCGTCGTTAGGAAATATTTTATCGCGGCTGGATATGTTTATGCTATAAGGGTGTCCTAACGGTACTTCTAAATATTTATCTGATTCCTATTCTTACCTTATTTTCTATTATATAAGGAGCTAGAAAATATTTTTTCTCAGTATACCTATAGTTTCTGACTGTGTGGTTCATTTTGAAAATGTCTTCACAAAATTTTGATAACTTTGTTATACCACCTTCAGGAGTTGTTTCAAAACAAAAACTTAGAATACTTGAAAATATTGTATTAAGAAAACCATTCGCGTCAACTTCAACGGCGAACGTTAATGAGTTTATAAAAAATATAAACTCGTTGAACGCTGATGTGGTGCATCGTGACTATGATTCCGGTATTTCTCCATCATCGGTAACGGCTGCACACTTAGAGAAGGCTCTTCAGGAAGTGTGCGAAGAGAACTTTGGTGATGAAGAAGAAATTGTACCTCGTAAAAAGGTGCGTGTGGAACGCCTTTTATTACCATCGCCGGAGTTGGAGCCGCTAGTGATCTCGTCGTCGTCGCCGGAATCGGAGATCGAGGAGCCGTACGCCCAGCAGCTAGTGTGCAGCGAAGATGATGAGACCCCGGACATCACGGATATACCAGACTGCCCGTTGGTATCTGACTGGGTTATAGAGAATATGGACCTCATCAGCGGAGATGCAGAAACTGCAAGATTTACTTTACCGCCTAATAAAGATGAAGCCGACAACAATGACCGCCTACTGAGAGGAACACCGATTCCTTTAGATAGTACGCGGAAAGTGTTTATTACGGTCGGCTTAGAACCAAATCCGGTACCGCGAGTGATTGTGAGGCTTGTGGGTAATGTAATAAAAAAAACTTATATAGACATTTTAGATTACGTTAGATTAGTGAATTATTTAAAAAAAACTTGAATTAAAAAGTAAGTGTAGCGATAAAGATATGAACAGAATATGCAGTCTCGTTTGGGCTGATTTCAGTATATTACCGCGGGAACAATTGAAGTGTAGATTTAAGAATCAGTTTATAGTGTTAAATAAGGAGCATGTTAGGAATTTAATTAGGTTAGAGAATATAATAATAAAAGTAATAGATAGTTACAATGTAAAATATAAAAATTTTTGTTATGTATATATTTTTTTTTTACAAAATGTAGTAATATTTAGCATAAGAAATCAGTTAGACATAAAAGGTAGTTTATATGAATATTTATTTTTTAAGAATTTAGATTTTAAATTAATATTTATAGAATATTATACGTATTATTACAATAGATTAGATTTAATTGACGACGCTGTAGGTTCTCGGTGAAACATCATGAAAAAATTGAATAATAAAACACTCGCTGTTATTTCACAAAAAATAAAAGTTGAAACTTTATTGCAATTTCGGCGATAAGGCCATCATTAGAAGTATACATATACAGAAATTTATCAGCTATTTATACTAATAATAAAATACTAAAATACAATAAAAGAAGGGGAAAATACATTGGCTTGAATTATTTATGATTTTCCGAGATTAACATTCCTAGAAACGGAGAATCTATTAAGTCTAACTGCTCATTCATAAGGTTAATCCCATTGTTAAGGGCTTTCTTTATTTCAAATGCTTCTAGGAATTTTAATCTCCGTCCATTCATTTCGAAGTGTAAAATTTCCAGATCTGTTATGTCTAACATATGATTATTCTTGATCAAATGTTTGGCTACATTGGAGTTTACACTGTTGTTTGTAAATTTGGCTATATGTTCCTTAAATCTAATGTTAAATTTACGTCTAGTTTGACCAATATACTTAAAATTACAGTCTTTGCAATTTATTTGGTAGATTCCTGATTTATCGAGGGGATCTTTACAAACAATCTTATTATTTACCAACACATTTTTTAAAATAAACGTATTATACAAAGCTGGAGTTATATTTAAATTTTTCAAATCATTTGAAACTCTATTTGTTATGTTTTCGATGTATTTCATTTTTTTATAAATGGGTTTTTCCGAATCTATATAATAATAATAATAATAATATATTTATTCGTTTTAAGATTGTACATCTTATACGAAGGTTGACAACAGTAGGACAATATCAGTTTAATTATAAATACATGAAAGTACAAAATAAGTCTTTAACAAATTGTGTAATATTCTAGTACAGTGAATTAATAGAGTTAATACATAATTTTAATTTTAATAAGATCGAATTAACATAAAAAAAAACCTTAATAAGGACAGTAATACCCATTAGTATGCTATCAGCTAATATAACATAGTAACATCAATAACACAGTTAGATATAATGGAAAAATATGCGATGATAAATCTACTAACAAGTTATATGGAAGTTTAACCAGAGAACATATTTATGCTACAGGAGTTCGGGGCTATTCATTAATTATAAAGCTGCGAGTTTTTAAGGCATTAATGGTATAGTAAAATATATTGTTTATTTTATCTTTGTTTAAATTTGAAAACAGCTGGTATATAATATGCTCATGTATATGGGTTAAATATTTATCCAAATATATGTTACGAAAGTTATATAGAAATGAAATATTGTTTCTTGTTCATGAGTATTACATATTGTACATATCTATTCGTGGTCGATTATATATTTTATGTTTTTATATACAAATGTTAATTTATCATTACTACTTAGCCTTATTTGAGCAATAATTCTAATTTTGGTAAATGACATACCTAGATTTAGATATTCTTCCGTGCCAAAAGTTGTTTTAAGATATTTATAATGTTTATTGTAACTTGAATATTCCCAGCGTTCGAAATCTTTTGTTTGTAGTTTAGGTAAACATCTATAATGTTATTAATATCAGAGTTGTTTATATATTGCCGTTCCCAGATATTTGCAAATCCTAGATCAGTAAGAATACTTTTCAATTGAGAGCACCAATTGTATTCTACTTTGTTAGATACAGAGTTGTCAAGAGCTACTAGTCGGTTATACAACTGTTTACTGAGTTTTTCATTTGCCATTTCTAAAATTTTGCTCCACCATTTTAGGGTTCTTTTTAAAATAGATGCTGCTATATGATTCGTTCCTGTTTCCAGACGAACTGCATAATTCGGTGTATTACGTGGAATAAGTAATATGCTTTTGAAAAATTTGAGTTGACATTTTTCAACCGTTTCTACATGTCTTAGCGCCCAAATTTCTGCCGCGTATAGTGCCGTTGCTTTAATTATAGAGTTATGTAACATAACTTTTTCTTCCCATGTTTTAGATTTGCCTTTTTGTAATATTGTTTTTACTTTATGCATGCCTAGTGTGGCCTTTTTGAGGCAGTCTTTAGCTGCTAAGTTAAATTTACCTGACGAAGAGAATTTTATGCCTAAATAGTTAAAACTGTTAACAATTTCAATTGGGTCATTGTTGTACAAGAATTGGTTCTGAAATTTTGTGGGGCGACCTTTATAAAAAATTAGAATTTTAGATTTTTCGGTATTAACTTCCAGTGCATTCTTGTTACAATATTCATTTAGTATACGGAGTTTTTTATTGAGGTCTACAGGGGAGTATGCTAAGAACACCACGTCGTCAGCATAGGCCAATGATAATACGTCGTGTGTGCCATCAATATTAATCCCGCTGACGCCTTTACTTCTGAAAAACGATTCTAAATCATTAATGAAGAGAATGAATAACAAAGGGCTAAGTGTATCTCCCTGTAAGACACCTTGTGTAATACTTATGCTTTCAGATTCATCGTCTAAGTTTTTAATTTGTAAAAATGCATTGTTGTAAAAATTGCGTAGAATTCTTATTAGTTTATCTGAAATACCCATGTCGTGAAGTTTATTCCATAGTTTAGTGTGCTGTACGGTGTCGAACGCTTTTCGGAAGTCAATAAATAGGGCGTAAGCTCTTTGTTTTTTAAGTCTTAATTGGAGGTGTGAGATTGATGTGAGATTAAATATATTATCTAAAGTGCTACGAGTTTTTCTAAAACCACTTTGATTTTCATTTATTATTTGATGTTCGTCGCACCATGTTACAATTCGGTTCTGTAAAATTTGGGTGAACAATTTACAAATACAATTAATTATGGCAATACTTCTGTAATTGGTAGGGTCGTTATTGTCTCCCTTTTTGTAAATAGGGAAAAGTTGTATATTGTACCAAGATTCAGGTATTTTTTCTTGTAAGAGAATTTCATTAAATAGGTTTAGTAAGTAGTGTTCCCATGCTGGGGACAAGCATTTGTAAAACTCATTGTTTAGGCCGTCCGAGCCTGAAGCTTTTTTTATTTTGCTAGAGGATATACTTTTTTGAAGTTCGTTAAGAGTTATTTCTAAATCGAAGTGGGGGTGGATATTACAAAAGTACGTAATGTTCTCTGCATTTATATTGGGATAGAAATCTTTATAGTACTTATACCATTCTTCAGTAGAGATAGAGTTAGGAGATTTATTTTTAGGTTTTAGTTCTTTAATTGTTTTCCAAAATTCTATGTTGTTTTTAGTGTTTGAGAGCATATCCGTTACCTTTTTGTAGTGTAATTGTTTGTTCTGATTGATAGTTTTATTATATATTTTTTTATGTTCTAGAAATTTTTTAGGTTCTCATCGTTTCTATTTTTACGGTATAGCTTCCGGCTGTGATTACAGGCAAGTTTTAAATTTTGGCAGTGCTGATCATACCATGGTTTAGAATGCTGGTAAATTTGTTTACCGGCTATAGATTTTGTTACTTTGAGCATGTTGTTATGACTTGCCGTTTCCTTAATTGCCACCATTAGATTATTATTTAATATTTCTACGTCAGTACTGTTTGTGTAGAGTAAGGCATGTTGATTTAAATTGTGTTAAAATAAATCGCTTTTTTCTGGACTAAAAACAAATTTTATTGTGTATTTAGTTGTTGAGGTTTTAGTGTGCTGCAAGAGCTTATGGCCCAAATCCGAAGCGTTCATAACAACCTTACATATACTATGGGGAGATTTTGATAATGTCTCAAAAGTTTCAAAGAATATAACATTTTCTAAACAATCTAAATTGGCCCATGCTAAGTCTATGGCGCTCTTACCTGTTGTGCATATAAATGTAAAATTCCCTGGAATATCTCCTTGTACTCGGCCATTTAATACGCTCAATCCTAAATTTTCCATAGTGTTGACTAGCAGCTCTCCTCTCTGGTTCGTTTTCGAATGGTGTGATATTCTATGTTCCATGACGTTTTGGCACGAAAGTATACCTTCTTCTAGCTGGTTCCATTGACCAATATGGCTATTGAAGTCTCCTACAACTAAGAGTTTATAATTTATGTATAAATGCAAAATGTCTTCTAGACTGGTATGCAATAGCTGTATGCACTCTTTATTATTGAGGCTTGGTTTTAAGTATACTGAGCACAATATATATTTCTCGTTATTAAAAAGGATTTCTATTGAATTTTATAATTCACGTGCTGTGTATACAAATAAATATATATAGATAGTAGAAACGAATGGTTTATTAACAGAATAGATATGACCAAGTGAAAAACTATACAATTGACAACTTATGTTTTTCTTTATATCATTAAAACAATAATATCATATGTAACTACATATTTATACAATAAAAAATAAGTGACACTGACTTACACTGTCACTATGACAAATAGAATTGACAGCGCGATAAATATCATATTTAACACTCCCACTTTTTGAGCGCATCGCTAATACATAAAATGCCAATTTTTGCAGTTAACTTTTCAATTCTACTTGTAGGCAAAGGTTTCATAAAAATATCTGCAAGTTGTTCATCAGAACAAATATATTCTATACATAAAGTACCCTCACAGAATTTTTCACGAATAAAATGATACCGGATATCAATGTGCTTAGACCTTTTATGAAATTCTGGATTTTTTACTAATTTGATTGCACTTTGATTATCAACATATAAAGTAGTTGGTCTAATAAATGTGTGTCCGATATCATTTAACAATTGTCTTAACCAAACAACTTCTTTTGATGCTAAACAGGCAGCGACATATTCTGACTCTGTAGTGCTCAGGGACACCATTTTCTGCCTCTGTGATGTCCAGGATACTGCACCGTTTGACATCAGGAATACGAATCCGGATGTGGAGCGTCTTGTTTCGGTATCTGCTGCAAAATCTGCATCCGAATATCCAGTTATTTCGATCTTGCCGCATTTTCTTCTATACATTATTCCATAATTTGTTGTACCGCTTAAATAACGAAAAATGCGTTTCACTGCACGCCAGTGTGGTTCTCCATAACAGTCTATAAATCTACTCAAATAGTTAGTAATATATGCTATGTCTGGGCGCGTCAACTGAACAAGGAACATCAAAGTGCCGATGGCCTCACGATAGGGAATGCTATCGTCACATTTACCTTCAAATTTGGTTAAAGATTGAACAGAATGAGGATCGGCAGGGGTACTGACAGTTTTCGCGTCAGACATACCAAAACGTGTTAATATTTTGTTTATATAGTTACTCTGATTGATGAAGATACAGTGTGTTTCATAATCTCGATGAATTTGTATTCCAACGTAGGTAGACGGCAAACCATGTTTTATTTCAAATTCTTTCTTTAAAACTTCTAAAACTTCATTTAATATTTCTCTAGTTTCAGCTAATAATAACCCATCGTCCACATACAAAGCAAGATAAACAAATCCATTAATAACATGTCCTTTATAAACACAGGGATCTGCTTCACTTGGTTTAAAATGAAATAATTTTAAAAATGAATCAAATTTGTGATTCCATTGTCGAGAAGCTTGCTTCAAACCATATAAGGATTTTTGCAGTTTACAAACTTTACCAAAAGTGTTATTCAAACCTTCAGGTGGATTCATATAGACTTCTTCATTCAGTTCTCCATAAAGGAATGCTGTTCGAATGTCAAATTGTTCAATTTGTAGATCAAGCTCTGCAGCTATGCTCAAAAGTACTCTTACTGATTCATATCGAACCACTGGTGAAAAAGTCTCTTCATAATCAACCCCATATTTTTGTGTGAAGCCCTTAGCACACAATCGTGCTTTGTAAATAGGATTGTCTTCAGGAGACGACTGTTTAATTTTAAATACCCATTTGTAGCCTACTGTTCGTTTTCCTGAAGGTAACTCTGTCAATTTCCATGTTCCATTCTTCTCGTGCGCATTCAGCTCGTCTTGAATCGCGCTTTCCCATTTTGAGTTATCTGGAAGTGATAAAGCTTCACTATAACTTCTTGGTTCTACATAGTTAGCCTGATAAATTACAGGTTTCTTGATTTCTTGTCTACTTCTTAGTTCATATTTCTGATTTTTCTGAAGAATTTCGTTAATTTTCTGTTCTTCTTTCTCTTCTGTATTCGAAATTTCTTGTTTTGGGTTAAAATCTGAACAGATGCTCATAGGTACTACTATTTCGTCTTCTTTAGTCATTAAAATACTGTCATTTGTTTTTTCATTGAACACGACATCTCTTGACACAGTAATTCTTCTGGTTTGAGGATCAAACAGGCGATAATTGGAAGACTCTTGATCATAGCCCACAAGGATTAGCTTCTTTGACTTCTTGTCCCATTTTCGTCTGAGATTTTTAGGAATATGTACAAATGCTTCTGATCAAAAATTTTAATGTGACTTAGACATGGTTTCTTCTTCATCCATATTTCATAGGGACTTTTACCTGCAAGTCTGGAAGAAGGTATTCGATTTAAAATGTACACCGCTGTATGCACTGCTTCTGCCCAAAGATAAGTTTCGAGATTTCTTGCATGGAGCATTGATCTGGCACACTCAACGATTGTTCTATTGTCGCGCTCCGAACGACCATTCTGTTCAGGAGTATATGGAGCAGTTGTTTCAATCTGTATTCCTTCATTCGCAAGATACTGATTCATAGATTGATTGATATACTCCTTGCCATTATCAACTCTTAGTACTTTAATTGAATGCTGAAACTTATTTTTGATTAGTGCATGGAATACTTTGAACTTTTCATAAACGTCAGATTTATGTTTAATAAAATATACATTTCTGAAACCTGTAGCATCATCTTTGAAATTTACATAGTATTTCGAACCTCCCACTGATTGTACAGACATCGGACCACATACGTCTGAATGGATGACTTCTCCAGGAAAAGATGAACGTGGAGGAATTTCTTTTTTGAACGGGAACCTATGTTGCTTTCCATATTGACAGGCCTCACAAAAGAAATCAGCTTTCTTCGGTATTTCGCCAATTTGAAGCAATTCTTGATCTTTTAACTGTCTAATGAAGTTAAAATTGATATGCCCCAGTCTTTCATGCCACAGTTTTGCATCTGAAATTTCAGCTACACATACTTGATTAATAGGGATTACCTGGAATAACATTTTGTACAAGTTATTCTCTTGCATTATTCCTATGGCCTTTTGTGCACCAGCTTGATACAGAATTACGCGATTAGCGTCAAAAACAGCCTTTTAATTTTTCTTTGTACAAACTCCTACTGAAAATAGATTCTTTGCCAGAGACGGCACATATAAAACATTTTCTAGCTTTCCATCTAGCCAAGTGTCATTTACAAATCTTTTAATGTAAATTGTTCCATGTCCTTTAACTTCGCACGCATGATTATCTCCTACTGAAACATATTCATTGCTCTTTTCTATAAATTGATGAAACCATTGTTTTTGGAATGTCATATGTTGTGAAGCTCCACTGTCAAGATACCACGTATATTTTTCATCAACATTTTGGAGATTTGTATAAACTGAAAAAGCATTTATATTTAATGATTGTTTTGACTTCTGTTGCTTCTTTCGGCAATTTCGAGCAATGTGTCCCTTCTTATGACAGTAATAACATTCTACATCTTTACGTGACTTATTCGTATTGTCTGCTTTATTCGATTTATTAATATTTACTGCCGATAATGCTGTTGTTATTTCTTTAGTTGCCGACATTCTACTTTCTTCTTTGATTAATCGTGAAACTAAATTTGGAAGAATCTGATCATCAATTGCTACACTGTCCCATGCTGTAACAAATGCATTGTACTTTGATGGTAGACTTCCGAGGAGCTTTGCCATAACAGTGACATCAGACATGCTTTCACCGACATCTTTTAATTGCCGTGCCATATTCTCCACCTTCGCGATATGTTCCGCAATCGAATCATTTACAGACATTTTGTAATCATGGAATTTGGTCATAAGCAGCAATTTATTGGCTGCACTTTGCTGTTCATGAATTGTGAGTAATTTTGTCCACATTTGTGCAGATGACTCGCATGTTATTAAATAATTCAGTTGCGCCGGATCCATTGAAGATGACAAAATGAACATAGCTTTTGCATCCTTGCGTTGCCATATTTTCCGTTCATCTGTATCTTCCGGCTTGACTTCAGTGCCTACAACGATATCCAGTATATCATTAGCTATGAAGATAGTTCTCATCTGGAACTTCCAGGCCTGGAAATTTGATCCATTAAACTTGGATAAATTCTTAAGATCGATGTATTCTCCCATTGTTTCTTCACACGATCCTTCGTTTCAATTACCGCCAGCTATAAATATTCTAATTCTGTCAGTTTCTACTTTTCTATATCTTACAACACGTATAGCGCTGCTGGGCCCATAACCTATTGAATTTTATAATTCACGTGCTGTGTATACAAATAAATATATATAGATAGTAGAAACGAATGGTTTATTAACATAATAGATATGACCAAGTGAAAAACTATACAATTGACAACTTATGTTTTTCTTTATATCATTAAAACAATAATATCATATGTAACTACATATTTATACAATAAAAAATAAGTGACACTGACTTACACTGTCACTATGACAAATAGAATTGACAGCGCGATAAATATCATATTTAACAATTTCTAATATAATCCACATATTATTTTGTTCTAAAATTCTGTGTTTCGAGTTTAATTGATCTTTAATTAAAATTATCATACCGCTACTGGCTCTACCGAGAGATTTTTCCTTTAATGCCTTACTTACAATGACTTTATTATATTTGTTTAGAAAAGAGGGTAAGTTTACGGTGTCTTTAGTACACCATGTTTCTATTAAGCAAATAATGTCGCTTTGTAATAGTGTTTGTTGGCTATTACAGTCGATTTCAAAAATGTTATTTAGGCCATTAATGTTCCAATATGTGACTATAAAAGTATTTTTATTAAGCGTTCTATGTTTATAATCAAAAGACAAACTAGAATTACTTAACTTAATATTACTGTGATCTGGGGGGTTGGGCTGGTTGCTTTTTGGCGCAGCTTCCGCATCTATTCTGACGCTATGAGCCGCCGGGTAAATTTTCTGCACGAAAAAAGTTCTGGCCATCCGGGGTTGTTCCTCTGGGTATGTGTTTTGGTTGTTTTGAGTTGGGTTTTGATGGTGTATCCTCTGATGTTCCACTTCCTCTGGGTCTTCTACCTCCGTTATTAGTATGTTTATCACTGGTTGCCTTCTTTTTATTCTTGTTGTCTTCTAAAACTTGTTTGGGGTAATCATGGCTGATGCGGATTTTAGTGTTTCTTAAATTTGATTTAAGTTCCATGATGCGATTTTTTGTATGTAAATTGTTAAACATAACTAATATAGATCTGCTTCTGTTAGGATCTTCCGGTTTTTTACCTAGTCTGTAAACATCTTCTATATCATTTTGATCGGTGTTTGCACTTAGTTTGGTAAAAATCTCTTCAGTAATTTTTTTCATGAGATCAGTTTTGTTATGTTCTGTCTCTTCGATACCGTAGATTACCATATTTTTCTTTTTAATCTGTTTTTCTAAGTAGAGATTTGTTGATTGGAGTTTTTCAACAATTTTTTGCAGATTGTTGTATTTTTCTCGAGAATCTGTTATGTATTGTTTAAATATAATTAATTCTTGCCTTGTTTCGGCCACATCTGCTGCAATGGTGTCCAGGTTTTCCAATTTTTTTAGTATTTGTTCACCTATTTGTTTATCCATAGTGAAGCACGTGTGCCTTTTAGGTTATGTTTAATTTATTACCGTTGAACTTGTTTTATTCACAACTAAAACACTGAATATGATTCACTTTGTTAAAAGAAAACAATTTTGCACCAATATATGTTATTAATGGAATACAAACTATAATGTTTATTCAGTTTAAATGCAACGGATCGAAAACGTGTAGTTTTCGCTCGCTATCAGTGTTGCCAATCGGTTTTTCCGAATCTATATCTTGATTGATGTAAAATTGTTTATAAAGAATTTTCCTCTGTTTTTTTAATAACAATTTATGTACAATGTTTTTTTCCCAGATCTGGAAATTTTACACTTCGAAATGAATGGACGGAGATTAACATTCCTAGAAGCATTTGAAATAAAGAAAGCCCTTAACAATGGGATTAACCTTATGAATGAGCAGTTAGACTTAATAGATTCTCCGTTTCTAGGAATGTTAATCTCGGAAAATCATAAATAATTCAAACCAATGTATTTTCCTCTTCTTTTATTGTATTTTAGTATTTTATTATTAGTATAAATAGCTGATAAATTTCTGTATATGTATACTTGTGATGATGGCCTTATCGCCGAAATTACAATAAAGTTTCAACTTTTATTTTTTGTGAAATAACAGCGAGTGTTTTATTATTCAATTTTTTACAATAGATTATATAAGGATGTAAAGTCTGTAAATACTTTTATTTTAAAAGAAAAAAAATATAGTACTTAAAGAACAATCATGTTTCGTATTTTTAACTACCTCCCGTTTACACCTGTTCCAATATGAGAGTCCAGTGAGAAAAATTTGTAGAGTCGTCAACCAATGGGGGTTTAATTTTCTAAAAAGGTAAGGTATAAAATAAAATAATAAAATAACTTTATATAGAAGCCTGAGTACCTACAAATATTCGCTGCAGAAATTGCATACTTTTATTTTTTTAATTATTAACATCAAAAAACATTAGTTATTACAAAAATTTAAACTATTGGAATTAAAAGAAAGAAAAGCATTTGTTAAATGCTATAAATATTATCTCAGATCCCCATCTTCAACGCAGGTATAAAACTCTTCCCAGGGTTGTAACAAACATTTTGTTCGAATCTAACATTATGATAATGTACCCTTGAAAATATACAGGTTGGTTAAATTTTTTTAATACCACCCTGATCACGTAGTAAAAAGGATTGCATATAAACAAAAAAAAGCAAAGAAAGAAATTCAGTCGTTGAGTAACACTCGGGTCAATATGGACAGCGGAAATCAAATAAATTTCGATAACGTTTTTCGTATTTGTGAGGAAATTATTATTTCTTCGTTAAGTGAAGAAGAAGAAGTAGAAATGCAACAAGAAGATTATGACGCTTTTGATGAAATTTGTGGAAACTTAATAAGTGAAAGTGTACAAACTGGTGGAGGTGGTGTGGGTGGTGTAAATCGGGAACGTTTCCACATTACTTCCGATATTGAAAAACACATAAAACAGTTTAATTTAACTGGGAAAAAAATAACATTTTCTTTGAATGATCCACCTGTACAAGAAGGTCCTATAATATGGTTCTACGATAGCATAAAAAACGTTATAGATTTTGTGTTGCAATCAGTGAATCCTCAAGATTATGTCGGATTTATATTTCAAACTCCATGTCTGGAACATGGACCAGCTTGGCTCAGCTTCAGGCATGCAGATCAACTTCACGTTGATGTTTTGTGGGAAGCATTGACCAAAATATTGCAAAGCAATAAAGAAGTATTTTCCGAAGGGCAATTTACAGTCGAGATGACCAGGGTAACTATGCCTTCTGGTTCAGAAAAATTAAAAGGACATGGCTTAATGTATTCGGAATTTTGTCGACGGAAACATGGTATATTGGAAATAGAAAATACAGATAATTTCTGTTTACCTCGTGCACTTGTAGTTGCAGAATCATTAGTGAAAAATGATCCATGTTTAAAATATATTGTTAAAAATACACATGGAATACAAACTACAAGAACACATGAACTTTTAAGAAATGCAGGAGTTAATATAAGTACTAATGGCGCAGGTATTCCAAAATTAACTGAATTCCAACGTTATTATTGTAATTATAACATATGTGTATATAAGTTTAATAGCCGTGGAAAAGTAATATTTAAAGGTGCAAAGGGGAAAAATCTTAAGAGACTGAATCTTTTGTACTATCAAAACCATTACTCTGTTATAAAAAGTTTACCTGCAGCATTTTCGTGCAAATATTTTTGCGAACAATGTAACGTTGCTTACAATGTAAGGGGTGATCATTCTTGTAAAAATATTTGTTCTTATTGCAAATATTCTCCTGCATGTAGTATAACTATTCAATTAATTAAATGTAAACATTGCCAAAGAGAATTCCGTGGACAGCAGTGCTTGGACAATCATTTAAATTTTGAGTGTAAAAGAGTTAAAAAATGTGAACAATGTTATATATATAAGTGTAAAAAAGGCAGGCTACATGCTTGTGGTGAAGTTTACTGTAGTTTTTGTGAATCTTATTAAAAGCCGGGACATATGTGCTATATTATTAAGGACAAAACCGTATTAAAAGGTAATACTTTATTTATTTATTATGATTTCGAGACATATCAAGAAAAAATGCTCGGTTATGATAAAGAGCACGAAATAAATTTATGTGTTACACAGCAGTCATGCTCTACCTGTTGCAACATAGATGATTTGAAACAAATATGTAACTCCTGTGGCATTCGTCAACAAATATTTAAAAAGGACCCGTTGCAAAACTTTTTACCATATGTTTTACTTCCGCGCACTTCATTTTCTTCTGTTATTTGTATCGCACATAATGCAAAATTGTTTAATTGTCAGCTTATTTTAAAATATCTTGTAGAAGAACGCTGCCTTAAACCAAAATTAATTTTGAATGGCTCAAAAATTATGCTATTACAAATGAATCATATTAAATTTATAGATTCTCTAAATTATTTACAAATGCCGTTATCAGCTCTACCTAAAGCAATGGATTTACCACCTTCTTTTAAAAAAGGATATTTCCCACATTTATTTAATAAAGTAGAAAATCAAAATTACATAGGACGGTTACCAGCCCCTGAATATTATGCTGTAGATAGCATGAATCATTCTGTACGACAAAAGTTTTTGGAATGGTATAATATACAAATAGAGAATAATGTGATATTTGATATGAATAAAGAAATTATCGAGTATTGCGTGTCTGACGTTGAAATTTTGCGTCGAGCATGCGAAAAATTTAGAAATAATTTCATTGAAGATTGTAAAGTATGTCCCTTCAGTAAAGGGATTACTATCGCTTCAGCCTGTAATCGTGTGTTCCGACGTTTGTTTTTGAAGCCAAATACAATTGGTATTATACCACAAAAAGGTTATCGCATGAAAGACAACCAATCAAAAATTGCGCTGAAATGGTTGATACATGAAGAAAACGTACGCGGAATACAAATTCAACATGCAGGACGTAGTAATTAACCAGTCATTGAAAATTGTTTTAAGGTAGATAGTTATTATTCTCTAGATAAATTAGTTTTTGAATTTTTGGGGTGTTTTTGGCACGGGTGTACATTATGTTACAGAACGAAAAGAAATGAAAAATATTTAATAATTCAAAAGAAACTTTAGATGAAAGATACGAACGAACAATATCAAAATTAAATAAAATTTAAAAATTAGGATATAAAGTAATTAGCATTTGGGAGTGCGAATTCAGAAAATTATTAAAAGAAGATAAAAATTTAAATTGTCAACTTGAAAAGCATGAAATTTTAAACAATATGCCATTACAACCGCGAGATGCATTTTTTGGCGGAAGAACAGGCAATACCAGTTTATATAAAAAAAATAAAAATGATGAAAAAATAAAATATGTAGATGTCTGTTCTCTTTATCCATTTGTATGTAAGTATGGAAAATAGCCAGTAGGCCATCCAAAAAATTTTATCGGAACAGAATGCGAATCGTTATGTCCTAATAACGATATTAGCCAGGTTGAAGGCTTAATTAAATGCACAGTTTTACCGCCCAGTGAATTGTTTCACCCTGTCTTACTACGAAAAATCCATGGGAAACTTATGTTTGTATTATGTCGTACATGTTGTGATAATTTAGAGCAAAATGACTGCAATCACAGTGATGATGAGAGACATTTTATTGGGACATACATTTCTGACGAGGTCTAGTATGCGGTTTCTCTTGGCTACAAAATTTTACAAGTCCACGAAATTTGGCAATACAATGTTACTGTTTACAATAAAGACACTAAAACAGGAGGATTATTCGTCGAATACATTAATACATTTCTAAAAATGAAGCAAGAGTCTTCTGGTTATCCCGACGACTGTTCCGATAATGAAACAAGGAATGAGTACATTCAGAACTACTACATCAATGAAGGAATTCATCTAGATCCAAATAAGATTGAGAAGAACGCTGGAAAAAGATCAATTGCCAAACTTATGCTGAATTCTTTCTGGGTTAATATAAATATCTTATTTAAAAATTAACATAAATTTTATTATCATATTCATTTAATTTGTTAATAGGTAAATTTGCACAAACACAAAATAGACCTTGTACATCAACTGTATCATCTGCTGAAGAACTATTTAAGAATTATTGTCGAATCCAGCAATTGAAGTTCAGAGGATTATCCCAGCAGGTGACCAGATGCTATACGTACACTGGATTCACGCAAATGAAGCCATCGAACAACTTCGAACTGTGAATATGGTCATAGCAGCCTACACAACGGCACAGGCTCGTTTACAACTCCATAAATTTTTACAAGAGCTAGGTAATAGGGTATTAAACTACGACACTGATTCAATTATATACTGCCACTCACTAGGACAGCGGGAGCCCCCGACAGATAACTTTTTAGGTGATCTTACTGATGAGTTATCTTGTTATGGGTTAGGCAGCTATATAACTGAATTTGTGTGTGGTGGACCGAAGAACTATGCATACAAAGTTTATTCGCCAACTAGTGATTACAGAATTACAGAATTATGTAAAGTTAAAGGCTTCACATTAAATTATAAAAATTCCCAAGTCATTAATTTTGAATGTATGAAGAATTTGATTTTTAATAGTAATATTAAAGGCCCAGTAATTTCTTGTGACAATATTCCATGTACATCTTCTTACAATGTTGTCGCAAAACATGAAACAAAAAAATTTTGTATAAAGTTTATGAAACGTAGACTAATAGATAATGTAAATAGTATCCCCTATGGCGTGAAAAGAATGAAATTAGATTAGTTTATTTTTAATTATATTAATTTGTAATAATGATAATATTGAAATGTACCTATGTAAATAATTTAAAGATGTAAATAGTATTTCCTATGACGTGAAAAGAATGAAATTAGATTAGTTTATTTTTAATTATATAATTTTTTAATAATAATAATAATGAAATGTATGTAAATAATTTAAAGAAAACTAAATGTGTATAAATATTTTAAATATACTTTTTATGTATTACATAAACATATATTTCAATAAAAATGTATTTCGTTGCGTAAATTTAATAAAATATCACTAGAAAATTTTAATTCAATGTTTGTAATATAATATATTCTACAACGTATGTATACCTACTTAGTACCTACCTAATGAACATATTTATCTGTATGATAGAAAATAAAAAACAAATGAAATAAAACAAATAATTAAAAATATTTTTTTTTATTAAAATAATAGTTAAACGTGTTCATTATAAATTCATAATTTTTTATTAAAGTAATAATTAAACATATATCTTATAAATTCATCATTTTCAGATTTACAATATTTATTAAATAATTTCACAAAATCATTATTTGTATAACAATTAATTCTAAATAACAAATAAGCTAAACAATAATAACCACAAACTGAAGTTGAATAATCTTGTAATGAGGCTGTATTGTATGTCCATGTGCGTGTATTTCTTCCTAAAAATTCATTGTGTTCCTTTTCTAAAGGTGGTCGTCCGTAACTGTCAAAGTAGGTTCCATGTCCTGAGCGATCAATAAATACTGATACCCAATGAGTACCAGGCATCGTATCAGAGTCAGTATTTATAATTATTGTACCTGGAAAATTTACATGCTGCGGCAATTTGTTCGCAGCATACACTCCATAGTGACTTGTGTTTTCCTTAAAATATTTTTGAAGTACGGTACGTATAAATGTAGCATCCATGTCTGTATGAGTGTCACAGCCAAACTAATTTCTGTGGTTATATTTTACAAGATATATATACGAGTTTTATAATTGATATATTTTTATAAACTAACTACCATAATCAACAATTACATTTATATTTTTATCAATTTCAATAATATTGTCAAATTCTGCGTAAATAACACAATTTACTGTTTCGGTAAGGGCAGTTTCAAAACCAACTTCAATTCTGAAAGAAACATGTCTTGTTAAATTGCAGTGTAACATAGAATTTGCAGCCAAGTCAGGCGTGAGATCAAATGCAGATAAACAGTAACCATTCGGGTAAATGTCCCTGTCGATTTCGTTGCCACTGTTACAAAAATGAATACCTGTGCCAGAAAACAATATATTGTACATTTGTATGTAGGATTTTTTGCCACTGAATGACGGTTGTAATGGTTTCGATGGTAATTGTTGCCCATTTACACATAACGACAAATAATTTATTTTAAAATTTTCAAAATTAAAAGGGTTAGACTTATAATCGCCATTAAATGCTTTGTTTGCGACAAATCCGATTATGCATCTCTTCGGAAGCTGTCCTAAGAATATGTTATCTAAAGATTTTCCTTGAATACCGGTCGGAATAGTAACTGCTTTTACAATAGATCTGGTAATGGCGTAATTAGCATTAGACATTTCCAATGCTTTATTGTGTGCCAATAATATACTTGGATTTAATTTGACACGCCGCACAAGTAATGTAGCTTCATTAATTTGTACTTTATAATTAGAATCAGGTGACATTAAGTGGAAGCTGTCTCTCGATCTCACCAGCCTCAATTTAATTTCAACACCATGTAGTAAAAATTTTTCTTGATGAAGGTGACCAATCATATCAACATTTTTACTTTTTTCTACAAACTTTTTACGCTTATTGTAGCCGGAATTTCCAGCAGCCTCCGTATTGTTCATTTTTCCGGCGATATCAGAGTACCATAACGTTGAAGTGAGGTGAGAATTTTTCACATCTTTCCCATAGTTTAATAGAGTTTCTATATATGATCTGTATGCGTACGTGTTATTTGGTGGAGAAACAAGTTTTTGATTGAAATATACGTCAACTTGACTAAAAATAGAATGTAGCCAATTATTAACGGGGGCAACATTATCCGGTTCCAACAAAGCAGTATTATCAGCTTTAACAATTTTTGCATTTAGATAAATCATAGTTTGTGATAAATCAAGATATTCTTCTCCATGGCCAGAAATTTTAAATTATATGGGTCCATCTTCAGTAATTGAGGACAAAGGTCTGTAATTTACCCATTGACCACTTTCAATACTAGTTTGTGTTGGAGGTACGGTAAATAAATCTAATTCGGTTTTCACACGTTCACATGATTGGGCATGTAAAAATGCCATTTTAATCAAATACATCTGCTAGTCTACAACGTTTTTTGCTCTTTACTGTACTGCGAGAAGTTGTCATTAGCTTTTCAATTTTATCATCAACTTTTCCTTTTAAATTAACTCCCGCCTCTCCAATGCGTTTCTTAAATGATTCGTTAGGTGATTGATTCTCACTCAAATCACCCAAAAAATTAATTCCTGTGTTTAATGCTTCTTTACCAATTGCTCCTACACCTTTCCGTATTAACGGTAAAATATTTCTAAACAATCCACTGAAGAAACTTCCTATTCCATGACCACGTTGAAATTGACTTCCTTCATATACGGGTCCTATACCGCTACCTGCTTGAAATTTATAATATTGTTGATACGGACAAGTTTTCATTATGTTCGTCGAAAATGAAGTTTCACACTCAAAATCCCAAATTGAAATGGCGCTGCATATCCATCGTGAGTCCTTATATCTATTTCTATATTTGCAAATTCTCTTCTTAAAACAGGTATGAAATGTGGTTGAGGGTATGTAATCATTTCATTAGATCCAAAAACATATTTGTCATTTTTAACGTGCACAATTCTTAACAATGGAGTGACAACGTCGCCTACTAATTTAGGTTCTATGATATCACAGTAAATATATAAATAAGATGGTATACCTAATTTTAAATTAGGTATATTAATTGAAGTTTTTTGTTGATATATGTCTGTAAACGGTGGATAACCTAGTTGAAGTGCTAGCCGGTGAGATAATTTCATACAACAAACGTTTGCAACTTTGAATCTTGTTGCTACTCGTTTTTCTTTGGTGTCATAGGAAAATGCTACATATTTATTTATCACGGCGTGGTGATTCATTTCATGTAATACACTATCAATGCTTTCATAATTTCTTGCAGGAACTTTGCCAACAAATGCATCTGATTGTTGTTTATCATTTTTATCGAAATATTTACTGTATTTTCGCATTCATTGACGTTGTAAATAGAACAAGGATATATAATTTCAGATGATGCTACTTCCCAGGATCCGACTAATTTAATGTTTTGCGGTAATTGAGTCGTAAAACGTGTTGTTTTGTTATTAGGAAAATATTGCATTGAACTATTACTAGGTAATGTTTTCTTTATCATTCATTGTTTAATAAACGAACAGTATTTGCCGGTATCCAGGAATTAAACTTGTCACTATATCCTCTCCAGTTAACGTACAATTTCTTTCTGTTACCAGTGCCTTTGGTCTCCAATATTTTATCTATTTTATACGTTGTATCAGATTCAATATACACTCGTTGTAATTCATTCTCGTAGAAAGTGCCCTCTATAATTTCATTATTTAAATCTTTTAATTTATAAACGACTGGGAGTCTGTTGCTAATAGCATATATTTTGAACAATTCTTCACTCCAGTTAGTTTCATACCCCTTTTCAAAATTTTTTTTGTATTTAGATATTCTAACAATATCTCCAATTTTATATTTTCCTTGTTTCTTTCTTAAGTTTTGTTTATCTTTATTTTGATTTCTCCATACTTCCAATACATTATTTTCATTTACTTCACAAGGAACCATTTGTATTGAACGATGTTTTGTCTTATTGTAAGTAGTAACCAGATTTTGTAATACATCCACATATCTGTATGTATCTTTATATGTAAAGTAACGATACATTTTTGTTTTCAATGTTCTGTTAAATCTTTCTACAAAACAGGCTTTAATATCTGAATTTTGAGTCACATAAAATTTAATATCGTTTTGTTTTTAAAATGATCTTACTGATTTAGCAATAAATTCTGAGCCTTTGTCAGTTTGTAAGAAAATTGGTTTTCTTTCATTAAACAAGATTTTAAATGCTTGTATGACTGACTCAGGTTTCTTATCTTTTAAAGGAAATGCCCACGCATATCTACTGAATATATCAATGACTGTCAAAATGTATTTGTAACTATCGTTGAAGCGACTTAGCTTGCGCATATCGCAAAGATCTGCCTGGAATATATCATTAATATTTGAAACCTTATATTTATTTCTTATAAAATGTTTTCGGACAGGTCTGTGTAACGCATATGCGTCTTGCGAACTAATCCATTTTTGTATTTCTTTTGGTTTATGTTTATTTTTTACAGAATTTATAAGATTATGAACTCAGGAAAAGCCGGCAGGATTAGAAGTATCAAAATAAGTATTAGACAATATTTTATTCATTTTAAAATTTATATCGTTTCCACTCTTTTCTAGACTTGGCTTTCACTGATTCGTAGTCGGTTTCGGCGTCGTCGTACCAAAAAGATTGCCTTCTTTTACTTTTTGTTCTAGGAGTGTCAATAACAGACTTCGACTGAAAATATTTTTTTCTTTGGGGATTATTTATTAATTCTGTTGGAAAATTTATTTCTTTTAATGCATGTAAAAATGTTTCCCAGCCAGTAGGATTACTACGTTTTCTATTTCTAACAATGTCGGCAACTAAGTCTGATATGTTTGAGTTTGGAATTTGTTTCTCATAAATTGAAACAACACCCTTCTTATCCCAAGAAACCGTTGTATCTAGTTTTAATTTTTGTACTATTAAACGAGCTTTTTCTTGTAGGGATTTAAGAATAATATTTATTATATTTCCATCATCATCTTCATCATCATCTTCTTGCTTCTTTACAGATACTTGGGCTTCTGAAGAAACCTCGTGCTCGATAGCTAGTTTTATAGGCTCTCTTCTTTGTTTTTGAAAATATAAATATCTTTGTAAAATTTTTTGATACTTGATCCATTTTTCATATTCCGATATTTTGGAACTTAAAATATTTTTCATATCTTTATCCAGCTGGCTAGTTATAGAATCTTCTTCTTCTTTAACGTTGCTACGTAAGCGATTCAAATTTTCAGGAGATATTAAAATCATTTTCTTAGCATGTTCCATTTTTAATTTTTAAATAAACTACTTAGTACACCGGTTAAAAGGGGTGCTAACAAAAAAGGTAAGAATGCTCCACCTGATTGAACTAACACACGCTTTTTAGTTTTCCAGCTATCACCGCGTTTTATTAGTTTTCTTAAAATGTTTTTATGACGTCCTATTGGAGCTTGCAGCTTTCGACCGAGAGGAATTTCACCATGCAAAATATTATAAATACATTCACAAATACATCTAACTGAATTACAATTAGCGTTTTTTAACAGAGCTAATCTATCCTTCGGTGTCAATCTGTGCACGCAAGAGCTCTGCATTGTTAATTACAGTTTTACTCATTTTCATGAAATAATCTCTGGTAAATTTGTACTCCCGTATTTATGCGATTTTTTAGGCAAATAAACGTATGTCAGAATATCACGTGATGTACGATATCGCAGCCAATTGGGAGTGCTTTGTTTGAGATCAAAAATTATGTACCCATGCGGTTCAGATGTTGCATCATTGTATGCATCCTGCACGAATTTAACATTTTCTGGGCATATTTGTCTTGATAAATGTAAAATTTGCGCTTTGTCTTGAGGATTTTTGAAATTAATTATATAATTTACATTTAAAGATATATCGGATAAATTTTTATGATGAGACCATTTAGTAAATATATCTACAACTCGTTAGTCCGCCTCTCTCATTAAATCAACGATTATCATAAGTTGAGGATCTCTTCCGTTAATATTTTCGATGTCTGGTAATCCTTCGACAAATTCCACACCTTTTATAGTATTATATAAATTTTGCCATGTTCCATAATGCCAATTAATTTTAGTAAACTCAGTATCACTCGTATTATTTAGATTAGAAACAAAGCTGTTTACAAAGTACGATTTTCCACTGCCTGAGGGGCCAGCAATTATAGCCAGAAAAGGATGTTTGAATTTTGTACACATGTTTTCAATTGGAAATTAAGAATAATACTGACATATTTTTATTTAGTGTTTCATTTATAAGATAAAAGTTATGTAAGGAAATAATGAAACATGTAATATAATTTATTTATTTTTATTGAGTATAGTAAATTATACAATTACATTTTATGTTCAACAAATTCTATTAACCTAGCTTGTTTTCCTGTGCCATAGGCTTTTATTCCGGTATATTTAATAGACCATCTTGCAACAGATTTTTTCAAATCAGAAATGTCTTCGTCAGTTAAATCATCGAATCTAGCAAGGAGATACGTTATAAATTCTTCACACTCCGCAATTATTTTTCTTCTATAGCTTGTTTTAATTACTTTAATGTCGACTAGCTTGTATTTCTTTCCCTTTTCCAAGTCGATAACTCTCCCTCGGGGTTTTACATCGGTTAATTGTCCTTTCTGATTCAACTTCGAAAAATCCATTTCTGTAAATAAATATTAAAACAGATTATAGAAACTAACAAATACATACAGTATTTTGAAATAATCGTACCTGAATAAGCTAGATGTTTTCAAAAACTTCTCTTCTAACAGAATAAAATCTCGAAAACAAAACTTCTATTTATAACCACAAAACTTAGCTATCTATCTCATTAATTTTTTTTTCTCACGAGTCATTAATATTTGGGCCGCCATACTGGTCTGCATTTCAAAACCGGCCGCCATACTGGTCTGCATTTCAAAACCGGCCGCCATATTGGTCTGCATTCCAAAACGCAGAAGGTGGGTTATCTTACTACTATTGTAAGCTGCATGGGCTGGATTCTAGAATATCTACCACACATGAAATAGCAATTTTCTTGTTGCAATGTTTTCTTTTAGCTAAAATATGATGCAGAATTATAAAATTCGGGCGCGGAAGCAAATATTTATAAGATTTTTTATAAAAATAAAGTCAGATTTTACCTATTCTTGATGAATACGTTGTATATTATAAGCTACATGGGCTGGATTCTAGAATACCTACCACACTTAAAATAGCAATTTTCTTGTTGCAATGTTTTGTTTTAGCTAAAATAAGATAAAGGATTATAAAATTCGGGCGCGGAAGCATATATTTTTATGATTTTTTACAAAAATAAAGTCAGATTATACCCTTTATTAATGAATACGTTGTATATTGTAAACTACATGGGCTGGATTCTAGAATACCTACCACAGGTGAAATAGCAATTTTCTTGATGCAATGTTTTCTTTTAGCTAAAATATGATGAATAATTATAAAATTCGGGCGCGGAAGCAAATATTTATATGATTTTTTACAAAAATAAAGTCAGATTTAAATTTTCTTGATGAATACGTTGTATATTGTAAGCTACATGGGCTGGATTCTAGAGTACCTACCACAATTGAAATAGCAATTTTCTTGATGCAATGTTTTCTTTTAGCTAAAATATGATAAAGAATTATTAAATTTGGGCGCGAAAGCAAATATTTATATGATTTTTTACAAAAATAAAGTCAGATTTGACATATTCATGAAATGGATATTTTTGTTAAATCATTCATATTCATGCTCTAGGATCTATACTATGGATGGTTTTAAGCATTGGACACGCAAAAGTGACTAAAATGGGGGTACCAATCAATTAATAAACATTCAATATTCGGGTGTCATTTTAATGAATACGTTGGATATTTTTAACTACATGGGCTAGATTCTAGAATACCTACCACACCTGAAATAGAAATTTTGTTGTTGCAATGTTTTCTTTTAGCTAAAGTATGATAAAAAATTATAAAATTCGGGCGCGGAAGCAAATATTTTTAAGATTTTTTACAAAAATAAAGTCAGATTTTACCTTTTCTTAATGAATACGTTATATATTGTAAGGTACATGGGCTGGATTCTTGAATACCTATAACACTTGAAATAGCAATTTTCTTGTTGCAATGTTTTGTTTTAGCTAAAATATGATGAAGAATTATAAAATTCGGTCGCGGAAGTAAATATTTATATGATTTTTTACAAAAATAAAGTCAGATTTTACCTATTCTTAAAATGGATATTTTTTATAAAACATTCATATTCATGCTTTAGGATCTATACTATGGACAATTTTAGCATTGGACATGCAAAAGTGACTATAACGTGTTACCAATCTGATAATAAATATTTAAATTTCAGGTGTCATTTTAATGAATACGTTGTATATTGTAAGCTACATGGGCTAGATTCTAGAATACCTACCACGCTTGAACTAGCAATTTTCTTGTTGCAATGTTTTCTTTTAGCTATAATATGATAAAGAATTATAAAATTCGGGCGCGGAAGCAAATATTTATATGATTTTTTACAAAAATAAAGTCAGATTTTACTAATTCTTGATGAATACGTTGTATATTGTAAGTTACATGGGCTGATTTTACCTTTTCTTGATGATTACGTTGTATATTGTTAGGTACATGGGCTGGATTCCAGAATACCTACCACACTTGAAATAGCAATTTTCTTATTGCAATGTTTTCTTTTAGCTAAAATATGATAAAAAATTATAAAATTCGGGCGCGGAAGTAAATATTTATATGATTTCTTACAAAAATAAAGTCAGATTTTACCTTTCCTTGATGAATACGTTGTATATTGTAAGGTACATAAGCTGGATTGTAGAATACCTACCACACTTGAAATAGCAATTTTCTTTTTGCAATGTTTTCTTTTAGCTAAAATGTTATGAAGAATTATATAATTCGGGCGCGGAAGCAATTATTTATATGATTTTTTACAAAAATAATGTCAGATTTTACTTATTCTTGAAATGGATATTTTTGTTAAAACTTTCATATTCATGTTGTAGTATCTATACTATGGATGGTTTTATGCATTAAACATGCAAAAGTGACCAAAACGTGGTACCAATCAGATAATAAACATTTAATTTTCGAGTGTCATTTTAATGAATACGTTGTATATTGTAAGCTAGATGGGCTGGATTCTAGATTACGTAGCACACTTGAAATAGCAATTTTCTTGTTGCAATGTTTTCTTTTAACAAAAACATGATGAAGAATTATAAAAGTCGGGCGCGGAAGTAAATAATTATATGATTTTTTACAAAAATAAAGTCAGATTTTACCTATTTTGGATAAATACGTTGTATATTATAAGCTACATGGGCTGGATTCTGGAATACCTACCACTCTTAAAATAGCAATTTTCTTGTTGCAATGGTTTCTTTTAGCTAAAATATGATAAGAAATTATAAAATTCGGGCGCGGAAGCAAATTTTTAAATGATTTTTTATAAAAATAAAGTCAGATTTTACCTATTCTTGATGAATACGTTGTATATTGTAAGCTACATGGGCTGGATTCTGGAATACCTACCACACTTGAAATAGCAATTTTCTTGTTTCAATGTTTCAATGTTTTTCAATATTCATGGTTTAGGATATATACTATGGACAATTTTAGCATTGGACATGCAAAAGTGACTATAACGTGGTACCAATCTGATAATTAATATTTAATTTTCGGGTGTCATTTTAATGAGTACGTTGTATATTGTAAGCTACATGGGCTAGATTCTAGAATACCTACCCCACTTGAACTAGCAATTTTCTTGTTGCAATGTTTTCTTGTAGCTAAAATATGATGAAGAATTATAAAATTCAGGCGCGGAAAAAAATATTTATATGATTTTTTAAAAAATAAAGTCACATTTTACCTATTCTTGATGAATAAGTAGTATATTGTAAGTTACATAGGCTGGATTCTAGATTACCTACCACACTTGAAATAGCAATTTTCTTGTTGCAATGTTTTCTTTTAGCTAAAATATGATGAAGAATTATAAAATTCGGGCGCGGAAGCAAATATTTATATGATTTTTTACAAAAATAAAGTCAGATTTTACCTATTCTTGATGAATAAGTAGTATATTGTAAGCTACATGGGCTGGATTTTAGATTACCTACCACACTTGAAATAGCAATTATCTTGTTGCAATGTTTTCTTTTAGCTAAAATATGATAAAAAATTATAAAATTTGGGCGCGGAAGCAAATATTTATATGATTTCGTACAAAAATAAAGTCAGATTTTACCATTTCTTGATGAATACGTCGTATATTGTTAGGTACATGGGCTGGATTCTAGAATACCTACCACACTTGAAATAGCAATTTTTTTGTTTCAATGTCTTCTTTTAGCTAAAATATGATGAAGAATTATAAAATTCGGGAGCGGAAGCTAATATTTATATGATTTTTTACAAAAATAAAGTCAGATTTTACATATTCTTGAAATGGATATTTTTGTTAAAACTTTCATATTCATGCTTTAGGATCTATACTATTGTAACAACACTTTCCAAGGATATCGGCGTCATCAAGCTGTAGCACGTTTTTTCAATAACTTTCATTACTACCAACTTGTAACATTCTTACAGGACCTCTGCTACCAGTTTGTGACCCTCTCCTTGAAAGAGTAGGTATTACTAAATATATATAAATTAAATGGGTTCTATGTCAGACTGGATACGCAGCAAGTATTAGGAGATGGATATTGAATTAAATAGAATACTCACATTTCTATAAAAAAATAATTAATATAATAAATAATGTTTTACAGTTGGTTTCTTCTCTAATGACACTTCTGTCTACCACCGCCGTCTACCACTGACTATACCACTCTACTTCTGGCTTCTCTCTTTCTCTTCTCTTTTCTGTCTTTTACAACCATTACCTTACACTATATATACTATGAACAAGTACTAAGTCAGCAAATATTAGCTTTACCTTTACACAACACTATTTATGAATTACATCCATTTCCTACTTAATTAATTGGTGCCACTAGAATGTGCTGACTTAGACTTGTTACATTGCTTCCGCCTTCAAGAAATTTGCTTCCTGTAAGGAGCACAATTTCCAAAAGCAACTTATCCTACACTTAAAGTCTCGACACAATATAATTACAAATTCTTCGTTTACACTAAATTCCACCTCCTATTTTGTACATCTGGACCTCGATCTGGAATGTCCTCTCATGGTCTGGCACCTTACATCCATCAGAATCCTCTCGCGGTGCTGCGGCTCCCTGATCTTCCCCGTTACAACCTCAATGCTAGACGAGCTGGCACGTGATTGGGCCTGACAGTCTTGACGCTTCCTCAACATTTCTTCTGAAGACGGCGAATCAGACGACTCTTTAATTCTCCAAGACAAGCAATTCCACAGTATTTTATGCTCGATCCGAATTTTTTGAATCATTCACATTTTTTTAAACCGTGTATATACTTTACAATACTTATTTTCCAACAGCCCTTACGGCCCATTGGTATCCTCCTTTCGAGGCATATTCTCGTATTCTTCTACACAAACCTTATAAGACTCCTCTTCTAATAGTCTCTCTTGTCTATTTTTATCTTCTTTCCGAGATATATTCTCGTATTCTCTCAATTACAGTAATTCCTGTACCCATTAAGATCCTTGAATCCTTTTTCTACCATCAGCTTATTCCTTCACGTAGCGTCATCTCCCTGACCTACGTTAACTACTTCATGTGGCCTTGCTGCAATATCATACGTTGCTGATTCCACACTTGCTGCTGTCAGCATTTTTCCTACTGTACTGCTTGCTGTAAGTTGAATGTCTGTCTGCTTCTAAACCGTTCTTCAAAACTGGAATTCAATTCGAGACTGTCAATGTTTCCGAATCTTTTTTTTATTATTAATTTGTTTGTTTTTTTTTTTTACTGTGGTATCTCTTACCTTGGTTCGGCGATGGTAAATAGAAGGCCGTATTGAACTAAATTTTTAATAAATAAGCTAATCTCCAACTCTTAGATTAGGTTTTTTTTACTCTTCCGTTACAGCATTTTTAAATTTTGATGTAAATCGACAACTCTTAATACTTGTCGTTCCGCGAGTGAACCCCGAAAGGTTACTCCCATCTGACAAGAATTCCCGAACCGCTGCAATCAATTTGTAACACCACTTTCTAAAGG
This sequence comes from Stenolophus ochropezus, assembly GCA_035578165.1. NCBI lineage: Eukaryota > Metazoa > Arthropoda > Insecta > Coleoptera > Carabidae > Stenolophus > Stenolophus ochropezus. Next base: position 606,108 of record JAQOWZ010000051.1, on the reverse strand, counting down.
AGCATGGCGCCATCAAACTGTAGCACGTCCTTTCAATAATTCCCATTACTATCAACTTGTAACATTCTTACAGGACCTCTGCTACCAGTTTGTGACCCTCTCCTTGAAAGAGAAGTTATTACTAATTATATATATAAAGTAATTGGGTTCTTTGTCAGACCGGATACGGAGCAAGTATTAGGAGATGGATATTGAATTAAATAGAATACTCACATTTGTATAAAAATATAAATAATATACAGTTGGTTTCTTCTCTAATGACACTTCTGTCCACCACCGCCGTCTACCACTGACTATACCACTCTACTTCTGGCTTCTCTTTTTCTCTTCTATTTTCTGTCTTTTACAACCATTACCTTACACTATATATATTATGAACAAGTACTAAGTCAGCAAATATTAGTTTTACCATTACACAACACTATTTATGAATTACATCCATTTCCTACTTACTTAATTGGTGCCACTAGAATGTGCAGACTTAGACTTGTTACACTATGGATAATTTTAGCATTGGACATGCAAACGTGACCATAACGTGGTACTAATCAGATAATAAACATTCAATTTTAATGAATACGTTGTATATTGTAAGCTACATGGGCTGGATTCTGGAATACCTACCACACTTGAAATAGCAATTTTCTTGTTGCAATGTTTTTTTTCAGCTAAAACATGATGAAAAATTATAAAATTCGGGCGCGGAAGCAAATATTTATATGATTTTTTACAAAAATAAAGTCAGATTTTACCTTTTCTTGATGAATACGTTGTATATTTTTAGCTACATGGGCTGGATTTTAGAATACCTACCACACTTGAAATAGCAATTTTCTTGTTGCAATATTTTCTTTTAGCTAAAGTATGATGAAGAATTACAAAATTCGGGCGCGGAAGCGAATATTTATATGATATTTTACATAAATAAAGTCAGATTATACCTATTCTTGATGAATACGTTGTATATTGTATGCTACATGGGCTGGATTCTAGAATACCTACCACACTTGAAATAGCAATTTTCTTTTTGCAATGTTTTCTTTTCGCTAAAATATGTTAATATATTATAAAATCCGGGCGCGGAAGCAAATATTTATATGATTTTTTACAAAATGAAGTCAGATTTTACCTTTTCTTGATGAATACGTTGTATATTGTAAGCTACGTTGGCTGGATTCTAGAATACCTACCACACTTGAAATAGCAATTTTCTTGTTGCAGTATTTTCTTTTAGCTAAAATATAATTAAGAATTATACAATTCGGGCGCGGAAGCTAATATTTATATGATTTATTACAAAAATAAAGTCAGATTTTACATATACTTAAATTGGAAATTATTGTTAAAACATTCATATTCATGCTTTATGATCTATACTATGGATAATTTTAGCATTGGACATGCAAAAGTGACCATAACGTGGTACCAATCAGATAATAAACATTTAATTTTCGGGTGTCATTTTAATGAATACGTTGTATATTGTAAGCTACATGGGCTGGTTTCTAGAATACCTGCCACACTTGAAATAGCAATTTGCTTGTTGCAATGTTTTCTTTTAGCTAAAATATGATAAAGAATTATAAAATTCGGACGCGGAAGCAAATATTTATATGATTTTTTACAAAAATAAAGTCAGATTTTACCTATTCTTGATGAATACGTTGTATATTGTAAGCTACATTGGCTGGATTTTAGATTACCTACCACACTTAAAATAGCAATTTACTTGTTGCATTGTTTTCTTTTAGCTAAAATATGATAAAGAATTATAAAATATGGGCGCGGAAGCGAATATTTATATATTTTTTTACATAAATAAAGTCAGATTTTACCTATTGTTGATGAATACGTTGTATATTGTAAGCTACATGGGCTGGATTCTAGAATACCTACCAATTTGAAAGAGAAATTTTCTTGTTGCAATATTTTCATTTAGCTAAAATATGATGAAGAATTATAAAAATCGGGCGCGGAAGCATATTTATATGATTTTTTACAAAAATAAAGTCAGATTTTACTTATTCTTGATGAATTCGTTGTATATTGAAAGCCACATGGGCATGATTCTAGAATACTTATCACACTTGTTATAGCAATTTTCTTGTTGCAATGTTTTCTTTTAGTTAAAACATAATGAAAATTTATAAAATTCGGGCGCGGATGCTAATATATATATGATTTTTTATAAATATAATGTCAGATTTTAACTATTCTTGATGAATACGTTGTATATTGTAAGCTACATGGACTTGATTCTAGAATACCTACCACACTTAAAATAGCAATTTTCTTGTTACAATGTTTTCTTTTAGCTAAAATATAAGGAAGAATTATAAAATTTGGGCGCGGAAGCAAATATTTATATGATTTTTTACAAAATAAAGTCAGATTTTACCTTTACTTGATGAATACGTTGTATATTGTTAGCTAAATGGTATGGATTCTAGAATACCTACCACACTTGAAATAGCAATTTTCTTGTTTCAATGTTTTCTTTTAGCTAAAATATGATAAAAAATTATAAAATTCGGGCGCGGAAGCAAATATTAATATGATTTTTTACAAAAATAAAGTAAGATTTTACCTATTTTTGTAATTGATATTTTTGTTAAAACATTTATATTTATGCTTTAGGATCTATACTATGGATAATTTTAGCATTGGACATGCAAAAGTGACCATAACGTGGTACCAATCAGATAATAAGCATTCGATTTTCGGGTGTCATTTTAATAAATACGTTGTATATTGTGCTACATGGGCTGGATTCTAGAATACCTACCACACCTGAAATAGCAACTTTCTTGTTGCAATGTTTTCTTTTAGCTAAAATGTGAAGAAAAATGATAAAATTCGGGCGCGGCAGCAAATATTTATATGAATTTTTACAAAAATAAAGTCAGATTTTACCTATTCTTGATGAATACGTTGTATATTGTAAGCTACATGGGCCGGATTTTAGAATACCTAACACACTTGAAATAGCAATTTTATTGTTGCAATGTTTTCGTTTAGCTAATATATGATGAAGAATTTTAAAATTCGGTCGCGGAAGCAAATATTTATATGATTTTTTACAAAAATAAAGTAAGATTTTATCTATTCTTGATGAATACGTTGTATATTGTAAGCTACATGGGCGGGATTTTAGAATACCTACTACACTTGAAATAGCAATTTTCTTGTTGCAATATTTTCATTTAGTTAAAATATGATGAAGAATTACAAAATTCGGGCGCGGAAGTAAAAGAATATATTATTAATAACAGTACAATTAGAAATGTTGACAATATTTCCGCTATTTTGGAAAATTATTGTAACGTTTTATTGATTTAGGTGAAGTGTAAAATTCATTAAAACACTAATATTTATATAACTATGTTTAATATATGAAGTATGAATTATAAGAGATAATGAAAAATAACTAACACTAAGAATTAACAAATATAAACACTAATTTAAGACTAATAATTATTAATACAGACTTTACCACCACAAACATTTATTTAAACAATTAGAACAACGCGATATATATTTCAACAATATTTATATTACCAACTATTTATATCACCCTCAATTTTTTATATCACCATATGTTCACTACCCGTATCGATACAAGACTGTCCTCGCGATCTCTTGCTCGGGGTATTTATGTAAAACAATTCATTCTAGAATATTCGCCACTTCTCTGAAAAAAAGAACAATGGGGAGCGGACGGACGTGTTCTGACCTGTTCGTTAGCGGCCACCGTCCGCGCCGCGACCCTGGGTTCGCTACATTGCCCCTTCTTTAAGACTGTTTTGTCCCGGAACAGTTCGTTATGACGAAATCTGCATGCATCACCCTTAGTGAATCTGGAAGTCTTGAAGAAGTAACAGTCGACCATTCGTTTGAGCTCTTCTTTGTCGGTAGAGTTGCAGCTGCAGACTAGACTCCGGTAAAGCGGAAGATTGTTTCTAACATGCTTCTAACAATCCTCCAATCCAAACCATCTAGTCCACAGCCTATTTTCGGTACTGCCAGCTTCATGATGTCGTTCTTCAACCGATGGTTCTTTATATCGCACAGCGAGTCCCATAAACTGCGGTATGACGGCTTCTGATATGAGTATTGTTTCGTAACGAGATAGTAAATGTTCCGCTTGTGTTCTTTGTTATCATCCTTCAGTTGTAGCGTTTTTCCGACAGTTGGACGTTGGTTGGCCAATTCTTGTATTCGTCCAAATTTTCTTTTGAAAACTGAAGCGATACCGCGGAACATTTTAATGTCTTTCGCTACACAATGTTCGAGGGAATACTCTGGGGACACGGTGAACAGATCTCGTTGTTCTTCTCTTGTTACGCCGTATCGTGCCTTGTGACCAGTGGAATGGCTTTCCATTAAGTCATCAAATGTTGGTTCCTTAGCTACAATCCGGCGAACCGTCGCTCCACGATGATCGTCAAAGTTATCACCAGCGAAAGTGGCTAACCGATTGAAGTGGACTACTCTCGGCTTTACATTAGGTGTTTTCCTAATTCTGTAGACCACATCATTTATTCTCTTTACGATCTCGTAGGGACCTTCCCAATTCTTTTGCAGTTTCGGTGATAAGCCACGACGTCGTTGTGGATTGTAAAGCCACACCAAATTCCCAGGTTGATAACAACCTTTTTCAGCCTTTACGTCATACTGGTCCTTCATCCGATCACTGGCACCTTGAATGTTTGTACGGACTTGTTCATGTATGTCGTTCATTCTTCTCCGTAAGTCCGTTACGTAGTCCTCCCCGGCTAGATCTTTACCGGGTTTATTGCCAAATACCAGGTCACAAGGTATGCGCAACTCCCGCCCGAATAGGATGTTAGCTGGGGTCTGCCCTGTTGTCTCGAACACGGATGAACGGTAAGCTAACAAGAACAGATGAAGATGTCGGTTCCAGTCTCGTTGATGGTTAGAGACAACCTTCGACAAATACCGGTTTATTGTTCTATTCATCCGTTCAACCATGCCATAAGACTGCGGGTGTAATGCAGTAGTTTTGGTTTTCTTTATTCCTAATATCTTACAGATATTTTGGAACAGAGCAGAATCGAAATTTCTTCCTTGGTCGGAATGTATCTCTCGCGGTACTCCAAATCGGCAGATGCATTCTTTTACCAAAACTTCAGCGACCGTTACGGCTTCTTGGTTGGGTAATGGGTAGGCTTTAACCCACTTAGTGAAGTAGTCCATTACTACCACTATGTAGTTATTTCCATCATCAGTTTCGGGGAATGGCCCGGTCACGTCAATCGCAATGCGTTTAAAAGGACTTCCAACGTTATATTGGCACATAGGAGCTCTTCTTTTCCTATGTGGCCCGTTACTTCCCGCGCAGACTACACATTTCTTGCACCACTCTTTAACATCTTCTTTGCAATTTACCCACTAAAATCGTTGGCGCACTCTCTCGAGGGTTTTATTTACTCCAAAATGTCCAGATCCGTCGTGGATCTCCTCTAATACTTCCGGTTCTCTATTCCTACGGATTATCAGCTGGGTTCCACTCTCAGTACCTTCAGTATTCTCTATTACACGTTTCAGGAGGCCCTCTTCAACCACAATAGAGTCCCACTGCGCCCAGTGAGATTTTACACTTTGTGAGTGTCGTGCAACATCTTCCCAAACTGGTCTGCTATCGCCACGTTTCCAATCCCGTATAATTTTCAAGTTCAAGTCATTCTCTTGGTCCTTGCGAAGGTCTTCCGTTTGCCAACTATCATTCACTACTGTTGTTCTGGCGATGGTAGACAGATTTTCTTCTAGACGACTGCAATGCTTGCATTCGTCCTGGCAAGGTCTTCTTGATAATGCGTCAGCATTACAATGGCTTGTACCTGCTCGATGCTCAATAACAAAGTTACATTCTTGCAATCTTTCAATCCATCTAGCTGCCTGACCTTTAGGATTCTTTAATTGTAACAGCCATTTGAGAGCAGCATGGTCAGTTCTTATAAGAAATCTTCTACCGTACAAATATTTGTAGAAGTGCTCCACGGATTTCACGACTGCCAAAAATTCTTTTCTGGTGACGCAATAATTCCTCTCTGGTTTTGACAAGGTCTTACTAAAATAGGCAATAACCTTCTCTTGTCCATCTTGTACCTGGGAAAGAACGCCACCAATTCCAATGTTGCTGGCATCTGTATCTAAAACGAATTCTCCTTCTGGTATAGGATAACTTAGGACAGGTGCGCTTGTCAAGGAATATTTAAGTTGTTTGAATGCGGCTTGACAGTCCATTTCCCAGATAAATCTTCTACCTTCTTCAGTATTGGAAAATTTCTTCCAAGTTCTTCATGTGGTCCTCGAACATTTTTCCTACCACAATAATATCGTCGAGGTAAACCAAACATGTTTTCCACGACAGTCCAACCAACACGGTTTCCATAAGTCGTTCAAACGTTGCAGGGGCATTGCAGAGCCCAAATGGCATAACAGTAAATTGCCACAGACCAGTACCGATGGTAAAGTCTGTCTTTTCCTCGTCTTTTGGATCTAAATCTACTTGCCAGTATCCGCTCTTTAGATCAAGAGTAGAAAAAATCTTTGGTCCTGCCAATGTGTCCAGAGTATCGTCTATTCGGGGTAGCGGGTAGCTATCCTTCTTCGTCACGTTGTTAAGTTGACGATGATCGACGCAAAATCTTGTAGAGCCATCCTTCTTCTTCATTAGCACCACTGGTGAAGCCCATGGACTGCTTGAAGGTTCAATCACACCTTCCGTCCTCATGTCCTCAATAATTTCTTCTGCTTCTTCCCCCTTCGCCAGTGGTAATCTTCTTGCTGTTTGGCGGATGGGTCTTGCGTCTCCGGTGTCTATTTTATTATGGACTACATTAGTTCTTCCTTTGTCCTTCTTTTCCAATTGGAACACATCTTGAAAGTTGCCAATTAAACCCTTAGCCTTGGTTTTCTGGTCGGCGGTCAAGTTCTGGAACGATGTTGACAGCTCCTTCAATAGAATATCCGGAACTTCACAGGTTGTGCTATCTTTGGCCTTCACAGTTCGAATAATCGATGATACCGTTGAGCATTCTCCTACTATGGTCCCTTTCTTCAGTGTAACGGGATAAAAATTAATGTTCATTACTCGAACTGGGATTATCTTGTCGGTTTTAAACAAGGCTTTTCCAATTACAACTCCAGTTCCAGTTTTGGCATCATCATTTTTCGGCTGGAGCATGACAATGTTTCGCTCACAGAAGCTACCCTCTGCTGTGCTTTCACGATTGACTCACTCTGTTCTGGGAGGGTGACATCTTCCGTTATCAATACTCGCATGGCATTGCCATCTCGTGGATTTAATACGAGTTCTTCATCATTGACCATCATCACTCCATTCTTCAGGTCAAGTTTAAATCCATGCTTTTTCATAATGTCCATGCCGAGAATGAATTCATCTTCCACGTCAGCTACCAGCACACGATGTTTAATGCAAGTTTTTCCAACAACGATGCTCCAATCTATTTCTCCAGATGCGGAAGCTTGTTCTCCTGTGGCTGTGCGTATTTGCCACTTTGTTGGAATTAGATGTTTTCTGCATAGTTTTCTTGCTAAGTCGGATCTGATTATTGTTTTTGTCGCATCCGTATCCAGCAACATTTTAAGCGGCCTTCTGTCGATAGAGCTGTCTACGTAGATGCTATTAGCTTGATAATGTAGAGATGCGACATAAGTAATGGATTCTGGGGCTACTGGATTACGGGTCGACGCATCAACCGGACTTAGTTTCCCGACTCCTTTTCATCCTTTCTTGGTTCTGCTTTCTTCTGTTGTTTTCCGCAGAGCCTTTTCGGGTGATCTAATTCACCGCAATTCCAACAGCGGAGTTTCTTTCTTCCAGCAGCATTAATTTCAGAAGTAATTCATCTTATCTTGTCTTCTAGATCTTCAGTGCCTTCAAGCCTCTTAGTATCGATATTTCGCACTCGCGATTGGTTACGTGAAGCTTGTTTAGCTCCTTCATGATCTAAAGCATATGAAAATGCGTCAACCAGAGTTTTTGGTCGAGCCAATCGCAGTGCTTATTGAGTTTCATTGTCACGGACCCCATAGATAAATGATTGAGTGGCCAGACATTCCAAAACACTGTCAGGAGCTGTGGGATGTGCGAGACGAACTAAACGAGCTATATCAGCTTCAAATTCTTGAAGGTTTTCTTTAGAACTTTGATATGGGTTCCTCAGTTGCGTTTGGTACACCTGCTCCAAATGCGCATTGTCATATCTCATATGCAATCGCTTGACAAGTTGTTCGTAGTCTTCATGTTCATCCTCTTTTAGCGTCTGTAGGATATCGATGTCTTCTCTACGCAGTGAAATTGTCAGCGCTGTAGCCTTTTCTTTGCAGAGGCTTCAAATTGTTTTACATAATTTGGCCACGATGACTTGCCGTCAAATTCTGGTGTTTTTATATGCAATCTATAACTATTTTCTTTTTCTGGTTTCTTTTTCTGAGTTTCATCCGTCTTCGCTATAACAGGATTTGAAACCGCTGGTGACGTAATTTTTGAGATATTTTTCTGTAATTCTGCAATCCTCATATCGTATTCGTCTTTCAAATTTTCCAATTTATCTTCTAAATTTCTAGAACTTTCTTTCAGTTGTTCGTTAATTTGTTCGTTTAGTTTCTCTTCCAAAGTTCTAGAATTTGCCATCAACTCTTCTTTCAATATTCTAGAACTTTCTTCAAACTTTCTAGAATTTTCTGTTAATTTTTCTTCAAATTTTTGTTCTGAACTTCTGGAATTTTCTATTAGTTCTTCTTTTAAAATTGTAGAACTTTCTTTAGATTTTCTAGAACTTTCCTCTAACTTTTTAACTTTTCTAGAATTTTACTAATACCACCCAAAGTTTCGAATAAGAACTCATCTGGATTTTCACCAGCTTCTTGTAAGGCTTGCCGTAAACGAAGTTGTAGAACAGACTTGGTTCCTGATGTCTCCAATTCTCGGTCTTCCAGCTCCCTCTTGAGATCGGTCAGTTTAATTTTATTTAATTTTACTTGTTTAGACGCCATTTTATTTATTTTTAGTTTACACTTCACAGTATTTATTTAACCCAACACCTGACACCATTTGTAACGTTTTATTTATTTAGGTGAAGTGTAAAATTCATTAAAATACTAATATTTATATAACTATGTTTAATATAAGAAGTATGAATTATAAGAGATAATGAAATATAACTAACACTAAGAATTAACAAATATAAACACTAATTTAAGACTAATAATTATTAATACAGACTTAACCATTACAAACATTTATTTAAACAATTAGAACTACGCGATATTTATTTCAACAATATTTATATTATTAACTATTTATATCACCGTCTATTTATTTATATCACCATGTGTTCACTACCCGTATCAATACAAGACTGTCCTTGCGATCTCTTGCTCGGGGTATTTAAGTAAAACAATTCATTCTAGACTATTCGCCAGTTCTCTGAAAAACAGAACAATGGGGAGCGGACGGACGTGTTCTGACCTGTTCGTTAGCGGCCAACGCCCGCGCCGCGACCTTGGGTTCGCTACATAATGATAACTGTCGTAGAATAGACCATAACTCTTCTATTTTACAATATTGGGAGAAAAATAAATCCGATAAACCTGAATTATTTAAACTTTCTCAAGTAATATTTAGTGTTCCTGCAACACAAGTTTCCGTTGAACGAGCTTTTTCTTCATTACGATTTATTTTAAATAGTTTGAGAGAAAATTTAAGTGCCGAAATACTCGAATATATATTTTTTTAGTTAGATTAAATAAAAATTTTACTTAGAATGTTAATGTAGAATTCGTTGACGTTTATCAATCTTCTATTAGCACAGTACAAATATTTTTTTTTTTTTAGTATATAATTATTATTATGTTTATTTTATTTAAGCAATACTACTAGTCCTGTAAAATACAGTTTATGTTTTGTTGTGAGATTATTGTTAATGAATATTATTTGTTAAAATTATAAAAAACTTTATTTTATTAATGTTTTTAATTAGTAATGCTTGTAACAGATAATAACTAGATTATTTAAAAAAAAAGTTATTTTAACGTAATAGTAACAAAATAAAAATAACGTTATTGTAACGTTATTTAACGTTATGTAGATCTTTTTTAAAAGTTATACAACGTTATATAACGATTTTTTTTTTATATAACGTTATGAATTAACGTAACCTTATATTAACGTTATCCCATTCCTGATTCTTAATGAATATGTTGTATATTGTAAGCTACATGGGCTGGATTCTGGAATACCTACCACACTTAAAATAGCAATTTTCTTGTTGCAATGTTTTCTTTTAGCTAAATTATGATGAAGAATTATAAAATTCGGGCGCGGAAGTAAATATTTATATGATTTTTTACAAAAATTAAGTCAGATTTTACCTATTCTAGAATACCTACCACACTTGAAAGAGCAATTTTCTTTTTGCAATGTTTTCTTTTAGCTAAAATATGATAAAGAATTATGAAAGTCGGGAGGGGAAGCAAATAATTATATGATTTTTTACAAAAATAAAGTCAGATTTTACCTATTCTTGATGAATACGTTGTATATTGTAGGCTACATGGGCTGGATTCTAGAATACCTACCACACTTGAAATAGCAACTTTCTTGTTGCAATGTTTTCTTTTAGCTAAAATATTATAAAGAATTATAAAATTCGGGCGCGGAAGCAAATATTTATATGATTTTTTACAAAAATAATGTCAGAATATACCTATTCTTGATGAATACGTTGTATATTGTAAGCTAAATGGGCTGGATTCTAGAATACCTACCACACTTGAAATAGAAATTTTCTTGTTGCAATGTTTTCTTTTAGCTAAAACATCATAAAGAATTATAAAGTTTGAGCGCGGAAGCAAATAGTTATATGATTTTTGCAAAAATAAAGTCAGATTTTACCCATTCTTGAAATGGATATTTTTGTTAAAACATTCATATTCATGCTTTAGGACCTATACTATGGATAACATTAGCATTGGACATGCAAAAGTGACCATAACGTGGTACCAATCAGATAATAAACATTCAATTTACGGGTGTCATTTCAATGAATACGTTGTATATTGTAAGCTACATGGGCTGGATTCTAAAATACCTACCACAATTGAAATAGCAATTTTCTTGTTGCAATATTTTCTTTTAGCTAAAATATGATAAAGAATTGTAAAAATCGGGCGCGGAAGCAAATATTTATAAGATTTTTTACAAAAATAAAGTTAGATTTTTCTTATTCTTTATGAATACGTTGTATATTAAATGACACATGGGCTGGAATCTAGAATACCTATCACACTTGTTATAGCAATTTTCTTATTGCAATGTTTTCTTTTAATTAAAACATGATGAAGAATTATAAAATTCGGGCGCGTAAGCAAATATTTATATGATTTTTTACAAAAATATAGTCAGATTTTACCTATTCTTGATGAATACGTTGTATATTGTAAGCAACATGGGCTGGATTCTGGAATAACTACCACACCTGAAATAGCTATTTTTTTCTTACAATGTTTTCTTTTAGCTAAAATATGATTAAAAATTATAAAATTCGGGCGCGGAAGCAAATATTTATATAATTTTTTACAAAAATAAAGTCAGATTTTACCTATTCTTAAAATGGATATTTTTGTTAAAACATTCATATTCATGCTTTAGAATCTATACTATGGATAATTTTAGCATTGGACATGCAAAAGTAATCATAACGTGGTACCAATCAGATAATAAACATTTAATTTTTGGGTGTCATTTTAATGAATACGTTGTATATTGTAAGCTACATGGGCTGGATTCTGGGGTACCTACCACACTTGAAATAGCAATTTTCTTGTTTGCAATGTTTTCTTTTAGCTAAAATATTATAAAAAATTATAAAATTCTGGCGCTGAAGCAAATATTTATATGATTTCTTACAAAAATAAAGTCAGATTTTACCTTTTCTTGATGAATACGTTGTATATTGTAACGTTCATGGGCTTGATTCTAGAATACCTACCACATTTGAAATAGCAATTTTCTTCTTGCAATGTTTTCTTTTAGCTAAAATATGATGAAGTATTATAAAATTCGGGCGCGGAAGCAAATATTTATATGGTTTTTTTACAAAAAATAAGTCAGATTTTACTTATTTTTGATGAATCCGTTGTATATTGTAAACTACATGGGCTGGATTTTAGAATACCTACCACACGTGAAATAGCAATTTTCTTGTTGCAATATTTTCTTTTAGCTAAAATATGATAAAGAATTATAAAATTCGGGCGCGGAAGCAAATATTTATATGATTTTTTTCAAAAATGATGTCAGATTTAACCTATTCTCGACGAATACGTTGCATTTTGTAAGCTACATAGGCTGGATTCTATAATACCTATCACACTTGAAATAGCAATTTTCTTGTTGCAATGTTTTCTTTTAGCTAAAATATGATGAAAAATTATAAAATTCTGGCGCAGAAGCAAATATGTATATGATTTTTTACAAAAATAAAGTCAGATTTTACCTTTTCTTGATGAACACGTTGTATATTGTAAGCTACTTGGGCTGGATTCTGGAATACCTACCAAACTTGAAATAGCAATTTTCTTGTTGCAATGTTTTCTTTTAGCTAAAATATGATGAAAAATTATAAAATTCGGGCGCGGAAAAAAACATTTATATGATTTTTTACAAAAATTAAATCAGATATTACCTTTTCTTGATGAATACGTTGTATATTGTAAGCTACATGGGCTGGATTCTAAAATACCTACCACACTTGAAATAGCAATTTTCTTGTTGCAATGTTTTCTTTTAGCTAAAATATGATGTAGAATTATAAATTTCGGGCGCGGAAGCAAATATTTATATGATTTTTTACAAAAATAAAGTCAGATTTAACCTATTCTTGACGAATACGTTGTATATTCTAAGCTACATGTGCTGGATTCTAGAATACCTACTACACTAAAATAGCAATTTTCTTTTTGCAATGTTTCCTTTTAGCTAATATATGATTAAAAATTATAAAAGTCGGGCGCGCAAGCTAATAATTATATGATATTTTACAAAAATAAAGTCAGATTTTACCTATTCTTGAAATGGATATTTTTGTTAAACCATTCATATTCATACTTTAGGATCTAAACTAAGGATGGTTTTAAGCATTGGACATGCAAAAGTGACCAAACGTGGTACTATTCAGATAATAAACATTCAATTTTTGGGTGTTATTTTAATGAATACTTTGTATATTGTGAGCTACATGGGGTGGATTCTAGAATACCAACCACACTTGAAATAGCAATTTTCTTGTTTCAATGTTTTCTTTTAGCTAAAATATGATGACGATTTATAAAATTCGGGCTCGGAAGCAAATATTTATATGATTTATTACAAAAATAAAGTCAGATTTTACCTATTCTTGATGAATACGTTGTATATTGTAAGCTACATGTGCTGAAATCTAGAATATCTACCACACTTTAAATAGCAATTTTTTTGTTGCAATGTTTTCTTTTAGCTAAAATATGTTAAAGAATTATAAAATTCGGGCACGGAAGCAAATATTTATATGATGTTTTACAAAAATAAAGTCAGATTTACCTATTCTTGAAATGGATATTTTTGATAAAACATTCATATTCATGCTTTAGGATCTATACTATGGATAATTTTAGCATTGGACATACAAAAGTGACCAAAACGTGGTACCATTAAGATAATAAACATTCAATTTTTAAATGTCATTTTAATGAATACGTTGTATATTGTAAGCTACATGGGCTGGATTCTAGAATACCTACCACACTTGAAATAGCAATTTTCTTGTTGCAATGTTTTCTTTTAGCTAAAATATGATAAAAAATTATAAAATTCGGGCGCGAAAGTAAATATTTATATGATTTTTTACAAAAATAATGTCAGATTTTACCTATTCTTGAAATGGATATTTTTGTTAAAACATTCATATTCATGCTTTAGGATCTATACTATGGATAATTTTAGCATTGGACATGCAAAAGTAATCATAACGTGGTTTCAATCAGATAATAAACATTTAATTTTCGGGTGTCATTAAAATGGATACGTTGTATATTGTAAGCTACATGGGCTGGATTCTGGGGTACCTACCACACTTGAAATAGCAATTTTCTTGTTGCAATGTTTTCTTTTAGATAAAATATGATAATAAATTATAAAATTCGGGCGCGGAAGCAAATATTTATATGATTTCTTACAAAAATAAAGTCAGATTTTACCTATTCTTGATGAATACGTTGTATATTGTAAACTACATAGGCTGGATTTTAGAATACCTACCACACGTGTAATAGCAATTTTCTTGTTGCAATATTTTCTTTTAGCTAAAATATGATAAAGAATTATAAAATTCGTGTGCGCAAGCAAATATTTATATGGTCTTTTACAAAAATAAAGTCAGATTTAACCTATTCTCGACGAAAACGTTGTATTTTGTAAGCTACATGGGCTGGATTCTAGAATACCTTCCACACTTGAACTAGCAATTTTCTTGTTGCAATGTTTTCTTTTAGTTAAAATATGATAAAAAATTATGAAATTCTGGCGCAGAAGCAAATATTTATATGATGTTTTACAAAAATAAAGTCAGATTTTACATATTCTTGAAATGGATATTTTTGCTAAAACATTCATATTCATGCTTTAGGATCTATACTATAGATAAATTTAGCATTGGACATGCAAAAGTGACCATAACGTGGTACTAATCAGATAATAAACATTCAATTTTCGGGTGTTATTTTAATGAATACGTTGTATATTGTAAGTTACATGGGCTGGATTCTAGAATACCTACCACACTTGAAATAGCAATATTCTTGTAGCAAATGTTTTCTTTTAGCTAAAATATGATAAAGAATTATAAAATTCGGGCGCGGAAGCAAATATGTATATGATATTTTTACAAAAAAAGTCAGATTTTACCTATTCTTTATAAATACGTTGTATATTGTAAGCTACATTGGCTGGATTCTAGAATACCTACCACACTTGAAATAGCAATTTTCTTGTTGCAATGTTTTCTTTTAGCTAAAATATGATGAAGAATTATAAAATTCAGGTGCGAAAGCAAATATTTATATGATTTCTTACAAAAATAAAGTCAGATTTTACCTTTTATTGATGAATACCTTGTATATTGTAAGCTATATGGGCTGGATTCTAGAGTACCTACCACACTTGAAATAGCAATTTTCTTGTTGCAATGTTTTCTTTTAGCTAAAATATGATAAAAAATTATAAAATTCGGGCGCGGAAGCAAATATTTATATGATTTTTTAAAAATAAAGTCAGATTTTACCTATTCTTGAGGAATAAGTTGTATATTGTAAGCTACATGGGCTGGATTCTAGAATACCTACCACACTTGAAATAGCAATTTTCTTGTTGCATTGTTTTCTTTTAGCTAAAATATGATACCAAATTATAAATTTCGGACGCGGAAGCAAATATTTATATGATTATTTACAAAAATAAAGTCAGATTTTACCTTTTCTTGATGAATACGTTGTATATTGTAAACTACGTAGGCTGGATTCTAGAATACCTACCACATTTGAAATAGCAATTTTCTTGTTGCAATGTTTTCTTTTAGCTAAAACATCATGAAAAATTGTAAAATTCAGGCGCGGAAGCAAATATTTTTATGATTTTTTACAAATATAAAGTCAGATTTTACCTTTTCTTGATGACAACGTTGTATATTGTAAGCTACATGGGCTGGTTTTTAGAATACCTACCACACTTGAAATAGCAATTTTCTTGTTGCAATGTTTCGTTTAGCTAATATATGATTAAAAATTATAAAAGTCGGGCGCGCAAGCTAATAATTATATGATATTTCACAAAAATAAAGTCAGATTTTACCTATTCTTGAAATGGATATTTTTGTTAAACCATTCATATTCATACTTTAGGATCTAAATTAAGGATGGTTTTAAGCATTGGACATGCAAAAGTGACCAAACGTGGTACTATTCAGATAATAAACATTAAATTTTTGGGTGTTATTTTAATGAATACGTTGTATATTGTGAGCTACATGGGGTGGATTCTAGAATACCAACCACACTTGAAATAGCAATTTTCTTGTTTCAATGTTTTCTTTTAGCTAAAATATGATGACGATTTATAAAATTCGGGCTCGGAAGCAAATATTTATATGATTTATTACAAAAATAAAGTCAGAGTTTACCTATTCTTGATGAATACGTTGTATATTGTAAGCTACATGTGCTGAAATCTAGAATATCTACCACACTTTAAATAGCAATTTTTTTGTTGCAATGTTTTCTTTTAGCTAAAATATGTTAAAGAATTATAAAATTCGGGCACGGAAGCAAATATTTATATGATGTTTTACAAAAATAAAGTCAGATTTACCTATTCTTGAAATGGATATTTTTTATAAAACATTCATATCCATGCTTTAGGATCTATACTATGAATAATTTTAGCATTGGACATACAAAAGTGACCAAAACGTGGTACCATTAAGATAATAAACATTTAATTTTTAAATGTCATTTTAATAAATACGTTGTATATTGTAAGCTACATGGGCTGGATTCTAGAATACCTACCACACTTGAAATAGCAATTTTCTTGTTGCAATGTTTTCTTTTAGCTAAAATATGATAAAGAATTATAAAATTCGGGCGCGAAAGTAAATATTTATATGATTTTTTACAAAAATAATGTCAGATTTTACCTATTCTTGAAATGGATATTTTTGTTAAAACATTCATATTCATGCTTTAGGATCTATACTATGGATAATTTTAGCATTGGACATGCAAAAGTAATCATAACGTGGTTTCAATCAGATAATAAACATTTAATTTTCGGGTGTCATTAAAATGGATACGTTGTATATTGTAAGCTACATGGGCTGGATTCTGGGGTACCTATCACACTTGAAATAGCAATTTTCTTGTTGCAATGTTTTCTTTTAGCTAAAATATGATGAAGAATTATAAAATTCGGGCGCGGAAGCAAATGTTTATATGATTTTTTACAAAAATAAAGTCAGATTTTACCTATTCTTGATGAAAACGTTGTATATTGTAAGCTACATGGGCTGAAATCTAGAATAGCGATGAACGATGAGTAAGTGCGCGAAGTGCAAGCGGAAATCTGACAATCTCATAGGGTGTGAAGGTACCTGTGGTCAATGGTTTCATCCAGGGTGTATCTATTTCACTGATGATGAAGGTCGCATCTTAGATAAATCTAAGTCTCTCTTCTTCTGGTGTTCTACCTGCAAAGTGAATTGTATCATAATAGATCGTAGTAAGGATATCGACATCAAGAGTCTTTTCAAAGATATGCATGACAAACTTACTAGCCTCGAAACATCCATTACTAATCAAGTATTATCTAGCCTAAAAGATGAGATTAGCTCCATTATCTCCTCCAATCTATCCAATCTAAAGTCCGCAATCCAAGAGGATATTAATTCTAAACTGCAAAGTACAAATAGCAACACTCACCCGTCGTCGTCATGCGGTGACATCTCCTTCGCAGCTGCAGCCAAATCCACTCGCAAGCCACCAGTATTGTTGAAACCCAAAGATTCGTCTCAATCATCTTCAGTGACCAAATCAGATCTCTTCAAATCTGCCAACCCTGTTGCCTCTAACATCACAATCAACCCCGTCCGACAGATCAGTAAAGGTGCACTCATCATTAGCTCCGATCAATCCGACAAGCTCAAAGACATCATAAGTGACAACCTAAAAAGCAAGTATGAAGTCAAACAATTACCTGCCCTACATCCAAGGATACGTATTTCTGGTATGTCTGAGTCCTTTACCAAAGAGACCTTCGCGGACCATCTTCTTCACCAAAATAAGTCCTTATTTCTGTCTGGTTATACATGTGATGTACTTGATGTTAATCCTACTAAGCGCAACTCTCGTATCTACCAAGCTCTCATCCAAACCGACGTGACAACATACAACTTATTACTTAAGGCTCAGAAAATATTTATTGGCTTTGACATGTGTGCTATCTATGATGCTATCGAACTACGCAGGTGTTTCAAATGTTGTGGTTTTTATCACACATCTTAACAATGTGTCAAATCTGACCAAGTTTGTGGTAAATGCACTGGCAACCATGAGTCCAAAGACTGTCCATCTAAGGAATCCAAGTTTATCAACTGTATTAAATTTAATGAAATCCACAAAACCAAACTCGATATATCTCATGACGTATGGGATAAAAATTGCCACACATACATTGATATTCTGAAACGTTTTAAAGCCAATTTTGTTGGATCACAATAGCAATCACCCATCACTTCAAGTTCTTACTATCACTCTAGATCTCAACTTTGCACATTACCCGAATCCTAAGACTTTACCATCTGTTAAATATGATTTTAAAAAAGCAAATTTTGTGAAACTGTATGAACTTGTTGGTAATTATAATTTGAATTGTCTTGAGAAATTTTCTGACGTTAATCTTGCCTGTGAGTTTTTGTATTCTAAATTATATTCTTTTATAGACTTATGTGTTCCCACTAAAATTACCAATGGTAGCAACTACCCACCCTGGTTTAATAAGACTATCATTCGGAAACTCAAGGCTAAGATTCGCGTCAGAAAGTTATTGAATCGGTTTCCACATAATCAGTCGTATATTACTAAATTTAAATTATTAAGGTCTGAAGTAAAATCTCTCATAAAAAAATCATATGCTGACTATGTGAAATCCAGTGAAAACGCAATTAAGTCGGATCCTAAAAAATTTTGGAATTATGTCAACTCTAAGAAAAAAATATCTAGCTACTCTAACTCTTTCGTCTATAACAACACCATTTCATCTAAACCTAATGATATATCTAATGCTTTTGCTTCCTTTTTTCAATCTACTTATCTTCTTTCCTCTTCCCCTACTACTACTTCTTCAACTTAATTGTCATCCTCAACTCTGTCATACCCTCCCATCTGTCTTGATCATATAAGCATTTGTGAAATTGAATCGTCCATTAAGTCTCTTAAATCTTCTCTCTCTTGTGGCCCTGACCTCATTCCCAGCCTGTTGATCAAAGACTGTGCTCATCCTCTTTCCAAAGCTCTTTACTTCATCTTCAACCTATCCCTCAAAACGAATACTTTCCCCAATATCTGGAAAATGATTCGTATAACTCCCATTCTTAAATCTGGTGACGCTTCGGCAGTATGTTATTACCGTCCTATAGCCATACTGTCCAGTTTTAGCAAAGTTTTTGAGAAGGTGAAATATAACAATATTTATCCCGCAGTAAGACATCTCATCTCGACTTGTCAACATGGCTTCATTGGTAAGCGTTCCACAATCACTAATCTGATGTTTTTCACGCAGAAAGTTTCCTCCATTCTTGATTCCTGTGGTCAAGTAGATTGTATATACACCGACTTCTCTAAAGCCTTTGACAGACTGGATCACAACATCTTAACCAGTAAACTTGAATCTTTTTCTTTTTCCTTCTCCTTAATTAAACTAATATCTTCCTACCTTCATGGACGTGAGTTATTTGTCAACTTTCATGGTTCCAACTCTCTCAGTTATTTTGCCACCTCTGGCGTTCCCCAAGGCTCACATCTCGGTCCTTTACTATTCCTTCTTTTCATAAATGACATCTCAAATTCCTTACATTGTCTTAAATTACTCTTTGCGGATGATCTCAAAATTTTCCATTCCATCTCGACGATTAGAGATTGCCTTCTTTTTCAACAAGACTTGGACAAATTATCATCTTGGTGCATTAAAAATAAACTTCATCTTAACCTAAGTAAATGTTCAGTTATGTCCTTTTGTAGGAAAATGTCGCCAATTAAAATCGAATACACAATTAATGATGTTACTCTGTCCCGCCCTAAAACTATCATGGATCTTGGTGTGAAATTTGATCCTAAACTTACCTTCACGGACCACATTCGTGATATCCGTAACTCTGCAGCTCGTATGTTGGGTTTCGTGATTAGAAACACTAAGGATTTTCATAATATTTCAGCAATTTTAGTTCTCTATTATGCCTATGTCCGCTCTAAACTAGAGTATTGCAACATTATCTGGAACCCAATCTATAAAGTACACCAAAATCTTCTGGAATCTCTTCAAAAAAAATTTCTCAAATATTTATATTTCAAACTTCATCTTATCTACCCCAACCGAAATCTTCCTTATCCTAATCTATGCCATATGTTTAATATTAAAAGCCTCTTCTAACGCCGTGAGAACTTCACCATTATTCACCTATATAACCTTATTAACAATCGCATTGATGACCCCAATTGCCTGTCTTTCCTTAATTTTCATGTCCGTGCTATCTCCACTCGATCATCATTCGTTTTCTATATTACACTCTGTCGCACCAATCTTCTCATCTCATCTCCTTTATATCGCATGTGTGCCTTATATGTTACTAAATTTTCTAGCATAGATATTTTCTTCTTGAATTTTAAGTCACTTTTAAAATTACTCAACAAGACTTAATTGTTTTTCTATTCTTTATCTTTTCTCTGTCAGTTTAATATGTTTTTGTATATTTGCTATGTGCTAATGTTCCTATTGCTATCCTCTATTGGGCTTGTCCTGTCAGGATAGTTGTAAATTAAATAAATAAATAAATAAATAAATAAATACCTACCACACTTTAAATAGCAATTTTTTTGTTGCAATGTTTTCTTTTAGCTAAAATATAATAAAGAATTATAAAATTCGGGCACGGAAGCAAATATTTATATGATTTTTTACAAAAATAAAGTCAGATTTTACATATTCTTGAAATGGATATTTTTGATAAAACATTCATATTCATGCTTTAGGCCCTATACTATGGATAATTTTAGCATTGGACATGCAAAAGTGACCAAAACGTGGTACCATTAAGATAATATACATTCAATTTTTAAATGTCATTTTAATGAATACGTTGTATATTGTAAGCTACATGGGCTGGATTCTAGAATATCTGCCACACTTGAAATAGCAATTTTCTTGTTCCAATGTTTTCTTATAGCTAAAATATGATAAAGAATTATAAAATTCGGGCGCGAAAGCAAATATTTATATGATTTTATACAAAAATAAAGTCAGATTTTACCTTTTCTTGATGAATACTTTATATATTCTAAGCTACATGGGCTGGATTCTAGAATATCTACCACACTTAAAAAGCAATTTTCTTGATGCAATGTTTTCTTTTAGCTAAAATATGATGAAAAATTATAAAATTCGGGCGCGGAAGCAAATATTTATATGATTTTTTACAAAAATAAAGACAGATTTTACCTATTCTTGATGAATACGTTGTATATTGTAAGCTACATGGGCTGGTTGGTTTCTAGAATACCTACCACACTTGAAAAAGCAATTTTCTTGTTGCAATGTTTTCTTTTATCTAAAATATGATGAAGAATTATAAAAGTCGGGCGCGGAAGCAAATATTTATATGATTTTTTTGAAAAATAAAGTCATATTTTACATATTCTTGATGAATACACTGTATATTGTAAGATACATGGGCTGGATTCTAGAATACTTACCACACTTGAAGTAGCAATTTTCTTGTTGCAATGTTTTCTTGCAGCTAAAATATGATGAAAAATTATAAAATTTGGGCGCGGAAACAAATATTTATACGATTTTTTAAAAAAAAATAAGTCAGATTTTACCTTTTCTTGATGAATACGTTGTATATTGTAAGCTAAATGGGCTGGAATCTAGAATACTTACCACACATGAAATACCAATTTACTTGTTGCAATGTTTTCTTTTATCTAAAATATGATGAAGAATTATAAAAGTCGGGCGCGGAAGCAAAGATTTATATGATTTTTTACAAAAATAAAGTCAGATTTTACCTATTACTGATAAATACGTTGTATATTGTAAGCTACATGGGCTGGATTCTAGATTACCTACTACACTTGAAATAGCAATATTCTTGTTGCAACGTTTTCTTTTATCTAAAATATGATGAAGAATTATAAAATTCGGGCGCGGAAGCAAATATTTTATAATTTTTTACAAATAAAGTCAGTTTTTATCTTTTCTCGACGAATACGTTGTATATTGTAAGCTACATGGACTGGATTCTAGAATACCTACCACACTTGAAATATCAATTTTTTTGTTGAAATGTTTTCTTTTAGCTAAAATATGATGAAGAATTATAAATTTCGGGCGCGGAAGCAAATATTTATATAATTTTTTACAAAAATAAAGTCAGATTTTACCGATTCTTGATGAATACGTTGTATATTGTAAGCTACAAGGGCTGGATTCTACAATACCTACCACACTTGAAATAGTAATTTTCTTGTTGCAATGTTTTCTTTTAGCTAAAATATGATGAAGAATTATTAAATTCGGGCGCGTAAGCGAATATTTATATGATTTTTTACAAAAATTAAGTCAGATTTTACCTATTCTTGATAAATATGTTGGATTTTGTAAGCTACATGGGCTGGATTCTAGAATACCTACCACACATGAAATAGCAATTTTCTTGTTACAATGTTTTCTTTTAGCTAAAATATGATAAAGAATTATTAATTTCGGGCGCGGATGCAAATAATTATATAATTTTTTACAAAAATAAAGTCTGATTTTACCTAATCTTGAAATGGATATTTTTGTTAAAACATTCTTATTCATTCTTTAGAATCAATACTATGGATAATTTTAGCATTAGACATGCAAAAATGACCATAACGTGGTACCAATCATATAATAAACATTTATTTTTCGGGTGTCATTTTAATGATTACGTTGTATAATGTAAGCTACATGAAATGGATTCTAGAATACCTACCACACTTGAAATATTAATTTTCTTGTTGCAATGTTTTCTTTTAGCTAAGATATGATGAAGAATTATAAAATTCGGGCGCGGAAGCAAATATTTATATGAGATTTTACAAAAATAAAGTCAGATTCTACCTATTCTTGCTGAATACGTTGTATATTGTAAGCCACATGAGCTGGATTCTAGAATACCTTCCAAACGTGAAATAGCAATTATCTTCTCGCACTGTTTTCTTTTAGCTAAACTATTATGTAGAATTATAAAATTCGGGAGCGGAAGCAAATATTTATATGATTTTTTACAAAAATAAAGTCAGATTTTACCTACTCTTGAAATAGATATTTTTGTTAAAACATTCATATTCATGCATTAGGATTGCTACGTGCACTACACAGTCGTGTATTAATGTAGCTCTTACGCATTCAAGATAACAGTGAATGCGGCCGCCAGCTTTTAGACAGTGGAGAAGGGGGTGGTTCAAATAATGAAATAGTATAAATTATAATAGGGCGCCACGTGGTTGTTGTTAAAAAAAAGGAAACCTAGTATACAACCACGAAAATACGAATCTGTGAAGGATAATCAAAGATAATAGTAGGTAACTCAAAAAAAAAACAAATAAAGCTCCGTTTGAAATTAAAATGTAGGATATATTAAATATTTGTAGTATTACATTATGTAAATAAGGTTTGAAATCGAGATTCTTTATATTAACAAATTTTCTGAATGAATTATATAACTCATGCGAGATATAAACGAAAGGTAATACTAATAAGTGAATAAACTGTACCAAATAGGGGATGCGTGGCGCACGAACGAGCGAGGACTTCGGATGTTTAGATAGCTTAGACTTTAAATATAATACGCAAAAATAGGCGCAATACGGGTGGTTGGTCGACCAATCAGGGCAATGCGAGCGTAACAAGCGTCGAAATAAGTTAAATTCAGTCCTAACCCTTCCTAAACCGAAACAATCCCTAAATGAGTATCTCTCATAAAAAAAATTCTGAGACTCGCGTGAGCTAGTACATATAAAATAATAACATAAGCGTAAATAAATGTAATTAAATAACATAACATTCAAAAATCAATCCAAAAATATTTAAAAATAACAACAAGAGAAAAAAAATCAAAATAGAGCTTATCTGCATGTGTTTGGAGAGCTGATGACGTCGGAGTGACGTAGTGTGCGGTAGTGACGTAGTGTGTGACGAGTTCCAAAATGGCGTCGAACAATTTCCGCTTGAAACACGAGGTACCGGTCATCCAATTCTCCCCAAAAATTCTCCACTAAGATGTGTATCCACCAAAAAAATAAGGGCTCAGCAACCCAATCCAACTATAAGCATCCAATAAATCGGATCGAGATCGAAGTAATATCGATAGTGGTGGAAAAAGTGAATACAATAAAATAAAAGCCTGAAAGGAGAACTCAATTAGCATTGCCAGGTCGATGATTAAGTTAAAAGTTACTTTTACTGATTGTAAATTAACAATGATCAAAATATTATTACCAAAATACTTTATAGATACTACAACTGGGCTAATCAACAATAAAAGTAAATACCTGAGATGGTGGGCGGCTAAGTTGTTTTTCAATGATCGCAGTGCAATAAATCCGGAACAATTTTCCGCGGGAACAAATATTTCCCCAGTACTTTCCTCAGTTATAATCCCCAAATAACGGGCACGTTAAAATTTATCCAACAATAAACTAAACAATATGATAAATAATAACTAGACACTGAGATATGACTACAGCGACGATCAACGAACAGAATCACTTCGCTCAAATCTGCGAGTTAGCTCAAACTTGCACATGCCCAAATGTATAAAAATATAAAAATTAATATTCCTGACAATAAGCAACCAGCAATGCCTAAGAGTTCCATAAATTGCGAACAAAAATGATAATAAGGAAATAAAATGATTTAGATTTTAAATAAATTGCAGATTGCAAAAATAAACCGTAACAATTCCCCCTCTTACCTGTCGAGGAAATTTTCGTGGCAACTAAAATTTCCTATTCGGAATTGATAAGGAATGTAACCGACAATTCTCTTCACCACCGAAGATGGCTCCCAGTGATACGAGAGAGATACAAAAGAAAGAAAACGGAAATATCCAAAGAACAATAGATCGTAAGCCGTATCTAATGCGAGGGTCAGAACAAAATACGGGACCGATAGAATACTCTTTAATGATTTCTAACCAGGGTCGATTTCGGGATGTTCCTTAAGGTGTTGGCTGCTCCAAGTGCCAGTGAGTATTTCACCTTCTAAGCTCTTCAGCTGATAATTATCTTGCGCTACCTTCTTATGTATCATAAAGGGACCTACGTACTTGTCTGCTAATTTAGCCGAAAAATATTTCGTGGCATCCGACAGAACAAAATTTTTTCGCCATACAAGCTGATTAGGAGAATAATTGACTACACGGCGACGAAGATCATATCGAGTTTTAGACTTGGTATAAGCCTTCTGTAAGCGTGATTGGACATCCTCATACAGCTTCGTAAAATGATGAGAGCGGTCGGCTAGTTTCTTTCCATCGGAAGTGTCAGTTTCAGGGCTGTCCAATCGGACCCTATGACAATCACCTGACAACAACATCTCCCGCCCAAAATTAATGAAGTAGGGGCTATGTCCGGTAGCTTCATGAACCGCAGTGCGGAGTGCACAAGAAATTTGAGGGAGGATTTTATCCCAGGATCTCTGCGAGTCGGCTACATAAGAAGTGAGCATTGTTTTCAACACCCTATTGACTCGTTCGGTAGGGTTTGCCTGGGGGTGATAAAATGAAGTAAACGCAGGTTTAACTTTATACGTGGAGCATAATTTGAGGAATTCCTTCGATCGAAATTGCTTACCATTATCCATAATGATAACACGAGGTACACCGAATAGTAAAAAGACGTCGTTCTCCATACGACGGACAATATTAGGGGCAGTGCCTTTACGAAGGGGAAAACAAACGGTAAATTTACTGAAACAATCAGTCACAACGAGAATAAACGAATTTCCTTGAGAAGAAGTCGGCAAGGGACCGATTAAGTCGGTACTAATAATTTCCCATGGAAGAGAGATAAATGAATGGCCCTCTTCTATTATTTTTTTTTTGACGCAAGGGCCCCACGTTGGGCGCCAAATTTGCTACGTGCACTACACAGTCGTGTATTAATGTAGCTCTTACGCATTCAAGATAACAGTGAATGCGGCCGCCAGCTTTTAGACAGTGGAGAAGGGGGTGGTTCAAATAATGAAATAGTATAAATTATAATAGGGCGCCACGTGGTTGTTGTTAAAAAAAAGGAAACCTAGTATACAACCACGAAAATACGAATCTGTGAAGGATAATCAAAGATAATAGTAGGTAACTCAAAAAAAAAACAAATAAAGCTCCGTTTGAAATTAAAATGTAGGATATATTAAATATTTGTAGTATTACATTATGTAAATAAGGTTTGAAATCGAGATTCTTTATATTAACAAATTTTCTGAATGAATTATATAACTCATGCGAGATATAAACGAAAGGTAATACTAATAAGTGAATAAACTGTACCAAATAGGGGATGCGTGGCGCACGAACGAGCGAGGACTTCGGATGTTTAGATAGCTTAGACTTTAAATATAATACGCAAAAATAGGCGCAATACGGGTGGTTGGTCGACCAATCAGGGCAATGCGAGCGTAACAAGCGTCGAAATAAGTTAAATTCAGTCCTAACCCTTCCTAAACCGAAACAATCCCTAAATGAGTATCTCTCATAAAAAAATTCTGAGACTCGCGTGAGCTAGTACATATAAAATAATAACATAAGCGTAAATAAATGTAATTAAATAACATAACATTCAAAAATCAATCCAAAAATATTTAAAAATAACAACAAGAGAAAAAAAATCAAAATAGAGCTTATCTGCATGTGTTTGGAGAGCTGATGACGTCGGAGTGACGTAGTGTGCGGTAGTGACGTAGTGTGTGACGAGTTCCAAAATGGCGTCGAACAATTTCCGCTTGAAACACGAGGTACCGGTCATCCAATTCTCCCCAAAAATTCTCCACTAAGATGTGTATCCACCAAAAAAATAAGGGCTCAGCAACCCAATCCAACTATAAGCATCCAATAAATCGGATCGAGATCGAAGTAATATCGATAGTGGTGGAAAAAGTGAATACAATAAAATAAAAGCCTGAAAGGAGAACTCAATTAGCATTGCCAGGTCGATGATTAAGTTAAAAGTTACTTTTACTGATTGTAAATTAACAATGATCAAAATATTATTACCAAAATACTTTATAGATACTACAACTGGGCTAATCAACAATAAAAGTAAATACCTGAGATGGTGGGCGGCTAAGTTGTTTTTCAATGATCGCAGTGCAATAAATCCGGAACAATTTTCCGCGGGAACAAATATTTCCCCAGTACTTTCCTCAGTTATAATCCCCAAATAACGGGCACGTTAAAATTTATCCAACAATAAACTAAACAATATGATAAATAATAACTAGACACTGAGATATGACTACAGCGACGATCAACGAACAGAATCACTTCGCTCAAATCTGCGAGTTAGCTCAAACTTGCACATGCCCAAATGTATAAAAATATAAAAATTAATATTCCTGACAATAAGCAACCAGCAATGCCTAAGAGTTCCATAAATTGCGAACAAAAATGATAATAAGGAAATAAAATGATTTAGATTTTAAATAAATTGCAGATTGCAAAAATAAACCGTAACAGGATCTATACTATGGATAATTTTAGCATTAGACATGCAAAAGTGACCATAACGTCGTACCAACCAGATAATAATCATTCAATTTTCGGGTGTCATTTTAATGAATACGTTTTATATTGTATGCTACAGAAGCTGGATTCTATAATACCTACCACACTTAAAATAGCAATTTTCTTGTTGCAATGTTTTCTTTTAGCTAAAATATAATGAAAAATTATAAAATTCGGGCGCGGAAGCTAATATTTATATTATTTTTTACAAAAATAAAGTCGGATTTTAACTTTTCTTGATGAATACATTGTATATTGTAAGCTTTATGGGCTGGATTCTAGAATACCTACCAAACTTGAAATAGCAATTTTCTTGTTGCAATGTTTTCTTTTAGCTAAAATATGATGAAGATCTATAAAATTCGGGCGAAAAAAAAATATTTATATGATTTTTTTAGAAAAATAAAATCAGATTTTACCTATTCTTGATAAATACGTTGTATATTATAAGCTACATGGGTTGGGTTCTAGAATACCTACCACACTTGAAATAGCAAGTATTTTGTTGCAATGTTTTCTTTTAGCTAAAATATGATGAAGAATTTTTAAATTCGGGCGCGGAAGCAAATATTTATATGATTTTTTACAGAAGTACCAATCACATAATAAACATTCAATTTTCGGGTGTCATTTTAATGTATACGTTGTATATTGTAAACTACATGGGCTGGATTCTAGAATAGCTACCACACTTGAAATAGCAATTTTCTTGTCGCAATGTTTTCTTTTAGCTAAAATATGTTAAAGAACTATAAAATTCGGGCGCAGAAGCAAATATTTATATGATTTTTTTTACAAAAATAAAGTCTGATTATATTTATTCTTGATGAATAGGTTGTATATTGTAAGCTATATGGACTGGACTCTAGAATAACTACCACACTTGAAATAGCAATTTTCTTGTTGCAATGTTTGCTTTTAGCTAAAATATGATAAACAATTATAAAATTCGGCCGCGGAAGCAAATATTTACATAATTTTGTACAAAAATAAAGTCATATTTTACCTATTCATAATGAATACGTTGTATAATGTAAGCTACATGGGCTGGATTCTAAAATACCTACCACACTTGAAATACCAATTCTATTATTGCAATGTTTTCTTTTAGCTAAAATATGAAGAAGAATTATAAAATTCAGGCGCGGAAGCAAATATTTATGTGATTTTTTACAAAAATAAAGTCAGATTTTACCTTGAAGATTACGTTGTATATTGTAAACTACATGGGCTGGTTTCTAAAATACCTTCCACACTTAAAATACAAATTTTCTTGTTGCAATGTTTTCTTTTAGCTAAATTATGATGAAGTACTATAAAATTCGGGCGCGGAAGCAAATATTTATATGATTATTTACAAAAATAAAGTCAGATTTTACCTATTCTTGATGAATACGTTGTATATTGTAAGCTACATGGACTGGACTCTAGAATAGCTACCACACTTGAAATAGCAATTTTCTTGTTGCAATGTTTTCTTTTAGCTAAAATATGATAAAGAATTATAAAATTCGGCCGCGAAAGCAATTATTTAAATGATTTTGTACAAAAATAATTTCCTATTTTACCTATTCATAATGAATACGTTTTATAATGTAAGCTACATGGGCTGGATTCTAAAATACCTACCACACTTGAAATACCAATTCTATTGTTGCAATGTTTTCTTTTAGCTAAAATATGAAGAAGAATTATAAAATTCGGGCGCGAAACCAAATATTTTTATGATTTTTTACAAAAATAAAGTCAGATTTTACCTTGAAGATTACGTTGTATATTGTAAACTACATGGGCTGGATTCTAAAATACCTACCACACTTGAAATAGCAATTATCTTTTTGCAATGTTTTCTTTTAGCTAAATTATGATGAAGTACTATAAAATTCGGGCGCGAAAACAAATATTTATATGATTATTTAGAAAAATAAAGTCAGATTTTACCTATTCTTGATGAATACGTTGTATATTGTAAGCTACATGGACTGGACTCTAGAATAACTACCACACTTGAAATAGCAATTTTCTTGTTGCAATGTTTTCTTTTAGCTAAAATATGATAAAGAATTATAAAATTCGGCCGCGAAAGCAATTATTTACATGATTTTGTACAAAAATAATGTCCTATTTTACCTATTCATAATGAATAGGTTGTATAATGTAAGCTACATGGGCTGGATTCTAAAATACCTACCACACTTGAAATACCAATTCTATTGTTGCAATGTTTTCTTTTAGCTAAAATATGAAAAAGAATTATAAAATTTGGGCGCGGAAGCAAATATTTATATGATTTTTTACAAAAATAACGTCAGATTTTACCTTGAAGATTACGTTGTATATTGTAAACTACATGGGCTGGATTCTAAAATACCTACCTCACTTGAAATAGCAATTTTCTTGTTGCAATGTTTTCTTTTAGCTAAATTATGATGAAGTACTATAAAATTCGGGCGCGGAAGCAAATATTTATATGATTATTTACAAAAATAAAGTCAGATTTTACCTATTCTTGATGAATACGTTGTATATTGTAAGCTAAATGGACTGGACTCTAGAATAACTACCACACTTGAAATAGCAATTTTCTTGTTGCAATGTTTTCTTTTAGCTAAAATATGATAAAGAATTATAAAATTCGGCCGCGGAAGCAATTATTTACATAATTTGGTACAAAAATAAAGTCATATTTTACCTATTCATAATGAATACGTTGTATAATGTAAGCTACATGGGCTGGATTCTAAAATACCTACCACACTTGAAATACCATTTCTATTGTTGTAATGTTTTCTTTTAGCTAAAATATGAAGAAGAATTATAAAATTCGGGCGCGGAAGCAAATATTTATATGATTTTTTACAAAAAGAAAGTCAGATTTTACCTATTCTTGATGAATACGTTGTATATTGTAAGCTATATGGACTGGACTCTAGAATAACTACCACACTTGAAATAGCAATTTTCTTGTTGCAATGTTTTCTTTTAGCTAAAATATGATAAAGAATTATAAAATTCGGCCGCGAAAGCAATTATTTACATGATTTTGTACAAAAATAATGTCCTATTTTACCTATTCATAATGAATACTTTGTATAATGTAAGCTACATGGGCCGGATTCTAAAATACCTACCACACTTGAAATACCAATTCTATTGTTGCAATGTTTTCTTTTAGCTAAAATATGAAAAAGAATTATAAAATTCGGGCGCGGAAGCAAATATTTATATGATTTTTTACAAAAATAACGTCAGATTTTACCTTGAAGATTACGTTGTATATTGTAAACTACATGGGCTGGATTCTAAAATACCTACCTCACTTGAAATAGTAATTTTCTTGTTGCAGTGTTTTCTTTTAGCTAAATTATGATGAAGTACTATAAAATTCGGGCGCGGAAGCAAATATTTATATGATTATTTACAAAAATAAAGTCAGATTTTACCTATTCTTGATGAATACGTTGTATATTGTAAGCTACATGGACTGGACTCTAGAATGACTACCACACTTGAAATAGCAATTTTCTTGTTGCAATGTTTTCTTTTAGCTAAAATATGATAAAGAATTATAAAATTCGGCCGCGGAAGCAATTATTTACATGATTTGGTACAAAAATAAAGTCATATTTTACCTATTCATAATGAATACGTTGTATAATGTAAGCTACATGGGCTGGATTCTAAAATACCTACCACACTTGAAATACCATTTCTATTGTTGTAATGTTTTCTTTTAGCTAAAATATGAAGAAGAATTATAAAATTCGGGCGCGGAAGCAAATATTTATATGATTTTTTACAAAAATAAAGTCAGATTTTACCTATTCTTGATGAATACGTTGTATATTGTAAGCTATATGGACTGGACTCTAGAATAACTACCACACTTGAAATAGCAATTTTCTTGTTGCAATGTTTTCTTTTAGCTAAAATATGATAAAGAATTATAAAATTCGGCCGCGAAAGCAATTATTTACATGATTTTGTACAAAAATAATGTCCTATTTTACCTATTCATAATGAATACTTTGTATAATGTAAGCTACATGGGCCGGATTCTAAAATACCTACCACACTTGAAATACCAATTCTATTGTTGCAATGTTTTCTTTTAGCTAAAATATGAAAAAGAATTATAAAATTCGGGCGCGGAAGCAAATATTTATATGATTTTTTACAAAAATAACGTCAGATTTTACCTTGAAGATTACGTTGTATATTGTAAACTACATGGGCTGGATTCTAAAATACCTACCTCACTTGAAATAGCAATTTTCTTGTTGCAATGTTTTCTTTTAGCTAAATTATGATGAAGTACTATAAAATTCGGGCGCGGAAGCAAATATTTATATGATTATTTACAAAAATAAAGTCAGATTTTACCTATTCTTGATGAATACGTTGTATATTGTAAGCTACATGGACTGGACTCTAGAATAACTACCACACTTGAAATAGCAATTTTCTTGTTGCAATGTTTTCTTTTAGCTAAAATATGATAAAGAATTATAAAATTCGGCCGCGGAAGCAATTATTTACATGATTTGGTACAAAAATAAAGTCATATTTTACCTATTCATAATGAATACGTTGTATAATGTAAGCTACATGGGCTGGATTCTAAAATACCTACCACACTTGAAATACCATTTCTATTGTTGTAATGTTTTCTTTTAGCTAAAACATGAAGAAGAATTATAAAATTCGGGCACGGAAGCAAATATTTATATGATTTTTTACAAAAATAAAGTCAGATTTTACCTTGAAGATTACGTTGTATATTGTAAACTACGTGGGCTGGATTCTAAAATACCTACCACACTTGAAATAGCAATTTTCTTGTTGCAATGTTTTCTTTTAACTAAATTATGATGAAGTACTATAAAATTCGGGCGCGGAAGCAAATATTTATATGATTTTTTTACAAAAATAAAGTCAGATTTTACCTATTCTTGAAATAGATATTTTTGTTAAAACATTCATATTCATGCATTAGGATCTATACTATAAATAATTTCAGCATAAGACATGCAAAAGTGACCACAACGTCGTACCAATCAGATAATAGTCATTCAATTTTCGGGTGTCATTTTAATGAATACGTTTTATATTGTATGCTACATAAGCTGGATTCTATAATACCTACCACACTTAAAATGGCAATTTTCTTGTTGCAATGTTTTCTTTTAGCTAAAATATGATGAAGAATTATAAAATTTGGGCGCAGAAGCAAATGATATTATAATTTTTTACAAAAATAAAGTCAGATTTTACCTATTATTGACGAATAAGTTTTATATTGTAAGCTACATGTGCTGGATTCTAGAATACCTACCACACTTGAAATATCAATTTTCTTGTTACAATGTTTTCTTTTAGCTAAAATATGATAAAGACTTATAAAATTCGGGCGCGGAAGCAAATATTTACATGATTTTTTACAAAAATAAAGTCAGATTTTACCTCTTTTTAAGAATACTTTGTATATTGTAAACTACATAGGCTGGATTCTAAAATACCTACCACACTTGAAATATCAATTTTCTTGTTACAATGTTTTCTTTTAGCTAAAATATGATAAAGACTTATAAAATTCCGGCGCGAAAGCAAATATTTATATGATTATTTACAAAAATAAAGTCAGATTTTACCTATTCTTGATGAATACGTTGTATATTGTAAGCTATATGGACTGGACTCTAGAATAACTACCACACTTGAAATAGCAATTTTCTTGTTGCAATGTTTTCTTTTAGCTAAAATATGATAAAGAATTATAAAATTCGGCCGCGAAAGCAATTATTTACATGATTTTGTACAAAAATAATGTCCTATTTTACCTATTCATAATGAATACTTTGTATAATGTAAGCTACATGGGCCGGATTCTAAAATACCTACCACACTTGAAATACCAATTCTATTGTTGCAATGTTTTCTTTTAGCTAAAATATGAAAAAGAATTATAAAATTCGGGCGCGGAAGCAAATATTTATATGATTTTTTACAAAAATAACGTCAGATTTTACCTTGAAGATTACGTTGTATATTGTAAACTACATGGGCTGGATTCTAAAATACCTACCTCACTTGAAATAGCAATTTTCTTGTTGCAATGTTTTCTTTTAGCTAAATTATGATGAAGTACTATAAAATTCGGGCGCGGAAGCAAATATTTATATGATTATTTACAAAAATAAAGTCAGATTTTACCTATTCTTGATGAATACGTTGTATATTGTAAGCTACATGGACTGGACTCTAGAATAACTACCACACTTGAAATAGCAATTTTCTTGTTGCAATGTTTTCTTTTAGCTAAAATATGATAAAGAATTATAAAATTCGGCCGCGGAAGCAATTATTTACATGATTTGGTACAAAAATAAAGTCATATTTTACCTATTCATAATGAATACGTTGTATAATGTAAGCTACATGGGCTGGATTCTAAAATACCTACCACACTTGAAATACCATTTCTATTGTTGTAATGTTTTCTTTTAGCTAAAACATGAAGAAGAATTATAAAATTCGGGCACGGAAGCAAATATTTATATGATTTTTTACAAAAATAAAGTCAGATTTTACCTTGAAGATTACGTTGTATATTGTAAACTACATGGGCTGGAATCTAAAATACCTACCACACTTGAAATAGCAATTTTCTTGTTGCAATGTTTTCTTTTAACTAAATTATGATGAAGTACTATAAAATTCGGGCGCGGAAGCAAATATTTATATGATTTTTTTACAAAAATAAAGTCAGATTTTACCTATTCTTGAAATAGATATTTTTGTTAAAACATTCATATTCATGCATTGGGATCTATACTATGGATAATTTCAGCATAAGACATGCAAAAGTGACCACAACGTCGTACCAATCAGATAATAGTCATTCAATTTTCGGGTGTCATTTTAATGAATACGTTTTATATTGTATGCTACATAAGCTGGATTCTATAATACCTACCACACTTAAAATGGCAATTTTCTTGTTGCAATGTTTTCTTTTAGCTAAAATATGATGAAGAATTATAAAATTTGGGCGCAGAAGCAAATGATATTATAATTTTTTACAAAAATAAAGTCAGATTTTACCTATTATTGACGAATAAGTTTTATATTGTAAGCTACATGTGCTGGATTCTAGAATACCTACCACACTTGAAATATCAATTTTCTTGTTACAATGTTTTCTTTTAGCTAAAATATGATAAAGACTTATAAAATTCGGGCGCGGAAGCAAATATTTACATGATTTTTTACAAAAATAAAGTCAGATTTTACCTCTTTTTAAGAATACTTTGTATATTGTAAACTACATGGGCTGGATTCTAAAATACCTACCACACTTGAAATAGCTATTTTCTTGTTGCAATGTTTTCATTTAGCTAAAATATGATGAACTACTATAAAATTCGTGCGCGGAAGCAAATATTTATATGATTTTTTTACAAAAATAAAGTCAGATTTTACATATTCTTGATGAATACGTTGTATATTTAAGCTACCTGGGCTGGATTCTAGAATACCTACCACACTTGAAATAGCAATTTTATTGTTGCAATGTTTTCTTTTAGCTAAATTATGATGAAGTACTATAAAATTCGGGCGCGGAAGCAAATATTTATATGATTATTTACAAAAATAAAGTCAGATTTTACCTATTCTTGATGAATACGTTGTATATTGTAAGCTACATGGACTGGACTCTAGAATAACTACCACACTTGAAATAGCAATTTTCTTGTTGCAATGTTTTCTTTTAGCTAAAATATGATAAAGAATTATAAAATTCGGCCGCGAAAGCAATTATTTAAATGATTTTGTACAAAAATAATTTCCTATTTTACCTATTCATAATGAATACGTTTTATAATGTAAGCTACATGGGCTGGATTCTAAAATACCTACCACACTTGAAATACCAATTCTATTGTTGCAATGTTTTCTTTTAGCTAAAATATGAAGAAGAATTATAAAATTCGGGCGCGAAACCAAATATTTATATGATTTTTTACAAAAATAAAGTCCGATTTTACCTTGAAGATTACGTTGTATATTGTAAACTACATGGGCTGGATTCTAAAATACCTACCACACTTGAAATAGCAATTATCTTTTTGCAATGTTTTCTTTTAGCTAAATTATGATGAAGTACTATAATATTCGGGCGCGAAAACAAATATTTATATGATTATTTACAAAAATAAAGTCAGATTTTACCTATTCTTGATGAATACGTTGTATATTGTAAGCTACATGGACTGGACTCTAGAATAACTACCACACTTGAAATAGCAATTTTCTTGTTGCAATATTTTCTTTTAGCTAAAATATGATAAAGAATTATAAAATTCGGCCGCGAAAGCAATTATTTACATGATTTTGTACAAAAATAATGTCCTATTTTACCTATTCATAATGAATACGTTGTATAATGTAAGCTACATGGGCTGGATCCTAAAATACCTACCACACTTGAAATACCAATTCTATTGTTGCAATGTTTTCTTTTAGCTAAAATATGAAAAAGAATTATAAAATTTGGGCGCGGAAGCAAATATTTATATGATTTTTTACAAAAATAACGTCAGACTTTACCTTGAAGATTACGTTGTATATTGTAAACTACATGGGCTGGATTCTAAAATACCTACCTCACTTGAAATAGCAATTTTTATGTTGCAATGTTTTCTTTTAGCTAAATTATGATGAAGTACTATAAAATTCGGGCGCGGAAGCAAATATTTATATGATTATTTACAAAAATAAAGTCAGATTTTACCTATTCTTGATGAATACGTTGTATATTGTAAGCTACATGGACTGGACTCTAGAATAACTACCACACTTGAAATAGCAATTTTCTTGTTGCAATGTTTTCTTTTAGCTAAAATATGATAAAGAATTATAAAATTCGGCCGCGGAAGCAATTATTTACATAATTTGGTACAAAAATAAAGTCATATTTTACCTATTCATAATGAATACGTTGTATAATGTAAGCTACATGGGCTGGATTCTAAAATATCTACCACACTTGAAATACCATTTCTATTGTTGTAATGTTTTCTTTTAGCTAAAATATGAAGAAGAATTATAAAATTCGGGCGCGGAAGCAAATATTTATATGATTTTTTACAAAAATAAAGTCAGATTTTACCTATTCTTGATGAATACGTTGTATATTGTAAGCTATATGGACTGGACTCTAGAATAACTACCACACTTGAAATAGCAATTTTCTTGTTGCAATGTTTTCTTTTAGCTAAAATATGATAAAGAATTATAAAATTCGGCCGCGAAAGCAATTATTTACATGATTTTGTACAAAAATAATGTCCTATTTTACCTATTCATAATGAATACTTTGTATAATGTAAGCTACATGGGCTGGATTCTAAAATACCTACCACACTTGAAATACCAATTCTATTGTTGCAATGTTTTCTTTTAGCTAAAATATGAAAAAGAATTATAAAATTCGGGCGCGGAAGCAAATATTTATATGATTTTTTACAAAAATAACGTCAGATTTTACCTTGAAGATTACGTTGTATATTGTAAACTACATGGGCTGGATTCTAAAATACCTACCTCACTTGAAATAGCAATTTTCTTGTTGCAATGTTTTCTTTTAGCTAAATTATGATGAAGTACTATAAAATTCGGGCGCGGAAGCAAATATTTATATGATTATTTACAAAAATAAAGTCAGATTTTACCTATTCTTGATGAATACGTTGTATATTGTAAGCTACATGGACTGGACTCTAGAATAACTACCACACTTGAAATAGCAATTTTCTTGTTGCAATGTTTTCTTTTAGCTAAAATATGATAAAGAATTATAAAATTCGGCCGCGGAAGCAATTATTTACATGATTTGGTACAAAAATAAAGTCATATTTTACCTATTCATAATGAATACGTTGTATAATGTAAGCTACATGGGCTGGATTCTAAAATACCTACCACACTTGAAATACCATTTCTATTGTTGTAATGTTTTCTTTTAGCTAAAACATGAAGAAGAATTATAAAATTCGGGCACGGAAGCTAATATTTATATGATTTTTTACAAAAATAAAGTCAGATTTTACCTTGAAGATTACGTTGTATATTGTAAACTACATGGGCTGGATTCTAAAATACCTACCACACTTGAAATAGCAATTTTCTTGTTGCAATGTTTTCTTTTAACTAAATTATGATGAAGTACTATAAAATTCGGGCGCGGAAGCAAATATTTATATGATTTTTTTACAAAAATAAAGTCAGATTTTACCTATTCTTGAAATAGATATTTTTGTTAAAACATTCATATTCATGCATTAGGATCTATACTATGGATAATTTCAGCATAAGACATGCAAAAGTGACCACAACGTCGTACCAATCAGATAATAGTCATTCAATTTTCGGGTGTCATTTTAATGAATACGTTTTATATTGTATGCTACATAAGCTGGATTCTATAATACCTACCACACTTAAAATGGCAATTTTCTTGTTGCAATGTTTTCTTTTAGCTAAAATATGATGAAGAATTATAAAATTTGGGCGCAGAAGCAAATGATATTATAATTGTTTACAAAAATAAAGTCAGATTTTACCTATTATTGACGAATAAGTTTTATATTGTAAGCTACATGTGCTGGATTCTAGAATACCTACCACACTTGAAATACCAATTTTCTTGTTACAATGTTTTCTTTTAGCTAAAATATGATAAAGACTTATAAAATTCGGGCGCGGAAGCAAATATTTACATGATTTTTTACAAAAATAAAGTCAGATTTTACCTCTTTTTAAGAATACTTTGTATATTGTAAACTACATGGGCTGGATTCTAAAATACCTACCACACTTGAAATAGCTATTTTCTTGTTGCAATGTTTACTTTTAGCTAAAATATGATAAAGACTTATAAAATTCCGGCGCGAAAGCAAATATTTATATGATTATTTACAAAAATAAAGTCAGATTTTAC
The DNA here is from genome assembly GCA_035578165.1 of Stenolophus ochropezus. Lineage (NCBI taxonomy): Eukaryota > Metazoa > Arthropoda > Insecta > Coleoptera > Carabidae > Stenolophus > Stenolophus ochropezus. The sequence continues at coordinate 567,441 of JAQOWZ010000051.1, read as the reverse complement.
CTATTCTTGATGAATACGTTGTATATTGTAAGATACATGGACTGGACTCTAGAATAACTACCACACTTGAAATAGCAATTTTCTTGTTGCAATGTTTTCTTTTAGCTAAAATATGATAAAGAATTATAAAATTCGGCCGCGAAAGCAATTATTTACATGATTTTGTACAAAAATAATGTCCTATTTTACCTATTCATAATGAATACGTTGTATAATGTAAGCTAATTAAAATTAGATCGACATTTGTTAATTTTAATGTTTAACTAAATAATTTATATTTATTTCACTTCGATTTTTGACTATTTTCATGTTGGAAAAATATCAATTTATTACAAACATAAAACCACAAATATTTAAATTCATGTAAGTGAAAATTATACTAAACACTGATACACATATTGTAAAGCTTTTAGATATTAAATAGAATTGTAATTTTGTTATATAGCTCCTGAAGAAGACCCATGTGGGGTCGAAACTGTAGAGGCTGAATACAATAAAGAGTGGCTGATTTCCAGTAACCATCTTCGTTTTTAATTACGTTGTATATTGTAAACTACATGGGCTGGATTCTAAAATACCTACCACACTTGAAATAGCAATTTTCTTGTTGCAATGTTTTCTTTTAGCTAAATTATGATGAAGTACTATAAAATTCGGACGCGGAAGCAAATATTTATATGTTTTTTTTACAAAAATAAAGTCAGATTTTACCTATTCTTGATGAATACGTAGTATATTGTAAGCTACATAGGGCTGGATTCTAGAATACCTACCACACTTGAAACAGCAATTTTCTTGTTTCATGTTTTCTTTTAGCTAAAATATGATAAAGACTTATAAAATTCGGGCGCGAAAGCAAATATTTATATAATTTTTTACAAAAATAAATTCAGATTTTACCTATTTTTATGAATACTTTGTATATTGTAAGCTACATGGGCTCGATTCTAGAATACCTACCACGCTTGAAATAGGAAGTTTTTTGTTGCATTGTTTTCTTTTAGCTAAAATATGATGAAGAATTATAAAATTCGGGTGCGGAAGCAAATATTTATATGATTTTTTACAAAAATAAAGTCAGATTTTACCTTTTTTTGATGAATACGTTGTATATTGTAAGCTTCATGGGCTGGATTCTAGAATACCTACCACACTTGAAATATCAATTTTCTTGTTGCAATGGTTTCTTTTAGCTAAAATATGATAAGGAATTATGAAATTCGGGCGCGGAAGCAAATATTTATTTGATTTTTTACAGAAATAAAGTCAGATTTTACCTATTCTTGAAATGGATATTTTTGTTAAAACATTCATATTCATGCATTAGGATCTACACTATGGATAATTTTAGCATTAGAGATGCAAAAGTGACCATAACGTCGTACCAATCAGATAATAATCTTTAAATTTTCGAGTGTCCTTTTAATGAATACGTTGTATTTTGTAAGCTAAATGGGTTGGATTCTAGAATACCTACCACACTTGAAATAGCAATTTTCTTGTTGCAATGTTTTTTTTAGCTAAACTATGATAAGGAATTATTAATTTCGGGCGCGGAAGCAAATATTTATATGATTTTTCACAAAAATAAAGTCAGATTTTACCTATTCTTGAAATGGATATTTTTGTTAAAACATTCATATTTATGCTTTAGGATCTATACTATGGATAATTTCAGCATTGGACATGCAAAAGTGACCATAAAGTGGTACCAATCACATAATAAACATTCAATTTTCGGGTGTCATTTTAATGTATACGTTGTATATTGTAAACTACATGGGCTGGATTCTAGAATAGCTACCACACTTGATATAGCAATTTTCTTGTCGCAATGTTTTCTTTTAGCTAAAATATGTTGAAGAACTATAAAATTCGGGCGCAGAAGCAAATAATTATGTGATTCTTTTACAAAAATAAAGTCAGATTATACCTATTCTTGATGAATACGTTGTATATTGTAAGCTACATGTGCTGGATTCTAGAGTACCTACCATACCTGAAATAGCAATTATCTTGTTGCAATGTTTTCTTTTAGCTAAAATATGATAAAGACTTATAAAATTCGGGAGCGGAAGCAAATATTTATATGATTTTTTACAAAAATAAAGTCAGATTTTACCTATTTTTATGAATACTTTGTATATTGTAAACTACATGGGCTGGATTCTAAAATACCTACCACAAATTGAAATAGCAATTTTCTTGTTGCAATGTTTTCTTTTAGCTAAATTATGATAAAGTACTATAAAATTCGGGCGCGGAAGCAAATATTTATATGATTTTTTACAAAAATAAAGTCAGATTTTACCTATTCTTGAAATGGATATTTTTGTTAAAACATTCATATTCATGCTTTAGGACCTATACTATGGATAGTTTTAGCATTGGACATGCAAAAGTGACCATAACGTCGTACCATTCAAATAATAAACATTTAATTTTCAGGTGTTATTTTAATGAATACGTTGTATATTGTAAACTACATGGGCTGGATTCTAGAATAGCTACCACACTTGATATAGCAATTTTCTTGTCGCAATGTTATCTTTTAGCTAAAATATGTTGAAGAACTATAAAATTCAGGCGCAGAAGCAAATCATTATGTGATTCTTTTACAAAAATAAAGTCAGATTATACCTATTCTTGATGAATACGTTGTATATTGTAAGCTACATGTGCTGGATTCTAGAGTACCTACCATACCTGAAATAGCAATTTTCTTGTTGCAATGTTTTCTTTTAGCTAAAATATGATAAAGACTTATAAAATTCGGGCGCGGAAGCAAATATTTATATGATTTTTTACAAAAATAAAGTCAGATTTTACCTATTTTTATGAATACTTTGTATATTGTAAACTACATGGGCTTGATTCTAAAATACCTACCACAAATTGAAATAGCAATTTTCTTGTTGCAATGTTTTCTTTTAGCTAAATTATGATGAAGTACTATAAAATTCGGGCGCGGAAGCAAATATTTATATGATTTTTTACAAAAATATTGTCAGATTTTACCTATTCTTGATAAATACGTTGTATATTGTAAGATACATGGGCTGGATTCTAGAATACCTACCACATTTGAAATAGCAATTTTCTTGTTGCATGTTTTCTTCTAGCTAAAATATGATAAAGGCTTATAAAATTCGGGCGCGAAAGCAAATATTTGTATGATTTTTTACAAAAATAAAGTCAGATTTTACCTATTTTTATGAATACTTTGTATATTGTAAGCTACATGGGCTGGATTCTAGAATACCTACCACACTTGAAATATCAATTTTCTTGTTGCAATGTTTTCTATTAGCTAAAATATGATAAAGACTTATAAAATTCGGGCACGGAAGCAAATATTTATATGAATATTTACAAAAATAAAATCAGATTTTGCCTAATTTTATGAATACTTTGTATATTGTTAGCTACATGGGCTGGATTCTAGAATACCTACCACACTTGAAATATCAATTTTCTTGTTGCAATGTTTTCTTTTAGCTAAAATATGATGAAGAATTATAAAAATCGGGTGCGGAAGCAAATATTAATATGATTTTTGACAAAAATAAAGTCATATTTTACCTTCTCTTGATGAATACGTTGTATATTGTAAGCTTCATGGGCTGGATTCTAGAATACTCACCACACTTGAAATATCAATTTTCTTGTTGCATTGGTTTCTTTTAGCTAAAATATGTTAAGGAATTATAAAATTCGGACGCGGAAGCAAATATTTATATAATTTTTTATAAAAATAAAAACAATTTTACCTATATTTGAAAACGATATATTTGTTAAAACGATCATATTCATGCATTAGGATCTATACTATGGATAATTTAAGCATTGGACATGCAAAAGTGACTATCACGTCGTACCAGTCAGATAATAAACATTTAATTTTTGGGTATCATTTTATTGAATACTTTGTATATTGTAGGCTACATGGGCTGGATTCTAGAATACCTACCACACTTGAAATATCAATTTTCTTGTTGCAATAGTTTCTTTTAGCTAAAATATGATGAAGAATTATAAAATTCGGGCGCGGAGGCAAATATTTATATGATTTTTTACAAAAATAAAGTCAGATTTTACCTTTTCTTAATGAATAGGTTGTATATTGTAAGCTACATGTGCTGGATTCTAGAATACCTACCACACTTGAAATAGCAATTTTCTTGTTGCAATGTTTTCTTTTAGCTAAAATATGGTGACGAATTATAAAATTCGGGCGAGAAAGCAAATATTTATATGATTGTTTACAAAAATAAAGTTAGATTTTACCTTTTTTTGATGAATACGTTGTATATTGTAAGCTACATAAGCTGGATTCTAGAATACCTACCACATTTGAAATATCAATTTTCTTGTTTCATTGTTTTCTTTTAGCTAAAATATGATGCATAATTATAATATTTGGGCACGGAAGCAAATATTTTTATGATTTTTTACAAAAATAAAGTCAGATTTTACCTACTCTTGAAATAGAAATTTTTCATAAAACATTCATATTCATGCTTTAGGATCTTAGCATTGGACATGCAAAAGTGACCAAAACGTGGTACCATTAAGATAAGAAACGTTCAATTTTCGGGTGTCATTTTAATGAATACGTTGTATATTGTAAGTTACATGGGCTGGATTCTATAATACCTACCACACTTAAAATAGCAATTTTCTTGTTGCAATGTTTTCCTTTAGCTAAAATATGATGAAGAATTATAAAATTCGGGAGCGGAAGCAAATATTTATATGACTTTTTACAAAAATAAAGTCAGATTTTATCTATTTTTGATGAATACGTTGTATATTGTAAGCTATATGGGCTGGATTCTGGAATAGCTACCACACTTGAAATAGCAAATTTTTTTTGCAATGTTTTCTTTTAGATAAAATATTATGAAGAATTATAAATTCTACCTATTCTTAATGAATAAGTTGTATTTTGTAAGCTACATGGGCTGGCTTCTAGAATACCTTCCACACTTTAAATAGCAATTTTCTTGTTGCAATGTTTTCTTGTAGCTAAAATATGATGAAGAATTATAAAATTCGGGCGCGGAAGCAATTATTTATATGATTTTTTAAAATTCAATTTTCGGGTGTCATTTTAATGAATACGTGGTATATTGTAAGCTACATGGGCCGGATTCTAGAATACCTACCAAGTTTGAAATAGCAATTTTCTTGTTGCAATGTTTACTTTTAGCTAAAATATGATGAAGAATTATAAAGTTCGGGCGCGGAAGCAAATATTTATATGATTTTTTACAAAATTAAAGTGAGATTTTACATATTCTTGAAACGGATATTTTTGTTAAAACATTCATATTCATGCTTTAGAATCTATACTGTGGATAATTTTAGCATTGAACGTGCAAAAGTGACCATAACGTGGTACCAATCAGATAATAAACATTCAATTTTCGGTGTCATTTTAATGAATACGTTGTATATTGTAAGCTACATAGGCTGGATTCTAGAATACCTACCAAACTTGAAATGGCAATTTTCTTGTTGCAATGTTTTCTTTTAGCTAAAATATGATGAAGAAATATAAAATTTGGGCGCGAAAGCAAATAATTATATGATTTTTTACAAAAATAAAGTCAGATTTTACCTATTCTTGATGAATACGTTGTATATTGTAAGCTACATTGGCTGGATTCTAGAATACCTACCACACTTGAAATAGCTATTTTCTTGTCGCAATGTTTTCTTTTAGCTAAAATATGATGAAGAATTATAAAATTCGGGAGCGGAAGCAAATATTTATATGATTTTTTACAAAAATAAAGTCAGATTTTACATATTCTTGATGAATACGTTGTATCATATACTATTTTGATAGATTCACAATATATCTATATTTGGATTCATCTCGAGCATCGCAAAAATTTTGCTCACGGGTACAGGTCAAACCATTCATTATTCAATAATTCAATAATTATAATATTATTTTATTAGATGTGGTTTAAAGTGGAATAGGGCCTTTTTGGGGTCTCATATTTTTACTGTTAGTGGTTTTCGTGTAAAAAATCAAAAACTAAGCCAAAAAGGAAAACTGGAACAAAACTGAAAAAAATATCCTAGATGCCAGGTTTAAATTTAAAAAGAATTACTGTGCCATCCGTCATTTTTGACAATTCAATATGAAACTTTTAATTGATTTATTTTGAAAAAAAAAGAGATATTGTAAAGGTAATTATATTTTTACACATTATAATAGTGAGCGAAGCATATACAAATATACTGAATGTTAAGTGTGGTGTATTTTAAATATTTAATTTTATGACATTGACGTTTATCATTCGTTGGTCTATAACCAAAAAAGTCGTTACACAAGTTTTATATTTTCAAAGAGAAATTTACAGAAATATAAAGTAAACTTTGTTTAAATGAATATGTACAATACTTTGTGATGTAAGTATATCATTTTAAATTTGTTTCACTGTATTTAAATATGTATTTTCATTTCAGTTATAATTTTTAATTGGTTACCCAAACAAGAGTACATTTATAGAAGAGAAATAACATAAAATTACTGACAATAACACTACTGAAGTGTAACTGATTATCATAAAAGTGCATTGTACACAATAATTTACGGCAAAACTTATTTACAATATAATCAAACAATCATAATGCAAGTCTTGTATTTGCTTGGAGAATTATATAGTAAAATTAGTTTAATATTAATATTACACTACGTTCTGTAATGTAAGTATGTAATTTTATATATTCTTGGCTGTATTTAGATATGTGTTTTCATTTCAGTTATAGTTTTTAATTGGTTAAGATATCCAAACAAGAATATATTTATAGAAAAGAAATAACATAATATTACGGATAACAACACTATTGACAAAAAAATTAATTCTGGAATTTAATCAAGGCGCGTCGTATTGAGTCATAAACACATTTATTTAAAAATACTGACAAACCTTTCCTTCATACCCACTTGGAAGAAATGTTTAATAATTGATTGTACAATAATTATTTTGAATTATGTATCTGGATTATAATAAACCGTAAGTAACTGCATTTTATACATTCTTTATGTATTCTTTCATCAAATTTCAGATGAAAGTAGTTGATTACAACAAAGATTAGATTTTTAAAAATTCTATTGTATTTTGTTATGGAATGAAATGATTTTTTAGATAAACACGTTTATAAAAACAACGTATCTATTCAATTATTAATTTATCATTGATATTTCAAACAATAAACACTTTCTGAAACCAAATATTAATTGAGAAATGCGTTTTCTATAATAAGGCAATTCGTTGGATGAAAATCATTATTATAACGTATCCTTGAAAATAAAACCATAAAAATTGCACGATATTATAAAATTTAACAAAAATGGTTCATTTGACACTTGAGTAGAAGACAACTAAGTGAAAAATGTCATATTAACTAAAATGTGTAATGAAATATTGTACGAAATTTATTAAGAAATCATCTCTAATACAGGCACTTTTATATAGAATATAAATATTTATATATTAATAGTTAAATATTTTATTTTTTAGATGAGACTATAACCTACACGTACTCAGATACTCTAACATGGAATTTTTTATAAACTCAAACAATCTATTGGGCAATAATTATAAAAATAAGTAATAGTAAAACATATTCTTTATTAAATGCAAACTAAAGAATATTCCAGAATGGATTATTTAATCAAGAAAACTACATTTCAAAATTGATTTACAATTTGACGTTTAAAAAACTATATTTGATTACTATTCAAACACTTCCAAAGGTAAATTCATACTGTACAGTATTCTTCCCTTATATATAAATACTTTTAAATCTAATTTATACATATTTTAGATAGTTAGACTATAGATTTTGTCTGATTACGTGGAAAAACTGACAAGCCTTTATTTCATACAGTTTTGGAGGAAATTGTTTAACAATTTAATGTACAATAATTAGTATATAAATAAATAATGTATCTGGACTTTATTAAACTTTTATTAAATGCAATTTACTCTTTCTTTACGCATTTTTTAACATTTCTGAGGAAAACATTTGATTACAATAGAAATTACATTTTTCAAAATTCTGTAGTATTTTATAATGAAATGAGATGATTTCTCAGATGTAAACGTTTACATAAACAAAGTATCTATCCATTTAGCCATTTGTAACTGATGTATGAAACAATAAACACCTTTTCAAACCAAATATTCACCTAGTAGTTCGTCTGATTATCAGCTGATGGCATCTGCTCTTAGTCGAACTTGTATGTGATTGTACTGCACGAAAATTCATGTTTTCATTAAGAAATAATGCAAAAGAACGTATAAAAATTGGTCACTTTATCTACAACTAACAGGCATACAAATTTTCAGTTATGTGTGAGTAGTTCATATATACCTCAACAGATGGCGCTAGAGTAGCACTTAAATTTCAAAATAACTTCAACTTGTATTTATTATTCTTTTATAATCATTTAAATTGATATGTATAATAAAAAATAAATTATTAATAACAATAACAATAGTTGAAGATAAATACATATATAATTCAGCTTCATAAATATATAAATGAACATAGCAACAGAAAAACATGAATATAATCTTGTTTTTTTTGGCAATATAAAAATGTATCAGTTTATAAATTTTGGTATGTTATTTCACATTATTTATATTTATAAAATAGATAATTATTTTCAAAATAATACATTTTTATATATTCTTTAACTAACTTCATACTTATTGTGTCAAGTGATGACAGTTATGCTGTCAAACTTAATGTATTGTATGAAACTACAAATTTTGCTAAAGTATAATAAAAAAGAATGTATGAAAATTAGTTAAATTCATCTTTGAATAATTTTTTTCAAGGTATGATATAAATAATAAATATAAATAATAAAAAAAAAATTAGGATCGAGGCGGTCTCAAACCAGAGCAAGTGGTAAGTTATTATTATTTATTTTCTAAAAGGTCTCGCGTGCCGCTTTTAAATTGTTATAAATTAATAATATACATTACAACAAATGTTTCTAGGTACAACACATAGTAGCATCCCCCGTAGAAGAGTGTGAAAATAATTCCTCAAGTTCAAAACTTGACAAATTAAACATATATTTTTATTTATTTCCTAAACGGTCTCGCGTGCCGCTTTGAAATGGTTATAAATAAATAATATACATTACAACAAATGATTTTTAGTTTCATCATCGTCATTATATATTATTAAAAGTAGTCTTAATATTATGATTGGCTATTGCAAAACTGCGAAGTTCTTAAATTTTATATCCTGGAAATAAATATTAACATTTGCTTCCACAGGCGTTTATTGTTATTATTTTTTTGTACAATCAATTTGATGTCAATACTTCAAATATACCTTACATTCACTATTTATTATTATCTTCTTCATTATCTTCATGGTTTTAATATATTCAAATTACTAAAATAAAAATACGGTATAATAAAAATTCGCACGTCCATGAACATAAATTTAAAATTTTCTTCCTAGATATACAGAGTGTTCCATTTAAGCGTGCCACCATTGCTATCTCGAGAACTACAAGAGCTACGAGGTTGGTTAAATTAGCAAAGAACCACTATTTTACAAGACTAATACATTGAGCAAAAAAAATTTTTTTTTTCGACCAGTGGTTCTAAAAATACTGGACACAAATTTCTTATTTTAAATGGGAACATATATTTATTTTTAGGTTATTCGATAGAGTATTTTTTTCTGAATTCAACAATATAAACATCACTATACTAAACGATTACATTCACTATATATCTATCTATATATCTATCTATATATCTATCTATCTATAGATTCATCACGAGCATCGAGAAACTTTTGTAATCGCCTACAGCCTGAACCATGCAAGTGATTGTTATAATTTTTTTTTTTAATATGTGTGGGCTAATGAGATCTGGTGCCTTTTGTGTGTCTTATATTTTTACTATTAGTAGTTTTCGTGTAAAAAATTAAAACTTTGCACAAATGCTGCCTGGAAACAATGGATCCCAGAGGCCATGTCTAACTTTAAGAAGAATCACGCCGTCATCCGTCACTTTTGACAATCTGCCTATGAACTTTAAATGATTATATCTTTTAATAGAACATTGATATCAAAGATTTAAAAACAGTATCATGAATAATAGACTTGAGCAAATGTGTTACAACTAATTTAAGTTTAAAACATAACGTATTTAATTAATATAAATTTTCACATTTCTAATGTCAAAAGTCAATGTTGCCAAATGTGTGATGAAGTAACTAAATTAAAACCAAATATTCCTAAACTAACTTCAATGAAGCCGGTGACAGGTATGGTTGACAATATTAATTTATAAATTTAAAAATTAACTACTATTTTTTAATACAAACAGTGTCGCCAAATTATAAAGTAACTAAATAAAAATCAAATATTATTAAATAATATAAATTGAATACTTTACTGTGTTTCTTATCAATAGAAAGGAAACCTTAAAAGCCAGTTTTAAAATGTCGACCTGCTTTTGTTTTTCGTAAAAATTGTTAGAAGTAGGTCGTAATTGAGTTTTAAGGAAACGACACAATACGCACTGGTGTGCACGAATGACAAAAATGTTCTACGTAAGGTTACTGAAGACAGTGAATGTTATATTCGGCTAGGTCACGATGAGGGCTAGCGTGCAAAATGAACAAAAAGTATGTGGTGTTTGGTATCAAATGAAAAGGCTCGATAAGGGCTGGCGTGTAGAATTAACAAAAAGGTCAATGATGATCGGCTTTTGTTTTTTGCAAAAATTTCTCAAAGGTATGTCGAGTTTGGTTTCAAATAAAAGGTTTCATTGAGGGCTAGCGTGCAGAATTAACAAAAATGTGTCATATCGATCGGTTTCTGTTTTATGCAAAAAAGTTATCAGAAGTATGTCGTGTTTGGTATAAAATGAAAGGTCTCGGAGAGGGCTAGCGTGCAGAATTGACAAAAATGTGCTATGTCGATCTGTTTTTGTTTTTTGCAAAAAGTTGTCAGAAGTATGTCGTGTTTGGTATCAAATGAAAGGTCTTGGAGAGGGCTAGCGTGCAGAATTGACAAAAAACGTGCTATGTCGATCGGTTTTTGTTTTTTGCAAAAGGTTGTCACAAGTATATAGTGTTTGGTATCAAATGAAAAGTCTGGGTGTGGGCTAGCGTGTAGATATGATAAAAATGTTTCATGTCGATCGACTTTTGTATAATGCAGAAAGTTGTCAAAAGTATGTCGTGTATGGTATTAAATGAAAGGTCTCGGTGAGATTTGGGGTACATAAATGACAAAAATGTTTCATGTCGACCGGCTTTTGTTTTTTGCATAAAATTATTAGAAGTATATCGTGTTTGCAATCTAATGAAAGGTCTCGGTGAGGCCTGACGTGCAAATATGAAATAATTGTTTCATGTCGATCGGCATTTGTTTTTTGCACTGACAGCGGAGCTCTAGGGAATGCTCGGCGTAGCCGAGAATTCGCTAGTCATATACTATTTTAATAGATTTACTCAATATATATCTATATATATTTGAATAATCAAGAGCATCGACAAATTTTTACCTCGGTGCAACAGGTTAAAGCATTTATGTAATCATTTTAATTTTTTTTTCAAGTTGTAGAGTCTAATGTGCTGGAGGTCCTTTTGAGGGTCTCATATTTTTACTGTGAGTGGTTTTTGTTTTAAAAAATTAAAACTGTGCAAAATTGGTACCTTGAAACAATGGATCCCAGAGCCCGGTCTACATTTAAGAAGAATCACGTAGTCATCCGTCACTTTTGACAATCTGTCTATGAACTTTAAATGATTGTATCTTTTAATAGAACATTGATATCAAAGATTTGAAAACAGTGTCATGAATAATAAACTTGAACAAAGGTGTCACAACTAATTTAAGTTTAACATAACGTATTTAATTAATATAAATTTTGACGTTTCCAATGTCAAAAGTCAATGTTGCCAAATGTGTGATGAAGTAACTAAATTAAAACCAAATATTTCTAAACTAACTTCACTGAAAAGGGTGGCAGTTGTATTAAGATTGACAATATTAATTTATATATTTAAAAATTATTCACTATTTTTTAATACAAACACTGTTGCCAAATTATAAAGTAACTAAATAAAAATCAAATATTTGATATCAAAAGAAAACCATAAGAGCCGGTTTTAAAATGACAAAAAAAAATGCGTCATGTCGACCTGCATTTGTTTTTCGCAAAAAGTTGTTAAAAGTAGGTCGTTCTTGAGTTTTAATGAAACGACAAAATGTGGACTTGTGTGCACGAATGACAAAAATGTTCTACGTCGATTAAAATTTGTTTTTTACAAAATGTTGTCAGAAATATGTCGTGTTTGGTATCGAATGAAAAGAATCGGAAAGGACTGGTGTGCAGAATTAAAAATTTTCTATGTTGATCGGCTCTTGTTTTATGCAAAAAGTTAATAGAAGTACATCGTGTTTGGTATCTTATGAAAGGTCTCGTTAAGGGCTGAAATGCAAAATTGACAAAAATGTTCCATGTCGATCGGCTTTTGTTTTTTGCTAAAAGTTGTCAGAAATATGTCGTGTTTGGTATCGAATGAAACATAACGGCGAGGGCTCGCGTACAGAATTGTCAAAAATGTTCCATGTCGATCGGCTTTTGTTTTTTGCAACAAGTTGTCAGAAATATGTCGTGTTTGGTATCGAATGATAGGTCTTGGCGAGGGTTTGCGTACAAAATTGACAAAAATGATCCATTTCGATCGGCTTTTGTATTGTACAAAAAGTTCTCAAAAGTATGTCAAGTTTGGTCTCAAATGAAACGTCTTGATAAGAGCTAGCGTGCAGAATTGACAAAAATGTGCCATGTCGATCGATATTTGTTTTTTGCAAAAAGTTGTCAGAAGTGTGTGGTGTTTGGTATCAAATGAAAGGTTTCAATAAAGGCTGGTGTGCAGAATTGACGTAAATGGTCAATGTCGATCGGCTTTTGTTTTTTGCAAAAGGTTGTCACAAGTATATAGTGTTTGGTATCAGACGAAAAGTCTCGATGCGGGCTAGCGTGTAGATATGATAAAAATGTATCATGTCGATCGACTTTTGTTTTATGCAGAAAGTTGTAAGAAGTATGTCGTGTTTGGTATCAAATGAAAGGTCTCGGTGAGGGCTGGGGTACATAAATGATAATAATGTTTCATGTCGACCGGCTTTTGTTTTTTGCAAATAATTATTAGAAGTATATCGTGTTTGCAATCCAATGAAAGGTCTCGGTGATGCCTGACGTGGAAATATGAAATAATTGTTTCATGTCGATCGGCATTTGTTTTTTGCACTGATAGCGGAACTCTAGGGAATGCTCGGCGTAGCCGAGAATTCGCTAGTCACTATACTAAACGATTACATTCACTATATATATATATATATATATATATATATATATATATATATATAGTATATATATATATATACATCTATCTATCTATAGATATATATATATATATATATATATATATATATATATATATATATCTATACATCTATCTATCTATAGATTCATCACGAGCATCGAGTAACTTTTGTAATCGCCTACAGCCTGAATCATGCAAGTGATTGTTATAATTTTTTTTTTAATATGTGGGGGCTAATGAGATCTGGTGCCTTTTGGGTGTCTCATATTTTTACTATTAGTTAGTTTTCGTGTAAAATATTAAAACTTTGCACAAATGCTGCCTTGAAACAATGGATCCCAGAGGCTATGTCTAACTTTAAGAAGAATCACGCCGTCATCCGTCACTTTTGACAATCTGCCTATGAACTTTAAATGATTATATCTTTTAATAGAACATTGATATCGAAGATTTAAAAACAGTATCATGAATAATAGACAAATGTGTTACAACTAATTTAAGTTTAAAACATAACGTATTTAATTAATATAAATTTTGACGTTTCCAATGTCAAAAGTCAATGTTGCCAAATGTGTGATGAAGTAACTAAATTAAAACCAAATATTCCTAATCTAACTTCATTGAAGACGGTGGCAGTTGTATTAGGGTTGACAATATTAATTTATAAATAAAATAAATTGATACTTTGCTGTGTTTGTTATCAAAAGAAAGGAAACCATAAGGGCCAGTTTTAAAGTGACAAAAAAAAAATGTGTCATGTCGATCTGCATTTGTTTTCCGTAAAAAGTTGTTAGAAGTAGGTCGTCCTTGGGTTTTAAGGAAACGCACAATACGGACTGGTGTGCACTAATGACAAAAATGTTGTATGTAGACTAGAATTTGTTTTTTGAATAATGTTGTCAGAAAAATGTCATGTTTGGTTATTTTTGAATTACAAAAGTCAATGTTGCCAAATGTTTAATAAAGTAACTAAACAAAGAACATATATATCTAATGAAAGGTTACTGAAGAGAGTGAATGTTATATTAGGCTAGGTCACGATGAGGGCTAGCGTGCAGAATGAACAAAAATATATATCGAACGGTTTTTGTTTTTTGGAAAATGTTGTGAGAAGTATGTTGTGTTTGGTATTAAATGAAAAGGCTCGATAAGGGCTGGCGTGTAGAATTAAGAAAAAAGTTCAATGTTGATCGGCTTTTGTTTTTGCAAAAATTTCTCAAAGTATGTCGTGTTTGATATCAAATGAAAGGTCTCGGAGAGGGCTAGCGTGCAGAATTGATAAAAATGTGCTATGTCGATCGGTATTTGTTTTTCGCAAGAAGTTGTCAGAAGTGTGTGGTGTTTGGTATCAAATGAAAAGTCTCGTTGAGGGCTAGCGTACAGAATTGACAAAAATGTTCCATGTCGATTGGCTTTTGTTTTATGCAAAAAGTTGTCAGAAGTATGAAGTGTTTGGTATCAAACGAAAGGTCTCGGAGAGGGCTAGCGTACAGAATTGACAAAAAATGTGCTATGTCGATCGGCTTTTGTTTTTTGCAAAAGGTTGTCACAAGTATATAGTGTTTGGTATCAAATGGAAAGTCTGGGTGTTCGCTAGCGTGTAGATATGATAAAAATGTTTCATGTCGATCGACTTTTGTTTAATGCAGAAAGTTGTCAGAAGTATGTCGTGTATGGTATCAAATGAAAGGTCTCGGTGAGAGTTGGGGTACATAAATGACAAAAATGTTTCATGTCGACCGACTTTTGTTTTTTGCAAAAGTTAATAGAAGTATATCGTGTTTGAAATCTAATGAAAGGTCTCGGTAATGGCTGACGTGCAGATATAAAAAAACTGTTTAATGTCGATTGGCATATGTTTTTTGCACTGACAGCGGAGCTCTAGGGAATGCTCGGCGTAGCCGAGAATTCGCTAGTCATATACTATTTTGATTGATTCACTATCTATATATCTATCTATCTATCTATCTATCTATCTATATTTGGATTCATTACGACGATCAGACATCGTTTGTCCAGCTCAAACTCCTAGACCATTCGAGTAATTGCTGTAATTTTTTTTTTCCATGTTGTAGTGTCTATTGTGCCGGAGTGCCTTTTGGGGGTCTCATATTTTTACTGTGAGTGGTTTTTGTTTAAAAAAATTAAAACTGCGTAAAATTGGTACACTGAAACAATGGATCCCAGAGGCCATGTCTACATTTAAGAAGAATCACGGTTCTCATCCGTCAAATTTGACAATTCAATATGAAACTTTTATTTGATTTTTTTGGAAAATGTGAAGAGATATTATGAATTGAATTAAGTTTTCATATATTATAATAGTGAGCGAAATATATACAAATATACTGAATGTTAAATGTGGTGTATTTAAAATATTTCTTTTTTGACATTTCACGTTTATCATACGTTTGAGCCGTCAAAAATTCGTGGTACAAGTTTTATATTTTCAAAGACAAATATACAGAAATAAAAGTAATCTATGTTTAAAAGAATATGTACAATACACTTTGTGATGTAAGTATATCATTTTAAATTTGTTTCACTGTATTTAAATATGTATTTTCATTTCAGTTATAATTTTTAATTGGTTACCCAAACAAGAGTACATTTATAGAAGAGAAATAACATAAAATTACTGACAATAACACTACTGAAGTGTAACTGATTATCATAAAAGTGCATTGTACACAATAATTTACGGCAAAACTTATTTACAATATTTAAATTTTCATGACTTATGACGTTTGTCAAAACGTCAGTTCTAATCAAGCAATCATAATGCAAGTCTTGTACTTGCTTGGAGAAATATATAGTAAAATTAGTTTAAAAGTAAAATTACACTACATTTTGTAATGTAAGTATGTAATTTTATATTTTCTTGGCTGTATTTAGATGTGTTTTCATTTCAGTTATAGTTTTTAATTGGTAAGTTATCCAAACAAGATTATATTTATAGAAAAGAAATATCATAAAATAACGGATAATAACACTATTCACATAAAACTAAATTCTAGAAATCAAACAAGGTGCGTCGCATTCAGTCATAAACTCATTTATTTAAAAATACTGACAAACCTTTTCTTCATACCCTTTTGAAAGAAATGTTTAACAATTTATTGTACAATAATTATTTTGAATTTTGTATCTGGATTATATTAAACTGTAAGTAACTGCATTTTATACATTCTTTATGCATTTCATCAAATTGAAATGATGAAATTAATTACAACAAAGATTAGATTTTTAAAAATTCTATTATAGTTTGTTATGGAGTGAGATGATTTTTTAAATGAAAACGTTTAAAAAAATAAAGTATCTATCCAATTATTCATTTTAATTGATATTTCAAACAGTAAACACTTTCTGAAACCAAATATTAATCGAGAAATAAGTTTGATGACATACGCTCTCAGTCGAATGTGACTGTGAATGAATTGCATGAAAATTAGTTTAAGGTTAATTTTGGATGATGAAAGTTGCGAGCAGGGTTTGCAAGTTCTCACAGTTAGTTTTAATTATTATTCTGTAGTTATAAACATATATCATTTTAAAATATACTATTATTCTTTTATATTCATTGGATAGTAAATGAAAATTACTTAATGAACATTATTATTTCATATATTTTATTCAATTAAAATTTGTCGAACGAAGTGTCCCTATTTAAATTATAAGATATATTTTAAAGAGATTTATTTAGAAACAAAAAATATTTAAAATTTAACAATGAGCCTTTAGGTTACCGAAAATTTAAAAGAAAACGGAAACTTGATTGTTAGCTGCTAATTTGTAAATTTTCGGGATCCTAAAAGCCCATTGTTGATTGTTAATATAGATTTATAATATTTTTATTAAAAAAATATTGTGTTCTAATTAAATTTATTAGTGTCTTTAAATTTTAAAATTCACCCTTAATGGTTACATTCAGTAATCCGACTGTGTAACACATGTTTGAACGCATCCAAAATGTAGTTGTCAAATTATCTTGTCATTTTGACATTGCTGAAAATATAAGTATTAGACTTTATTATGCGTTTAAAATCAATAAGACTAGATATTCATTTTGCTGTATTATCATAAAGAGACTTCATGTTATTAAGAAATGTAAAGAAGTTAGCAATTTATGTGTATCACAACTTGTACAAATGAAACTACTGCAAGAAACAAAGTTGTTGTTTATCATAGGTGTTATTTCTATAATTTTATATATTATTGTATTTATATTACACTATAACTGTGTAGTGAAGTCACATTTAAATAAAAATTCTAAAATACAGTCCAAAACTAATCAGTCTATAATTTGGAACAAGCCTTTACAAGTGCAGTTTAGAAAAATATCATTTCAATAAAATCATTCTACATAAAAACGTCTAGAAATTGTTTTGATATACTTTTTACATTTTCAGAACATAAGCAAACAAATTTTGTCTGAAACGAGTGCATAAAGTATTATACTTACAGCGAAATTGAAAGCACATTAAATAGGGCTGGAAGTGCAAAAATAAAATCAGTAGAAAGAAGAAATCAAAAAATAAAAACCGTCATAAATATTTCATACGATAGTTAAATTCGCAATAATACTACATATTCTGTAATGAACTCTTGTAGATGAACATATGTACCAATAGAATTAGATTGGTACAGAGAAAATATGACAATGATTATTATAATGAAAATGTTGTTGATAAGAATCAATGGCTACAATTTTTATTGTAATCAAGCTATGCGTTATGGCTTGGAAACCGAAAGTAAAGCGAAATCAGTATATCAAGCTTCAACTAATTATATTATACATGAAATTGGACTTGTTGTGTTGTAATATTATCTAACTAACCATACTTAGCATGTAGTGATGATATTTTTATCAAAACAGAAAACGGATTTGAACTTCTGGAAATAAAATGTCCTTATTCCTGTCAAAAAAAATTCATTTTAGATTTACAAAATAAGAAGTCAGCTGTAAATAATTTGCTTCTTTTCACATCATACTGGTGATTTGTAAATAAATAAAACAACACTAGCGCCACCAGTTAGTTTGATATGTCACAAAGTATTCAAAATATTATTATATTCTTCTTTTTGCTTAGAATAATAAATTTCATTTATGCCTAAAAATATTATTTTTATTCATATACATACATATAAAATTAAATATAAACATATTTAATTGTTGAATAATTATATCGATTCCTTCTTTAGCAGATGCAGTGAAATTCATAAATAGTGACATTTACGTGATCTTTTTTAACTATTAAAATATTGATTTTTTCTGATATACACAGAAACAAATTTTACAAAGACTGATAGATTTAATTGACGAAGCTGTAGGTTCTCGGTGAAACATCATGAAAAATTGAATAATAAAACACTCGCTGTTATTTCACAAAATAAAAGTTGAAACTTTATTGCAATTTCGGCGATAAGGCCATCATCAGAAGTATACATATACAGAAAAATCAGCTATTTATACTAATACTAAAATACAATAAAAGAAGGAGAAAATATATTGGCTTGAATTATTTATGATTTTCCGAGATTAACATTCCTAGAAACGGAGCATCTATTAAGTCCAACTGCTCATTCATAAGGTTAATCCCATTATTAAGGGCTTTCTTTATTTCAAATGCTTCTAGGAATGTTAATCTCCGTCCATTCATATCGAAGTGTAAAATTTCCAAATCTGTTTTGTCTAACGTAATAAAAAAAAAAAAAAAAAATTTAAATATAACTCCAGCTTTATATAACACGTTTATTTTAAAAAATTTGTTGGTAAATAATAAGATTGTTTGTAAAGATCCCCTCGATAAATCAGGAATCTACCAAATAAATTGCAAAGACTGTAATTTCAAGTATATTGGTCAAACTAGACGTAATTTTAACATTAGATTTAAGGAACATATAGCCAAATTTAAAAACAACAATGTAAACTCCAATGTAGCCAAACATTTGATTGAGAATAATCATACGTTAGACAAAACAGATTTGGAAATTTTACACTTCGATATGAATGGACGGAGATTAACATTCCTAGAAGCATTTGAAATAAAGAAAGCCCTTAATAATGGGATTAACCTTATGAATGAGCAGTTGGACTTAATAGATGCTCCGTTTCTAGGAATGTTAATCTCGGAAAATCATAAATAATTCAAGCCAATATATTTTCTCCTTCTTTTATTGTATTTTAGTATTAGTATAAGTAGCTGATTTTTCTGTATATGTATACTTCTGATGATGGCCTTATCGCCGAAATTGCAATAAAGTTTCAACTTTTATTTTGTGAAATAACAGCGAGTGTTTTATTATTCAATTTTACAAAGACTGGTTTAAACAGTATTGTTAAACCTATAAAAATTATGTGTATATATTATTTAAAAATATAGATTTATTAATTCAAAAATATTATTGTATAGTATTTAAATTTATAAACAAAGTTATAGTTATTTTTAATATAAGAATGCAATAATTTTAAATAAAATAATAAATTATCAATGAGGGGCAAGTGTAAATAGACAATTTATTCAAAAATTTGTTTCATTTATCAAGGCAATCTTAATTCATTTACTAAAAAACCTTAAATTTTATTTCATTAATATATCCTTAAATATGAATAACTATAAAAGTAAGTTGACTTTATAGGATGCCTTTTTAATTTTTGAACAACTTATATCCTAGGCTTTTAACGCTAAAATGAATAGGTAAAGAGATACAGAAGTATGAAAAAAGTAACATTAAAATCTACAATCGGTATACAGCTGTGCAATAAAACAAAGAACATAAGACTTAAAAATTTCAAAAAATTTTGAATACTTTCTCTCCTGATATATTTAGAGCAAAACTATAAAAGTACAAAGTTGTTCAAATTTCAATTGTACATCAGATAAAATCATAATCGATTGTACCGCACGTCTATTGTATGAAATATATTAAATATAAAATGTAACTTTTTCGCTAAAAATCAGACAGTTATCTGAGAGTTTATTATTGTTATTATATCATTCTAGTACATGTTATAATTGATATTAATTATTAATTTTTGTTAAAGTCTAAAATTATCTTAAAAATGATTGTTTTCTATGTAAATGTTTTCTGTCTTGAATAAATGACAAATATATTTTACGTCGACCGGCTTTTGTTCTTTTCAAAAAATTGTTAGAAATATGTCATGTTTGGTATTAAATGAAAAATCTCGTTGTGGGCTAGCGTGCAGAAATGAAAAAATGATACATGTCGATCGACTTTTGTTTTGTGCAAAAAGTTGTCAGAAGTATGTCGTGTTTGATATCAAATGAAAGGTCTCGGTTAAGGATGGTGTGCATAAATGACAAAAATGTTTCATGTCGATCGGCTTTTGTTTTTTGCAAAAAGTTATTGAAAATATATCGTGTTTGGAATCTAATGAAAGGTCTCAATAAGGGTTAACGAGCAGATATGAAAAAATTTTTTCATGTCGATTGGCATTTGTTTTTTGTACTGACAGCGGAGAATTCGCTAGTCACTATACTAAACGATTACATTCACTATATATATATATATATATATATATATATATATATATATATATATATATATATATATATATATATATATATATACAGTGTGTGCAAGGAAATGCGGAACATAGGACTTTAACATGGGATTTCAAAAAATTGCAGATACTCTCTCTCCTGATAGATTTAGAACAAAATTGCAAGAGTACAAAGTTGTTCAGAATTAAATTCTACGTAAGATAAAATCATAACTGTTGCAACAGCACGTCTGCAATACGAGATATATTAAATATAAAATGTAACATTTTCGTTCAAAATCAGACATCCATGGAAATAAAAGAAAAAATCTATGTGTCCATTGTGACAGTTAGTAACCTTACTTTGTGTCAATACTTTTTTAAAATTATATTTGTACTGTTTTTTTAATATTAGCACATTGTTAAAGAAATGAATAAAATTTCAACTTAAATAATATTAAATTATAGACAATAAGTATTACAATTAGCGAAAATTCTCTAAACTGACAGACATATATTTTCTTTTATTTCCATGGCTATCTGATTTTTAACGAAAGTATAACATTTTATATTTAATATATCTCGTATTACAGGCCTGCTGTTGCAACAATTATGATCTTATCTGACGTAGAATTTAATTCTGAACTTTGTACTCTTGAAGTTTTGCTCTAAATCTATCAGGAGAGAGAGTATCCGCAATTTTTTTAAATCTCGTGTTAAAGTCCTATGTTCCGCATTTCCTTGCACACACTGTATATATATATATATATATATATATATATATATATATATATATATATATATATATATATCTATATATCTATCTATCTATAGATTCATCACGAGCATCGAGTAACTTTTGTAATCGCCTACAGCCTGAACCATGCAAGTGATTGTTATAATTTTTTTTTAATATGTGGGGGCTAATGAGATCTCGTGCCTTTTGGGTGTCTCATATTTTTACTGTTAGTAGTTTTCGTGTAAAAAATTAAAACTGTGCACAAATGCTGCCTTGAAACAATGGATCCCAGAGGCCATGTCTATATTTAAGAAGAATCACGCCGTCATCCGTCACTTTTGACAATCTGTCTATGAACTTTAAATGATTATATCTTTTAATAGAACATTGATATCAAAGATTTAAAAACCATTTCATGAATAATACACTTGAGCAAAGGTGTTACAACTAGTTTAAGTTTAAAACATAACGTATTTAATTAATATAAATTTTGACGTTTCCAATGTCAAAAGTCAATGTTGCCAAATGTGTGATGAAGTAACTAAATTAAAACCAAATATTCCTAAACTAACTTCACTGAAGACGGTGGCAGTTATATTAGGATTGACAATATTAATTTATAATTTTAAAAATTAACTACTATTTTTAATACCAACAGGGTTGCCAACTTATAAAGTAACTAAATAAAAATCAAATGTTCCTAATTAAATTGAACACTTTGCTGTGTTTGATTTTAAAGAAATCCAATATTTTAAGTATATAACGCAACACATTTAATTATTTTAAATTTTGACGTTTCGAATTACATAAGTCAATGTTGAAAAATGTGTGATGAAGTAACTTTGACAAGTGTAAAGTACGTATATTGAAGTACAATAATTTTGAAAATGGACAAAGATATTATTAACTGAACTATGTATCCGAGCTTTATAAAATTGAGCAAAATATGTATTATTATTGTAGACATTGTATATGGTATAATTAAAATTTTCTGACATTTAACGTTTGTTATAATTGGTTATAACATAAATTTATACTAGAAATTTTGCAACTTGATACAAATACTCAGAACATATGTTGGTTTGTACTTATTGCTTATTATTTAAATAAATATAAAATGATATATGTAGGTATAAGAAATGTAGAGAAAGATATAAAAAGGAAAGAAGTATACAAAAGATTGGAAATAAGCAGTACTAAAGAATATGAAAGACGAAAGAGTACAATTTATTATTCCTGCAAAAGCAGAAACATTATTTTTCAGAAAATAATTCAATTAATTGACATTCTGTTCTTTATATACAAGGTTATAGGAATAATTCAAATAACGCGCATTTTTTGAGCAGGTATTCTTATTTTGATTCATATGCGTTTTAACCCTCTATTTTATTAAGTGAACGACAAGTTCGAAGAAATTAAATCATTTGTCAAAACATGTTATGTGTGAGACCTTCATAATTTACTTAAAAGTCTTGCAGCACATTGTTGTTTATTGTATTTGCAAAATGACAAGTACACCTATAATTGTAAGCCGGAATATACTTTGCATACGTATTAGAAATAGTAAGTTACAAATAAATTCCTATTATATTGAATAACAAGTTATTTATTATAGGTGTTTTTTAGTACTGTCCTGAGTACTGTACTTCATTTTAAATTAGACAGGCGATAAAAAATTAAATAATGATAATAAAAAAGTACATAATATCATTAAAAGATATTGACTTAAAATCAACAATTAAGTGGGATAACTGACTATCGGAAATTTTAAATTCTGATTTAAAATCGTTCACAATACTAGACAAACAATGCGTGGTATTAATTTCCTGCAATCTGTTAACAAAACCTGTAAGTAGCAGAAGATTTGTTTTAACTCTGAATGAATGTATGTACATAACAGATTGTGTTGTCCTAAAACATCTTTATTATGAAAAAAAAAATACAAGTTGGAGGGGATGTACTATTTTTATTTTTATTAAAAAATTATTACAATCAAACGAACTAAGTAGAATTTAAAATAAATTTAATAAAATACGTTTTATGATAAATATGTTTTTAATGCAGGATTGGTTTATTGACTGGTTGTTAATATGAGGAAAGTCTTTATTGGAGTTGCAATCATCTAATATGTGTATTAGTGGATTTTATTAAATTACAGTAACTGCAATAAAGACCTTCCTCTAATGTTTTTTTTAATTAGTAATTTTCATTTTACAGCTATGAATGTGAAAAATAATAATAATTTTGCAGTTTATTTTAACAAAAATACAATATGAATGATTATACACAAATTTTGAATGTATTTCATGTAAGTATACATTTTAGTGCAATTAATCTCTACCAATACGTTGTATTTTATTAACAGTTATTATGTTATTACGTAATTAGTATGAATCAGTGAAGAAGTTCATGTTGCAACCATTTGAAAACGGTTGCATTTGGAATATAAGCACTAATGCCAGAGTATCAGTTTTCGCTCAAAAGTTCGCCCTTATCTTATGATCAATTAGAATGGAAGTTAAAGATTCGAACAACAAACCTTGCATCTGTGACACTAAAAGTAAGTATTATAATTATTTCGTTATTGTATATAACACGTTCATTTCGTTTTAAAGGAAAATTCTCATTTAAATTAAAAGTATATTTGTGTTATAACATTATGAATAAATTATTATTTAAAATTTATTATTTTTGAATTTTTAATAATTTAATTTTTGTATTTATCGGTATGTACGCTGTCGGTATTAATAATTTCACATTTACCGACATTTCGGAAATACTAATTTAAGATCAGGGACACCATAGAAAACAAAATTTGTTTATCAAGAATATTGCTTCTTCACCTGTGCGTAGAGTAATTTTATTTATTGTGCTTTGTTAAAATATATTTATATTGCGAATTAATATTCATTATCTTTGATCAGAGCTGCAGTAGTCACAATAAAATAAATCCCGTTTACTGTGCCGCTAGATTCGAATCTTAGGTGAGAAATATTTTTTATCTTTTTTTTTACCCTCGAAAAATCAACTAGAAGTAGAAAAATGTCATTTGCAACCAAGCTAATAGAAATTTTAATTTGTGATTTCATTATTTTTTTATATTATTTTATTTCTTATTAAATTTTATATTTTTCTTGTTTACCCGGCGCCAGTAGTTTTTAACCGGTTTTCCGTAAACCTACAAAAGATGTGTCTCCATTATTTTTATTTAGCTGAAGTATGCTCTAAAATATGCTAAATTTATTTATTGCACTAATTAAAAAAATATTTAGGCGGGTATTTTATCGTCTCTGGTGGGCCGCGTGTTATAGCTAATTGCGAGTTAGTCCAACCTACAATTTTTGAGAGTTGATCTTCTATTTAAGTATAAGTAATTTACATTAAATTTATAATCACTACACTATCTCTAACAGGCCGTGAAAGCGTGACGTCAAAATGGAGCGGGAATTACATATATATTTTTCGGTTTAAAATTTTGGTAATGGTGAATAAATCACATAACCGTTCAATTTAAATAACTTTCATCTTTTGTGTACTTATGTTTCGTTATGTATATGTCCATATAAAATCTATTTTACCTTAATATGCAAGAATGCATGTTTTTTTATTAACATATAGGGTAGGAAAGGTTACAAAATTATTTAGAAAATAAATTTATTAGGTGGTTGATTCTTGGGCTTTAGTAACAGTACTTTTATCTCGCAAATTTTTTATTCTGAGGATTTTAAAATGTTGCAGACGTTTAAGTTACATCAAAAAAAAAAATTAAAATTACGAAAAGTTGACTATTTTATTGTTAAATATAATTAGAAATCTATGAATGTATTTTTTGTGAAAAATCTTTAAAATATACAGGATGTTCCATTTAAGCGTGCCACCATTGCTATCTCAAAAACTATAAGAACTACCAGGTTGGTTAACTTAGCAAGGAACCACCATTTTACAAGTCTATTAACATAAGCCAAACAAATATTTTTTTAAACCAGTAGTTCTCAAGATATGGAGTGGTTTTTTTGCCCATTATGTTGTTCTTGTAAAATGGTGGTTCTCGTAGCTCTTATAGTTCTCGAGATAGCAATGGTGGCACACTTAACTGGAACACCCTATATTTACCGAAAACAACATTTTTATTTAAATTTTATTTATTTACAAATAAAACACATAATGTAAACTATCCGCAAATTTCTTGTAGTCCAACCATGATACCATGTCTTAAATACGTCCACTATTAAATTATAAACATATTTTTATATGAATATGCATTTAATTAATAATTAACGCGAAATATATCATTATCTTACAAACAACACATAAGAACACAACAGATGACAGGTGTTTAAATTGCGCGGTTATAGTTTGTTCACTACATGGACAATCTCAAATATATTATTATATTTCACGTTGTGTAATTGCCGCTCGATTATGACGAGACCAGTTTCACGGCCTAGACATTGTACATAGTTTGCAGTTTTTAGTAATTTAGCAATCTAATAATATACAAATACACATTTATTTCGTATTAATTTTTTATTATGCTATGCATATATTTTAAATATTAATTTTACTGTAGGTTTACAACTTGACTGCAGCAGAGTAAGAGAAAGAGTACAAGATTCCATTACCCTAACAGAAAAGAACCTGATCGACTTAAAATCGAAGGGCTGACGTAATTATTGGTAATTATAAATATTGAAAAGAACAACGCACTCAAAAATTGTAAGTTTTGTATAATTTTTAAGTACATAACAAAATGCCAAGTAAAGATAGAATTAAACGTCTTAAGCGCAAGCAAAACAACGAGAAAAATGCGGCAAAAAAATAATAAAAATGATAATACGGGAAATATAGAAGAAAACTTTATTAATAGTCAGGTTCAATCAGGTTGTAGGAGTATATCTGTTATTTCAGTAGCGGATAATAATATCAATAATGTACATACAAGTAATCAAACGGGTAATGTAAGAATTAGAACAGTAAACTATCAGATTCAGTTAATATACCAGGATATTAACACGTTGCTAAATCCTGCAGGGTACTTAGAAGACGTACACATAGACTTTTTCTTTTCTTTAGTCCGTTCTATGACTGAGTTCAACCCTCAGCCTACAGTGTATGTAAATGCTCCGGACCGTATCATTCCAGTTTAACAAGAAACTAAACACTTACAAATTTTATTCGTACCAGGTGCAAATACTGGCAGTATTGGTCATTGGCTTACCGCGTACTATGACGGTTCAGAGATAATTATTTACGACAGCATGAATTCTCAATGTTTAAATTTAAATGCCAGTTTATATTTAGAAAGACTGTTTCTTTATAGACCAACCGGGTTCAGCAGCAGACCAACACTTTTGATTGTGGGTTGTTTGCAATTGCGTTTTGTACGAGTATCATATTTAACCGCAATCCGGAACAGGAAAATTATGATATCAATAAGCTTAGGTCACATACTTTAAATATGTTTCCAACACATAATTTAATATTATTTTCGGTAACACGACAGCAGAAATTAAGAGAAAATCATTTAAAGCGTAAAGAGAATGAAACAGCTGAAGAACGGTCCAAACGTCTAAAATTAAATACAGAAAATAAATTAAAAATTTTAGCTAATGAAACACTTAATCAACAAACAAATAGGTTAAATAAATTAAAATTTAATTTCAAAGAATACATTAAAAATGAAACACCTGAACAAAAAACAAATCGCTTAAATAGATTAAAAGATAACTTTCAAAATATGATTCAAATAGAAACACGTGAACAAAAAGAAAAATGTTTAAATAGGTTAAAAAATAATTTAAAAACTTCAATAGAAACAGAAACACTCGAACAGAGAGAAAATCGTTTAAATATTTTAAAAAATAATTTTTAAATTTCAATAGAAACAGAAACACCCGAACAGAGAGAAAATTGTTTAAATAGGTTAAAAAATAATTTTAAAAATACAATTGAAACAGAAACACCGGAACAAAGAGAAAATCGTTTAAATAAGTTAAAAACTAATTTTAAAAAATCTATAGAAATAGAAACACCTGAACATAAAGAACGGCGTTTAAATATGTTAAAAGATAATTTTAAAAAAGTAGTTGAAACAGAAACACCGGAACAGAAAGAAGAGCGTTTGTTAAAAAATAATATAATAAATAAAAATAAAGTTAATGATAAAGTTAGATTAGCTACCAAAGGTATAGGAATTCAAATTGAACCGCATTCGTTGGGTCCAATGTCTGCACTGTGCACTTACTGTTCATCCAAAAACTTCGCGTATGAAAAGCCCTCGGACGGGAAATTCACACACTGCTGCCGTAAAGGCAAGTTAAACGCAAAACAATTAGGCGAGTTTCCGGAATACATAAAAACTCTAATGATCAGTAATAACGCGGACAGTAGAAATTTTAAAGATCATATTAGACAGTACAATAGTGCGTTAGCTTTTGCTTCATTTGGAGCAAAAATTTCAATGCCTCCGGGCAGAGGACCATATTGTTTCCGAATACATGGTCAAATTTATCATGATTCAGCCAGTTCCTTATATCCAACTAATAATAATGTTGAAAAATATATATGTTATACATTATAAATTCTGCGGAAGCGTTAGAGAAAAGAATGAATGTAGAATACAATAAACAGTGTAAACCAAATATAATGGGGCAGTTTGATGATATTATTAGAGAAATTAATCCGTATTCTCAAGCGTACATGATGTTAAAAGAAGTAGAGCAAAGAGAAATAGCTAGGGCGAATATTAATAATCAGTCAGTGCCAGAAATTAATTTGTGGATAGTTAGTGACAGACGAAAAGATAAGCGTAGGTATAATGTACCAACATGTAATGAAGTGGCCGTAGTTTTTACATCAAATGACGGAGAGCCACCAATAGATAGAGACATTTGTGTTCACCCAAGAGCAGGCGGTTCTGTTAGAATTAATCAATTCAGCGAAAACTGCGACCCCATGACATATCCCATACTTTTTCCTCGCGGTGAATGTGGCTGGAACATGAACCTAAATCATGCCGACGGTATTAAAAAACAAAGCATGCTACAATTTTACATGAATAGATTAGCAGTTAGAGATACATTTAATCCGTGTTTAGAAGCCGGAAAGCTAACTCAGCAGTACATTGTAGATGCATACGTGAAAGTCGAGGCTGAAAGATTGACTTATATTAGATTAAATCAGCCGACCGTTAATGGACCATGTAAATAATTTAGCAGATAATGAGGGCGGTAAGGCGGGCACAATGGTTATTTTCCCATCCACATTCCAAGGTGGCAGTCGTTTTATGTTAAAAATGTATCAGAACGCTATGGCAATTGTTAGAGAATTCGGCCGACCTGATTTGTTCATAACAGTAACATGTAATCCAAAATGGCCAGAAATAATTGAACAGTTACGCGAAGGTCAAAGTTCTGCAGATCGGCCAGATATAGTAGCGCGAGTTTTCAACGGAAAAATTAAAAGTATGATGAATGAAATTCTTCACGATGATATTTTTGGAAAAGTCGTAGCCTTTATTTTTGTAATAGAATTCCAAAAACGTGGGTTACCACATATGCATTTGTTGTTGACATTAGATAGCGATAGTAAAATCCGTAACAAAGATAAAATAGACGAAATTGTAAGCGCCGAAATTCCAGATGAAGACGATGAAGCAGAGTTGTATCAATTAGTTCGAACGCACATGATCCACGGTCCCTGCGGTATATTAAATAAATATTCACCGTGCATGAATGAAAATAAATGCACAAAAAGATACCCTAAAGAATTTCGAAACGAAACACACGAAAATATTAACGGTTATCCTCTTTACAAAAGGCCAGATAATAATGCAAAGATATATATTCTCTGGAAAAACGGTTTAGTAAAATATACAGTAGATAACAGATGGATAGTACCTTACAATCCATATTTGCTAAAAAAGTATAAAGCTCATATTAATATTGAAATATGCTCTTCGGTTAAAAGTGTTAAATATATTTGCGATTATCTGTGTAAGGGTCATGACTGCGCAAGTATTAAATTAGGTCAACCAGATAAAGATAAAGTAATTCAATGGGATGAAATCAACGGTTATTTAGATGCGAGGTATGTTTCTGCTCCAGTTGTTGTTGTTGGAGGCTACTAGAATATCCTTTACATGATAAATCACATACAATATTTGAGTTAGCTGTTCATTTGAAATACCAACAGGCGGTATTTTTCGTTAATGGCCAAGAGAAAAAAGCAGTAGAACGGGCAGCGAAAAAAATACAACTTTAAGTGCGTGGTTCATCTTAAATAGCACAGATGTAAATGCTCGGCAGTATGTTTATATGCAAATTCCAAAATATTATGTATTTGTTAATAACGCTTGGAAGGCTAGGCAACGTGAGTTAAAACCACCAATAGGCCGAATGAATTCCGTCAGTCCCAGAGATATAGAAAGGTTCCATCTACGTTTAATATTAGTACACGCGAAAGGGGCCACAAGTTTCGAAGACTTGCGTACCGTAGATGGTAAGTTGTATAACACATACCAAGAAGCTGCCCGCGCATTAGGTCTTTTAGCAAATGATAAAGAATGCGAAAATTGTTTAGGTGAGGCAGTGATAAATAAATTTCCGAGACAATTAAGAGAATTATTTGCATATTTAATTTGTTTCCACACGTCCACTAATGCTGTAGCTTTGTGGGAAAAATTTAAAGAGTATTTAATGGAGGATTATTTATTGCACAATTCCGAAAACGTAGCCAAAAATAAATGTTTAAGAAAAATTCAAGAAATATTTGAAATACATAGATTCACATTAAGCGATTTCGGTTTACCGCTGCCAGATGACGTAGATGAAAATGAAAACGATTTGATTGATACTGCAGCAGAGAAATTAGAGGGAGAACAAAATGTAGCGTTGTTTAACAATGATCAAAGAGAAATTTTAGATTTAATTTTAAATGCCGTGTCAGATAGTAATAGCAAAAATAGATATTACTTTGTAGACGGTCCTGGTGGTACAGGAAAGACATTTTTATATAATACCCTCATCAGTATTTTAAGAGGTCAAAATATTAAGGTAATAGCCGTGGCGTGGACAGGAATAGCGGCTACTTTATTAAAAGGTGGACAAACTGTACATTCAGTTTTTAAGTTACCAGTACCTGTAAATGACGGCTGCGTATGTAAAGTTAAAGCGAATAATAATGCAGGCAAACTAATAAAAGATGCAAGTGTAATCATCTATGACGAAGTAATAATGATACCGAAACACGCGTTAAATGCAATAGATTTACTTTTAAAAGATTTAATGAACAATACGGTACCATTTGGCGGGAAAGTTATAGTATTAGGTAGTGATTTCAGACAATGTTTACCGGTAGTAAATTATACAAATCATCGTACCACAATAATAGAAAGTTGTGTAATAACAAGTCACTTATGGCAACTCTTTCAAAAATTTTCTCTAAAACAAAACATGCGTGTAAATAGGAACGAAAAAGAATTTTCTGAGTATTTACTAAAAATCGGCAATGGTTTAACTGAAGTTGTCAAAATTCCTGCATACTGTGTATCACAAACGTCATTAGCTAATGATATATTTCGAGATAATGATATAGAGCCAAATGATATACAGAAATTTACAGACCGCGCCATTTTAGCACCAACAAATGACGATACAATGGTAATAAACGAACAAGTATTAAATAAAATCGTAGGACAATCAAAAATATATTACTGAAGGGAATTAGATATTGGAGATTATGGCTTTGTTTATATTAAAATTTTTTAAAATTTTTTTATTGAAAAGACGACATGTTGGATTAAAAAAAAAAAAAATTTTAAATTTTAACTTTAAACTTACAACTTTACATTAACTTCAATAATTTCAATATTATAGACCTGAAGATGGTTCCGATCAGAACCGAAACGTCGTCTTTTCAATAAAAAAATTTTAAAAAATTTTAATATAAACAAAGCCATAATCTCCAATATCTAATTCCCTTCAAAATATCCAATTTTTGGCTTAATATTTAAAATTTAAAAATATATTACAGTGCTGATTTTTGTGAAGACGATGATAAAAATAAAATTAGTTATCCAACCGAATTATTAAATGCGTTAACACCAACCAGAATGCGTTAAAAGTGGGGGCAATAGTAATGTTACTAAGAAACATGAATCCAAAACGTGGGCTATGTAACGGTACAAGATTTATTATAAAAGATATGAAAACTAATTACCTTGATGTAGAAGTATTAACCGGGCAAAGTGCAGGTACCCGACTCTATCTACCAAGATTTGATTTAATTACCGATACAAATTTACCATTCAGTTTAAAACGTCGCCAATTTCCAATTCGATTAGCATTTTCAATGACAATTAATAAATCACAAGGTCAAACGTTTAATTTTGTTGGAATTAATTTAGAAAATCCAGTTTTTACTCATGGCCAATTATATGTTGCAATGTCGAGAGTACGGTCATCTAAAAACTTAAAAATAAAATTACCGGAATCAAATATTAACGAAAATTCTAAAGAAGGAATAACGACGAATGTAGTATTTAAAGAAATTTTAAACTAAACAAGATATTAAAATCATAATGAAATAATTTCAATTAAATTTTGATCAATAAAAAAATTATATAAGATAACAATATTATATGAAGTACATATTTATAAACATTATTTCAAAATTTAAAAACATTATATAGAGCATTTTATAAACAAATTTTCAAAAAATTTAAGTTAAAGTGCAAGTATTAAACCTTAAAGATAAAATTATCAGATTCAAATATTAAAAATAAAGATTTGAATTGTAAACAAATGGAGTATTTAGAAAAAAATTAAATTGAACAAGTAAATATGATAAAAAAATGTTATATTTACAATTTCATAGTCATTTCATAACTTATTGCAAAATTATAAACAAAATATCAATAATACATAAATTTCATTATAATTAATTTTAAAACTATATAAAAAAAATATTTCATGTTTGAAGTCAAAGACATTGAAATAAAATTTACTAAAACTAAATAAATCTAGCAAATACATATAAAAATATATAAAAAATTGCAATCCATTTAATAATTAATGAATGAACGTAAAATTTAAAAACATTTAATATACAAAAGTATATAATAAATGATAACAGACAAGCAAGCCATTCTACCATTGTATCTCAAAACTCATGCAACAGAATACTAATTTGTACTTATGTTTTTGGTATTATACTACAAAACCGCCAAGTATGGTAAAAATTTCAAGTACCATTGGGGGTTTTAATGTGTTATGTTCCAAGTCATTGTGACTGTTGCATGAATTTGAGAAATAAGGTTTTGATATACATAAAACTATAAAAGTGCAAATATTAACTACAATTTATTTAAACATACATTTTTTGGTAAAAATACCTTTTTATTTTTAATTACTTTAGTAGATGGCAAAACAATGGCTTGGACATAATGCATTAAAACCCAAAACCAGTGGTATTTAAATTTTTGCTGCACTTTGATTTAGTATTATAGCCCGTGATTAAATAAATAAATATAAGAGAAATTAAATACATTAAAAAATAAACTTTATCAAAATTATTCGCCACATAATGGCTGGTTGAATATCGGATAAACATGTAATATTATAAAAAGGATTATTGATGGTGTATATGAAATATGAAATAAAAATATAAGAAAGTAATAATGATAAATTTAAAATATAAAATAAAAGCATGTTGAAGCAATAATTATGATTTAAAAATGTGATTTAGAAATACTTAATAATATAAAAAGGAATAAGAAAGAATTTAAAATATAAATAATAAAAAATGTTATGATGATAAAATTTGATTTGTTAAATAATATATGCAATATGTTTAATATATGTACTTGATATAAGTATTAAATATTATTCCAACATGAAAAGTGGTTCGTAAAATATTGTAAAAGGTAATAAAAAAGAACTTAAGTCTGATAATACCATTGCTCCTTTTACAAATTTTACGGACCTTGCCAAAATGAAAATACAATAAAAAGAATTATAAATAAAACTATTCTTTACATAAAAGTTAATAAAATAATATTAACAATGAAAAACATGAATAAAATAAAAAGTATAAAGCAATGGTTAAGTATTAGAAAAATTTTCTATAGCGTCTACATCCTGGTATATTGTATGTTTTACCAATATTTTCAATAATATACATTAAAAAATTTATTTAATGATAAAAAGGTCCCTACATTTAAGAGTTAAATGAAAACCTATTTTATATGGAAGTATAAAAAAATTATTTTAATTTTTTACATTAAAATACAATTATAATAAAATTATATTTAAATGCATATTTTACTATCTACTACTACTAAAAGATTAATTAAGCAACATTTTTTTATTATAATACAATAGTCATTAGTTAACATTAATATTTTTCATTGACAATAAAAAATGTAATAGCGCAGTATCGTTTATACTGCTGTCAATAATTTTTAATTAACACCATCTAAAAATAAAGACGTTATACGAAATCTATCTAATACCAGGCTTAAGTTAAAACATGTTGCGCCTCTCTATAATATGTATTACAAATGTGACGTTAAACAAAAGTATATAATAAATCGCAACATGTGGGCAGGCCAGTCTACCATTGTACCTCAAAATTCATGCAACAGAATATAAATACACATTTTTTTGGCAATATACTACATACTACTACAAAACCGCAAAGTATGGTAAAAATTCCAACTACTGTTGATGGGTTTTGAAGTGTTATGTAATTAAGTCATTGTCACTGTTGTATGATTTTGATTAACAATATTTTCATTTTAAAAAAACTACAAAAGTACAAATATTAACTGCAATTTATCTGGTAAGAGTACATTCAATTTATATTTTTTTGTTTTAAATTACATTTTTATGTACATAATAAGTACCATATTATCTATAATTCCTTGGTAGACTTGGCAAGACAATGACTTGTTACATAATTCTTTAAAACCCTATACCAGTGGTATTTGGGACTTTTGCTGTACTTTGCTTCAATATTATAATAGCCCGTGGTTAAAAAAATTAAAACAATAAATAAGAAACAATAAGCTTCATAATAATTATTCGTCATAAACCGGCTGGTAGGTATGAAGCTAATGAAGCATATTACAACATTATAATAAAAAAAAACCACAAAGCGATCAAATAAAAGAAAAATAAGAGAGTAATAAATCGCAAAAGTATGAATGTTTGTGTGAATGTTTGTATGAAATCGAGTTGCCAGGTTATCAAAATTTGTTTTTTATTTTATATGAAAAATTCTACAATTTTAACAATAATAACTGCAGCTAGTAAACATCGTATTCTTTTAATGTTTTGTTGAGTTGAGTAAATTATTTCTATAAACTATGTAAAATGTAAATGAAATTTTTATTATACTATTATACATTCATATTTTTAAATTATTTAACTTATTTGTATTAAAAATTATCTGGCAACTCAAATAATTTCTAATAAAAATTAAAATATAATGTCAGAAAACTTTTTCAAAATTATATATATCTTAAAAAAAATGTAGAATGATTTGTTAAACTTTTGTAACTAATTAAAAGTTAAATTCATAGTATATAATAAAGATACACAAATATCAAAATCATTTCATTTGATTCACATCGATATAATATGGTATGTTATTATCAAGTTCTGGAAAATATAATTTTTGTATTTCATATTTTTAGATAATAATAACTGAAATCTACACTGCATTATAGCTGTAAACTATGTCGAATATAATAAATATGGGATACAAGTATAACAGTATATGGACAATAACATATGTGAAATCGTAATACCAAAGTTTTGTCAACTGAGGCGAACATTTTTTTTTATAAAAAAAGTGTTTGAATGTTTACATATTTTATATAAATTAATAATGTTCCTTTTTAAAAACAGAAAACTGGATCGATGGGATAAAATCTACAAGTTGAATTTTTCTTCGTTAAATATTTCATTCATTTCAATCACAAGAAAATGATTTAATTTTATTCGAAGCATATAGCATATTTTAATTCAAATGATAAATGAAATATAGTATTTTATATGTTGATGTCAGACAATGAATCCACTGTAAAATGACGGTAACAATTAAAAGAAACTAATCTTCCTCAATTATATTAGTCTTTATTTGTAGAGGACAGGAGTTTCACCAGAATGTCTATTTGAAATACTTGTCAACAATAATCTCAACTGAGAATTGATATTGAATATTTTGGAACCGAACTTTGAAACCCATTCGCTGACGATTTTCCTGCCATTGGAAAAACTTCAATATTAGAGACAAAGTTTAATAAGAATGATAAATACATTATATTAAAAAAAAATCTTTATTAATTATTTTTTATTTAACAGAATGCACATCCCTTTCATCACTGGCAGAATACTTCTTCGAATTATTAAATAATTTATTAAACATAGGTACTATTAAAATTTTTTCATACAAAATATACATAAAAGTTACTACATTAGCTAAAAGACCAATTTTTCAAATATTGCATTATAAATTCTACAAGAAAAGTTTGCAGTGTTCAAACAAAGTAAGTCAAATTCTTACTAATGCTCTTTGCGGCTGTTATATATTTTATTTTATTTGGTTATAGGTACTTGGCCCAATCCTTCTGCGACCAAACGCTCTTCCTTTATAGATGAAACAATTCCAATATATTTAAATAATGTAAGTCATATTTTTACTACTGATATATCTCATTATTTCAAATTATTCTTTTTGTATAGTGATCGTCTTTTGCTAACGTTTTTTGGACGGTTTTCCGTTATCATATACAGGGAATCCTGGAGACTGATTCGTCCCGTCCAGAAGCTTCTTGCTGTATAACTTATTGTCATTATTATGTATTGTAATGTTTTAATAATTTATTACTTTCCTATTTTGTGTATCCAAGTTATAATTAAACATTTGTTTAAGACGTTGTTATTTTTGATTCTAGATTGCAAAATGTCACTTTTGCACTCGATAATGCAAAAGCATTTCGCAATCAAGAATCAAACATTTTTTAGAAATCTAAATTTCAAAATTAGTTAAAATGCAAAAAGAAAATTTTGACGTTTATCAAATCAAATATTTTTGACAGCTGATAGATAGTTGACAGCAGAAATTAAACAACTGTTTTAAATTATATCATTTTTTAAATGAAATATTTCAATACTTCATTGTATAATACTATTAAAATGATAACAGAAAGCAAGAAAGACATTAAAATGACAGATTTTATTAAATTGCGAACCTTTATTTCATCAAAAAAGTTGCATGTTGTAAAAGTCTTTTGCTTTTGTTACAATAATTATTTAACAATTTTCAAATAAAATATTTGTAAAAAATATGGTCAGTAATGCATATTCAAATTTTCCCGCCAAAGAATAATGGCGGTACATCAGCCAAAGTCGTTGAGTACCTCTAGCCAAAAAAATATTATTTTAATATTCTTCGTTTGACAAATTGAATTTTTAAGTTTCAGTTATTTATTAAATTTGAATAGACGATATTCAATAAGAAATCGACTGTGGCGTCAACGTATATTTGGAGAACTATTCGGACAAACATTACTATTCCACCAAAATTACTGGCTAAATGTGTATAGCTTTATTATTATTGTCCCACTTTAGTAATCGTAGTAAATATTTATATTTGTTTATACGTAAATATAAACTGTTGGTGAAACATATACACAAAAATTGTTCGAAAATATAGCAATACGATCCTCTATCACATCAACAAAATTTAATTTATCATACGATATTTACATATTAAATACGTATAAGCGGTTGCACCAATTTACTAGAATTTTAAGTTTAATACATCGTAATAAAATGTCAAATGATCTATTAATATTGCTCTCAAAATTTCGGTTGCTTAAAAAAGCATTGCTGGTGCAACTGGACATTAGTGTTTTAAATGTAACTCTTTTTAATACGCCTTTTCATTTTTTTGGCCATGAAGAAATTGATAAAATATAAAAAGATGTATTAGGTGTGAAGAAACGTGCACTTCATAATAAAGATAATAAAACAAAACTATTTTTATTATTAGAATGATTACGATGAAGAAACACTGCAAAAACTTTCAAATTTTTCAGTTTAAAGAATATCTTGGTGTCAAGAATAGTTCTTGTATTTGTTTGGAACTTAAATATATGTAAGTTCAGTATTTTTTTCCAGGCATTCCCATTATCCTAGTTGATGTTGCATTTCTATTATGATTATTATCAAAACTAGTTAGTAGTTAGTAGTTACTGACTGAGTGCTAAATGGCCGGCTTTAATGTTAGCTGCTCTTTTTGTAATTGTGCTGGAACCTAAAGCCCATTGTTAACTTGTTATATATTAGTTGGTTCCCTTATAAATTCATTGTTAAGATATGTAAAATTATTATAATTTATATATTTATTCTGTTTAGCTAGAAGTTACATATTATATAAACGTAATTATACGGATCGGTAGAAAATTTAAAAATCTTTATATTTATATGTTAACGATGTGTCATTATTTAAACGTAAAAAATAAATAGGGCACGAGAGCAACACTGCCGATCTGTGCCCGAGACTCTCAGCTCATTTCACATCATTCTATTATTGTCTCAATTCACACTATTCCAAGCGGAAGAGAAGAAGTGGCGGAAATTTAAATCGACGGCATTGGCGAGTTTTGTATTCATTCCAATCTGCCCCTGCGATCTCTATGTGTGGTTTATCTATTGCGCCCTTTTAGTGTTTCTCGTGTCAGTATTTATTGTTGTTGATTTTGTTATTGTTGTTAAGTTTGTTATTTTATTTATTGTTAAAATCGACAACAACAAATAACTAACACGAGAAACTGCAAGTAAATTCATATTTTCATTATAAAATAATGCAAAAGAACGTATAAAAATTGCTTCATAAAGATATAAATGAACGTAGCAACAGAAAAACATGAATATAATCATGTTTTTTGGCAATATAAAAATGTATCAGTTTATATATTTCACATTATTTATATTTATAAAATAGATAATTATTTTTAAAATAATACCTTTTTATTCATTCTTTAACTAACTTCATACTTATTGTGTCAAGTAATGACAGTTACGCTGTCAAACTGTATTGTATGAAAATACAAATTATGCTAAAATATAATAATAAATAATATACATTACAACAAATGTTTCTAGATATAACACATAGTAGCACCCCCCGTAGAAGGGTGTGAAAAAAAATGCTCAATTTCCAAAGTTCGCAAATTCAACATATATTTTTATTTATTTCCTAAACGGTTTCGCGTGCCGCTTTGAAATTGTCATAAATAAATAATATACATTACAACAAATGTTTCTAGGTATAACACATTTACATATTGTAAAATATTCTTTATTAAACTATAAAAGTATTTAAAATTAAGTATAACTGCCTTTTTGCAAGTACTTGATTACAAATACCGATTGTATTTAAAAAATACAACCACGATTAGAGATTAGATTAAGATCGAATTTTGATTACAATAATAAAAATATTATGTAGTTAACATTACCATGATTCAACTTTTATTTATAACAGCTAGAAAACATGGAATCAAATTTGGTTCACATTGAAATGTCTGAACTCATCTGTCAACATTGTCAATGTCGTATGATTTTCAAAGGTTGTTTAGTGCGTACATATGTACATCGTTTTGAAAATAGAACATGGGTAATTTGCCAAATGTACATTATTCTATGATAAATGATTTTTATCGAATGAATTCAAATCCTCCAAGTTTCTTACGTGACATCACATATCCTCTCTCCAAAACTTTATTATTGATTTTCTCCGGAATTATCAATAATAAAGCGATTTAAAAAAATACGGGTATTTTATATATTTTTTACAGAACCATAAAATGGAAGAAAATAAATTAGGTTATATATCCCATTAAGGTTTACAAACAACACATTTGATTATATCAACTAAAAACTTGTAGTAACTTCCTCAAATGTAACCAAATTGACATTAAAGTGAAGCAAGTAATGTACCTTGTTGAATAAAAAGTGTTTTATTAAAAAGGTATGTCGGTAAATATTATAAATTCTTCTTCAAATTATAGTAATTTGTTCCCCAAAATTATCCATTCAAAATGTTTGTTCGTTAAGTGCAATAGTCTATAACGAAGTGAAAATTTCGGTTAAAATAAGAGAAGAAAATGTAGTCAAATTTTATAAAATTTTAACTTTGATTATATCAAGCACAAGGCGTATTTTAATTAGTCCTGTTTTCAACACAAATGAATTTGTAATTAAGGTTTACAGACTAAAAATTTTATTATAACAATGAAAAATTTGTCGGAGGTATACCGTGTTTGTTATCAATTGAAAGCACTTGACAAGGGTTTAGCTTGCAAACATGATAAAATAGTTCTTGTCAATCGGCTTTTGTTTTTAGCGAAAAGTTGTCAGAAGTATGCCGTCTTTGGTATCAAATGAAAGCACTCGAGTAGGGCAGCCATAATGCAATAACAAAAATTTGCCAGGTCGATCGGCTTTTGTTCTTTTGCAAAATTTGTCAGAAATATGTCGTGTTTGGTATCATATGGAAGGTCTCGCCGAGAGCTGGTGTACAGGAATGAAATTAGACTTCAACTGTAAATACTTCATTGATGCCGGAGGCCTAGTGAAGCTCAGCGTAGCTGAGCCTTCGCTAGTCCTATATACTAAAAGGCATGTGTCCTAATTTATATTTATTTTCATCATGACGATCGCCAAATTTTCGGACAAACCTACAGCCTTAACCATTTATGAAATTGTTATGTATAATGATATCAAGTTGTAGAGAATGATGCGTAGGTGTGCCTTTTTGGTGTTTCATATTTTTACGTCGAGCAGTTTTTATGTAAATTAATAAAAACTACACACTTTTTTCATTTTAAAACAAAAAATTCTAGAATGATCCTAGTAGCCATGTCTAAATTTAAAAAGAAACAACCTGTCATCTGTCACTTATGACAATCAGTCTATGAACTGTAAAGGATTGTATTTTCAAATAGAACATTGATATTAAAGAAGTGAATACAGTATCATGATTAATAATCTTGAGCAAAGGTGTTACAACTAATTTAAGTTTAAAACATAACGTATTTAATTAATATAAATTTTGACGTTTCCAATGTCAAAAGTCAATGTTGCCAAATGTATGATGAAGTAACTAAATTAAAACCAAATATTCCTAAACTAACTTCACTGAAGACGGTGGTAGTTGTATTAGGGTTGACAATATTAATTTATAAATTTAAAAATTAACTACTATTTTTTATTACAAACAATGTTGCCAAGTTATAAAGTAACTAAATAAAAATCAAATATTCCTAAATAAAATAAATTGAATACTTTGCTGTGTTTGTTATTAAAGGAAAGGAAACCATAAGGGCCAGTTTTAAAATGACAAAAAAAAATGTGTCATGTCGATCAGCATTTGTTTTTCGTAAAAAGTTGTTAGAAGTAGGTCGTCCTTGGGTTTTAAGGAAACGACACAATATGGACTGGTGTGCACGAATGACTAAAATGTTCTACGTAGATTATAATTTGTTTTTTGCAAAATGTTGTAAGAAAAATGTCTTGTTTGAGTATTTTCGAATTACATAATTTAATATTGCCAAATGTTTAATAAAGTAACTAAACAAAAACCAAATATTCCCAAATGAACGTCACTGAAGACAGTGAATGTTATATTAGGCTAGGTCACGATAAGGGCTAGCGTGCAAAATGAACAAAAATGTTCTATATCGAACGGCTTTTGTTTTTTGGAAAAAGTTGTGAGAAGTATGTGGTGTTTGGTATCAAATGAAAAGGCTCTATAAGGGCTGGCGTATAGAATTAACAAAAAGGGTCAATGTTGACCGGCTTTTGTTTTTTGCAAAAATTTCTCAAAGGTATGTCGAGTTTGGTCTCAAATGAAAGGTCTCGTTGAGGGCTAGCGTGCAGAATTGACATAAATGTTCCATGTCGATCGGCTTTTGTTTTATGCAAAAGTTGTCAGAAGTACTTCGTGTTGGTATCAAATGAAAGGTCTCGGAGATGTAACAGTGGGATGTCTGGTGCACAGTGAAGCCACCCCTTGTTGACGTATTGAATTATACGCGGACAGCCACAAGTAAAATAATAAAAGTTATACTTACCTGCGTCACTGTACTGCCCTGTGTTCACTGGTTGACACTTAACTGGCCTGTGCTGACTGGTTGACTCTGACGGGAATCGGTTCGATGGGAACACAATTTGTATAATTAAAAGACCGTATTAATTATTAACAACTATTATTATTGGATTAGAAAAATATTGTACACAAAGTTAAAATAATACAAATAATGAAATATTTCCCGATCTCTAACTACTCAGATTTTGTAAACGAACTGGTCGTTAGCTGTCTCAATTGACGACGTTAGCGGTTTTAGCCTGTGATCTCCCATCCGTTTTCTACGTATTTGCACTTTTCTGAGTCGAAGATCGCCCGGCTCAAGTCAGCAGTTAACAGCGGATACGATGGTTCACCTTGCTTATCGGATGTTAATAAAATTTGATACTACTTGTGCAGGGTGAACAACGTGGCTATTACAGAGAGGTCTAGCGTGCAGAATTGACAAAAATGTGCTATGTCGATCGGTATTTGTTTTTTGCAAAAATTTCTTAAAGGTATGTCGAGTTTGGTGATAAAAATGTTTCATGTCGATCGACTTTTGTTTTATGCAGAAAGTTGACAGAAGTATGT
This sequence comes from Stenolophus ochropezus, assembly GCA_035578165.1. Classification (NCBI taxonomy): domain Eukaryota; kingdom Metazoa; phylum Arthropoda; class Insecta; order Coleoptera; family Carabidae; genus Stenolophus; species Stenolophus ochropezus. The sequence goes on along the minus strand of JAQOWZ010000051.1, from coordinate 525,061 downwards.
CGTGTATGGTATCAAATGAAAGGTCTCGGTGAAAATTAGGGTACATAAATGACAAAAATGTTTCATGTCGAACGGCTTTTGTTTTTTGCAAAAAATTATTAGAAGTATATCGTGTTTGCAAACTAATGAAAGGTCTCGGTGAGACCTGACGTGGAAATATGAAATAATTGTTTCATGTCGATCGACATTTGTTTTTTGCACTCACAGCGAAGCTCTAGGGAATGCTCGGCGTTGCCGAAAATTCGCTAGTCCTATATACTAAAAAGGCATGTGTCGGTGATGTTTATTTATTTTCATCACGACGATCGCCAAACTTTGTGGCAAGCCTAACTAACTTAACCATGAAAGGGATTGTTGTAAATTTTTTTTTAGATTGCAGGGAATAATGTGTAGTTGTGCCTTTTGGGGGTCTCATATTTTTACTGTGAGTGGTTCTTGTGTAAAAAAATAAAAACTGTGCAAAACTAATTACTTGAAACAATGGATCTTAGTAGCCATGTCTACATTTAAAAAGAGTCACGAGGTTATCTGTCACTTTTGACAATCTGTCTATGAACTTTAAACGATTATAACTTTTTATAGAACATTGATATTAAAGAAGTAAATACAGTATCATGTATATAGTCTTGAGCAAAGGTGTTACAACTAATTTAAGTTTAAAACATATCGTATTTAAATAATGTAAATGTTGACGTTTCCAATGTCAAAAGCCAACGTTGCCAAATGTGTGATGAAGTAACTAAATTAAAACCGAATATTCCTAAACACTTTGCTGTGTTTGATATCAAAAGAAAAAAAACCATAAGGGCCGGTTTTGAAATGACAAAAAAAAAATATGTCACGTCGATCTGCATTTGTTTTGCGCAAAAAGTTGTTACAAGTAGGTCGTCCTTGGATTTTAATGAAACGACACAATGTGGATTGGAGTGCACGAATGACAAAAATATTCTACGTCGAATAGAATTTGTTTTTTGCAAAATGTTATCAGAAATATGTGTTTTGTATCGAATGAAAAGTCTCGGTGAGGCCTGGTGTACAAAAAAGAAAATTTTCCATGTTGATCGACTTTTGTTTTATGCAAAAAGTTAATAGACATATGTCGTGTTTGGTATCTAATGAAAGGTCTCGGCGAGGGCTCGCGTAGAAATTTGACAAAAATGATTTATGTCGATCGGCTTTTGTTTTTTGCAAAAAGTAGTATAAAGTATATCATGTTTGGTCTCAAATAAAATGTCTTGTAGAGGGCTCGCGTGCAGAACTGACAAAAACGGTCTATGTTGATCGGCTTTTGTTTTATGCAAAAAGTTAATAGAAGTATGTCGTGTTTGGTATCTAATCAAAGGTCTCGTTGAGGGCTAAAATGAAAAATTGACAAAAATGTTCCATGTCGATCGCCTTTTGTTTTTTTCAAAAAGTTGTTAGAAATATGTCGTGTTTGGTATCGAATGAAAGGTCTTGGCAAGTGCTCGCGTAGAGAGTTGACAAAAATGATCTATGTCGATCGGCTTTTGTTTTACACAAAAATTTCTCAAAAGTATGCCGAGTTTGGTTTCAAATGAAAGGTCTTGTTGAGGGCTAGCGTGCAGAATTGACAAAAATGTGCTATGTCGATCGGTTTTTGTTTTTTGCAAAAAGTTGTCAGAAGTGTATGGTGTATGGTATCAAATGAAAGGTTTCAATGAGGGCTGGTATGCAGAATTAACAAAAATTGTCAATGTCGTTCGGCTATTGTTTTTTGCAAAAAGTTGTCAGAAATATGTCGTGTTTGGTATCGAATGAAAGGTCTTGGCGAGGGCTCGCGTAGAGAATTGACAAAAATGATCTATGTCGATCTGTTTTTGTTATATGCAAAAATTCTCAAAAGTATGTCGAGTTTGGTTTCAAATGAAAGGTCTCGTTGAGGGCTAGCGTGCAGAATTGACAGAAACGTTCTATTTCGATCGGCTTTTGTGTTCTGTAAAAAGTTCTTAAAAGTATGTCGAGTTTGGTCTCAAATAAAACGTCTTGTAGAGGGATAGCGTGCAGAATTGACAGAAATTTTCCATGTCGATCGGTTTTTGTTTTTTGCAAAAAGTTGTCAGAAATATGTCGTGTTTGGTATCGAATGAAAGGTCTTGGCAAGGGCTCGCGTAGAGAATTGACAAAAATGATCTATGTCGATCGGCTTTTGTTTTATACAAAAATTTCTCAAAAGTATTCCGAGTTTGGTCTCAAATGAAACGTCTTGTTGAGGGCTAGCGTGCAAAATTGACAAAAATGTGCTATGTCGATCAGTTTTTGTTTTTTGCAAAAAGTTGTCAGAAGTGTATGGTGATTGGTATCAAATGAAAGGTTTCAATGAGGGCTGGTGTGCAGAATTAACAAAAATTGTCAATGTCGATCGGCTATTGTTTTTTGCAAAAAGTTGTCAGAAATATGTCGTGTTTGGTATCGAATGAAAGGTCTTGGCGAGGGCTCGCGTAGAGAATTGACAAAAATGATCTATGTCGATCTGTTTTTGTTATATGCAAAAATTCTCAAAAGTATGTCGAGTTTGGTTTCAAATGAAAGGTCTCGTTGAGGGCTAGCGTGCAGAATTGACAGAAACGTTCTATTTCGATCGGCTTTTGTGTTCTGTAAAAAGTTCTTAAAAGTATGTCGAGTTTGGTCTCAAATAAAACGTCTTGTAGAGGGATAGCGTGCAGAATTGACAGAAATTTTCCATGTCGATCGGTTTTTGTTTTTTGCAAAAAGTTGTCAGAAATATGTCGTGTTTGGTATCGAATGAAAGGTCTTGGCAAGGGCTCGCGTAGAGAATTGACAAAAATGATCTATGTCGATCGGCTTTTGTTTTATACAAAAATTTCTCAAAAGTATTCCGAGTTTGGTCTCAAATGAAACGTCTTGTTGAGGGCTAGCGTGCAAAATTGACAAAAATGTGCTATGTCGATCAGTTTTTGTTTTTTGCAAAAAGTTGTCAGAAGTGTATGGTGATTGGTATCAAATGAAAGGTTTCAATGAGGGCTGGTGTGCAGAATTAACAAAAATTGTCAATGTCGATCGGCTATTGTTTTTCGCAAAAGGTTGTCAGAAATATGTCGTGTTTGGTATCGAATGAAAGGTCTTGGCGAGGGCTCGCGTTGAGAATTGACAAAAATGATCTATGTCGATCTGCTTTTGTTTTATGTAAAAAATTCCCAAAAGTATGTCTAACTTGATCTCAAATGAAAGGTCTCGTTGAGGGCTAGCGTGCAGAATTGACAGAAACGTTCCATTTCGTTTGGCTTTTGTTTTCTGCAAAAAGTTTTTAAAAGTATGTCGAGTTTGGTTTAAAATGAAACGTCTTGTAGAGGGATAGCGTGCAGAATTGACAAAAATGTTCCATGTCGATCGGCTTTTGTTGTTTGCAAAAAGTTGTCTGATGTGTGTGGTGTTTAGTATGAAATGAAAGGTTTCAATGAAGGCTGGTGTGCAGAATTGACAAAAATGAGCTATGTCGATCGGCTTTTGTTTTATACAAAAATTTCTCAAAAGTATGCCGAGTTTGGTCTCAAATGAAACGTCTTGTTTAGGGCTAGCGTGCAGAAATGACAAAAATGTGCTATGTCGATCGGTTTTTGTTTTTCGCAAAATGTGGTCAGAAGTGTATGGTGTTTGGTATCAAATGAAAGGTTTCAATGGGGGCTGGTTTGCAGAATTAACAAAAATTGTCAATGTCGATCGGCTATTGTTTTTTGCAAAAGATTGTCAGAAGTATAGAGTGTTTGGTATCAAAAAGAAAGTCTCGGTGTGGGCTAGCGTGCAGATATGATAAAAATGTTTCATGTTGATCGACTTTTGTTTTATGTAGAAAGTTGTCAGAAGTATGTCGTGTTTGGTATCAAATAAAAGGTCTCTGCTAGGGTTGGGGTACATAAATAACAAAAATGTTTCATGTCGACCGGCTTTTGTTTTTTGCAAAAAAATATTGGAAGTATATCGTGTTTAAAATCTAATGAAAGGTCTTGGTGAGGCCTGACGTGCAAATATGAAATAATTGTTTCATGTCGATCGGCATTTGTTTTTCGCACTAACAGCGGAGCTCTAAAGAATGCTCAGCGTAGCCGAGAATTCGCTATCCTATATACTAAAAGGCATGTGTCGTGATGTTTATTTATTTTCATCACGACGATCGCCAAATTTTGTCACAAGCCTAACTGCCAGAACCATGAAATGGATTGTTGTAATTTTTTTTTAAGTTGCAGAGAATAATGTATAGTTGTGCCTTTTGGGGGTCTCATATTTTTACTGTGTGTGGTTCTTGTGTAAAAAAATAAAAACTGTGCAAACTTAATAACTTGAAACAATGGATCCTAGTAGCGATGTCTAAATTTAAGAAGAATCACGAGGTCATCTGTCACTTTTGACAATGTGTCTATGAACTTTAAACGATTATAACTTTTTATAGAGCATTAATATTAAAGAAGTAAATACAGTATCATGTATAATAGTCTTGAGCAAAGTTGTTAAAATTAATTTAAATTTAAAACATAACGTATTTAATTAATATAAATTTTGACGTTTCCAATGTCAGAAGTCAATGATGCCAAATGTGTGATGAAGTAACTAAATTAAAACCGAATATTCTTAAACTAACTTTACTGAAGGCGGTGGCCGTTGTATTAAAATTGACAATATTAATTTATAAATTTAAGAATTAACTACTACTTTTTAACACAAACAGTGTTGCCAAATTATGAAGTAGGTAACTAAATAAAAATAAAATATTCGTAAATAAAATAACTTGTACACTTTGCTGTGTTTGATATCAAAAGAAAAAAAACCATAAGAACCGGTTTTGAAATGACAAAAAAAATATGTCACGTCGATCTGCATTTGTTTTGCGCAACAAGTTGTTACAAGTAGGTCGTCTATGGATTTTAATAAAACGACACAATGTGGATTGGTGTGCACGAATGACAAAAATATTCTACGTCGATTAGAATTTGTTTTTTGCCAAATGTTATCAGAAATATGTTGTGTTTTGTATCGAATGAAAAGTCTATGTCGATCGGCTTTTGTTTTCTGCAAAAAGTTGTATAAAGTATATCATATTTGGTCTCAAATAAAAGGTCTTGTTGAGGGCTCGCGTGCAGAACTGACAAAAACGGTCTATATAGATCGGCTTTTGTTTTATGCAAAAAGTTAATCGAAGTATGTCGTGTTTGGTATCTAATGAAAGGTCTCATTGAGTGCTGATGTCGTGAATTAACAAAAATGTTTCATGTCGATCGGCTTTTCTTTTTTGTAGAAACTTGTCAGAAGTATATCGTGTTTGGTATAAAACGAAAGGTCTTGATTAGAGCTGACATGTAAAATTGACAGAAATGGTTCATGTTGACCCGTTTTTGTTTTTTGGAAAAAGATGTTAGAAATATGTCGTGTTTGGTATCAAATTAAATGTCTTGATGAGGGCTGATGTGCAGAAGTGACTAAAAATTGCCAAGTTGTTCTGCATTTGTGTTTTTACAATTACTTGCCGGAAGTACACCGTATTTGATATTAAATAAAAGCATTCGACAAGACATGCCTTGCAGAGATAAAATTAGCTTACAAATGTTAATATTTCACTGACGCTGGAAGCCTAGGGAACGCACAGCGTAGCTAACCATTCGCTACATGGGCTGGATTCTAAAATACCTACCACACTTGAAATAGCAATTTTCTTGTTGCAATGTTTTCTTTTAGCTAAAATATGATAAAAATTATAAAATTCGGGCGCGGAAGCAAATTTTTGTATGATTTTTTACAAAAATAAAGTCAGATTTTACCTTTTATTGATATATACGTTGTATATTGTAAGCTACATGGGCTGGATTCTAGAATACCTACCACACTTGAAGTAGCAATTTTCTTGTTGCAATGTTTTCTTTTAGCTAAAATATGATGAAAAATTATTAAATTTGGGCGCGAAAGCAAATATTTATATGATTTTTTACAAAAATAATGTCAGATTTTACCTATTCTTGATGAATATGTTGTATATTGTAAGCTACATGGGCTGGATTTTAGAATACCTACCACACTTGAAAAATAAATTTTCTTGTTGCAATGTTTCCTTTAGGTTGAAATATGATTTTTAGATTTTAGATTTGAGGTGGAGGGTGGATAAACTCCACGTGCACTGAGGCCTCACATATGGGCCCATTGTACTGCCTCCAGGTGCACAGCTCCCTAGCTATCTTGAAGCCATTCTACGCTACGGAAGAAGGCTAGCAAGTTGGCAGGTGGGGTTGTGCTGAGTGTTGCCTCGGAAGGCCACATATCCCCAAGCATGGAACCTCTTTTTAATGATAAAGTGGGGCATTCCTGAAGAATGTGCTCCACTGTTTCATCATCCATATCACATCCTCTGCAAAGTGAGGTGTTTGAGATTTTTATACGATGCATGTGCTTGTTGAAACGACCATGCCCTGTAAATACTTCAATAAGGAGTTTGAGATTGTTCCTCGAAAGCCTTATTAGGTAATTAGCCAGCTTGAAAGTCGGCTTAAAGATAAAAGATTTCGTCTGTTTGCAGTTAGATCTAGTGTTCCAACTAGCTGAAAATTTGTCGAAAGTAATGGTTCGAATGATGTTATGAAGAGTCGATTTACTTAGCGGCAAGATGGGCTCGGGCCCACAAGGTGGGGTAGATGAGCCTTGCTTTGCTAAATAGTCGGCACGAATGTTACCTTCATTGTCACTATGTCCTTTTACCCATATGAGTTCAAGAGTATTATCTTGGCATACGTTTGACAGGGCGGTGTGACAGAGTTCAGTTAAACCTGAGGTAAATTTAAAACCATTCAGGCTTTGAAGAGCTGCTCTACTGTCAGATGCTATCCTTATATGCTTATTTAGAACGTTGTGTTCTTTAATCAGCAATGCACTATGCAGGATCCCCAGCATTTCTGCTTGGAAGACAGTAGCATATTTGCCTAGTGGAATACTGACGTCCAGGTTCATTTGTTCAGAGAAAATGCCTGAACCTGAGCCTTTCCCATTTTTGGAGCCGTCAGTGGAAATTAGAATGTCGGAATTTGATGATATCTGACAGTCTAGTATAATCCGATAGGGTTTATCAAAGTATAATTTTGGAGCAATGCACTCAGTGTTCATTTGCAGAAGAGGAGCACTTTGAGCTGCTTCTTTGAAAATAGAACAATGCCTGCAACTTGGTCCTATTTTGGGCCAGTGGCCTAATTGTGAGAGGCGAAGGACTGCTTTCAGCGCGACTTCCTCTATGTGAAGGTTTAGAGGAGGAAGGCATAGAAGGACTTCCATTGCCGCTCTTGGTGTGGTGCGCATTGCACCGGTTATGGCTAGACATGCCAATCTTTGTACATGTTCTAGTTTTGATATTGCTACGGATTGTTTGATTCTGGGCCACCAGACAAGAGCTCCGTAGGTGATCATTGGCCTGATTATGGATACGTATAACCATAAAGCGAGTTTTGGAGTTAGACCCCAGGTTTTACCTAAGATCCGTCGACACTGCCAGAATGCTATGCAGGCTTTTTCAACTTTGTAGTTTAAATGTAGACTCCAGTTAAGTTTGCTGTCAATTATGACTCCCAGATATTTGACGTTACTGGACAAACTTAGAGACTGATTGAATATTGTGAGAGTGCCAATTTTCCGCTTTCTTGTGAAAAGAACCATTTCAGTTTTGGCAGGATTTGCCGAAAGAGAGTGGTCTTTGCACCAGTTTTCAATGAATTTAAGAGCAGCGCTTGCTAGATTTGCAAGGATGTTCTCAAATTTCCCGTTTAGCAGGACAGTGATGTCGTCTGCATATCCAATAGAGTGATATCCATTGTTGTTGAGGAGTAGCAGAAGATTGTTTACTAATATCGCCCAAAGAAGGGGTGACAGAACACCACCTTGGGGACAGCCTCTTGTATCATAGCCTCTTATGGTTGTTTCTCCAGAGGAGAATTCGATCGCCCTATGTTCTAGCATGAACTTTATCCACCTGATAAGAGGAGATTCTACTTCATGGCACTCTAGAGCATGGACTATAGAGATGAAGGTAGCTTTGTCGAAAGCGCCTTCTATATCTATGAAAATACCCAGGGAGGAATTGTTGTGTTCCAAAGAATTTTCGATCCTGCTAACCACAGCATGAAGAGCAGTTTCGGTCGATTTTCCCTGAATATAAGCATGTTGGTTAGGGTGCAGCGGATTTTGAACCAGTGCAGTTTCCCTTATGTATCTATCACAAAGTTTTTCCAGAGTTTTAAGAAGAACTGAGGTAAGGCTTATTGGGCGATATGATTTAGGTATTGAGTAGTCTACGCGTCCAGGTTTGGGAATGTAAACTACTTTAACTTCCCTCCATCCTATAGGGACATATGCGAGGGTAATGCAAGCTCTAAAAATCCAAACCAGGTAAGGTGTTAATTGCTTGCAGCCCCATTGAAGAAGGGCCGCAACAATACCATCTAGACCTGGTGATTTATAAGGCTTTAGGGAGTTTATTGCCCAGGTTGTGCGTGTCTCATCAATGATTACCTTAGAGAGTTCGAGCGCCTTCTCTGAGAAGGAGTGATCGTTGTCCTTCCAGGTACATCTTTCAGAGATCACACAGCCGGGGAAATGACATTTTAGAAGAATTTCATTGTTTTCAATGATTGAGGAAGCGTAGGTGCCATCTTCTATTTTGAGGCAGCCTAGCTGTTGGTTTGGTTCTTTGCAGAACATTTTTTTCAAGCGAGCTACAGGGGCAGATTTGTCAATATTGCTGACATATTGTTGCCAGGCGTTCCTTTGCCTTTGCCTGATAGCTTTTTTGTATTTTGTTTTCTCCAATTTGTACGAGAGCCAGTCAGCTTCCATTTTGGAGTTTTTGGCTTTGTTGAACAATTTCCTAATAGAGGTTCTCATTTTACTCAATTCCTTGCACCACCATGGGGCGTTCTTTGAGTTAATTGTACTTAAGGGACATGCCCTTTCATATGAATTAATAAGAACGTGCTGGAGTTTGCTAAAGCAATCTTCAAGCGAATCCTTGCTAATTTGATTTGGAATATGACGTCCCTCTATTCTAGAATGAAGAAGATCTAGGAATAGAGTTTTGTCTGTTTTCCTGGGGTTGCGAAAGACCTTTTTATCAATATGCTTAGCGTTCAGCGTAAAGTGAATTGATTTGTGATCAGACATTGAGACATCAGGTGATACATACCATCCTGATATGTCATTAGATATCTTAGGTGTTGCCAGGGTGATGTCAATCCTAGATTGTGCACGAGACGTGACGAAAGTAGGTTCATCGCCTTGGTTGAGAATTTCTAGATTGGTACTAGTGATGTATTCACATAAAGATTTACCTCTGGCGTTAATGTCTTTGCTGCCCCAGACAGTATGGTGTGAGTTAGAGTCACATCCTACAATTAGATGTTTGTGATTTTCTTCACAGAACTCGACCAGTTTGACAAGTTCAGGGCTGGGAGGTGATTGTGAAGAATCTGAGGGAAGGTAGCAGGAGGCAAGAATGATGTCTTCCTTGCTGTTGTTTGTGACTCTACTAAGAAGGATGGCAGTGATATCATGTGTACACAGGTGTTGGAGAATAACAGCCTGAAGGTTGTTAGGCACTACTATACATGTCCTCGGATTTTCAATACCAAAACCTGTAAAGGTAAAGGTATTTTTGTCGCCTAGTCCACAGATCTTTGATTTTACAAACCAGGGTTCTTGAACCAGGGCTATACTGTGCTGCCTACTATCTAGGTGTCGTCTCAATATTGAGGTCGCCGCCCGACAGTGTTGCAGGTTTAGTTGAATGAAGGATAGAGGTGAAGAAGAGGGAGATTTAGGATTGGGATGGGTCATTTAAGGTTTCGGATGTGAGGAGGAGAGACTCGAGCTCCTGCAGTTCAGCATCCTCTTTGGAGCAAACCTCCATTGAGGTTGCACTCTGCGAGGACTGAGCTGCGGTCCCAGGGGTTGGTTGAGGTGGTATTGAACTACCAACCTTCAACTTGACGCTGAGGGAGGAGAAAAGATACCGAAGTTTCTTCCCTCTCTCCGTAAGGGTTTTGGCATCCTCTTCGTTGACGCCGAAGACTAACAATCTGCCCAATGGTTTCTCCTAAAGTGCATCATGAAAGACGCACTAGTTGGAAACCTTGAGGTCTTTGTTTTGTACTGCCAGCCTCCGAAGGACAGTCTGCCTTTCATCAGCTTTACCCGGAATCCAGACAGCTGCCTTCACCAACCGAGGAAGGCAGTACAGGCCAACGACCTCAAGTTGGGCGTTGTCCCAAAGGGGGGGGAGTTTGCTCACCGCAGATTTTATGGTTGTCACCGCAGGTGATACGAAGAATTTCCCCGGAATGAAGCCACCCATCGAAGACAGGAGGCTGTTCTTCATCCTTCAGGGTAAATAATGCGGTGTCCAGTTGTTCATACAGCCGGTCCTGCAGTATCTGCACCTGAGAGGAGGAGATCTTCCCAAGGGGATTACTGCGACAAATGATCGCCACTTTCAGATGTCTCTTAGAGGCATCTGCGTAGCTCACACTTGGGGCAGGGGGTTTTGCTGATGGGAGAGGGCGGTTTCTTTTCCTGACATTGGGAGAAGGTTCCGACCATTCCGATCGTTGGCGTTTGGTGTTTCCTGGGCAGCCAGCCGTCTTCACCGGTTTAGACGATTGTCTAGAGCCAGCGGGGTTAGCTTTTCCCAAGTGCACCGAAGACGCGGAAGGTGGTTTGCCGGCTGAGTTAGCTTTCGCCAGCTCAGCTTCACGTGCCTTCTTCCGACGTTTTTGTTCCGTTCCGCTAATGCGGTGCCTCTTGGGCTTGGGAGCAGTTGATGGGGTGTCCGACGACGCACCCATTGGTAATGGGGTGTCGGAAGACGCACCCACTGGTGTTGTTGAAATATGATAAAGAATTTTAAAATTCGGGCGCGGAAGCAAATATTTATATGATTTTTTACAAAAATAAAGTTAGATTTTACCTATTCTTGATGAATACGTTGTATATTGTAAGCTAGATTCTAGAATACCTACCACACTGGAAATAGCAATTTTCTTCTTGCAATGATTTCTTTTAGCTAAATTATGATGAAGAATTATAAAATTCGGACGCGGAAGCAAATATTTATAAGATTTTTTACAAAAATAACGTCAGATTTTACCTTTTCTTTATGAATACATTGTATACTGTAAGCTACATGGGCTGGATTCTAGAATACCTACCACACTTGAAATAGCAATTTTCTTGTTGCAATGCTTTCTTTTAGCTAAAATATGATGAAAAGTTATAAAATAAGGGCGCAGAAGCAAATATTTATATGATTTTTGACAAAAATAAAGTCAGATTTTACTTATTCTCGATGAATACGTTGTATATTGTAAGCTACAGGGGCTGGATTCTAGAATACCTACCAAACTTGAAATAGCAATTTTCTTGTAACAATGTTTTCTTATAGCTAAAAATGATGAAGAATTATAAAATTCGGGCGCGGAACCAAATATTTATATGATTTTTTGCAAAATTAAAGTCAGAATTCACCTATTCTTGATGAATACGTTGTATATTGTAAGCTAAATGAGCTGGATTCTAGAATACCTACCACACTTGAAATAGCAATTATCTTGTTGCAATGTTTTCTTTTAGCTAAAATATGATGAAAAATTAAAAAATTCGGACGCGGAAGCAAAAATTTATATGATTTTTCACAAAAATAAAGTCAGATTTTACCTTTTCTTGATGAATACGTTGTATATTGTAAGCTACATGGGCTGGATTCTAGAATACCTACCACACTTGAAATAGCAATTTTCTTGTTGCAATGTTTTCTTTTAGCTAAAATATGATAAAGAATTATAAAATTTGGAAGAGGAAGCAAATATTTATATGATTTTTTACAAAAATGAAGTCAGATTATATCTATTCTTGAAATGGATATTTTTGGTAAAACATTCATATTCATGCTTTAGGATCTATACTATGAATAATTTTAGCATTGGACATGCAAAAGTGACCGTTACGTGTTACTAATCAGATAATAAACATTCAATTTTCAGGTGTCATTTTAATGAATACGTTGTATATTGTACGCTACATAGGCTGGATTCTAGAATACCTACCACACTTGAAATAGCAATTTTCTTGTTGCAATGTTTTCTTTTATCTAAAATATGATTATTAATTATTAAATTCGGGCGCGGAAGCAAATATTTATGATTCTTTACAAAAATAAAGTCAGATTTTACCTATTCTTGATGAATACGTTGTATATTATAAGTTAGATTCCAGAATACCTACTACACTTGAAGTAGCAATTTTTTTGTTGCAATGTTTTCTTTTAGCTAAAATATGATAAAAAATTATAAAATTCGGGCGCGGAAGAAATATTTATATGATTTTTTACAAAAAAAAGACAGATTTTACGTTTTCTTGATGGATACGTTGTATATTGTAAGCTACATGGGCTGGATTCTAGTATACCTACCACACTTCAAATAGCAATTTTCTTGTAGCAATGTTTTCTTTTAGCTAAAATATAAAAATAATTATAAAATTCGGGCGTGGAAGCAAATATTTATATGATTCTTTACAAAAATAAAGTCAGATTTTACCTATTCTTGATGAATACGTTGTACATTGTAAGCTAGATTCTAGAATACCTACCAAACTAGAAATAGCAATTTTCTTGTTGCAATGTTTTCTTTTAGCTAAAATATGATAAAGAATTATAAAATTCGGGCGCGGAAGCAAATATTTACATGACTTTTTACAAAACTAAAGTCAGATTTTACCTTTTCTTGATGAATACGGTGTACAATGTAAGCTACATAGCCTGGATTCTAGAATACCTACCACACTCGAAAAAGCAATTTTCTTGTTGCAATGTTTTCTTTTAGCTAAAATATGATGAAGAATTATAAAATTCGAGCGCGGATGCAAATATTTTATATGATTTTTTACAAAAACTATGTCAAATTTTACCTATTCTTGATGAATACGTTGTATATTCTAAACTACATGGGCTGGATTCTAGAGTCCATACCACACTTGGAAAAACAATTTTCTTGTTGCAATGTTTTCTTTTAGCTAAACTATGATAAAGAATTATAAAATTCGGGCGCGGAAGCAAATATTTTTATGATTTTTTACAAAAATAAAGATAGATTTTACCTAATCTTGAAATGGATATTTTTGTTATAACATTCATATTCATGCTTTAGGATCTATACTATGGATAATTTTAGCATTGGACATGCAAAAGTGACTATAACGTGGCACCAATCAGATAATAAACATTCAATTTTCGGGTGTCATTTTAATGAATACGTTGTATATTGTAAGCTACATTGGCTAGATTCTAGAATACCTACAAAACTTGAAATAGCAATTTTCTTGTTGCATTGTTTTCTTTTAGCTAAAATATGATGAAGAATAATAAAACTCGGGCGCGGAAGCAAATATTTATATGATTTTTTACAAAAATAAAGTCAGATTTTACCTTTTCTTGATGAATACGTTGTATGTTGTAAGTTACATAGGCTGGATTCTGGAATACCTACCACACTTGAAGTAGCAATTTTCTTGAAGCAATGTTTTCTTTTAGCTAAAAATGATGAAGAATTATAAAATATGGGCGCGGAAGCAAATATTTATATGATTTTTTACAAAAATAAAGTCAGATTTTACCTATTCTTGATGAATACGTTGTATATTGTAAGCTACATGGGCTGGATTCTAGAATACCTACCACATATGAAATAGCAATTTTCTTGTTGCAATGTTTTCTTTTAGCTAAAGTATGATTAATAATTATAAAATTCGGGCGCGGAAGCAAATATTTATATGATTCTTAACAAAAATAAAGTCAGATTTTACCTATTCTTAATGAATACGGTGTATATTGTAAGCTAGATTCTAGAATACCTACCACACTTGAAATAGCAATTTTCTTATTACAATGTTTTCTTTTAGCTAATATATGATGAAGAATTATAAAATTCGGGCACGGAGGCAAATATTTATATGATTTTTTACAAAACTAATGTCAGGTTTTACCTTTTCTTGATGAATACGTTGTATATTGTAAGCTACATGGGCTGAATTCTAGAATACCTACCACCCTTGCAATATCAATTTTCTTGTTGCAATGTTTTCTTTTAACTAAAAGATGATGAAGAATTATAAAATTCGGGCACGGAAGCAAATATTTATATGATTTTTTACAAGAATAAAGTCAGATTTGACATATTCTTGACGAATACGTTGTATATTGTAAGCTACATGGGCTGGCTTCTAGAATACCCACCACACTTGAAATAGCAATTTCTTGTTGTAATGTTATCTTTAAGCTAGAATATGATGAACAATTATATAATTCGGGCGCGGAAGCAAATATTTATATGATGTTTTACAAAAATTAAGTCAGATTTGACCTATTCTTGATAAATACGTTGTATATTGTAAGCTACATGGAATGGATTCTAGAATAACGACCACACTTAAAATAGCAATTTTCTTGTTGAAATGTTTTCTTTCATCTAAAATATGATAAAAAATTATAAAATTCGGGCGCGGAAGCAAATATTTATATGATTTTTTACAAAAAGATAGTCAGATTTTACCTTTTCTTGATGAATACGTTGTATATTGTAAGCTACATGGGCTGGATTCTAGAATACCTACCACTCTTGAAATAGCAATTTTCTTGTAGCAATGTTTTCTTTTAGCTAGAATATTATGAAGAATTATAAAATTCGGGCGCGGAAGCAAATATTTATATGATTTTTTACAAAAACAAAGTTAGATTTGACATTCTTGACGAATACGTTGTATATTGTAAGCTACATGGGCTGGATTCTAGAATACCTACCACACTTAAAATAGCAATTTTCTTGATGCAATGTTTTCTTTTAGTTAAAATACGATGAAGAATTACAAAATTCGCGCGCGGAAGCAAAGGTTTATATGATTTTTTACAAAAATAAAGTCAGATTTTACCATTTCTTAATGAATACGTTGTATATTGTAAGCTACATGGGCTGGATTCTAGAATACCTACCACACTTGAAATAGCAATTTTCTTGTTGCAATGTTTTCTTTTAGCTAAAATAGGATGAAGAATTACAAAATTCGGGCGCGGAAGCAAAGATTTATATGATTTTTTACAAAAAAAATGTCAGATTTTACCTATTTTTTAAGAATACGTTGTATATTGTAAGCTACATGGGATGTATTCTAGAATACCGACCACACTTGAATTAGCAATTTTCTTGTTGAAATGTTTTCTTTCAGCTAAAATATGATAAAAAATTATAAAATTCGGGCGCGGAAGCAAATATTTATATGATTTTTTACAAAAATAAAAATATATTTTGCCTTTTCTTGATGAATTTTTGTATATTGTAAGCTACATGGGCTGGATTCTAGAATTCCTACCACACTTGAAATAGCAATTTTCTTGTTGCAATGTTTTCTTTTAGCTAAAATGTGATGAAGAATTATAAAATTCAGGGGCGGAAGCAAATATTTATATGATTTTTTACAAAAATAAAGTCAAATTTTAACTATTCTTGAAATGGATATTTTTGTTAAAACATTCATATTCATGCTCTAGGATCTATACTATGGATAATTTTAGCATTGGACATGCAAAAGTGATCATAACGTGGTACCCATCAGATAATAAACTTTCAATTTTCGGGTGTCATTTTAATGAATACGTTGTATATTGTAAGCTACATGGGCTGGATTCTAGAATACCTACCACCCTTGAAATAGCAATTTTCGTGTTGTAATGTTTTCTTTTAGCTAAAATATGATAAAGAATTATAAAATTCGGGCTCGGAAGCAAATATTTATATGATTTTTTACAAAAATAAAGTCAGATTTTACCTATTCTTGTTGAATATGTTGTATATTGTAAGCTACATCGGCTGGATTCTAGAATACCTACCACACTTGAATTAGCAATTTTCTTGTTACAATGTTTTCTTTTAACTAAAATATGATAAAGAATTATAAAATTCGGGCTCGGAAGCAAATATTTATATGATTTTTTACAAAAATAAAGTCACATTTTACCTATTCTTGTTGAATATGTTGTATATTGTAAGCTACATCGGCTGGATTCTAAAATACCTACCACACTTGAAATAGCAATTTTCTTGTTGCAATGTTTTCTTTTAGCTAAAATATGATGAAAAATTATAAAATTCGGGCGCGGAAGCAAATATTTATATGATTTTTTACAAAAATAAAGTCATATTTTACCTTTTCTTGAAGAATACGTTGTATGTTGTAAGCTACATGGGCTGGATTCTAGAATACCTACCATACTTGAAATAGCAATTTTCGTGTTGCAATGTTTTCTTATAGCTAAAATATGATAAAGAATTATAAAATTCGGGCGCGGAAGCAAATATTTATATGATTTTTTACAAAAATAAAGTCAGATTTTACCTATTCTTGAAATGGTTATTTTTGTTAAAACATTCATATCCAAGCTTTAGGATCTATACTATGGATAATTTTAGCATTGGACATGCAAATGTGACCATAACGTGGTTCCAATCAGATAATAAACATTCAATTTTCGGGTGCCATTTTAATGAATACGTTGTATATTGTAAGCTATAGGTGCTGGATTCTAGAATACCTATCACACATAAATAGCAATTTTCTTGTTGCAATGTTCTCTTTTAGCTAATATATGATAAAGAATTTAAAAATTCGAGCGCGGAAGCAAATATTTATATGATTTTTTACAAAAATAAAGTCAGTTTTACCAATCCTTGATGAATACGTTGTATACTGTAAGCTACATGAGCTGGATTCTAGAGTACCTACCACACTTGAAATAGCAATTTTCTTGTTGCAATATTTACTTTTAGCTAAAATATGATGAAGAACTATAAAATTTGGGCGCGGAAGCAAATATTTATATGATTTTTTACACAAATAAAGTCTGATTTTACCTATTCTCGATGAATACGTTGTATATTGTAATCTACATGGGCTGGGTTCTAAAATACCTACCACACTTGAAATAGCAATTTTCTTGTTGCAATATTTTCTTTTAGCTAAAATATGATAAAAAAGTATAAATTTCGTGCGCGGAAGCAAATATTCATATGATTTTCTTTAAGAATAAAGTCAGATTTTACCTTTTCTTGATGAATGCGTTGTATTTTGTAAACTACATGGGCTGGAATCTAGAATACCTACCACACTTGAAATAGTATATCGCGTCATAAGGGAAGATATGGGCATATTACATCTCGAAGATTTTTGATGCACGAGCGAACGTAGTGTTCGAGGGCAACAAAAGCCAAGGGATGTAATATGCCGTTAGATTTCCGTAGGGCACAAGGTATTTATCCGTATCCTTGAGAAGATTGTATTTAATAAAAAAATTAATTTTATAATTTAAAACACAAACCTATGTCATTTTCCTACTCAGTACTGAAACCATGGCAACATATAACAAAATATTTTATCCAAGACATTTTGACATATAACCTTAATTTATAAATGTCTAATTTTGGTACTATTGATTATTTCTATAATAAATTTATGCGACAATTGTAATTACATTCGTCTATTTGTATTTTTAAAAATAATTTAGAGTTAACTTAAAAAATATTTTGTTGTAAATCATATTATTTTTAGTTTAAATTTTCTCGGTAGATGTCACGTCGTATGCTTGCACCGTTAAAACCCACAGCTGTTCATATCATCCCGCTTTCACTTATTGTTAACCTCAAATGAAGTAAACAATTTGTTAATTACATACCATGGATACGGAAATAGCAATTTTCTTGTTGCAATGTTTTCTTTTAGCTAAATTATGATAAAGAATTATAATATTAGGGCGCGGAAGCAAATATTTATATGATTTTTTACAAAAATAAAATCAGATTTTACCTATTCTTAATATGGATATTTTTGTTTAAACATGCATATTCATGCTTTTGGATCTATGCTATGGATAATTTTAGTATTGGACATGCAAAAGTGACCATAACGTGGTACCAATCAGATAATAAACATTCAATTTTCGGGTGTCATTTTAATGAATACGGTGTATATTGTAAGCTACATGGGATGGATTCTAGAATACCCACCACACTTGAAATAGCAATTTACTTGTTGCAATGTTTTCTTTTAGCTAAAATATGATAAAGAATTATAAAATTCGTGCGCGGAAGGAAATATTTATATGATTTTTTACAAAAATAAAGTCAGATTTTACCTATTCTTGATGAATACGTTGTATATTGTAAGCTACATGGGCTGGATTCTAGAATACCTACCACGCTTGAAATAGCAATTTTCTTGTTGCAATGTTTTCATTTAGCTATATTATGATAAAAAATTATAAAATTCGGGCGCGGAGGCAAATATTTAAATAATTTTTTACAAAAATAAAGTGAGATATTACCTTTTCTTGATGAATACTTTCTATATTGTAAGCTACATGGACTGGATTCTAGAAATAGCAATTATCTTGTTGCAATATTTTATTTTAACTATAATATGATAAAGAATTTTAAAATTCGGTCACGGAAGCAAATATTTATATGATTTTTCACAAAAATACAGTCAGATTGTACCTATGCTTGATGAATACGTTGTATATTGTAATCTACTTGGGCTGGATTCTAGAATACGTACCACACTTGAAATAGCAATTTTCTTGTTGCAATGTTTTCTTTAAGCTAAAAATATGATGATGAATAACAAAATACGGGCGCAAAAGCAAATATTTATATGATTTTTTACAAAAATGAAGTCAGATTTTTAACTATTCTTGATGAATACGTTGTATATTATAAGCTACATGGGCTGGATTCTAGAATACCTACATCACTTGAAATAGAAATTTTCTTGTTGCAATGTTTTCTTTTAGCTAAAAAATCATAAAGAATTATAAAATTCGGGCGCGCAAGCAAATATTTATATGATTTTTTACAAAAATGAAGTCAGATTTTTAACTATTCTTGATGAATACGTTGTATATTATAAGCTACATGAGCTGGATTCTAGATTACCTACCACACTTGAAATAGCAATTTTCTTGTAGCAATGTTTTCTTTTAGCTAAAATATGATGAAAAATTATAAAATTCGATCTCGGAAGCAAATATTTATGATTTTTTACAAAATAAAAGTCAGATTTTATCTATTCTCGATATATACGTTTTATATTGTAAGCTACATGGGCTGGATTCTAGAATACCTACCACACTTGAAAATACAAATATGATAAAGAAATATAAAATTTGGGCGCGGAAGCAAATATTTAAATGATTTTTTACAAAAATAAAGTCAGGTTTTACCTATTCTTGAAATGGTTATTTTTGTTAAAACATTCATATTCATGCTTTAGGATCTATACTATGGATAATTTTAGCATTGTACATGCAAAAGTAACCATAAAGTGGTACAAATCAGATAATAAACATTCAATTTTCGGGTGTAATTGAATACATTTTGTATTGTAAGCTAAATGGGCAGGATTCTAGAATACCTACCAAAGTTGAAATAGCAATTTCCTTGTTGCAATGTTTTCTTTTGGCTAAAATATGATGAAGAATTTTAAAATTTGGTCGCGGAAGCAAATATTTATATGATTTTTTACAAAAATAAAGTCATATTTTACCTATTCTTGATAAATAGGTTGTATATTTTAAGCTACATGGGCTGAATTCTAGAATACCTACCACACTTGATATAGCAATTTTCTTGTTGCAATGATTTCTTTTAACTAAAATATGATGAAAAATTATAAAATTCGGGCGCGGAAGCAATATATTTATATGATTTTTTTCAAAAATAATGTCAGATTTTACCTATTCTTGATGAATACGTTGTATATTGTAAGCTACATAGGCTAGATTCTAGAATACCTAGCACTTTTGAAATAGCAATTTTCTTGTTGCAATGTTTTCTTTTAGCTAAAATATGATGAAAAATTATAAAATTCCGGCGCGGAAGCAAATATTTATATGATTTTTACAAAAATAAAGTCAGATTTTACCTATTCTTGATAAATACGTTGTATATTGTAAGCTACATGAGCTGGATTCTATAATACCTACCACACTTGAAATAGCAATTTTCTTGTTCCAATGTTTTCTTTTAGCTAAAATATGATGAAAAATTTTAAATTCGGGCGCGGAAGCAAAAAATTATATGATTTTTTACAAAAATAAAATCAGATTTCACCTATTCTTAATGAATACGTGGTATATTGTAAGCTACAAGGGCTGGATTCTAGAATACCTACTACACTTGAAATAGCAATTTTCTTGTTGCAATGTTTTCTTTTAGCTAATATATGATAAAGAATTATAAAATTCCGGCGAGGAAGCAAATGTTTGTATAATTTTTTCAAAAATAAAGTCAGATTTTACCTTTTCTTGATGTATACGTTGTATATTGTAAGCTACAAGGGCTGGATCCTAGAATACCTACTACTCTTGAAATAGCAATTTTCTTGTTGCAATGTTTTCTTTTAGCTAAAATATGATAAAGAATTATAAAATTCCGGTGAGGCAGCAAATGTTTGAATCATTAGATAAAATACGATGAAGAATTATAAAACTCGGGCGTAAAAGCAAATATTTATATGATTTCTTACAAAAATAAAGTCAGATTTTACCTATTCTTGATGAATACGTTGTATATTGTAAGCTACATGGGCTGGATTCTAGAATACCTACCACACTTGAAATAGCAATTTTCTTGTTGCAATGTTTTCTTTTAGCTAATATATTATAAAGAATTATAAAATTCGGGAGCGGAAGCAAATGTTTATATGATTAAGTCAGATTTTACCTATTCTTGATAAATACGTTGTATATTGTAAGCTACATGGGCTGGATTCTAGAATACCTACTACACTTGAAATAGCAATTTTTTTGTTGCAATGTTTTCTCTTAGCTAAAATATGAAGAAGAATTATAAAATTCGGGCGTGGAAGCAAATGTTTATATGATTTTTTACAAAAATTAATTCAGATTTTACCTATTCTTGATGAATACTTTGTATATTGTAAGCTATATGGGCTGGATTCTAGAATACCTACCACAATTGAAATAGCAATGAAATGCAATATGATGAAAAATTATAAAATTCGGGCGCGGAAGCAAATATTTATTTGATATTTTACAAAAATAAAGTCAGATTTTACGTTTTCTTGATGAATACGTTGTATATTGTAAGCTACATAGGCTGGATTCTAGAATACCTAAATCTCTTGAAATAGCAATTTTCTTGTTGCTATGTTTACTTTTAAATAAAATATGATGAAGAATTATAAAATTCGGTCGTAAAAGCAAATATTTATATAATTTTTTACAAAAATTAGGTCAGATTTTACCTATTCTTGATGAATACGTTGTATATTGTAAGCTACATGTTCTGGATTCTAGAATACCTACTACACTTGAAATAGCAATTTTTTTGTTATAATGTTTTCTTTTAGCTAAAATATGATGAAGAATTATAAAATTCGGGCACGGAAGCAAATGTTTATATTATTTTTTACAAAAATAATGTCAGATTTTACCTATTCTTGATGAATACGTTGTATATTGTGAGCTACATGGACTGGAATCTAGAATACCTACCACACTTGTAATAGCAATTTTCTTGTTGCAATGTTTTCTTTTAGTTAAAATATGATAAAGAATTATAATATTCCGGCGAGGAAGCAAATATTTATATGATTTTTTACAAAAATAAAGTCAGATTTTACCTATTCTTAAATTGGATATTTTTGTTAAAACATTTATATTCATGCTTTAGGATCTATACAATGGATAATTTTAGCATTGTACATGCAAAAGTGACCATAACGAGGTACCAATCATATAATAAACATTCAATTATCGGGTGTCATTTTAATGAATACGTTGTATATTGTAAGATACATGGGCTGGATTCTAGAATACCTACCACACTTGAAATAGCAATTTTCTTGTTGCAATGTTTTCTTTTAGCCAAAATATGGTGAAGAATTATAAAATTCGAGAGCGGAAGAAAATATTTATATAATTTTTTAAAAAATAAAGGCAGATTTTACCTATTCTTGATAAATACGTTGTATATTGTAAGCTAAATGGGCTGGATTCTAGAATACCTACAACACTTGAAATAGCGATTTTCCTGTTGCAATGTTTTCTTTTAGCTAAAATATGATGGAATTCGGGCGCGGAAGCTTATTTATATGATTTTTTACAAAAATTACGTCAGATTTTACCTTTTCTTGATGAATACGTTGTATATTGTAAGCTACATTGGCTGGATTCTAGAATACCTACCACAGTTAAAATAGCAATTTTCTTGTTTCAATGTTTTCTTTAAGCTAACATATGTTGAAGAATTATAAAATTCGGGCGCGGAAGCAAATATTTATATGATTTTTTACAAAAAGAAAGACAGACTTTACCTATTCTTGATAAATACGTTGTATATTGTAAGCTAAATGGGCTGGATTCTAGAATACCTACAAGACTTGAAATAGCAATTTTCCTGTTGCAATGTTTTCTTTTAGCTAAAATATGATGAAATTCGGGTGCGGAAGCTTATTTATATGATTTTTTACAAAAATAACGTCAGATTTTACCTTTTCTTGATGAATACGTTGTATATTGTAAGCTACATTGGCTGGATTCTAGAATACCTACCACAGTTAAAATAGCAATTTTCTTGTCTCAATGTTTCTTTTAGCTAAAATATGATGATGAATTATAAAATTCGGGCGCGGAAGCAAATATTTATAAGATTTTTTACGAAAATAAAATCATATTTTACCTATTCTTGAATTGGATATTTTTGTTAAAACATTCATATTCATGCTTTATGATTTATACTATGGATAATTTTGACATTGGACATGCAAAAGTGACCATAACGTGGTACCATTTAGATAATAAACATTTAATTTTCGGGTGCCATTTGAAAGAATACGTTGTATATTGTAAGCTACATAGGCTAGATTCTAGAATAGCTACCACACATGAAATAGCAATTTTCTTGTTGCAATGTTTTCTTTTAGCTAAAATATGATGAAGAATTATAAAATTCGGGCGCGGAAGCAAATATTTATATGATTTTTCACAACAATAAAGTCAGATTTTACCTATTCTTGATGAATACGTTGTATATTGTGAGCTACATGGGCTGGATTCTAGAATACCTACCACACTTGAAATAGCAAATTTTCTTGTTGCAATGTTTATTTAGCTAAAATATGATGAAGAATTATAAAATTCGGACCCGGAAGCAAATATTTATATGATTTTTTACAAAAATAAAATCACTATTCTTGAAATGAAAATTTAAAAAAAAAAAAAAATTCATGCTTAAGGATCTATACTATGGATAATTTTAGCATTGGGCATGCAAAAGTGACCATAACGTGGTACCAATCAGATACTAAACATTCAATTTTCGGGTGTAATTTTAATGAATACGTTGTATATTGTAAGCTACCTGGGCTGGATTCTGGAATACCTACCACACTTGTAATAGCAATTTTCATGTTGCATTGTTTTCTTTTAGCTAAAATATGAAGAAGAATTATAAAATTCGGGCGCGAAAGCAAATATTTATATGATTTTTCACATAAATAATGTCACATTTTACCTATTCTTGATGAATACGTTGTATATTGTAATCTACATGGGCTGGATTCTAGAATACCTACCACACTTGAAATAGCAATTTTCTTATTGCAAA
Organism: Stenolophus ochropezus; assembly: GCA_035578165.1. NCBI lineage: Eukaryota > Metazoa > Arthropoda > Insecta > Coleoptera > Carabidae > Stenolophus > Stenolophus ochropezus. The sequence continues at coordinate 501,338 of JAQOWZ010000051.1, read as the reverse complement.
GTTTTCTTGTAGCTAAAATATGATGAAGAATTATAAACTTCGGGCGCGGAAGCAAATATTTATATGATTTTTTACAAAAATAAATTAAGATTTTACCTATTCTTAATGAATACGTTGTATATTGTAAGCTATTTGGGCTAGATTCTAGAATACCTACCACACTTGAAATAGCAATTTTCTTATTGCAATGTTTTCTTGTAGCTAAAATATGATGAAGAATTATAAAATTCGGGCACGGAAGCAAATATTTATATAATTTTTAAAAAAAATAAAGTAAAATTTTAACTATTCTTGATAAAAACGTAGTATATTGTAAGCTACATGAGCTGGATTCTAGATTACCTACCACACTTCAAATGCCAATTTTCTTGTTGCAATGTTTTCTGTTAGCTAAAATATAATGAAGAATTATAAAATTCGGGCGCGGAAGCAAATATTTATATGATTTTCTACAAAAATAAAGTCAGATTTTAACTTTTCTTAATGAATACGTTGTATATTGTAAGCTACATTGGCTGATTTCTAGAATACCTACCACACTTGAAATAGCAATTTTCTTGTTGCAATGTCTTCTTTTAGCTAAAATATGATGAAAAATTATAAAATTCGGGCGCGGAAGCAATTATTTATATGCTTTTTTACAAAAATAAAGTACAGATTTTACCTGTTCTTGATGAATACGTTTTATACTGTAAGTTACATGGGCTGGATTCTAGAATACGTACTACACTTGAAATAGCAATTTTCTTGTTGCAATGATTTCTTTCAGCTAAAATATGATAAAGAATTAAAAAATACGGGCGCTGAAGCAAATATTTATATGATTTTTTACAAAAATATAGTCAGATTTTACCTTTTCTTGATGAATACGTTGTATATTGTAATTTACATGGGCTGGATTCTAGAATACCTATTACACTTGAAATAGCAATTTACTTGTTGCAATGTTTTCTTTTAGCTAAAATATGATGAAGAATTATAAAATTCGGGCGCGGAAGCCAATGTTTATATGATTTTTTACAAAAATAAAGTCAGATTTTACCTATTCTTGATGAATACGTTGTATATTGCAAGCTACATGGGCTGGATTCTAGAATACCTACCACACTTGAAATAGCTATTTTCTTGTTGCAATGTTTTCTTTTAGCTAAAATATGATGAAGAATTATAATATTCAGGCGCGAAAGCAAATATTTAAAAGATTTGTTACAAAAATTAAGTCAGATTTTAACTTTTCTTGATGAATACGTTGTTTATTGTAAGCGACATGGAATGTATTCTAGAAAACCTACCACACTTGAAATAACAATTTTCTTGTTGCAATGTCTTCTTTTAGCTAAAATATGATAAAGAATTATAAAATTCGGGCGCGAAAGCAAATGTTTATATGATTTTTTACAAAAACAAAGTCGGATTTTACCTATTCTTGATGAATATGTTGTATATTGTATGCTACATGGGCTGGATTCTAGAATACCTACCACACTTGGCGCGAAAGCAAATATTTGTATGATTTTAGCAATTTTCTTGTTGCAATGATTTCTTTTAGCTAAAATATGATGAAGAATTAAAAAATACGCGCGCGGAAGCAAATATTTATATGATTTTTTACAAAAATATAGTCAGATTTTACCTATTCTTGAAATGGATATATTTGTTAAAACATTCATATTCATGCTTTAGGATCTATACTGTGGATGGTTTTATATTGTCATTGATGACCTCCTGAATAGGCTCAATAAAGCTGTCTATTTTGCAAACGGTTATGCAGATGACGTTGCAATTATGGTCAGAGGACGTAGTGACACCACTATCTCGTACCTTACACAAAAAGCTCTAAATCTAGTGCATGAGTGGTGCCTGGAACATGAACTTAGTGTAAACTCTACCAAAACTACAATCGTCCCCTTCACAAAGAGAAGGAAGCTAAAGTAAAAACTGGGGACTACAGCCAAAAATGACCCATTGGGCATATACTAGTGTTGTAAGACCCATGATCACCTACGCGTCACTTGTATGGTGGCCAAAACTGAAACAAATCACAGCACAGGCATCACTGCGGAAACTACAACGCATGGCCTGCCTCAGTATTACAGGTGCTATGAGTACCTGTCCGACTGCAGCAATGGAAGTGATTCTGGGGCTAACACCTCTACACATTCAGGTGAAAAAAGAGGCGATGCAACAGGCACTGACTCTCTGCAGAACGAAACACTTTATGCCCGGAGATTTCGTAGGCCACTTAGAAATTCTAAGGGAAGTACAACAAGATAAACTGGCCTTGTCTGTCTGTGATGACAACAAAATACAATTTTGACCAGAAGTATAAGGTTGTTATTGGTAATCGCCTTGAATGGGCAACGGAAAGACCTCTTGTAAGGGATTCTTTGTCCTGGTTCACTGATGGTTCAAAATTGGATACAGGAGGAACTGGAGTAGGTGTCCTTGGCCCAGATTGCCGAATTAAGGAATCCATAGGCACCAGCTCCACAATTTTTCAGGCTGAGATTTATGCAATAAATCTCTGTGCTCACATAAACCTAGATAAAAGTGTAAAAGGAGCATCAATAAATATAATGTCAGACAGCCAGGCAGCTTTAAAGGCATTGAATGCCTTCACATGTAAATCAAAGCTAGTCTGGAACTGCAGGGAGACTCTCCAATTGCTATCCGAAGCAAACCAAGTCACCCTACGGTGGGTACCAGGGCACGAGGGAATCCTAGAAAACGAGAAAGCTGATGACCTTGCAAAAAATGGGGCTAAACTTCTATACCACGGGCCGGAACCTTCATGTGGTCTTCCACAAAGCCACTATAAGAAGGTGGTCAAAAAATGGGAGGAATCTGCCATATCCTCATATTGGAAAAATATTCCAGGCCTCAATCAAGCTCGGAAATTCATTTCCCCAGCTTCGACAAACACCAAAGAGTTACTAGCTTTCAGCAAAAAGGACCTTAATATAATGACAGGAATTCTCACTGGCCACTGTCCTTTAAAGTACCATTTGCACAAAATTGGTATAGCTGAAAATGAAACCTGTCGAGTCTGTGAAGAGGACGAAGAATCGTCGGAACACATACTGTGTGAATGCCCAGCCGTAACTGTGCAGAGACTCAATCAACTAGGTAAGAGGTATCTTACGGCAGATGAGATCAAGAACTTGACTCCTGGAGCCACAATCGGCTTCATTAAAAATGTGGATCTACTTCCGGAAAACTAAGTAAGGGCTACGTCACAATAGATCTTCTAGGTCGCGCTGACAAAAAGCAAAAAAACGCTTAAACCCTCATATACCTACAATACAATACAAAATGGATGGTTTTAAACATTGGACATGCAAAAGTGACCAAAAGGTGGTACCAATCAGATAATAAATATTAAATTTTCGGGTGTCATTTTAATGAACACGTTGTATATTGCAAGCTACATGGGCTGGATTCTGGAATACATACCACACTTGAAATAGCAATTTTCTTGTTGCAATGTTTTCTTTTAGCTAAAATATAATGAAGAATTATAAAATTCGAGCGCGATAGCAATTATTTACATGCTTTTTTAGAAAAATAAAGTCAGAGTCTACCTATTCTTGATGAATACGTTGTATATTGTAAGCTACATGGGCTAGATTCTAGAGTACCTACCACACTTGAAATAATAATTTTCTTGTTGCAATGTTTTCATTTAGCTATAATATGGTGAAGAATTATAAAACTCAGGCGCGGAAGCAAATATTTATGATATTTCACAAATATAAAGTCAGAGTTTACCTATTCTTGATGAATACGTTGTATATTGTAAGTTACATGGTCTGGATTCTAGAATACCTATTACACTTGAAATAGCAATTTACTTGTTGCAATGTTTTCTTTTAGCTAAAATATGATGAAGAATAATAAAATTCGGGCGCGGAAGCCAATGTTTATATGATTTTTTACAAAAATAAAGTCAGATTTTACCTATTCTTGATGAATATGTTGTATATTGTAAGTTACATGGGCTGGACTCTAGAATACCTACCACACTTGAAATAGCTATTTTCTTGTTGCAATGTATTCTTTTAGCTAAAATATGATGAAGAATTATAAAATTCAGGCGCGAAAGCAAATATTTAAATGATTTTTTACAAAAATTAAGTCAGATTTTAACTTTTCTTGATGAATACGTTGTTTATTGTAAGCGACATGGAATGTATTCTAGAAAACCTACCACACTTGAAATAACAATTTTCTTGTTGCAATGTCTTCTTTTAGCTAAAATATGATAAAGAATTATAAAATTCGGGCGCGAAAGCAAATGTTTATATGATTTTTTACAAAAACAAAGTCGGATTTTACCTATTCTTGATGAATATGTTGTATATTGTATGCTACATGGGCTGGATTCTAGAATACCTACCACACTTGGCGCGAAAGCAAATATTTGTATGATTTTAGCAATTTTCTTGTTGCAATGATTTCTTTCAGCTAAAATATGATGAAGAATTAAAAAATACGCGCGCGGAAGCAAATATTTATATGATTTTTTACAAAAATATAGTCAGATTTTACCTATTCTTGAAATGGATATATTTGTTAAAACATTCATATTCATGCTTTAGGATCTATACTATGGATGGTTTTATATTGTCATTGATGACCTCCTGAATAGGCTCAATAAAGCTGTCTATTTTGCAAACGGTTATGCAGATGACGTTGCAATTATGGTCAGAGGACGTAGTGACACCACTATCTCGTACCTTACACAAAAAGCTCTAAATCTAGTGCATGAGTGGTGCCTGGAACATGAACTTAGTGTAAACTCTACCAAAACTACAATCGTCCCCTTCACAAAGAGAAGGAAGCTAAAGTAAAAACTGGGGACTACAGCCAAAAATGACCCATTGGGCATATACTAGTGTTGTAAGACCCATGATCACCTACGCGTCACTTGTATGGTGGCCAAAACTGAAACAAATCACAGCACAGGCATCACTGCGGAAACTACAACGCATGGCCTGCCTCAGTATTACAGGTGCTATGAGTACCTGTCCGACTGCAGCAATGGAAGTGATTCTGGGGCTAACACCTCTACACATTCAGGTGAAAAAAGAGGCGATGCAACAGGCACTGACTCTCTGCAGAACGAAACACTTTATGCCCGGAGATTTCGTAGGCCACTTAGAAATTCTAAGGGAAGTACAACAAGATAAACTGGCCTTGTCTGTCTGTGATGACAACAAAATACAATTTTGACCAGAAGTATAAGGTTGTTATTGGTAATCGCCTTGAATGGGCAACGGAAAGACCTCTTGTAAGGGATTCTTTGTCCTGGTTCACTGATGGTTCAAAATTGGATACAGGAGGAACTGGAGTAGGTGTCCTTGGCCCAGATTGCCGAATTAAGGAATCCATAGGCACCTGCTCCACAATTTTTCAGGCTGAGATTTATGCAATAAATCTCTGTGCTCACATAAACCTAGATAAAAGTGTAAAAGGAGCATCAATAAATATAATGTCAGACAGCCAGGCAGCTTTAAAGGCATTGAATGCCTTCACATTTAAATCAAAGCTAGTCTGGAACTGCAGGGAGACCCTCCAATTGCTATCCAAAGCAAACCAAGTCACCCTACGGTGGGTACCAGGGCACGAGGGAATCCTAGAAAACGAGAAAGCTGATGACCTTGAAAAAAGAGGGGCTAAACTTCCATACCACGGGCCGGAACCTTCATGTGGTCTTCCACAAAGCCACTATAAGAAGGTAGTCAAAAAATGGGAGGAATCTGCCATATCCTCATATTGGAAAAATATTCCAGGCCTCAATCAAGCTCGGAAATTCATTTCCCCAGCTTCGACAAACACCAAGGAGTTACTAGCTCTCAACAAAAAGGACCTTAATATAATGACAGGAAAGTACCATTTGCACAAAATTGGTATAGCTGAAAATGAAACCTGTCGACTCTGTGAAGAGGACGAAGAATCGTCGGAACACATACTGTGTGAATGCCCAGCCGTAACTGTGCAGAGACTCAATCAACTAGGTAAGAGGTATCTTACGGCAGATGAGATCAAGAACTTGACTCCTGGAGCCATAATCGGCTTCATCAAAAATCTGGATCTACTTCCGGAAAACTAAGTAAGGGCTATGTCACGATAGATCTTCTAGGTCGCGCAGACAAAAAGCGACAAAACGCTTAAACCCTCATATACCTACAATACAATACAAAATGGATGGTTTTAAACATTGGACATGCAAAAGTGACCAAAACGTGGTACCAATCAGATAATAAATATTAAATTTTCGGGTGTCATTTTAAGGAATACGTTGTATATTGTAAGCTACATGGGCTGGATTCTGGAATACCTACCACACTTGAAATAGCAATTTTCTTGTTGCAATGTTTTCTTTTAGCTAAAATATAATGAAGAATTATAAAATTCAAACGAGAAAGCAATTATTTATATGCTTTTTTAGAAAAATAAAGTCAGATTCTACCTATTCTTGATGAATACGTTGTGTAATGTAAGCTACTTGGGCTGGATTCTAGAGTACCTACCACACTTGAAATAATAATTTTCTTGTTGCAATGTTTTTTTTAGCTATAATATGATGAAGAATTATAAAACTCAGGCGCGGAAGCAAATATTTATATGATATTTCACAAATATAAAGTCAGATTTTACCTATTCTTGATGAATACGTTGTATATTGTAAGCTACATAAGCTGGATTCTTGAATACCTACCACACTTGAAATAGCAATGTTCTTGTTGCAATGTTTTCTTTTATCTAAAATATAATGAAAAATTTTAAAATTCGGACGCGGAAGCAAATATTTATATGATTTTTTACAAAAATAAAGTCAGAATTTACCTTTTCTTGATGAATACGTTGTATATTGTAAGTTACATGGGCTGGATTCTAGAATACCTATTACACTTGAAATAGCAATTTACTTGTTGCAATGTTTTCTTTTAGCTAACATATGATGAAAAATTATAAAATTCGGGCGCGGAATCCAATGTTTATATGATTTTTTACAAAAATAAAGTCAGATTTTACCTATTCTTGATGAATACGTTGTATATTGTAAGCTACATAGGCTGGATTCTAGAATACCTACCACACTTGAAATAGCTATTTTCTTGTTGCAATGTTTTCTTTTAGCTAAAATATGATGAAGAACTATAAAATTCAGGCGCAAAAGCAAATATTTAAATGATTTTTTACAAAAATAAAGTCAGATTTTACCTTTTCTTAATGAATACGTTGTTTATTGTAAGCTACATGGAATGGATTCTAGAAAACCTACCACACTTGAAATAACAATTTTCTTGTTGCAATGTCTTCTTTTAGCTAAAATATGATAAAGAATTATAAAATTCGGGCGCGAAAGCAAATGTTTATATGATTTTTTACAAAAACAAAGTCGGATTTTACCTATTCTTGATGAATACGTTGTATATTGTATGCTACATGGGCTGGATTCTGAAATACATACCGCTCTTGAAATAGCAATTTTCTTGTTGCAATGTTTTCTTTTAGCTAAAATATGATAAAGAATTATAAAAATCTGGCGCGGAAGCAAATATTCATATGATTTCTTACAAAAATAAAGTCAGATTTTACCTATTCTTGATAAATACGTTATATATTGTAAGCTACATGGGCTGGATTCTAGAGTACCTACCGCACTTGAAATAGTAATTTTCTTGCTGCATTGTTTTCTTTTAGCTATAATATGATAAAGAATTATAAAATTCGGGCGCGAAAGCAAATGTTTATATGATTTTTTACAAAAACAAAGTCGGATTTTACCTATTCTTGATGAATACGTTGTATATTGTATGCTACATGGGCTGGATTCTGAAATACATACCGCTCTTGAAATAGCAATTTTCTTGTTGCAATGTTTTCTTTTAGCTAAAATATGATAAAGAATTATAAAATTCTGGCGCGGAAGCAAATATTCATATGATTTCTTACAAAAATAAAGTCAGATTTTACCTATTCTTGATAAATACGTTATATATTGTGAGCTACATGGGCTAGATTCTAGAATACCTACCACACTTGAAATAGCAATTTTCTTGTTGCAATATTTTCTTTTAGCTAAAATATGATAAAGAATTATAAAATTCGGCCCAGGAAGTAAATATTTATATGATTTTTTAAAAAATAAAGTCAGATTTTACCTATTCTTGATGAATACGTTGTATATTGTAAAATACATGGGCTGGATTGTAGAATAACTACCACACTTGAAACAGCAATTTCCTTGTTGCAATGTTTTCTTTTAGCTATACTATGAAGAAGAATAATAAAATTCGGGCGCGGAAGCAAATATTTATATGATTTTTTACAAATATAAGGTCAGGTTTTACCTATTCTTGATGAATACGTTGTATATTGTAAGCTACATGGGCTGGATTCTAGAGTACCTACCACACTTGAAATAGTAATTTTCTTGTTGCAATGTTTTCTTTTAGCTATAAAATGATAAAGAATTATAAAAGTCAGGCGCGGAAGCAAATATTTATATGATATTTCACAAATGTAAAGTCAGATTTTACCCATTCTTGATGAATACGTTGTAAACTGTAAGCTACATGAGCTGGATTCTTGAATACCTACCACATTTGAAATAGCAATTTACTTGTTGCAATGTTTTCTTTTAGCTAAAATATGATGAAAAATTAAAAAGTTCGGGCGCGGAAGCAAATATTTATATGATTTTTTACAAAAATAAAGTCATATTTTACCTTTTCTTGATGAATACGTTGTATATTGTAAGTTACATGGGCTGGATTCTAGAATACTTACCACACTTGAAATAGCAATTTACTTGTTGCAATGTTTTCTTTTAGCTAAAATATGATGAAGAATTATAAATTCGGGCGCGTAAGCAAATGTTTATATGATTTTTTACAAAAATAAAGTCAGATTTTACCTGTCCTTTATGAATACGTTGTATATTGTAAGCTACATGGGCTGGATTCTAGAATACCTACCACACTTGAAATAGAAATTTTCTTGTTGCAATGTTTTCTTTTAGCGAAAATATGATATTGAATTATGAAAATCGGGCGCGGAAGCTAATATTTATATGATTTTTTAAAAAATAAAGTCAGATTTTACCTATTCTTGATGAATACGTTGTATAATGTAAGCTACATGGGCTGGATTCTAGAATACCTATCACTTTTGGAATAGCAATATTCTTGTTGCTATGTTTTCTTTTAGCGATAATATGATAAAGAATTATAAAATTCGGGCGCAGAAGCAAATATTTATATGATTTTTTACAAATATAATTCAGATTTTACCTATTCTTGAAATGGATATTTTTGTTAAAACATTCATATTCATGCTTTTGGATCTATACTATGGGTAATTTTAGCATTGGACATGCAAAAGTGACCATAACGTGGTACCAATCAGATAATAAACATTCAATTTTCGGGTGTCACTTTAATGAATGCGTTGTATATTGTAAGCTACATGGGCTGGATTCTAAATTACCTACCAAACTTGAAATAGCAATTTTCTTACAAGAATAAAGTCAGATTTTACCTATTCTTGATGAATACGTTGTAGATTGTAAGCTACATGGGCTGGATTCTCGAATATCTACCACACTTGAAATAGCAATTTTCTTGTTGCAATGTTTTCTTTTAGCTAAATTATGATGAAAAATTATAAAATTAGGGCGCGGAAGCAAATATTTATATGATTTTTTACAAAAAAAGTCAGATTTTACCTATTCTTGCAATGGATATTTTTGTTAAAACATTCATATTCATGCTTTAGGATGTATACTATGGATAATTTTATCATTGGACATGTAAAAGTGACCATAACGTGGTGCGAATCAGATAATAAACATTCAATTTTCGGGTGTCATTTTATTGATTACGTTGTGTATTGTAAGGTACTTGGGCTGGATTCTAGAATACCTACTACACTTGAAATAGCAATTTTCGTGTTGCAATGTTTTCTTGTAGCTAAAATATTATAAAGAATTATAAAATTCGGGCGCGGAAGCAAATATTTATATGATTTTTTACAAAAATAAAGTCAGATTTTACCTATTCTTGAAATGCATATTTTTGTTAAAACATTCATATTCATACATAAGGATCTATACTATGGATAATTTTAGCATTGGACATGCAAAAGTAACCATAACGCTATACCCATCAGATAATAAACTTTCAATTTTCAGGTGTTATTTTAAAGAATACGTTGTATATTGTAAGCTACATGGGCTGGATTCTAGAATACCTACCACCCTTGTAATAGCAATTTTCTTGTTGCAATGTTTTCTTTTAGCTAAATTATGATGAAGAATTATAAAATTCGGGCGCGGAAGCAAATATTTATATGATTTTTTACAAAAAAAGTCAGATTTTACCTATTCTTGAAATAGATATTTTTGTTAAAACATTCATATTCATGCTTTAGGATGTATACTATGGATAATTTTATCATTGGACAAAAGTGACCATAACGTGGTACGAATCAGATAATAAACATTCAATTTTTGGGTGTCATTTTAATGAATACGTTGTATATTGTAAGCTACTTGGGCTGGATTCTAGAATACCTACTACACTTGAAATAGCAATTTTCGTGTTGCAATGTTTTCTTTTAGCTAAAATATGATGAAGAATTATAAAATTAGGACGCGGAAGCAAATATTTATATGATTTTTTACAAAAATAAAGTCAGATTTTACCTATTCTTGAAATGGATATTGTTGTTAAAACATTCATATTCGTGGTTTAGGATCTATACTATGGATAGTTTTAGCATTGAGCATGTAAAAGTGATCATAACGTGGTACCAATTAGATAATAAACATTAAATTTTCGGGTGTCATTTTAATGAATACGTTGTATATTTTAAAGTACGTTGGCTGGATTCTAGAATACCTACCACACTTGAAATAGCAATTTTCTTGTTGCAATGTTTTCTTATAGCTAAAATATGATAAAGAATTATAAAATTCGGGCGCGGAAGCAAATATTAATATGATTTTTTGCAAAAATAAAGTCAGATTTTACCTATTCTTGAAATGGATATTTTTGTTAAAACATTCATATCCAAGCTTTAGGATCCATACTATGGATAATTTTTGCATTGGACATGCAAAAGTGACCATAACGTGGTACGAATCAGAGAATAAACATTCAATTTTTGTGTGTCATTTTAATGAATACGTTGTATATTATAAGCTACTTGGGCTGGATTCTAGAATACCTACTACACTTGAAATAGCAATTTTCGTGTTGCAATGTTTTCTTTTAGCTAAAATATGATGAAGAATTGTAAAATTAGGACGCGGAAGCAAATATTTATATGATTTTTTACAAAAATAAAGTCAGATTTTACCTATTCTTGAAATGGATATTGTTGTTAAAACATTCATATTCGTGGTTTAGGATCTATACTATGGATAGTTTTAGCATTGAGCATGTAAAAGTGATCATAACGTGGTACCAATTAGATAATAAACATTAAATTTTCGGGTGTCATTTTAATGAATACGTTGTATATTTTAAAGTACGTTGGCTGGATTCTAGAATACCTACCACACTTGAAATAGCAATTTTCTTGTTGCTATGTTTTCTTTTAGCGATAATATGATAAAGAATTATAAAATTTGGGCGCAGAAGCAAATATTTATATGATTTTTTACAAAAATAATTCAGATTTTACCTATTCTTGAAATGGATATTTTTGTTAAAACATTCATATTCATGCTTTTGGATCTATACTATGGGTAATTTTAGCATTGGACATGCAAAAGTGACCATAACGTGGTACCAATCAGATAATAAACATTCAATTTTCGGGTGTCACTTTAATGAATGCGTTGTATATTGTAAGCTACATGGGCTGGATTCTAAATTACCTACCAAACTTGAAATAGCAATTTTCTTAGAAGAATAAAGTCAGATTTTACCATTTCTTGATGAATACGTTGTAGACTGTAAGCTACATGGGCTGGATTCTCGAATACCTACCACACTTGAAATAGCAATTTTCTTGTTGCAATGTTTTCTTTTAGCTAAATTATGATGAAAAATTATAAAATTAGGGCGCGGAAGCAAATATTTATATGATTTTTTACAAAAAAAGTCAGATTTTTACCTATTCTTGCAATGGATATTTTTGTTAAAACATTCATATTCATGCTTTAGGATGTATACTATGGATAATTTTATCATTGGACATGTAAAAGTGACCATAACGTGGTACGAATCAGATAATAAACATTCAATTTTCGGGTGTCATTTTATTGATTACGTTGTGTATTGTAAGCTACTTGGGCTGGATTCTAGAATACCTACTACACTTGAAATAGCAATTTTCGTGTTGCAATGTTTTCTTGTAGCTAAAATATTATAAAGAATTATAAAATTCGGGCGCGGAAGCAAATATTTATATGATTTTTTACAAAAATAAAGTCAGATTTTACCTATTCTTGAAATGCATATTTTTGTTAAAACATTCATATTCATACATAAGGATCTATACTATGGATAATTTTAGCATTGGACATGCAAAAGTAACCATAACGCTATACCCATCAGATAATAAACTTTCAATTTTCAGGTGTTATTTTAAAGAATACGTTGTATATTGTAAGTTACATGGTCTGGATTCTAGAATACCTATTACACTTGAAATAGCAATTTACTTGTTGCAATGTTTTCTTTTAGCTAAAATATGATGAAGAATAATAAAATTCGGGCGCGGAAGCCAATGTTTATATGATTTTTTACAAAAATAAAGTCAGATTTTACCTATTCTTGATGAATACGTTGTATATTGTAAGTTACATGGGCTGGACTCTAGAATACCTACCACACTTGAAATAGCTATTTTCTTGTTGCAATGTTTTCTTTTAGCTTATATATGATGAAGAATTATAAAATTCAGGCGCGAAAGCAAATATTTAAATGATTTTTTACAAAAATTAAGTCAGATTTTAACTTTTCTTGATGAATACGTTGTTTATTGTAAGCGACATGGAATGTATTCTAGAAAACCTACCACACTTGAAATAACAATTTTCTTGTTGCAATGTCTTCTTTTAGCTAAAATATGATAAAGAATTATAAAATTCGGGCGCGAAAGCAAATGTTTATATGATTTTTTACAAAAACAAAGTCGGATTTTACCTATTCTTGATGAATATGTTGTATATTGTATGCTACATGGGCTGGATTCTAGAATACCTACCACACTTGGCGCGAAAGCAAATATTTGTATGATTTTAGCAATTTTCTTGTTGCAATGATTTCTTTCAGCTAAAATATGATGAAGAATTAAAAAATACGCGCGCGGAAGCAAATATTTATATGATTTTTTACAAAAATATAGTCAGATTTTACCTATTCTTGAAATGGATATATTTGTTAAAACATTCATATTCATGCTTTAGGATCTATACTATGGATGGTTTTATATTGTCATTGATGACCTCCTGAATAGGCTCAATAAAGCTGTCTATTTTGCAAACGGTTATGCAGATGACGTTGCAATTATGGTCAGAGGACGTAGTGACACCACTATCTCGTACCTTACACAAAAAGCTCTAAATCTAGTGCATGAGTGGTGCCTGGAACATGAACTTAGTGTAAACTCTACCAAAACTACAATCGTCCCCTTCACAAAGAGAAGGAAGCTAAAGTAAAAACTGGGGACTACAGCCAAAAATGACCCATTGGGCATATACTAGTGTTGTAAGACCCATGATCACCTACGCGTCACTTGTATGGTGGCCAAAACTGAAACAAATCACAGCACAGGCATCACTGCGGAAACTACAACGCATGGCCTGCCTCAGTATTACAGGTGCTATGAGTACCTGTCCGACTGCAGCAATGGAAGTGATTCTGGGGCTAACACCTCTACACATTCAGGTGAAAAAAGAGGCGATGCAACAGGCACTGACTCTCTGCAGAACGAAACACTTTATGCCCGGAGATTTCGTAGGCCACTTAGAAATTCTAAGGGAAGTACAACAAGATAAACTGGCCTTGTCTGTCTGTGATAAGATGACAACAAAATACAATTTTGACCAGAAGTATAAGGTTGTTATTGGTAATCGCCTTGAATGGGCAACGGAAAGACCTCTTGTAAGGGATTCTTTGTCCTGGTTCACTGATGGTTCAAAATTGGATACAGGAGGAACTGGAGTAGGTGTCCTTGGCCCAGATTGCCGAATTAAGGAATCCATAGGCACCTGCTCCACAATTTTTCAGGCTGAGATTTATGCAATAAATCTCTGTGCTCACATAAACCTAGATAAAAGTGTAAAAGGAGCATCAATAAATATAATGTCAGACAGCCAGGCAGCTTTAAAGGCATTGAATGCCTTCACATTTAAATCAAAGCTAGTCTGGAACTGCAGGGAGACCCTCCAATTGCTATCCAAAGCAAACCAAGTCACCCTACGGTGGGTACCAGGGCACGAGGGAATCCTAGAAAACGAGAAAGCTGATGACCTTGAAAAAAGAGGGGCTAAACTTCCATACCACGGGCCGGAACCTTCATGTGGTCTTCCACAAAGCCACTATAAGAAGGTAGTCAAAAAATGGGAGGAATCTGCCATATCCTCATATTGGAAAAATATTCCAGGCCTCAATCAAGCTCGGAAATTCATTTCCCCAGCTTCGACAAACACCAAGGAGTTACTAGCTCTCAACAAAAAGGACCTTAATATAATGACAGGAAAGTACCATTTGCACAAAATTGGTATAGCTGAAAATGAAACCTGTCGACTCTGTGAAGAGGACGAAGAATCGTCGGAACACATACTGTGTGAATGCCCAGCCGTAACTGTGCAGAGACTCAATCAACTAGGTAAGAGGTATCTTACGGCAGATGAGATCAAGAACTTGACTCCTGGAGCCATAATCGGCTTCATCAAAAATCTGGATCTACTTCCGGAAAACTAAGTAAGGGCTATGTCACGATAGATCTTCTAGGTCGCGCAGACAAAAAGCGACAAAACGCTTAAACCCTCATATACCTACAATACTATACAAAATGGATGGTTTTAAACATTGGACATGCAAAAGTGACCAAAACGTGGTACCAATCAGATAATAAATATTAAATTTTCGGGTGTCATTTTAAGGAATACGTTGTATATTGTAAGCTACATGGGCTGGATTCTGGAATACCTACCACACTTGAAATAGCAATTTTCTTGTTGCAATGTTTTCTTTTAGCTAAAATATAATGAAGAATTATAAAATTCAAACGAGAAAGCAATTATTTATATGCTTTTTTAGAAAAATAAAGTCAGATTCTACCTATTCTTGATGAATACGTTGTGTAATGTAAGCTACTTGGGCTGGATTCTAGAGTACCTACCACACTTGAAATAATAATTTTCTTGTTGCAATGTTTTTTTTAGCTATAATATGATGAAGAATTATAAAACTCAGGCGCGGAAGCAAATATTTATATGATATTTCACAAATATAAAGTCAGATTTTACCTATTCTTGATGAATACGTTGTATATTGTAAGCTACATAAGCTGGATTCTTGAATACCTACCACACTTGAAATAGCAATGTTCTTGTTGCAATGTTTTCTTTTATCTAAAATATAATGAAAAATTTTAAAATTCGGACGCGGAAGCAAATATTTATATGATTTTTTACAAAAATAAAGTCAGAATTTACCTTTTCTTGTTGAATACGTTGTATATTGTAAGTTACATGGGCTGGATTCTAGAATACCTATTACACTTGAAATAGCAATTTACTTGTTGCAATGTTTTCTTTTAGCTAACATATGATGAAAAATTATAAAATTCGGGCGCGGAATCCAATGTTTATATGATTTTTTACAAAAATAAAGTCAGATTTTACCTATTCTTGATGAATACGTTGTATATTGTAAGCTACATAGGCTGGATTCTAGAATACCTACCACACTTGAAATAGCTATTTTCTTGTTGCAATGTTTTCTTTTAGCTAAAATATGATGAAGAACTATAAAATTCAGGCGCAAAAGCAAATATTTAAATGATTTTTTACAAAAATAAAGTCAGATTTTACCTTTTCTTAATGAATACGTTGTTTATTGTAAGCTACATGGAATGGATTCTAGAAAACCTACCACACTTGAAATAACAATTTTCTTGTTGCAATGTCTTCTTTTAGCTAAAATATGATAAAGAATTATAAAATTCGGGCGCGAAAGCAAATGTTTATATGATTTTTTACAAAAACAAAGTCGGATTTTACCTATTCTTGATGAATACGTTGTATATTGTATGCTACATGGGCTGGATTCTGAAATACATACCGCTCTTGAAATAGCAATTTTCTTGTTGCAATGTTTTCTTTTAGCTAAAATATGATAAAGAATTATAAAAATCTGGCGCGGAAGCAAATATTCATATGATTTCTTACAAAAATAAAGTCAGATTTTACCTATTCTTGATAAATACGTTATATATTGTAAGCTACATGGGCTGGATTCTAGAGTACCTACCGCACTTGAAATAGTAATTTTCTTGCTGCATTGTTTTCTTTTAGCTATAATATGATAAAGAATTATAAAATTCGGGCGCGAAAGCAAATGTTTATATGATTTTTTACAAAAACAAAGTCGGATTTTACCTATTCTTGATGAATACGTTGTATATTGTATGCTACATGGGCTGGATTCTGAAATACATACCGCTCTTGAAATAGCAATTTTCTTGTTGCAATGTTTTCTTTTAGCTAAAATATGATAAAGAATTATAAAATTCTGGCGCGGAAGCAAATATTCATATGATTTCTTACAAAAATAAAGTCAGATTTTACCTATTCTTGATAAATACGTTATATATTGTGAGCTACATGGGCTAGATTCTAGAATACCTACCACACTTGAAATAGCAATTTTCTTGTTGCAATATTTTCTTTTAGCTAAAATATGATAAAGAATTATAAAATTCGGCCCAGGAAGTAAATATTTATATGATTTTTTAAAAAATAAAGTCAGATTTTACCTATTCTTGATGAATACGTTGTATATTGTAAAATACATGGGCTGGATTGTAGAATAACTACCACACTTGAAACAGCAATTTCCTTGTTGCAATGTTTTCTTTTAGCTATACTATGAAGAAGAATAATAAAATTCGGGCGCAGAAGCAAATATTTATATGATTTTTTACAAATATAAGGTCAGGTTTTACCTATTCTTGATGAATACGTTGTATATTGTAAGCTACATGGGCTGGATTCTAGAGTACCTACCACACTTGAAATAGTAATTTTCTTGTTGCAATGTTTTCTTTTAGCTATAAAATGATAAAGAATTATAAAAGTCAGGCGCGGAAGCAAATATTTATATGATATTTCACAAATATAAAGTCAGATTTTACCCATTCTTGATGAATACGTTGTAAACTGTAAGCTACATGAGCTGGATTCTTGAATACCTACCACATTTGAAATAGCGATTTACTTGTTGCAATGTTTTCTTTTAGCTAAAATATGATGAAAAATTAAAAAGTTCGGGCGCGGAAGCAAATATTTATATGATTTTTTACAAAAATAAAGTCAGATTTTACCTTTTCTTGATGAATACGTTGTATATTGTAAGTTACATGGGCTGGATTCTAGAATACTTACCACACTTGAAATAGCAATTTACTTGTTGCAATGTTTTCTTTCAGCTAAAATATGATGAAGAATTATAAATTCGGGCGCGTAAGCAAATGTTTATATGATTTTTTACAAAAATAAAGTCAGATTTTACCTGTCCTTTATGAATACGTTGTATATTGTAAGCTACATGGGCTGGATTCTAGAATACCTACCACACTTGAAATAGCAATTTTCTTGTTGCAATGTTTTCTTTTAGCGAAAATATGATATTGAATTATGAAAATCGGGCGCGGAAGCTTATATTTATATGATTTTTTAAAAAATAAAGTCAGATTTTACCTATTCTTGATGAATACGTTGTATATTGTAAGCTACATGGGCTGGATTCTAGAATACCTATCACTTTTGAAATAGCAATATTCTTGTTGCTATGTTTTCTTTTAGCGATAATATGATAAAGAATCATAAAATTCGGGCGCAGAAGCAAATATTTATATGATTTTTTACAAATATAATTCAGATTTTACCTATTCTTGAAATGGATATTTTTGTTAAAACATTCATATTCATGCTTTTGGATCTATACTATGGGTAATTTTAGCATTGGACATGCAAAAGTGACCATAACGTGGTACCAATCAGATAATAAACATTCAATTTTCGGGTGTCACTTTAATGAATGCGTTGTATATTGTAAGCTACATGGGCTGGATTCTAAATTACCTACCAAACTTGAAATAGCAATTTTCTTACAAGAATAAAGTCAGATTTTACCTATTCTTGATGAATACGTTGTAGATTGTAAGCTACATGGGCTGGATTCTCGAATATCTACCACACTTGAAATAGCAATTTTCTTGTTGCAATGTTTTCTTTTAGCTAAATTATGATGAAAAATTATAAAATTAGGGCGCGGAAGCAAATATTTATATGATTTTTTACAAAAAAAGTCAGATTTTACCTATTCTTGCAATGGATATTTTTGTTAAAACATTCATATTCATGCTTTAGGATGTATACTATGGATAATTTTATCATTGGACATGTAAAAGTGACCATAACGTGGTACGAATCAGATAATAAACATTCAATTTTCGGGTGTCATTTTATTGATTACGTTGTGTATTGTAAGGTACTTGGGCTGGATTCTAGAATACCTACTACACTTGAAATAGCAATTTTCGTGTTGCAATGTTTTCTTGTAGCTAAAATATTATAAAGAATTATAAAATTCGGGCGCGGAAGCAAATATTTATATGATTTTTTACAAAAATAAAGTCAGATTTTACCTATTCTTGAAATGCATATTTTTGTTAAAACATTCATATTCATACATAAGGATCTATACTATGGATAATTTTAGCATTGGACATGCAAAAGTAACCATAACGCTATACCCATCAGATAATAAACTTTCAATTTTCAGGTGTTATTTTAAAGAATACGTTGTATATTGTAAGCTACATGGGCTGGATTCTAGAATACCTACCACCCTTGTAATAGCAATTTTCTTGTTGCAATGTTTTCTTTTAGCTAAATTATGATGAAGAATTATAAAATTCGGGCGCGGAAGCAAATATTTATATGATTTTTTACAAAAAAAGTCAGATTTTACCTATTCTTGAAATAGATATTTTTGTTAAAACATTCATATTCATGCTTTAGGATGTATACTATGGATAATTTTATCATTGGACAAAAGTGACCATAACGTGGTACGAATCAGATAATAAACATTCAATTTTTGGGTGTCATTTTAATGAATACGTTGTATATTGTAAGCTACTTGGGCTGGATTCTAGAATACCTACTACACTTGAAATAGCAATTTTCGTGTTGCAATGTTTTCTTTTAGCTAAAATATGATGAAGAATTATAAAATTAGGACGCGGAAGCAAATATTTATATGATTTTTTACAAAAATAAAGTCAGATTTTACCTATTCTTGAAATGGATATTGTTGTTAAAACATTCATATTCGTGGTTTAGGATCTATACTATGGATAGTTTTAGCATTGAGCATGTAAAAGTGATCATAACGTGGTACCAATTAGATAATAAACATTAAATTTTCGGGTGTCATTTTAATGAATACGTTGTATATTTTAAAGTACGTTGGCTGGATTCTAGAATACCTACCACACTTGAAATAGCAATTTTCTTGTTGCAATGTTTTCTTATAGCTAAAATATGATAAAGAATTATAAAATTCGGGCGCGGAAGCAAATATTAATATGATTTTTTGCAAAAATAAAGTCAGATTTTACCTATTCTTGAAATGGATATTTTTGTTAAAACATTCATATCCAAGCTTTAGGATCCATACTATGGATAATTTTTGCATTGGACATGCAAAAGTGACCATAACGTGGTACGAATCAGATAATAAACATTCAATTTTTGGGTGTCATTTTAATGAATACGTTGTATATTATAAGCTACTTGGGCTGGATTCTAGAATACCTACTACACTTGAAATAGCAATTTTCGTGTTGCAATGTTTTCTTTTAGCTAAAATATGATGAAGAATTGTAAAATTAGGACGCGGAAGCAAATATTTATATGATTTTTTACAAAAATAAAGTCAGATTTTACCTATTCTTGAAATGGATATTGTTGTTAAAACATTCATATTCGTGGTTTAGGATCTATACTATGGATAGTTTTAGCATTGAGCATGTAAAAGTGATCATAACGTGGTACCAATTAGATAATAAACATTAAATTTTCGGGTGTCATTTTAATGAATACGTTGTATATTTTAAAGTACGTTGGCTGGATTCTAGAATACCTACCACACTTGAAATAGCAATTTTCTTGTTGCTATGTTTTCTTTTAGCGATAATATGATAAAGAATTATAAAATTCGGGCGCAGAAGCAAATATTTATATGATTTTTTACAAAAATAATTCAGATTTTACCTATTCTTGAAATGGATATTTTTGTTAAAACATTCATATTCATGCTTTTGGATCTATACTATGGGTAATTTTAGCATTGGACATGCAAAAGTGACCATAACGTGGTACCAATCAGATAATAAACATTCAATTTTCGGGTGTCACTTTAATGAATGCGTTGTATATTGTAAGCTACATGGGCTGGATTCTAAATTACCTACCAAACTTGAAATAGCAATTTTTTTAGAAGAATAAAGTCAGATTTTACCTATTCTTGATGAATACGTTGTAGACTGTAAGCTACATGGGCTGGATTCTCGAATACCTACCACACTTGAAATAGCAATTTTCTTGTTGCAATGTTTTCTTTTAGCTAAATTATGATGAAAAATTATAAAATTAGGGCGCGGAAGCAAATATTTATATGATTTTTTACAAAAAAAGTCAGATTTTTACCTATTCTTGCAATGGATATTTTTGTTAAAACATTCATATTCATGCTTTAGGATGTATACTATGGATAATTTTATCATTGGACATGTAAAAGTGACCATAACGTGGTACGAATCAGATAATAAACATTCAATTTTCGGGTGTCATTTTATTGATTACGTTGTGTATTGTAAGCTACTTGGGCTGGATTCTAGAATACCTACTACACTTGAAATAGCAATTTTCGTGTTGCAATGTTTTCTTGTAGCTAAAATATTATAAAGAATTATAAAATTCGGGCGCGGAAGCAAATATTTATATGATTTTTTACAAAAATAAAGTCAGATTTTACCTATTCTTGAAATGCATATTTTTGTTAAAACATTCATATTCATACATAAGGATCTATACTATGGATAATTTTAGCATTGGACATGCAAAAGTAACCATAACGCTATACCCATCAGATAATAAACTTTCAATTTTCAGGTGTTATTTTAAAGAATACATTGTATATTGTAAGCTACATGGGCTGGATTCTAGAATAACTACCACCCTTGTAATAGCAATTTTCTTGTTGCAATGTTTTCTTTTAGCTAAATTATGATGAAGAATTATAAAATTCGGGCGCGGAAGCAAATATTTATATGATTTTTTACAAAAAAAGTCAGATTTTACCTATTCTTGAAATAGATATTTTTGTTAAAACATTCATATTCATGCTTTAGGATGTATACTATGGATAATTTTATCATTGGACAAAAGTGACCATAACGTGGTACGAATCAGATAATAAACATTCAATTTTCAGGTGTTATTTTAAAGAATACGTTGTATATTGTAAGCTACATGGGCTGGATTCTAGAATACCTACCACCCTTGTAATAGCAATTTTCTTGTTGCAATGTTTTCTTTTAGCTAAATTATGATGAAGAATTATAAAATTCGGGCGCGGAAGCAAATATTTATATGATTTTTTACAAAAAAAGTCAGATTTTACCTATTCTTGAAATAGATATTTTTGTTAAAACATTCATATTCATGCTTTAGGATGTATACTATGGATAATTTTATCATTGGACAAAAGTGACCATAACGTGGTACGAATCAGATAATAAACATTCAATTTTTGGGTGTCATTTTAATGAATACGTTGTATATTGTAAGCTACTTGGGCTGGATTCTAGAATACCTACTACACTTGAAATAGCAATTTTCGTGTTGCAATGTTTTCTTTTAGCTAAAATATGATGAAGAATTATAAAATTAGGACGCGGAAGCAAATATTTATATGATTTTTTACAAAAATAAAGTCAGATTTTACCTATTCTTGAAATGGATATTGTTGTTAAAACATTCATATTCGTGGTTTAGGATCTATACTATGGATAGTTTTAGCATTGAGCATGTAAAAGTGATCATAACGTGGTACCAATTAGATAATAAACTTTAAATTTTCGGGTGTCATTTTAATGAATACGTTGTATATTTTAAAGTACGTTGGCTGGATTCTAGAATACCTACCACACTTGAAATAGCAATTTTCTTGTTGCAATGTTTTCTTATAGCTAAAATATGATAAAGAATTATAAAATTCGGGCGCGGAAGCAAATATTAATATGATTTTTTGCAAAAATAATGTCAGATTTTACCTATTCTTGAAATGGATATTTTTGTTAAAACATTCATATCCAAGCTTTAGGATCCATACTATGGATAATTTTTGCATTGGACATGCAAAAGTGACCATAACGTGGTACGAATCAGATAATAAACATTCAATTTTTGGGTGTCATTTTAATGAATACGTTGTATATTATAAGCTACTTGGGCTGGATTCTAGAATACCTATTACACTTGAAATAGCAATTTTCGTGTTGCAATGTTTTCTTTTAGCTAAAATATAATGAAAAATTGTAAAATTAGGACGCGGAAGCAAATATTTATATGATTTTTTACAAAAATAAAGTCAGATTTTACCTATTCTTGAAATGGATATTGTTGTTAAAACATTCATATTCGTGGTTTAGGATCTATACTATGGATAGTTTTAGCATTGAGCATGTAAAAGTGATCATAACGTGGTACCAATTAGATAATAAACATTAAATTTTCGGGTGTCATTTTAATGAATACGTTGTATATTTTAAAGTACTTTGGCTGGATTCTAGAATACCTACCACACTTGAAATAGCAATTTTCTTGTTGCAATGTTTTCTTTTAGCTAAAATATGATAAGAAGTATAAAATTCGGGCGCGGAAGCAAATATTCATATGATTTTCTACAAGAATAAATTCAGATTTTACCTATTCTTGAGATGTATATTTTTGTTAAAACATTCATATTTATGCTTTAGGATCTATCCTATGGATAATTTTAGCATTGGCCATACAAAAGTGACCATAACGTGGTACCAATCAGATAATAAACTTTCAATTTTCGGGTGTCATTTTAATGAATACGAGTTCGTTGTATATTGTAAGCTACATGGACTGGATTCTAGAATACCTACCACATTTGAAATTGCAATTTTCTTGATAATGTTTTCTTTTAGCTAAAATATGATGAAGAATTATAAAATTCGGGCGCGGAAGCAAATATTTATATGATTTTTTTCAAAAATAAAGTTAGATTTTACCTATTCTTGAAATGGATATTTCTGTTAAAACATTCATATTCATACGTTAGGATCTATACTATGGATAATTTTAGCATTGGACATGCAAAAGTAACCATAACGTGGTACCAATCAGATATTAAACATTCAATTTTCGGGTGTCATTTTAATGAATACGTTGTGTATTGTAAGCTACATGGGCTGGATACTAGATTACCTACCTACCACACTTGAGATAGCAATGTTCTTGTTGCAATGATTTCTTTTAGCTATAATATGATGAAGAATTATAAAATTCCGGCGCGGAAGCAAATATTTATATGATTTTTTACAAAAATAAAGTCAGATTTTAACTTGTCTTGATGAATACCTTGTATATTGTAAGCTACATGGGCTGGATTCTAGAATACTGTAACAGTACGTTACTTACCTCCTTCGCAAACATTCATAAATTGGCCAAAGATCATCTAGTGGAAGGTTTAACTTACCCTACGTTGTGTTTATTTAAATAAGTAACCCTTCATCGTCGTAATACAGAGTAGCTGTTAAGAGTTGAGGAATCGGGACAGGTATTTGATAAAATAAAAGAATGATATTCACTCCAAAAGATAGATAAAATATCTAACTTGTGCATTTATTTATAATTAAGAAAATCGTAGAGTGCTGTGGAATATTACGCTCTCCGGTATTCACCTTAATAACCTGGGGGAAACCACAGCCAAAACCCCAGATAGAGAGACAGTTTGACAATATAACAAATATATAAAAAGATGCATTCAATTCATAAAGAGTTGTCCCAATAATTTATTATAATCATGTATGGTAAAATTGAGTGCATAAGACCAAACTTATATTGTTTGTCAGTTACAATTGTAATTGTGTGTGTTGTAGTTTGTTTGCGTTCTATTGTTGGTTTCAAAGTCGGCATGCCGTTGCTCTGATATCTTTTGTTTATAGGGCGCTCTGTTTTGTCAGAGGGCCATTATTTATATTTTTATAGATGGTCTGAATTGCAAAGACCGGCCCATGAGCTCACGGTTCTACCGGCCCTAAGAGCACACAGTAATCGTGAACCGGCCACGGCGAGCACACAGTCAAAGCTATCAGAAATAATTGTTGATAGTTGTATTTGAGGCAGACATCCAGCTGGGCTGGCGAATCTGTTGTGTTTGAGAAAATTTACAATTGTTAGACGACCAATATTAGATCGGTTATATTTAATAAAAGTATGACATCATTGTGACAACCATAATTTATACAATAGTAAAATCAAATAAATAGCGTGTCCGAAGTGATTTTTGATATAAGGTCCAAGTGGAAGGTGCTGACTCATTCCTGGCAGAGCCATTGAACAAAGTCAGTAGGAAAGGTGCTGACTTATTCCTGGCAGGGCCATTGAACAAAGTCAGTAGGAAAGGTGCTGACTTATTCCTGGCAGAGCTATTGAACAAAGTCAGTAGGAAAGGTGCTGACTTATTCCTGGCAGAGCCATTGAACAAAGTCAGTAGAAAAGGTGCTGACTTATTCCTGGCAGAGCCATTGAACAAAGTCAGTAGGAAAGGTGCTGACTTATTCCTGGCAGAGCCATTGAACAAATTCAGTAGGAAAGGTGCTGACTTATTCCTGGCAGAGCCATTGAACAAAGTCAGTAGGAAAGGTGCTGACTTATTCCTGGCAGAGCCATTGAACAAAGTCAGTAGGAAATGTGCTGACTTATTCCTGGCAGAGCCATTGAACAAAGTCAGTAGGAAAGGTGCTGACTTATTCCTGGCAGAGCCATTGAACAAAGTCAGTAGGAAATGTGCTGACTTATTCCTGGCAGAGCCATTGAACAAAGTCAGTAGGAAAGGTGCTGACTTATTCCTGGCAGGGCCATTGAACAAAGTCAATAGGAAAGGTGCTGACTTATTCCTGGCAGAGCCATTGAACAAAGTCAGTAGGAAAGGTGCTGACTTATTCCTGGCAGGGCCATTGAACAAAGTCAGTAGGAAAGGTGCTGACTTATTCCTGGCAGAGCCATTGAACAAATTCAGTAAGGAAGGATTGGAGTTCAGAGACCAGGAAACCCTACCTCGGACATTCCAAGCATAGTGGAGCCCTGGATCCGACTCCCCGAGTACAGATTTGGACTCGGGTTATATACGAAAATATCCCTCTTCTCTCCTTCAGAACGAGGGCGTTTCGGGGTTGGTTCACGATCCAAGCGCATGATCGTTGAATCTTCTAGAAAAATGCATCTTAAAAATGCACGTGCAGGCGCAGCGTCTCGAAATTTGATCCTTTCAAGTGCTTTTGCCGTCTGGCTTGGGCGCCAGGATGTGGAGTCCATGGGCGTGCGGATGATCCCTTGAGTACTTTTGTACATTTCAAAAATATCTAACAAAACATAATATTCTTTGTCATATTACATATTTATTTATATCAATTAGCAACACCAGCTGGACGGAATACATTGGGTCACCTGTCCTAGCGTGGATTATCGAAATTTAGTTTAATTAAAATATATCCTTTTATTTATATTGGACGTATTTTACAACGGAATAATATAAATAATCTGTGTTGTACTAACACAATATTTTAGAGATTTTTACGAATGATTTTAATACATAATAATTTAACAACTTTATGTTGTTAAAACTACCTGTACTTACAAGAAAATTGAAAGGACATGGTTTTTACCAATTTAATATTGAAATAGATATTCCTGTTATTTAACATACTTGATTTGCACATCCGAGTATATTTAAACAAATAACTAATTTATATAATAATTCACGGAAGTATTAGTATCATAGAGAAATTTGTGACCTCTACGCCTATGTGTAAGTTATATTCCCACATGTGGCAAAGTGTCGTCTGCCGAGGGTGCGGCTATTTGACTCATATTCTTAGCAGGTAATAATGAAACTAAGATAACAAAAATTTTGTTACACTATGCTGCGTTTAAAAATAAAAACAGATGTCTATAAAATAAAATGTTCAAAAAATTATTTTATCTAAATAAAGATTCTGTTAAATATTATTAACAAAATGATACATGCTAGCAGTACTGCTTCAAACTCCCCCAGATATTTAATTGTATTAGCCAGCAATCAGATGAGCGAATACATTAAATATCTCATGCATTATTATTTTGTTAGTTTCTACTATATATTTGTATTAGCTATTTTCCAAATTATTTGCTTCTATCTACATCAAGTCTCAAGCACAAAAATAAATAAAACTAATGACATAAAGATTGGGTTTGTTTTGTTTTTGTTTAATGAATATATCGGTGAGACTAGACGCTATTAATTTTATTTTTATTGTTATTATTTTACAGTTGGTTTTAATTTATAACAAAGAAAAATTTACAATTTTTCATAACTTACCAATATCTTATATCACCAACCACTGTTCTTCCCGCGATGGTTCTTCTGTGCTAATTTTGATATAGAAAAGAATGTGGAAACTAAAGTTGTTGTGGCTTGTTGATAATTTTGCGTTATATTTTACTTCAATTCTTGTTCCTGTACGGCAGTTGTAGCAAAAGGCGGCGTCGTTGGTGCTTCTGGAGATGTCTTTTTGTCCTCTAGTCCTACAGATGATTAATTTGGTGCTTTACTTAACTTGAATGATGATTTCTATTGGGTTTGATGAAATCCAAGTTGATGAAACGTACTGTCGTTGTTTTCAGCGTCACTAATTTAATTGAATTTTAAAGCTGATCCTTATGTCCTCTTCATTTATGGTTGTCGATGGGTGTACTTATATCTTCTTCATTTGTGTTAGTCGGTGGATGTACTTATGTTTTCTTCATTTGAAGCAGTCGGTAGATGTACTGATGTTTTCTTCATTTGTGGTAGTCGGTATCTGCACTCCCCCGATAATATACTATATCTGCAAACATTTCAATCCTTGTTCTTCTCATATGTATGGTGACGATGATTGTTATCTTCTTTGCAGATTACATATTATCCTCGAACTATTTATCTGGCTTTCATCACTTCAATAACAGTAGAATATTTTTATATTTCATTGCACTACATACTACACTGCACTGAATTTCCCTGATATATATTTCATTGCACTACACACTACACTGCACTAAATTTCAGTGATATATATTTCATTACACTAACTTGCACTATGAATATATGATATTGACTTACCATACATACGGTTGAGTCGAATAAATTACTGGTAGGTACTAATTCTTTATCCAATATCAGGCGTAATCCTATTCTTCATTTAAAGCTGGATTATATTCTTGGAATCATGTGATAGCACGTCCTGTTGTATTTTGGAGTTATTTTTCATATACGTTGATTGCAAATTGTAATGTAAATCTTGTGAACTCATAGTTTGTCTTCCTTCTTCATTCTTGAAATTTTCCAATATGATTTAATATCAGATTCCAGTAATTAATTGTTGAGAAATTACTGGTATTCTTCCCGGGCATTCCTGGTATTTGTTTATTAGGTCATGGCCTATTTTTTCCATTCTTCCTTCGGATGCAATGAATGTTTTTCCTACAAGCTACCTGCTCAAGTGTTTGGGGTCGATGTCCTCCTTCGGGGTGATAATTTCCTAGTTGATGTCGGTAATTCGATCTCCTTGTTCGGTACACGTCTTGTCTTTTAGAAATTTCTGCTTCTAGCTGCACACTGGACACTATAGTTCTTCATTGTTGTTTGTTATTGTGAACATTACACTTTAATCACCGTATCATTTCAAACACTTCAACCCGTCGTAAACTATTCCAGATGTTTCACAAAACTTGGAATATTTTTAAACTCATTTCTGCACTCAGGTCAAAAGACCTTTTCAAGTGTTATCGGTTGTTTCACGATATAAGGGAATGCATCTGTGTTACTAATGTTAATTTTATTTCATTGTTGATTACAAGCATAATTTTAATTTGTTTTTAAAATTTAGTTTTATATAAATAATTTTTTTTTTCCAAACACAGGAAAGAAAATAGAATCTCTTTTTATAAACAAACATATGATTTTAATCAGATAAATTTTTATTTTGACACAAATAATTATTGTTAGAATAATCATTATTATTTTTTTGTTTCTAGTCTATACGAAAGTTAATATTTTATTTCTGAATCAAAGGTCTCGTGACTTTATAATAAGTTTTACTTGTATTTTATTCACATAGCGATCAACATCTAAGAGTGTTTTCGAATCACTCGTATGCAGCGGTTTATAAATAACGATTTATCAATGCTGGGATTTGAACCACAGATCTCACATTATTGTTAATTTAAATAATTGAATTCAATTTTAATTTTGGAACGGGCAACAAGTTGCAAATAATTTATAGACAGCATAAAATAATTATTAAACAATTTAGCAATTTTTTCTTCATCTTGTTTTTATTTAATTATTTTGACCTATTTCATTATTTGCAATTTACTTCAGAACATCTGGTTATTATATTACAACTTGAGATGTCTCGGTCAATCCCTTATACCCCGAAACATACCATCTGGCGCGCCGAACCGATTCCGAAATTTCTGATTTCACATAACGCGCTGAATTTATTAATTAACAAATATCACTCTTCTATCAAATATTCTGTCCTCTCCCCCAATTAACAGCTTTTAAGACTCTGTATCCTGGTCACGGCACCATTTTTTGTAACAGTACGTTACCTACCTCCTTCGCAAAAATTCATAAATTGGCCAAAGATCATCTAGTGGAAGGTTTAACTTACCCTACGTTGTGTTTATTTAAATAAGTAACCCTTCATCGTCGTAATACAGAGTAGCTGTTAAGAGTGGAGGAATCGGGACAGGTATTTGATAAAATAAAAGAATGATATTCACTCCAAAAGATAGATAAAATATCTAACTTGTGCATTTATTTATAATTAAGAAAATCGTAGAGTGCTGTGGAATATTACGCTCTCCGGTATTCACCTTAATAACCTGGGGGAAACCACAGCCAAAACCCCAGATAGAGAGACAGTTTGACAATATAACAAATATATAAAAAGATGCATTCAATTCATAAAGAGTTGTCCCAATAATTTATTATAATCATGTATGGTAAAATTGAGTGAATAAGACCAAACTTATATTGTTTGTCAGTTACAATTGTAATTGTGTGTGTTGTAGTTTGTTTGCGTTCTATTGTTGGTTTCAGAGTCGGCATGCCGTTGCTCTGATATCTTTTGTTTATAGGGCGCTCTGTTTTGTCAGAGGGCCATTATTTATATTTTTATAGATGGTCTGAATTGCAAAGACCGGCCCATGAGCTCACGGTTCTACCGGCCCTAAGAGCACACAGTAATCGTGAACCGGCCACGGCGAGCACACAGTCAAAGCTATCAGAAATAATTGTTGATAGTTGTATTTGAGGCAGACACCCAGCTGGGCTGGCGAATCTGTTGTGTTTGAGAAAATTTACAATTGTTAGACGACCAATATTAGATCGGTTATATTTAATAAAAGTATGACATCATTGTGACAACCATAATTTATACAATAGTAAAATCAAATAAATAGCGTGCCCGAAGTAATTTTTGATATAAGATCCAAGTGGAAGGTGCTGACTCATTCCTGGCAGAGCCATTGAACAAAGTCAGTAGGAAAGGTGCTGACTTATTCCTGGCAGGGCCATTGAACAAAGTCAGTAGGAAAGGTGCTGACTTATTCCTGGCAGAGCCATTGAACAAAGTCAGTAGGAAAGGTGCTGACTTATTCCTGGCAGAGCCATTGAACAAAGTCAGTAGGAAAGGTGCTGACTTATTCCTGGCAGAGCCATTGAACAAAGTCAGTAGGAAAGGTGCTGACTTATTCCTGGAAGAGCCATTGAACAAAGTCAGTAGGAAAGGTGCTGACTTATTCCTGGCAGAGCCATTGAACAAAGTCAGTAGGAAAGGTGCTGACTTATTCCTGGCAGAGCCATTTAACAAAGTCAGTAGGAAAGGTGCTGACTTATTCCTGGCAGAGCCATTGAACAAAGTCAGTAGGAAAGGTGCTGACTTATTCCTGGCAGAGCCATTTAACAAAGTCAGTAGGAAAGGTGCTGACTTATTCCTGGCAGAGCCATTGAACAAAGTCAGTAGGAAAGGTGCTGACTTATTCCTGGCAGAGCCATTGAACAAATTCAGTAGGAAAGGTGCTGACTTATTCCTGGCAGAGCCATTGAACAAAGTCAGTAGGAAAGGTGCTGATTTATTCCTGGCAGGGCCATTGAACAAAGTCAATAGGAAAGGTGCTGACTTATTCCTGGCAGAGCCATTGAACAAGTCAGTAGGAAAGGTGCTGACTTATTCCTGGCAGGGCCATTGAACAAAGTCAGTAGGAAAGGTGCTGACTTATTCCTGGCAGAGCCATTGAACAAATTCAGTAAGGAAGGATTGGAGTTCAGAGACCAGGAAACCGTACCTCGGACATGCCAAGCATAGTGGAGCCCTGGATCCGACTCCCCGAGTACAGATTTGGACTCGGGTTATATACGAAAATATCCCTCTTCTCTCCTTCAGAACGAGGGCGTTTCGGGGTTGGTCCACGATCCAAGCGCATGATCATTGAATCTTCTAGAAAAATGCATCTTAAAAATGCACGTGCAGGCGCAGCGTCTCGAAATTTGATCCTTTCAAGTGGTTTTGCCGTCTGGCTTGGGCGCCAGGACGTGGAGTCCATGGGCGTGCGGATGATCCCTTGAGTACTTTTGTACATTTCAAAAATATCTAACAAATCATAATATTCTTTGTCATATTACATACTTATTTATATCAATTAGCAACACCAGCTGGAAGGAATACATTGGGTCACCTGTCCTAGCGTGGATTATCGAAATTTAGTTTAATTAAAATATATCCTTTTATTTATATTGGACGTATTTTACAACGGAATAATATAAATAATCTGTGTTGTACTAACACAATATTTTAGAGATTTTTACGAATGATTTTAATACATAATAATTTATCAACTTTATGTTATAAAAACTACCTGTACTTACAAGAAAATTGAAAGGACATGGTTTTTACCAATTTAATATTGAAATAGATATTCCTGTTATTTAACATACTTGATTTGCACATCCGAGTATATTTAAACAAATAACTAATTTATATAATAATTCCCGGAAGTATTAGTATCATAGAGAAATTTGTGACCTCTACGCCTATGTGTAAGTTATATTCCCACATGTGGCAAAGTGTCGTCTGCCGAGGGTATGGCTATTTGACCCATATTCTTAGCAGGTAATAATGAAACTAAGATAACAAAATTTTTGTTACACTATGCTGCGTTTAAAAATAAAAACAGATGTCTATAAAATAAAATGTTCAAAAAATTATTTTATCTAAATAAAGATTCTGTTGAATATTATTAACAAAATGATACATGCTAGCAGTACTGCTTCAATACCTACCACACTTGAAATAGCAATTTTCTTTTTGCAATGTTTTCTTTAGCTAAAATATGTTAAAGAATTATAAAATTCGGGCGCGGAAGCAAATATTTATATAATTTTTTCAAAAATAAAGTCAAATTTTACCTAATCTTGATGAATACGTTGTATATTGTAAGCTCCATGGGCTAGATTCTAGAATACCTATCACACTTGAAAAAGCAATTTTCTTGTTGCAATGTTTTCTTTTAGCTAAAATATGCTGAAGAATTATAAAATTCGGGCGCGGAAGCAAATATTCATATGATTTTTTACAAAAATAAAGTCAGATTT
The DNA here is from genome assembly GCA_035578165.1 of Stenolophus ochropezus. Lineage (NCBI taxonomy): Eukaryota > Metazoa > Arthropoda > Insecta > Coleoptera > Carabidae > Stenolophus > Stenolophus ochropezus. Next base: position 469,086 of record JAQOWZ010000051.1, on the reverse strand, counting down.
TACCTGTTCTTGATGAATACGTTGTATATTGTAAGCTACATGGGCTGGATTCTAGAATACCTACCACTCCTGAAATGGCAATTTTCTTGTTGCAATATTTTCTTTCAGCTATAATATAATGAAGAATTATAAAATTCGGGCGCGGAAGCAAATTTTTATATGATTGTTTTCAAAAATAAAGTCAGATTTTACCTATTCTTGATGAATACGTTGTGTATTGTAAGCTACGTGGGCTGGATTCTAGAATAACTACCACAACTGAAATAGCAATTTTCTTGTTGCAATGTTTTCTTTTACCTAAAATATAATGAAAAATTACAAAATTCGGGCGGAAGCAATTATTTATATGATTTTTTACAAAAATAAAGTCAGATTTTACCTATTCTTTAACTGGATATTTTTGTTAAAACATTCATATTCATGCTTTAGGATTTATACTATGGATAATTTTAGCATTGGACATGGAAAAGAGACCGTAACGTGGTACCAATCAGATAATAAACATTCAATTTTCGGGTGTCATTTTAATGAATACGTTCTATATTGTAAGCTATATGGGCTGGATTTTAGAATACCTACCACACTTAAAATAGCAATTTTCATGTTGCAATGGTTTCTTTTCGCTAATATATGATGAAGAATAATAAAATTCGGGCGCGGAAGCAAATATTTATATGATTTTTTACAAAAATACAGTCAAATTTTACCTATTCTTGATGAATACTTTGTATATTGTAAGCTACATGTGCTGGATTCTAGAATACCTACCATACTTCAAATAGAAATTTTCTTGTTGCAATGTTTTCTTTTACCTAAAATATGATGAAATATTACAAAATTCGGGCGCGGAAGCAAATATTTATATGATTTTTTACAAAAATAATGTCAGTTTTTACCTTTTCTTGATGAATACGTTGTATATTGTAAGCTATATAGACAGGATTCTAGAATACCTACCACACTTAAAATAGCAATTTTCTTGTTGCAATGTTTTCTTTTAACTATAATGTGATGAAGAATTATAAAATTCGGGCGCGAAAGCAAATATTTATATGATTTTTTACAAAAATAAAGTCAGATTTTACCTATTCTTGATGAATAGGTTGAATATTGTAAACTACGTGGGCTGGATTTTAGAATACCTACCACACTTAAAATAGCAATTTTCATGTTGCAATGGTTTCTTTTCGCTAATATATGATGAAGAATAATAAAATTCGGGCGCGGAAGCAAATATTTATATGATTTTTTACAAAAATGCAGTCAAATTTTACCTATTCTTGATGAATACTTTGTATATTGTAAGCTACATGTGCTGGATTCTAGAATACCTACCACACTTCAAATAGAAATTTTCTTGTTGCAATGTTTTCTTTTACCTAAAATATGATGAAATATTACAAAATTCGGGCGCGGAAGCAAATATTTATATGATTTTTTACAAAAATAATGTCAGTTTTTACCTTTTCTTGATGAATACGTTGTATATTGTAAGCTATATAGACAGGATTCTAGAATACCTACCACACTAAAAATAGCAATTTTCTTGTTGCAATGTTTTCTTTTAGCTATAATGTGATGAAGAATTATAAAATTCGGGCGCGAAAGCAAATATTTATATGATTTTTTACAAAAATAAAGTCAGATTTTACCTATTCTTGATGAATAGGTTGAATATTGTGAACTACGTGGGCTGGATTCTAGAATACCTACCACACTTGAAATAGCAATTTTCTTGTTGCAATGTTTTCTTTTATCTAAAATATGATTAAAAATTATACAATTCGGGCGCGGAAGCAAATATTTATGATTTTTTACAAAAATAAAGTCAGATTTTACCTATTTTTGACGAATACGTTGTATATTGTGAGCTACAATGGCTGGATTCTAGAATACCTACCACACATGAAATAGCAATTTTCTTGTTGCAATGTTTTCTTTTAGCTAATATATGATGAAGAATTATAAAATTCGGGCGCGGAAGCAAATATTTATATGATTTTTTACAAAAATAAATTCAGATTTTACCTTTTCTTGATGAATACGTTGTATATTTTAAGCTACGTGGGCTGGATTCTAGAATACCTACCACACTTGAAATAGCAATTTTCTTGTTGCAATGTTTTCTTTTAGATATAATATGATAAAGAATTATAAAATTCGGGCGCGTAAGCAAATAATCATATAATTTTTTACAAAAATAAAATCAGATTTTACCTATTCTTTAAATGGATATTTTTGTTAAAACATTCATATTCATGCTTTAGGATCTATACTATGGATAATTTTAGCATTGGACATTTTAAAGTGACCGTGACGTGGTGCCAATCAGATAATAAACATTCAAATTTCGGGTGTAATTTTAATGAATACATTGTATATTGTTAAGCTACATGGGCTGGATTCTAGAATACCTACCACTCTTGAAATAGCAATTTTCTTGTTGCAATGTTTACTATTAGCTAAAATATAATGAAGAATTATAAACTTCGAGCGCGGAAGCAAATATTTATATGATTTTTTACAAAAATAAAGTCAGATATTACCTATTCTTAATGAATACGTTGTATATTGTTAAGCTACATGGGCTGGATTCTAGAATACCTACCACACTTAAAATAGAAATTTTCTTGTTGCAATGTTTTCTTTTAGCTAAATTATGATGAAGAATTATAAAAATCAGGAACGAAAGCAAATATTTATATGATTTTTTACAAAAATAGAGTCAGACTTTACCTTTTCTTAATGAATTCGTTGTATATTGTAAGCTACATGTGCTGGATTCTAGATTACCTGCCACACTTGAAAGAGCAATTTTCTTGTTTCAAATTTTTCTTCTTGCTAAAATATGATGAAAAATTATAAAATTCGGGCGCGGAAGCAAATATTTATATGATATTTTACAAAAATAAAATCAGATTTTACCTATTCTTAATGAATTTGTTGTATATTGTAAGCTACATGGGCTGGATTCTAAAATACCTACCACACTTTAAATAGCAATTTTCTTGTTGCAATGTTTTCTTTTTGCTATAATATGATGAAGAATTATAAAGTTGGGGCGGAAGCAAATATTTATATGATTTTTTACAAAAATAAAATCAGATTTCACCTATTCTTTAAATGGATATTTTTGTTAAAACATTCATATTCATGCTTTAGGATCTATACTATGGATAATTTTAGCATTGGACATGCAAAAGTGACCGTAAAGTGGTACCAATCAGATAATAAACATTCAATTTTCGGGTGTCATTTTAATGAATACGTTGTATATATGTATGTATATAAGTCAGATTTCTTCTAGCTAAAACATGATGAAAAATTATAAAATTCGGGCGGAAGCAAATATTTATATGATTTTTTGCAAAAATAAAGTCAGATTTTACCTATTCTTTAACTGGATATTTTTGTTAAAACATTCATAATCATGCATTAGGATCTATACTATGGATAATTTTAACATTAGACATGGAAAAATGACCGTAACGTGGTACCAATCAGATAATACACAGTCAATTTTAGGGTGTCATTTTAATGAATACGTTGTATATTGTAAGCTACATAAGCTGGATTTTAGAATACCTTCCACATTTGAAATAGCAATTTTGTTGTCGCAATGTTTTCTTTTAGCTAATATATGATGAAGAATAATAAAATTCGGGCGCGGAAGCAAATATTTATATGATTTTTCACAAAAATAAAGTCAAATTTTAGCTATTCTTGATGAATACTTTGTATATTGTAAGCTACATGTGCTGGATTCTAGAATACCTACCATACTTCAAATAGAAATTTTCTTGTTGCAATGTTTTCTTTTAGCTAAAATATGATGAAATATTACAAAATTCGGGCGCGGAAGCAAATATTTATAAGATTTTTTACAAAAATAATGTCAGTTTTTACCTTTTCTTGATGAATACGTTGTATATTGTAAGCTATATAGACAGGATTCTAGAATACCTACCACACTTAAAATAGCAATTTTCTTGTTGCAATGTTTTCTTTTAGCTATAATGTGATGAAGAATTATAAAATTCGGGCGCGAAAGCAAATATTTATATGATTTTTAACAAAAATAAAGTCAGATTTTACCTATTCTTGATGAATAGGTTGAATATTGTGAACTACGTGGGCTGGATTCTAGAATACCTACCACACTTGAAATAGCAATTTTCTTGTTGCAATGTTTTCTTTTAGCTAAAATATGATTAAAAATTATACAATTCGGGCGCGGAAGCAAATATTTATGATTTTTTACAAAAATAAAGTCAGATTTTACCTATTTTTGACGAATACGTTGTATATTGTAAGCTACAATGGCTGGATTCTAGAATACCTACCACACATGAAATAGCAATTTTCTTGTTGCAATGTTTTCTTTTAGCTAATATATGATGAAGAATTATAAAATTCGGGCGCGGAAGCAAATATTTATATGATTTTTTACAAAAATAAATTCAGATTTTACCTTTCCTTGATGAATACGTTGTATATATTTTAAGCTACGTGGGCTGGATTCTAGAATACCTACCACACTTGAAATAGCAATTTTCTTGTTGCAATGTTTTCTTTTAGCTATAATATGATAAAGAATTATAAAATTCGGGCGCGTAAGCAACTAATCATATAATTTTTTACAAAAATAAAATCAGATTTTACCTATTCTTTAAATGGATATTTTTGTTAAAACATTCATATTCATGCTTTAGGATCTATACTATGGATAATTTTAGCATTGGACATTTGAAAGTGACCGTGACGTGGTGCCAATCAGATAATAAACATTCAATTTTCGGGTGTAATTTTAATGAATACATTGTATATTGTTAAGCTACATGGGCTGGATTCTAGAATACCTACCACTCTTGAAATAGCAATTTTCTTGTTGCAATGTTTACTATTAGCTAAAATATAATGAAGAATTATAAACTTCGAGCGCGGAAGCAAATATTTATATGATTTTTTACAAAAATAAAGTCAGATATTACCTATTCTTAATGAATACGTTGTATATTGTTAAGCTACATGGGCTGGATTCTAGAATACCTACCACACTTAAAATAGAAATTTTCTTGTTGCAATGTTTTCTTTTAGCTAAATTATGATGAAGAATTTTAAAAATCAGGAACGAAAGCAAATATTTATATGATTTTTTACAAAAATAGAGTCAGACTTTACCTTTTCTTAATGAATTCGTTGTATATTGTAAGCTACATGTGCTGGATTCTAGATTACCTGCCACACTTGAAAGAGCAATTTTCTTGTTTCAAATTTTTCTTCTTGCTAAAATATGATGAAAAATTATAAAATTCGGGCGCGGAAGCAAATATTTATATGATATTTTACAAAAATAAAATCAGATTTTACCTATTCTTAATGAATTTGTTGTATATTGTAAGCTACATGAGCTGGATTCTAAAATACCTACCACACTTTAAATAGCAATTTTCTTGTTGCAATGTTTTCTTTTTGCTATAATATGATGAAGAATTATAAAATTCGGGCGCGGAAGCAAATATTTATATGATGTTTTACAAAATTAAAGTCAGAATTTACATGTTCTTCATGAATACGTTGTATATTATAAGCTACATGGGCTGGATTATAGAATACCTACCACACTTAAAATAGCAATTTTCTTGTTGCAATGTTTTCTTTTAGCTAAAATATGATGAAAAATTATAAAATTCGGGCGCGGAAGCAAATATTTGTATGATTTTTTACAATAATATAGTCAGATTTTACCTTTTCTTGATAAATACGTTGTATATTGTAAGCTACATGGGCTAGATTCTAGAATACCTACCACACTTGAAATAGCAATTTTTTTGTTGCAATGTTTTCTTTTAGCTAAAATATGATGAAAAATTATAAAATTCGGGCGCGGAAGCAAATATTTATATGATTTTTAAAAAAAATAAAGTCAGATTTCACCTATTCTTGAAATGGATATTATTGTTAAAACATTCATATTCATGATTTAGGATCTATACTTTGTATAATTTTAGCATTGGACATGCAAAAGTGACCATAACGTGGTACCAATCAGATAATAAACATTCAATTATTGGGTGTCATTTTAATGAATACGTTGTATATTGTAAGCTACATGGGTTGGATTCTGGAATACCTACCACACTTGAAATAGCAATTTTCTTGTTGCAATGTTTTCTTTTAGCTAAAATATGATAAAGAATTATAAAATTCGGGCGCGGAAGCAAATGTTTATATGACATTTACAAAAATAAAGTTAGATTTTACCTTTTCTTGATGAATACGTTGTATATTGTAAGCTACATGGGCTAGATTTTAGAATACCTACCACACTTGAAATAGCAATTTTCTTGTTGCAATGTTTTCTTTTAGCTAAAATATGATGAAGAATTATAAAATTCGGGCGCGGATGCAAATACTTATATGATTTTTTACAAAAATAAAGTCAGATTTCACCTATTCTTGATGAATAGATTGTATATTGTAAGCTACATGGGCTGGATTCTAGAATACCTACCACACTTGAAATAGCAATTGTCTTGTTGCAATGTTTTCTTTAAGCTAAAATATGATGAAGAATTATAAAGTTGGGGCGGAAGCAAATATTTATATGATTTTTTACAAAAATAAAATCAGATTTCACCTATTCTTTAAATGGATATTTTTGTTAAAACATTCATATTCATGCTTTAGGATCTATACTATGGATAATTTTAGCATTGGACATGCAAAAGTGACCGTAAAGTGGTACCAATCAGATAATAAACATTCAATTTTCGGGTGTCATTTTAATGAATACGTTGTATATATGTATGTATATAAGTCAGATTTCTTCTAGCTAAAACATGATGAAAAATTATAAAATGCGGGCGGAAGCAAATATTTATATGATTTTTTGCAAAAATAAAGTCAGATTTTACTTATTCTTAAACTGGATATTTTTGTTAAAACATTCATAATCATGCATTAGGATCTATACTATGGATAATTTTAACATTAGACATGGAAAAGTGACCGTAACGTGGTACCAATCAGATAATACACAGTCAATTTTAGGGTGTCATTTTAATGAATACGTTGTATATTGTAAGCTACATAAGCTGGATTTTAGAATACCTTCCACATTTGAAATAGCAATTTTGTTGTCGCAATGTTTTCTTTTAGCTAATATATGATAAAGAATAATAAAATTCGGGCGCGGAAGCAAATATTTATATGATTTTTCACAAAAATAAAGTCAAATTTTAGCTATTCTTGATGAATACTTTGTATATTGTAAGCTACATGTGCTGGATTCTAGAATACCTACCATACTTCAAATAGAAATTTTCTTGTTGCAATGTTTTCTTTTAGCTAAAATATGATAAAGAATTATAAAATTCGAGCGCGGAAGCAAAAATTTATATGATTTTTTAAAACAATAAAATCAGATTTGCCCTTATCTTGATGAATACGTTCTATATTGTAAGCTACATGGGCTGGATTCTAGAATACCTACCAAACATGAAATAGCAATTTTCTTGTTGCAATGTTTTCTTTTAGCTAATATATGATGATGAATTATAAAATTCGGGCGCGGAAGCAAATATTTGTATGATTTTTTACAAAAATAAAGTCAGATTTTACCTTTTCATGATGAATACGTTGTATATTGTAAGCTACGTGGGCTGGATTCTAGAATACCTACCACACTTGAAATAGCAATTTTCTTGTTGCAATGTTTTTTTTTAGCTATAATATGATAAAAAATTATAAATTTCGGGCGCGTAAGCAAATATTTATATAATTTTTTACAAAAATAAAATCAGATTTTACCTATTCTTTAAATGTATATTTTTGTTAAAACATTCATATTCATGCTTTAGGATCTATATTATGGATAATTTTAGCATTGGACATTTTAAAGTGACCGTGACGTGGTACCAATCAGATAATAAACATTCAATTTTCGGGTGTCGTTTTAATGAATACATTGTATATTGTTAAGCTACATGGGCTGGATTCTAGAATACCTACCACACTTGAAATACCAATTTTCTTGTTGCAATGTTTCCTTTTAGCTAAAATATGATGAAGAATTATTAAATTCGTGCGAAGAAGCACATATTTATATGATTTTTTTCAAAAATAAAGTCAGACTTTACCTATTCTTGATTAATACGTTGTATATTGTAAGCTACATGGGCTGGATTCTAGAATACCTACCACACTTAAAATAGCAATTTTCTTGTTGCAATGTTTACTATTAGCTAAAATATGATGAAGAATTATAAGCTTCGAGCGCGGAAGCAAATATTTATATGATTTTTTACAAAAATAAAGTCAGATATTACCTATTCTAAATAATTACGTTGTATATTGTAAGCTTCATGAGCTGGATTCTAGAATACCTACCACACTTAAAATAGAAATTTTCTTGTTGCAATGTTTTCTTTTAGCTAAATTATGATGAAGAATTATAAAAATCGGGCGCGAAAGCAAATTTTTAATTGATTTTTTACAAAAATAGAGTCAGACTTTACCTTTTCTTGATGAATACGTTGTATATTGTAAGCTACATGGGCTGGATTCTAGATTACCTACCACAATTGAAAGAGGAATTTTCTTGTTTCAAATTTTTCTTTTAGCTAAAATATGATAAAGAATTATAAAATTCGGGCGCGAAAGGAAATATTTAAATGACTTTTTACAAAAATAATGTCCGAATTTACCTTTTCTTGATGAATACGTTGTATATTGTAAGCTACATGGGCTGGATTCTAGATTACCTACCACACTTGAAAGAGCAATTTTCTTGTTTAAAATTTTTCTTTTAGCTATAATATGATAACGAATTATAAAATTCGGGCGCGGAAGCAAATATTTATATGATTTTTTACAAAAATATTGTCCGATTTTACCTGTTCTTGATGAATACGTTGTATATTGTAAGCTACTTGGGCTAGATTCTAGAATACCTACCACACTTAAAATAGCAATTTTCTTGTTGCAATGTTTTCTTTTAGCTAAAATATGATGAAGAATTATAAAATTCGGGCGCGGATGCAAATATTTATATGATTTTTTACAAAAATAAAGTCAGATTTCACCTATTCTTGATGAATACGTTGTATATTGTAAGCTACATGGGCTGGATTCTAGAATACCTACCACACTTGAACTAGCAATTTTTTTTTGCAATGTTTTCTTTTAGCTAAAATATGATGAAGAATTATAAATTTCGGGCGCGAAAGCAAATATTTATATGATGTTTTACAAAAATTAAGTCAGATTTAACGATTTCTTGATGAATATGTTTTATATTGTAAGCTACATGAGCGGGCTGGATTCTAGAATACCTACTACACTTGAAATAGCAATTTTCTTGTTTCAATGTTTTCTTTTAGCTAAAGTATGATGGAGAATTCTAAAAATCTGACTTTATATTTGTAATAAATCATATAAATATTTGCCTCCGCGCCCGAATTTTATAATTCTTTATCATGTTTTAGCTTAAAGAAAACATTGCAACAAGAAAATTGCTATTTCAAGTGTGGTAGGTACTTCAGAATCCAGACCATATAGCTTTTAATATACAACGTATTCATCAAGAATAGGTAAAATCTGACTATATTTTTGTAAAAAATCATATAAATATTTGCTTCCGCGCCCGAATTTTATAATTCTACATCTTATTTTAGCTAAAAGAAAACATTGCAACAAGAAAATTGCTATTTCAAGTGTGGTAGGTATTCTAGAATCCAGGCCATGTAGCTTACAATATACAACGTATTCATCAAGAAAAGGTGAAACCTGACATTAGTTTTGTAAAAAAATATATAATTATTTGCTTCCGCGCCCGAATTTTATAATTTTTCATCATATATTAGCTTAAAGAAAACATTGCAACAAGAAAATTGCTATTTCAAGTGTGGTAGCTTTTCTAGAATTTAGCCCATGTAGTTTACAATATACAACGTATTCATCAAGAATAAGTAAAATCTGACTTTATTTTTGTAAAAAATCATATAAATATTTGCTTCCGCGCCCGAATTTTATAATTCTTCATCATATTTTAGCTAAAAGAAAACATTGCAACAAGAAAATTGCTATTTCAAGTGTGGTAGGTTTTCTAGAATCCAGGCCATGTAGCTTACAATATACAACGTATTCATCAAGAATTGGTAAAATCTGACTTTATTTTTGTAAAAAATCATATAAATATTTGCTTCCGCGCCCGAATTTTATAATTCTTTATCATATTTTAACTAAAAGAAAACATTGCAACAAGAAAATTGCTATTTCAAGTGTGGTAGGTATTCTAGAATCCAGCCCATGTAGCTTACAATATACAACGTATTCTTAAAAATGACACCCGAAAATTGAATGTTTATTATCTGATGTTTTATCAAAAATATCCATTTCAAGAATAGGTAAAATCTTTTTTTTTGTATCTCCTAAGAATTTTACAATCTATCTAAATATAAGATAATAAGTAAAAATATAACAGCAAATGAATTACATGAGGAGCAGTTGTCCACTGACAAAAACTCGAAATATTATCTATATAATGTTAGTTCAATCTATCTACTAAATCTAATGGTTTAAAATGTTTTAATCGTCGTATGTCCTCACTGCTGTCTAACAATTTCACTGCACTTGTGTTTGGGTGGGCTTCAAGTGTTTTAAGATATTTGGTACTAAATTGTACGATTGTTTCTTTCACTGTACACATGTTGAGGTCTCTGTGGATGTTTACATTTGGCACATACCAAGGAGCATTTGTAATTGTTCGGAGGCACATAGATTGAAAGCGTTGAAGTATTTCAATACTGGAGTTGCTTGCTGTTCCCCAGAGTTCTATTCCAGACTGGTTTAAAGATGCTTTTATATATTAAAATTTTTCCAGAGATTAAATCGTACCCGGGAGTTTTTTTTTGGATTTACATATTTGCATATTATCTATGTTGTATAGGATAATCCAACTGAAAGGGATGTTCTAACGTGTTGTATATGAATTGTTCATCTTCTGGTGGTATCGAGTGTGGAAAAGGTTGGAATACTTTTGTTAGGTGATTTGTAAAGGCTAGAGCTTTGTTATGTAATGTTTATTCTGGATAGTTTTGACTAATTCTCTTCCTCTTGGTGTAATGAGTCTCGATCCCCAAATTTGGTGTTTATCATTGTAATCTCCACCAGCAATGAATTTATTTCCCAATGTATTAAAAAAGGTAGTACATTCTTCGTTTTCAATTATATGTTTCAGTGGCATATAAATTGCTGACACTACAAAAGATTCCGATAGCGTTTCAATTTGTATATTTGTGGCTTGCAAATATTCTTTCTGGTATTTTACAAGTTCATTATGTTTAATTGAATTTTTTACAATAATTGCAGTACCACCATGAGCCGTTCCGTCAGGATGATTTGTTGAATACATTGAATAATTTGGTATTTTAAGGTAGTTTTTATTCGTAAAATGAGTTTCTGATATAAGTATTATATCTAGTTGGTGGTTAATAATAAATTATTTTAATTCTTGGCTATGTTGAGCCAAACCGTTGGCATTCCATAATACAATTTTCATCTGAGTATTCATTTTATTTTTGAAATAATGTTGTTAAAATATTTAACATAGTGTCCATACGTTCCATTAGTTTACATAACATTTGTTTTAGATTTTTATTAGAATTAGCTTGTGTGTTTATTTCCGGGGTAAAGATTTCATTAGCTGGCGTCTCAACCTGTAAATTTTTTGCAGTATTTGCATTAATATTAGTAGGTTGCTGATTAGACATTTTTGCAACACTGGCATATGTATTGTTATTGTTTTTACATATTACGTTGGACGGATGTTGACATTATTATTTGTAGGTCGTTGAGTAATTTGTTTAGTACCTAAAGTGGGATATTTTCTTTTTTGAATCTCTTTGTATATTGCACAACCTTTATAATTTGCAGGGTGTTTTCCATCTCATAAGGAACAGGTTGCATCTGTATTAGATGGTTTTTCACACGTAGATGTATGATGATTTTTCCCACATTTCACACAGCATGCTTGCCGCTCGCAGTAGTTATGGGTATGTCCGTATCTTTGGCAATTAGTACACTGTACGATTTTTCGTTTTACTCGCGGAGGTTTGAATTCAATTTTGCAGTTTAATAAATATTTAATGTCGTATACTTTTTTATTATTTTCTTGCTGTTTTAAGTCCACATAAAACATGGGAAGCGGCTGTCTAGTTTTCCAATTTTTAATATTGTGAATATTAATAACTTTGTGACCATACGATTCTATTTCAGTTTTTAAATATTCTATATCCGCAGAGTAGTGGATATTTCTTAGGACTGTTCTAAAATTTCTTCTCTGTTTTAACTGATATGTATGAAAAGCCGTTTTTTTCTCTGGTAAGATCTTAATGATATTTGTGTAACTCTCAGATGTATGGGGTTGGACTTTAACCTGATTGTTTGACATTAATTTTAAAAAATAACCATCCTTGGCTACTAAGTTCAATATTTCCAGTAATGCTTGCAATTTAATTATATCAGGAATAAAAATAGGTGGCGGTTTAGGTTCTCGTTTTTCAACTGTATTTTCGTCATCATTATCATTTCCTGGGTCTTGATTAGTTAATTCCTGGAATCTATTTTGAGTATTTATCCTTACTACAAAATCAGTTAGAGTTTTTTGTCTGACGTTCCTGCTGTTAATTTCTGGACTGTTTCGTTTTGTTTTGTTTGATTTAACTGTTTGCCATTTTGAGCTACTGTTCGCGCTGTTCGATAAAGGTGGAAAAATCTGGGTGTATCCTGTAGGAGAGTTTTGTGTTTGAGGCTGATTTTCTATTTCGGATATCTGGGTAAAGAGAATTGCAGTGTTAGTTTGGAGAGGATTCTAAAAAGCGTCCGTTATGAGGTTGGCTGGGGGCGTATTGGTTGATGAAAGTGTCTGAGGATAAGTAGTAGTTGGTGTTGTATTGAATTTCTAGGTGGTGAATGGTTAACAGGCATAGCTAGGTTGGTTGGGGAAGTGCCGGGTCGATTTACTGAGCTTGGCTGGTTTCTAAGTACCAATGCTGCATTCTTAAGCTCTAGCGGTATAGACGTTTTCCGGCTAGGTGGAATCAAAAAGAAGACGCCGTCTCTTTTTGTTATTTTAGCTATTGACTTTTCAATCTTCTTCGACATACTTCATTGCAATGAAGACAGGAAATAAATTTGCACTGTAAGCACACACTGTATGACACACTTTTCGACACTGCACGCGCACGGAATAGAACCACACGTCTGCGCTGCTCGGCGGTTGTAAGCCAACTGACAGGTAAAATCTGACTTAATTTTTGTAAAAAATCAAATAAATATTTGCTTCAGCGCCCGAATTTTATGATTCTTCATCATATTTTAGCTAAAAGAATATATTGCAACAAGAAAATTGCTATTTCAAGGGTGGTAGGTATTCTAGAATACAGCCCATGTAGCTTACAATATACAACGTGTTTATCAAGAATAGGTAAAATCTGATTTTATTTTTGTAAAAAATCATATAAATATTTGCTTCAGCGCCCGAATTTTATATTTCTTCATCATATTTTAGCTAAAAGAAAACATTGCAACAAGAAAATTGCTATTTTAAGTGTGGTAGGTATTCTAGAATCCAGTGCATGTAGCTTACAATATACAACGTATCCATCAAGAATTGGTAAAATCTGACTTTATTTTTGTAAAAAATCATATAAAAATTTGCTTCCGCGGCCGAATTATATAATTTTTCATCATATTTTAGCCAAATAAAAACATTGCAACATAAAAATTGATATTTCAAGTGTGGAAAGTATTCTAGAATCTAGCCCATGTAGCTTACAATATACAACGTATTAATCAAGAATAGGTAAAATCTGACTTTATTTTTATAAAAAATCATATAAATATTTGCTTCCGCGCCCGAATTTTATAATTCTTCATCATTTCTTAGCTAAAAGAAAACATTGCAACAAGAAAATTGCTATTTCAAGTGTGGTAGGTATTCTAGAATCCAGTGCAAGTAGCTTACAATATACAACGTATTCATCAAGAATTGGTAAAACCTGACTTTATTTTTGTAAAAAATCATAAAATAATTTGCTTCCGCGCCTGAATTTTATAATTCTTCATCATATTTTAGCTAAAAGAAAACATTGCAACAAGAAAATTTCTATTTCAAGTGTGGTAGGTATTCTGGAATCCAGCCCATGTAGCTTACAATATACAACATAATCATCGAGAATAGGTAAAATGTGACTTTATTTTTGTAATAAATCATATATATATTGTCTTCCACGCCCGTATTTTATAATTCTTTATCATATTTTAGCTAAATGAAAACATTGCAACAAGAAAATTGCTATTTCAAGTGTGGTGGGTATTCTAGAATCTAGCCCATGTAGCTTACAATATACAACGTATTCATCAATAATAGGTGAAATCTGACTCTATTTTGTGTAAAAAATCATATAAATATTTGCTTCCGCGCTCGAAGCTTATAATTCTTCATCATATTTTAGCTAATAGTAAACATTGCAACAAGAAAATTGCTATTTCAAGTGTAATAGGTATTCCAGAATCTAGCCCATATAGCTTTTAATATACAACGTATTCATCAAGAATAGGTGAAATCTGACCCTATTTTTGTAAAAAATCATATAAATATTTGCTTCCGCGCCCGAATTTTATAATTCTTAATCATATTTTAGCTAAAAAAAAAAAACATTGCAACAAGAAAATTGCTATTTCAAGTGTAGTCGGTGTTCCAGAATCCAGCCCATGTAGCTTACATTATACAACGTATTCATCAAGAATAGGTAAAATCTGATTTAATTTTTGTAAAAAATCATATAAATATTTGATTCCGCGCCCGAATTTTATGATTCTTCATCATATTTTAACTAAAAGAAAACATTGCAACAGGAAAATTGCTATTTCAAGTGTGGTAGGTATTCTAGAATCCAGCTCATGTAGCTTACAATATACAACGTATTCATCAAGAATAGGTAAAATCTGACTCTATTTTTGTAAAAAATCACATAAATATTTGCTTCCGCGCCCGAATTTTATAATTCTTTCTCATATTTTAGCTAAAAAAAAACATTGCAACAAGAAAATTGCTATTTCAAGTGTGGTAGGTGTTCTAGAATCCAGCCCATGTAGCTTACACTATACAATGTATTCTTTAAAATAACACACGAAAATTGAATGTATATTATCTAATTGGTAGCACGTTATGGTCACTTTTGCATGTACAATGCTAAAATTATCCATATTAAAGCATGAATATGAATGTTTTAACAAAAATATCCATTTAAAGAATAGGTAAAATCTGACTTTATTTTTGTAAAAAATGATATAAACATTTGCTTTCGCGTCTGAATTTTATAATCCTTTATCAAATTTTTGCAAAAAAAAAAAACATTGCAACAAGAAAACTGCTATTTCAAGTGTGGAAGGTATTCTAGAATCCAGCCCAAGTAGCCTACAATATACAACGTATTCATCAAGAATAGTTAAAATCTGACTTTATTTTTGTCAAAAATCATATAAATATTTGCTCACGCGCTCGAATTTTATAATTCTTTATCATGTTTTAGCTAATAGAAAACATTGCAACAAGAAAATTGCTATTTCAAGTGTGGTAGGTATTCTAGAATCCAGCCCAAGTAGCTTACAATATACAACGTATTCATCAAGAATTGGTAAAATCTGACTTTATTTTTGTAAAAAATCATATAAATATTTGCTCACGCGCCCAAATTTTATAATCCTTTATCATGTTTTAGCTAATAGAAAACATTGCAACAAGAAAATTGCTATTTCAAGTGTGGAAGGTTTTCTAGAATCCAGCTCATGTAGCTTACAATATACAACGTATTTATCAAGAATTGATAAAATCTGACTTTATTTTTGTCAAAAATCATATAAATATTTGCTCACGCCCCCGAATTTTATAATTCTTTATCATGTTTTAGCTAATAGAAAACATTGCAACAAGAAAATTGCTATTTCAAGTGTGGTAGGTATTCTAGAATCCAGCCCAAGTAGCTTACAATATACAACGTATTCATCAAGAATAGGTAAAATCTGACTTTATTTTTGTAAAAAATCATATAAATATTTGCTTCCGCGCCCGAATTTTATAATTCTTCATCATATTTTAGCTAAAAGAAGACATTGCAACAAGAAAATTGCTATTTCAAGTGTGGTAGGTATTCCAGAATCCAGCCCATATGGCTTTTAATATACAACCTATTCATCAAGAATAGGTGAAATCTGACTCTATTTTTGTAAAAAAATCACATAAATATTTGCTTCCGCGCCCGAATTTTATAATTCTTTATCATATTTTAGCTAAAAAAAACATTGCAACAAGAAAATTGCTATTTCAAGTGTGGTAGGTGTTCTAGAATCCAGCCCACCTAGCTTAAATTATACAACGTATTCTTTAAAATAACACACGAAAATTGAATGTATATTATCTAGTTGGTACCACGTTATGGTCACTTTTGCATGTACAATGCGAAAATTATCCATATTATAGATCCTAAAGCATGAATATGAATGTTTTAACAAAAATATCCATTTAAAGAATAGGTAAAATCTGACTTTATTTTTGTAAAAAATCATACAAATATTTGCTTCCGCGCCCGAATTTTATAATTCTTAATCATATTTTAGCTAAGAAAAAACATTGCAACAAGAAAATTGCTATTTCAAGTGTAGTCGGTGTTCCAGAATCCAGCCCATGTAGCTTACATTATACAACATATTCATCAAGAAAACGTAAAATCTGACTTAATTTTTGTAAAAAATTATATAAATATTTGCTTCCGCGCCCAAATTTTATGATTCTTCTTCATATTTTAACTAAAAGAAAACATTGCAACAGGAAAATTGCTATTTCAAGTGTGGTAGGTATTCTAGAATCCAGCTCATGTAGCTTACAATATACAACGTATTCATCAAGAATAGGTAAAATCTGACTTTATTTTTATAAAAAATCATATAAATATTTGCTTCCGCGCCCGAATTTTATAATTCTTCATCATATTTTAGCTAAAAGAAAACATTTCAACAAGAAAATTGCTATTTCATGTGTTGTAGGTGTTCTAGAATCCAGCCCATGTAGCTTACATTATACAACTTATTCTTTAAAATAACACACGAAAATTTAATGTATATTATCTAATTGGTACGTTATGGTCACTTTTGCATGTACAATGCTAAAATTATCCATATTATAGATCCTAAAGCATGAATATGAATGTTTTAACAAAAATATCCATTTAAAGAATAGGTACAATCTGACTTTATTTTTGTAAAAAATGATATAAATATTTGCTTCCGCGTCTGAATTTTATAATCCTTTATCAAATTTTTGCAAAAAAAAAAACATTGCAACAAGAAATCTGCTATTTCAAGTGTGGAAGGTATTCTAGAATCCAGCCCAAGAAGCCTACAATATACAACGTATTCATCAAGAATAGGTAAAATCTGACTTAATTTTTGTAAAAAATCATATAAATATTTGCTTCCGCGCATGTATTTTATAATTCTTCATCATATTTTAGCTAAAAGAAAACATTGCAACAAGAAAATTACTATTTCAAGTGTGGTGGGTATTCTAGAATCCAGCCCATGTAGCCCACAATATACAAGGTATTCATCAAGAATAGGTAAAATCTAACTTAATTTTTGTAAAAAATCATATAAATATTTGCTTCCGCGCCGGAATTTTATAATTCTACATCATATTTTAGTTAAAAGAAAACATTGCAACAAGAAAATTGCTATTTCAAGCGTGGTAGGTATTCTAGAATCCAGCCCATGTAGCTTACAATATACAACGTATTTATCAAGAATTGGTAAAATCTGACTTTATTTTTGTCAAAAATCATATAAATATTTGCTCACGCGCCCGAATTTTATAATTCTTTATCATGTTTTAGCTAATAGAAAACATTGCAACAAGAAAATTGCTATTTCAAGTGTGGTAGGTATTCTAGAAGTCAGCCCAAGTAGCTTACAATATACAACGTATTCATCAAGAATTGTTAAAATCTGACTTAATTTTTGTAAAAAATCATATAAATATTTGCTTCCGCGCCCGAATTTTATAATTCTTCATCATATTTTAGCTAAAAGAAAACATTGCAACAAGAAAATTGCTATTTCAAGTGTGGTAGGTATTCCAAAATCCACCCCATATAGCTTTTAATATACAACGTATTCATCAAGAATAGGTAAAATCTGACTCTATTTTTGTAAAAAATCACATAAATATTTGCTTCCGCGCCCGAATTTTATAATTCTACATCATATTTTAGTTAAAAGAAAACATTGCAACAAGAAAATTGCTATTTCAAGTGTGGTAGGTATTCTAGAATCCAGCCCATGTAGCTTACAATATACAACGTATTTATCAAGAATTGGTAAAATCTGACTTTATTTTTGTCAAAAATCATATAAATATTTGCTCACGCGCCCGAATTTTATAATTCTTCATCATGTTTTAGACTCTGAGATAGCGCGTCAACAAGAAAATTGCTGTTTCAAGTGTGGAAGGTTTTCTAGAATCCAGCTCATGTAGCTTACAATATACAACGTATTCATCAAGAATATGTAAAATCTGACTTTATTTTTGAAATAAATCATATAAATATTTGCTTCCGCGCCCGTATTTTATAATTCTTTATCATATTTTAGCTAAATGAAAATATTGCAACAAGAAAATTGCTATTTCAAGTGTGGTGGGTATTCTAGAATCTAGCCCATGTAGCCTACAATATACAACGTATTCATCAAGAATGGGTGAAATCTGACTCTATTTTGTGTAAAAAATCATATAAATATTTGCTTCCGCGCCCGAATTTTATAATTCTTAATCATATATTAGCTAAAAAAAAACATTGCAACAAGAAAATTGCTATTTCAAGTGTAGTCGGTGTTCCAGAATCCAGCCCATGTAGCTTACATTATACAACGTATTCATCAAGAATAGGTAAAATCTGACATAATTTTTGTAAAAAATCATATAAATATTTGCTTCCGCGTCCGAATTTTATGATTCTTCATCATATTTTAACTAAAAGAAAACATTGCAACAGGAAAATTGCTATTTCAAGTGTGGTAGGTATTCTAGAATCCAGCTCATGTAGCTTACAATATACAACGTATTTATCAAGAATAGGTAAAATCTGACCTTATTTTTGTAAAAAATCATATAAATATTTGCTTCCGCGCCCGAATTTTATAATTCTTCATCATATTTTAGCTAAAAGAAAACATTGCAACAAGAAAATTGCTATTTCAAGTGTGGTAGGTATTCCAAAATCCACCCCCATATAGCTTTTAATATACAACGTATTCATCAAGAATAGGTAAACTCTGACTCTATTTTTGTAAAAAATCACATAAATATTTGCTTCCGCGCCCGAATTTTATAATTCTACATCATATTTTAGTTAAAAGAAAACATTGCAACAAGAAAATTGCTATTTCAAGTGTGGTAGGTATTCTAGAATCCAGCCCATGTAGCTTACAATATACAACGTATTTATCAAGAATTGGTAAAATCTGACTTTATTTTTGTCAAAAATCATATAAATATTTGCTCACGCACCTGAATTTTATAATTCTTTATCATGTTTTAGCTAATAGAAAACATTGCAACAAGAAAATTGCTATTTCAAGTGTGGTAGGTATTCTAGAATCCAGCCCAAGTAGCTTACAATATACAACGTATTCATCAAGAATTGGTAAAATCTGACTTAAATTTTGTAAAAAATCATATAAATAATTGCTCACGCGCCCGAATTTTATAATTCTTCATCATGTTTTAGCTAATAGAAAACATTGCAACAAGAAAATTGCTGTTTCAAGTGTGGAAGGTTTTCTAGAATCCAGCTCATGTAGCTTACAATATACAACGTATTCATCAAGAATATGTAAAATCTGACTTTATTTTTGTAATAAATCATATAAATATTTGCTTCCGCGCCCGTATTTTATAATTCTTTATCATATTTTAGCTAAATGAAAACATTGCAACAAGAAAATTGCTATTTCAAGTGTGGTGGGTATTCTAGAATCTAGCCCATGTAGCCTACAATATACAACGTATTCATCAAGAATAGGTGAAATCTGACTCTATTTTGTGTAAAAAATCATATAAATATATGCTTCCGCGCCCGAATTTTATAATTCTTAATCATATATTAGCTAAAAAAAAACATTGCAACAAGAAAATTGCTATTTCAAGTGTAGTCGGTGTTCCAGAATCCAGCCCATGTAGCTTACATTATACAACGTATTCATCAAGAATAGGTAAAATCTGACTTAATTTTTGTAAAAAATCATATAAATATTTGCTTCCGCGTCCGAATTTTATGATTCTTCATCATATTTAAACTAAAAGAAAACATTGCAACAGGAAAATTGCTATTTCAAGTGTGGTAGGTATTCTAGAATCCAGCTCATGTAGCTTACAATATACAACGTATTTATCAAGAATAGGTAAAATCTGACCTTATTTTTGTAAAAAATCAAAGAAATATTTGCTTCCGCGCCCGAATTTTATAATTCTATATCATATTTTAGCTAAAAGAAAACATTGCAACAAGAAAATTGCTATTTCAAGTGTGGTAGGTATTCCAGAATCCACCCCATATAGCATTTAATATACAACGTATTCATCAAGAATAGGTAAAATTTGACTCTATTTTTGTAAAAAATCACATAAATATTTGCTATTTCAAGTGTGGTAGGTATTCTAGAATCCAGCTCATGTAGCTTACAATATACAACGTATTCATCAAGAATAGGTAAAATCTGACTTTATTTTTGTAAAAACTCATATAAAAATTTGCTTCTGCGCCCAAATTTTATAATTCTTCATTATATTTTAGCTAAAAGAAAACATCGCAACAAGAAAATTGCTATTTCAAGTGTGGTAAGTATTCCAGAATCCAGCCCATATAGCTTTTAATATACAACGTATTCATCAAGAATAGGTAAAATCGGACTCTATTTTTGTAAAAAATCATATAAATATTTGCTTCCGCTCCTGAATTTTATAATTCTTTATCATATTTTAGCTACAAAAAAACATTGTAATAAGAAAATTGCTATTTCAAGTGTGGTAGGTGTTCCAGAATCCAGCCCATGTAGCTCACATTATACAACGTATTCTTTAAAATAACACACGAATATTGAATGATTATTATTTGATTGGTACCACGTTATTGTCACTTTTGTATGTACAATGCTAAAATTATTCATATTATAGATCATAAAGCATGAATATGAATGTTTTAACAAAAATATCCATTTCAAGAATAGGTAAAATCTGACTTTATTTTTGTAAAAAATCATATAAACATTTGTTTCCGCGCCTGAATTTTATAACTGTTTATCATATTTTAGCTAAAAGAAAACATTGCAACAAGAAAATTGCTATTTCAAGTGTGGTAGGTTTTCTAGAATCCAGGCCATGTAGCTTACAATATACAACGTATTCATCAAGAATTGGTAAAATCTGACTTTATTTTTGTAAAAAATCATATAAATATTTGCTTCCGCGCCCGAATTTTATAATTCTTTATCATATTTTAACTAAAAGAAAACATTGCAACAAGAAAATTGCTATTTCAAGTGTGGTAGGTATTCTAGAATCCAGCCCATGTAGCTTACAATATACAACGTATTCTTAAAAATGACACCCGAAAATTGAATGTTTATTATCTGATGTTTTATCAAAAATATCCATTTCAAGAATAGGTAAAATCTTTTTTTTTGTATCTCCTAAGAATTTTACAATCTATCTAAATATAAGATAACAAGTAAAAATATAACAGCAAATGAATTACATGAGGAGCATTTGTCCACTGACAAAAACTCGAAATATTATCTATATAATGTTAGTTCAATCTATCTACTAAATCTAATGGTTTAAAACGTTTTTATCGTCGTATGTCCTCACTGCTGTCTAACAATTTCACTGCACTTGTGTTTGGGTGGGCTTCAAGTGTTTTTAGATATTTGGTACTAAATTGTTCGATTGTTTCTTTCACTGTACACATGTTGAGGTCTCTGTGGATGTTTACATTTGGCACATACCAAGGAGCATTTGTAATTGTTCGGAGGCACATAGATTGAAAGCGTTGAAGTATTTCAATACTGGAGTTGCTTGCTGTTCCCCAGAGTTCTATTCCAGACTGGTTTAAAGATGCTTTTATATATTAAAATTTTTCCAGGGATTAAATCGTACCCGGGAGTTTTTTTTTGGATTTACATATTTGCATATTATCTATGTTGTATAGGATAATCCAACTGAAAGGGATGTTCTAACGTGTTGTATATGAATTGTTCATCTTCTGGTGGTATCGAGTGTGGAAAAGGTTGGAATACTTTTGTTAGGTGATTTGTAAAGGCTAGAGCTTTGTTATGTAATGTTTATTCTGGATAGTTTTGACTAATTCTCTTCCTCTTGGTGTAATGAGTCTCGATCCCCAAATTTGGTGTTTATCATTGTAATCTCCACCAGCAATGAATTTATTTCCCAATGTATTAAAAAAGGTAGTACATTCTTCGTTTTCAATTATATGTTTCGGTGGCATATAAATTGCTGACACTACAAAAGATTCCGATAGCGTTTCAATTTGTATATTTGTGGCTTGCAAATATTCTTTCTGGTATTTTACAAGTTCATTATGTTTAATTGAATTTTTTACAATAATTGCAGTACCACCATGAGCCGTTCCGTCAGGATGATTTGTTGAATATATTGAATAATTTGGTATTTTAAGGTAGTTTTTATTCGTAAAATGAGTTTCTGATATAAGTATTATATCTAGTTGGTGGTTAATAATAAATTATTTTAATTCTTGGCTATGTTGAGCCAAACCGTTGGCATTCCATAATACAATTTTCATCTGAGTATTCATTTTATTTTTGAAATAATGTTGTTAAAATATTTAACATAGTGTCCATACGTTCCATTAGTTTACATAACATTTGTTTTAGATTTTTATTAGAATTAGCTTGTGTGTTTATTTCCGGGGTAAAGATTTCATTAGCTGGCGTCTCAACCTGTAAATTTTTTGCAGTATTTGCATTAATATTAGTAGGTTGCTGATTAGACATTTTTGCAACACTGGCATATGTATTGTTATTGTTTTTACATATTACGTTGGACGGATGTTGACATTATTATTTGTAGGTCGTTGAGTAATTTGTTTAGTACCTAAAGTGGGATATTTTCTTTTTTGAATCTCTTTGTATATTGCACAACCTTTATAATTTGCAGGGTGTTTTCCATCTCATAAGGAACAGGTTGCATCTGTATTAGATGGTTTTTCACACGTAGATGTATGATGATTTTTCCCACATTTCACACAGCATGCTTGCCGCTCGCAGTAGTTATGGGTATGTCCGTATCTTTGGCAATTAGTACACTGTACGATTTTTCGTTTTACTCGCGGAGGTTCGAATTCAATTTTGCAGTTTAATAAATATTTAATGTCGTATACTTTTTTATTATTTTCCTGCTGTTTTAAGTCCACATAAAACATGGGAAGCGGCTGTTTAGTTTTCCAATTTTTAATATTGTGAATATTAATAACTTTGTGACCATACGATTCTATTTCAGTTTTTAAATATTCTATATCCGCAGAGTAGTGGATATTTCTTAGTACTGTTCTAAAATTTCTTCTCTGTTTTAACTGATATGTATGAAATGCTGTTTTTTTCTCTGGTAAGATCTTAATGATATTTGTGTAACTCTCAGATGTATGGGGTTGGACTTTAACCTGATTGTTTGACATTAATTTTAAAAAATAATCAACCTTGGCTACTAAGTTCAATATTTCCAGTAATGCTTGCAATTTAATTATATCAGGAATAAAAATAGGTGGCGGTTTAGGTTCTCGTTTTTCAACTGTATTTTCGTCATCATTATCATTTTCTGGGTCTTGATTAGTTAATTCCTGGAATCTATTTTGAGTATTTATCCTTACTACAAAATCAGTTAGAGTTTTTTGTCTGACGTTCCTGCTGTTAATTTCTGGACTGTTTCGTTTTGTTTTGTTTGATTTAACTGTTTGCCATTTTGAGCTACTGTTCGCGCTGTTCGATAAAGGTGGAAAAATCTGGGTGTATCCTGTAGGAGAGTTTTGTGTTTGAGGCTGATTTTCTATTTCGGATATCTGGGTAAAGAGAATTGCAGTATTAGTTTGGAAAGGATTCTAAAACGCGTCCGTTATGGGGTTGGCTGGGGGCGTATTGGTTGATGAAAGTGTCTGAGGATAAGTAGTAGTTGGTGTTGTATTGAATTTCTAGGTGGTGAATGGTTAACAGGCATAGCTAGGTTGGTTGGGGAAGTGCCGGGTTGATTTACTGAGCTTGGCTGGTTTCTAAGTACCAATACTGCATTCTTAAGCTCTAGCGGTATAGACGTTTTCCGGCTAGGTGGAATCAAAAAGAAGACGCCGTCTCTTTTTGTTATTTTAGCTATTGACTTTTCAATCTTCTTCGACATATTTCATTGCAACGAACACAGGAAATAAATTTGCACTGTAAGCACACACTGTATGACACACTTTTCGACACTGCACGCGCACGGAATAGAACCACACGTCTGCGCTGCTCGGCGGTTGTAAGCCAACTGACAGGTAAAATCTGACTTAATTTTTGTAAAAAATCATATAAATATTTGCTTCAGCGCCCGAATTTTATGATTCTTCATCATATTTTAGCTAAAAGAATATATTGCAACAAGAAAATTGCTATTTCAAGGGTGGAAGGTATTCTAGAATACAGCCTATGTAACTTACAATATACAACGTGTTTATCAAGAATAGGTAAAATCTGATTTTATTTTTGTAAAAAATCATATAAATATTTGCTTCATCGCCCGAATTTTATAATTCTTCATCATATTTTAGCTAAAAGAAAACATTGCAACAAGAAAATTGCTATTTTAAGTGTGGTAGGTATTCTAGAATCCAGTGCATGTAGCTTACAATATACAACGTATTCATCAAGAAATGGTGAAATCTGACTCTATTTTGTGTAAAAAATCATATAAATATTTGCTTCTGCGCCCGAATTTTATAATTATTAATCATATATTAGCAAAAAAAAAACATTGCAACAAGAAAATTGCTATTTCAAGTGTGGTAGGTATTCCAGAATCCAGCCCATATAGCTTTTAATATACAACGTATACATCAAGAATAGGTGAAATCTGACCCTATTTTTGTAAAAAAATCATATAAATATTTGCTTTCGCGCCCGAATTTTATAATTCTTAATCATATTTTAGCTAAAAAAAAACATTGCAATAAGAAAATTGCTATTTCAAGTGTAGTCGGTGTTCCAGAATCCAGCCCATGTAGCTTACATTATACAACGTATTCATCAAGAATAGGTAAAATCTGATTTAATTTTTGTAAAAAATCATATAAATATTTGCTTCCGCGCCCGAATTTTATGATTCTTCATCATATTTTAACTAAAAGAAAACATTGCAACAGGAAAATTGCTATTTCAAGTGTGGTAGGTATTTCAGAATCCAGCCCATATAGTTTTTAATATACAACGTATTCGTCAAGAATAGGTAAAATCTGACTCTATTTTTGTGAAAAATCAAATAAATATTTGCTTCCGCGCCCGAATTTTATAATTCTTTATCATATTTTAGCAAAAAAAAAACATTGCAACAAGAAAATTGCTATTTCAAGTGTGGTAGGTATTCTAGAATCCAGCCCATGTAGCTTACAATATACAACGTATTTATCAAGAATTGGTAAAATCTGACTTTATTTTTGTAAAAAATCATATAAATATTAGCTCACGCGCCCGAATTTTATAATTCTTCATCATGTTTTAGCTAATAGAAAACATTGCAACAAGAAAATTGCTATTTCAAGTGTGGAAGGTTTTCTAGAATCCAGCTCATGTAGCTTACATTATACAACGTATTCATCAAGAATAGGTAAAATCTGACTTTATTTTTGTAATAAATCATATAAATATTTGCTTCCGCGCCCGTATTTTATAATTCTTTATCATATTTTAGCTAAATGAAAACATTGCAACAAGAAAATTGCTATTTCAAGTGTGGTGGGTATTCTAGAATCTAGCCCATGTAGCTTACATTAAACAACGAATTCTTGAAAATGACACCCGAAAATTGAATGTTTATTATCTGATTGGTACCACGTTGTGGTCACTTTTGCGTGTCCAATGATAAAATTATCCATATTATAGATCCTAAAGCATGATTGTGAATGTTTTAACAAAAATATCCAGTTCAAGAATAGGTAAAATCTGACTTTATTTTTGTAAAAAGTCATATAAATATTTGCTTCCGCTCCCGCATTTTATAATTGTTTATCATATTTTAGCTAAAAGAAAACATTGCAACAAGAAAATTGCTATTTCAAGTCTGGTAGGTATTCCAGAATCCAGCCCATGTAGCCTACAATATACAACGTATTCATCAAGAATAGGTAAAATCTGACTTAATTTTTGTAAAAATTCATATAAATATTTGCTTCCGCGCCCGAATTTTATAATTCTTCATCATATTTTAGCTAAAAGAAAACATTGCAAGATGAAATTTTCTATTTCAAGTGTGGTAGGTATTCCAGAATCCAGCCCATATAGCTTATAATATACAATGTATTCATCAAGAATTAGTAAAATCTGACTTTATTTTTGTAAAAAATCATATAAATATTTGCTTCCGTGTCCCAATTTTATAATTCTTTCTCATATTTAGCTAAAAGAAAACACTGCAACATGAAAATTGCTATTTCAAGTGTGGTAGGTATTCTAGAATCCAGCTCATGTAGACTACAATATACAACGTATTCATCAAAAATAGGCAAAATCTGACTTAATTTTTGTAAAAAATCATATAAATATTTGCTTCCGCGCACGTATTTTATAATTCTTTATCATATTTTAGCTAAAAGAAAACATTGCAACAAGAAAATTGCTATTTCAAGTGTGGTGGGTATTCAACAATCTAGCCCATATAGCTTACAATATACAACGTATTCATAAAAAATAGGTAAAATCTGACTTTATTTTTATAAAAAATCATATAAATATTTGCTTCCGCGTCCGAATTTTATAATTCTTTATCATATTTTAGCTTAAAGAAAACATTGCAACAAGAAAATTGCTATTTCAAGTCTGGTGGGGTATTCTAGAATCTAGCCCATGTAGCTTACAATATACAACGCATTTATCAAGAATAGGTAAAATTTGACTTTATTTTTGTAATAAATCATATAAATATTTGCTTCCGCGCCCGAATTTTATAATTCTAAAACTAAAATTTCTATTTCAAGTGTGGTAGGTATTCCAGAATCCAGCCCATATAGCTTACAATATACAATGTATTCATCAAGAATTGGTAAAATCTGACTTTATTTTTGTAAAAAATCATATAAATATTTGCTTCCGTGTCCCAATTTTATAATTCTTTCTCATATTTAGCTAAAAGAAAACATTACAACAAGAAAATTGCTATTTCAGGTGTGGTAGGTATTCTAGAATCCAGCTCATGTAGCCTACAATATACAACGTATTCATCAAGAATAGGCAAAATCTGTTATAATTTTTGTAAAAAACCATATAAATATTTGCTTCCGCGCCCGTATTTTATAATTCTTCATTATATTTTAGCTAAAAGAAAACATTACAACAAGAAAATTGCTATTTCAAATGTGGTAGGTCATCTAGAATCCAGATCATGTAGCTTACAATATACAACGTATTCATCAAGAATAGGTAAAATCTGACTTTATTTTTGCAAAAAATCATATAAATATTTGCATCCGCGCCCGTATTTTATAACTCTTCATCATATTTTAGCTAAAAGAAAACATTGCAACAAGAAAATTGCTATTTCAGGTGTGGTAGGTATTCTAGAATCCAGCTCAGGTAGCCTACAATATACAACGTATTCATCAAGAATAGGCAAAATCTGACTTAATTTTTGTAAAAAATCATATAAATATTTGCTTCCGCGCCCGTATTTTATAATTCTTCATCGTATTTTAGCTAAAAGAAACATTACAACAAGAAAATTGCTATTTTAAATGTGGTAGGTCATCTAGAAACCAGATCATGTAGCTTACAATATACAACGTATTCATCAAGAATAGGTAAAATCTGACTTTATTTTTGTAAAAAATCATATAAATATTTGCTTCCGCGTCCCAATTTTATAATTCTTTCTCATATTTAGCTAAAAGAAAACATTGCAACAAGAATATTGCTATTTCAGGTGTGGTAGGTATTCTAGTATCCAGCTCATGTAGCCTGCAATATACAACGTATTCATCAAGAATAGGCAAAATCTGACGTAATTTTTGTAAAAAATCATATAAATATTTGCTTCCGCGTTCGAATTTTATAATTCTTTAACATATTTTAGCTAAAAGAAAACATTGCAACAAGAAAATTGCTATATCACGTGTCGTAGATATTCTAGAATCCAGCCAATATAGCTTTTAAAATACAACCTATTTATCAAGAAAAGGTCAAATCTGATTTTATTTTTGTAAAAAATCATATAAATATTTGCCTCCGCGCTCGAATTTTATAATACTTTATAATATTTTAGCTAAAATAAAACATTGCAACAAGAAAATTGCTATTTCATTTGTGGTAGGTATTCTAGAATCCAGCCCATGTAGCTTACAATATACAACGTATTTATCAAGAATAGGTAAAATCTGACTTTATTTTTATAAAAAATCATTTAAATATTTGCTTCCACGTCCGAATTTTATAATTCTCTATCATATTTTAGCTAAAAGAAAACATTGCATTAAGAAAATTGCTATTTCAAGTGTGGTGGGTATTCTAGAATCTAGCCCATGTAGCTTACAATATACAACGTATTCATTAAGAATAGGTAAAATCAGACATTATTTTTGTAATAAATCATATAAATATTTGCTTCCGCGCCCGAATTTTATAATTCTAAATCTGACTTTATTTTTGTAAAAAATCATATAAAAATTTGCTTCTGCGCCCGAATTTTATAATTCTTCATCATATTTTAGCTAAAAAAAAAACATTGCAACAAGAAAATTGCTATTTCAAGTGTGGTAGGTATTCTAGAATCCAGCCCATGTAGCTTACATTATACAACGAATTTATTAAAATGACACCCGAAAATTGAATGTTTATTATCTGATTGGTACCACGTTGTGGTCACTTTTGCATGTCTAATGCTAAAATTATCCATATTATAGATCCTAAAGCATGAATATGAATGTTTCAACAAAAATATCGATTTCAAGAATAGGAAAATCTGACTATATTTTTGTAAAAAATCATATAAATATTTGCTTCCGCGCCTGAATTTTATATTTCTTCTCCATATTTTAGCTAAAAGAAAATATTGCAACAAGAAAATTGCTATTTTAAGTGTGGTAGGTATTCTAGAATCCAGCCCATGTAGCTTACAATATACAACGTATTCATTAAAATAACAACCGAAAATTGAAAGTTTATTATCTGATTGGTATCACGTTATGGCCACTTTTGCATGTCCAATTCTAAAATTATCCATAGTATACATCCTAAAGCATAAATATGAATGTTTTAACAAAAATATCCATTACAAGAATAGCTAAAATCTGACTTCATTTTTGTAAAAAATCATATAAATATTTGCTTCCACGCCCGGATTTTATAATTCTTTATCATATTTTAGCTAAAAAAAAGATTGCAACAAGAAAATTGCTATATCAACTGTGGAAGGTTTTCTAGAATCTAGCTCATGTAGCTTACAATATACAACGTATTCATGAAGTATAGGTAAAATCTGACTTTATTTTTGTAAAAAATCATATAAATATTTGCTTCCGGGTCTGAATTTTATAATTCTTCATCATATTTTAGCTAAAGGAAAACATTGCAACAAGAAAATTGCTATGTCAAGTGTGGTGGGTATTCTAGAATCCAGCCTATATAGTTTTTAATATACAACGTATTCATCAAGAAAAGGTAAAATCTGACTTTATTGTTGTAAAAATACTTATAAATATTTTTTTCCGCGCCCGAATTTTATAATTCTTCTTCATATTTTAGCTAAAAGAAAACATTGCAACAAGAAAATTGCTATTTCAAGTGTAGTAGGTATGCTAGAATCCAGCCCAAGTAGCTTACAATATACAACGTATTCATCAAGAATAGGTAAAATCTGACTTTATTTTTGTAAAAATTCATAGAGATATTTGCTTCCGCGCCCGAATTTTATAATTCATCTTCATATTTTAGCTAAAAGAAAACATTGGAACAAGAAATTTGCTATTTCAAGTGTAGTAGGTATTCTACTATCCAGCCCATGTAGCTTACAATATACAACGTATTCATCAAGAATTTGTAAAATCTGACTTTATTTTTGTAAGAAATCATATAAATATTTGCTTCCGCGTCCCAATATTATAATTCTTTATCACATTTTAGCTAAAAGAAAACATTGCTACAAGAAAATTGCTATTTCAAGTGTGGTAGGTATTCTAGAATCCAGCACATGTAGCCTACAATATACAACGTATTCATCAAGAATAGGTAAAATCTGACTTAATTTTTGTAAAAAGTCATATAAATATTTGCTTCCGCGACTGAATTTTATAATTTTTCATCAATGCTAAAAGAAAACATTGCAACAAGAAAATTGCTATTTCAAGTGTGGTAGGTATTCTAGAATCCAGCCCATGTAGCTTACAACATACAACATATTCATCAAGAAAACGTAAAATCTGACTTTATTTTTGTAAAAAATCATATAAATATTAGCTTCCGCGCCCGAATTCTATAATTTTTCATCATATGTTAGCTAAAAGGAAACATTGCAACAAGGAAATTGCTATTTGAAGTGTGGTAGGTATTCTAGAATCCAGCCCATGTAGCTTACACTATACAACTTATTCCTCAAGAATAGTTAAAATCTGACATTATTTTTGTAAAAAATCATATATATATATATTTGCTTCCGCGCCCGAATTTTATAATTCTTCATCGTATTTTAGCTAAAGGAATACATTGCAACAAGAAAATTGATATTTCAAGTGTGGTAGGTATTCTAGAATCTAGCCCAAGTAGCTTACAATATACAACGTATTCATTAAAATGAGAACCGAAAATTGATTGTTTATTATCTGATTGGTACCACGTTATGGACACTTTTGCTTGTCCAATGCTAAAATTATTCATAGTATAGATTCTAAAGCATGAATATCAATGTTTTAACAAAAATATCCATTTCAAGTATAGGTAAAATCTGACTTTATTTTTGTAAAAAATCATGTAAATATTTGCTTCCGCGCCCGAATTTTATGATTCTTAATGATATTTTAGCTAATAGAAAACATAGCAACAAGAAAATTGCTATTTCAAGTGTGGTAGATATTCTAGAATCCAGCCCATGTAGCTTAAAATATACAACGTATTCATCAAGAAAAGATAAAATCTGACTTTATTTTTGTAAAAAATCATATAAATATTTGCTTCCGGGCCCGAATTTTATAATTCTTTATCATAATTTAGCTAAAAAAAAACATTGCAACAAGGAAATTGCTATTTCAAGTGTGGTAGGTATTCTAGAATCCAGCCCATGTAGCTTACAATATACAACGTATTAATCAAGAATAGGTAAAATCTGACTTTATTTTTGTAAAAAATCATATAAATATTTGCTTTCGCGCCTGAATTTTACAGTTCTTCATCATATTTTAGCTAAAAGAAAACATTGCAACAAGATAGTTGCTATTTCAAGTGTGGTAGGTATTCTAGAACCCAGCCCATGTAGCTTACAATATACAACGTATTTATCAAGAAAAGGTAAAATCTGACTTTATTTTTGTAAAAAATCATATAAATATTTGCCCGAATTCTATAATTCTTCATCATATTTTAGCTAAAAAAAACATTGCAACAAGAAAATTGCTATTTCAAGTGTGGTAGGTATTCTAGAATCCAGCCCATGTAGCTTACTATATACAACGTATTCTTTAAAATGACACCCGAAACTTGAATGTTTACTATCTGATTGGTACCACGTTATGCTCACTTTTGCATGTCTAATGCTACAATTATCCATAGTATAGATTCTAAAGCATGAATATGAATGTTTTAACAAAAATATCCATTTCAAGAATAAGTAAACACTGACTTTATTTTTGTAAAAAATCATAGAAATATGTGCTTCCGCGCCTGAATTGTATAATTATTTATCACATTTTAGCTAAAAGAAGACATAGCAACAAGAAAATTGCTATTTCAAGTGTGGTAGGTATTCTGGAATCCAGCCCTTGTACCTTACAATATACAGCGTATTCATCAAGAAAAGTTAAAATCTGATTTTATTTTTGTAAAAAATCATATAAATATTTGTTTCCGCGCCCCAATTTTATAATTTTTCATCATATTTTAGCTAAAAGAAAACATTGAAACAAGAAAATTGCTATTACAAATATGGTAGGTATTTTAGAATCCAGCCCATGTAGCTTACAATGTACAACGTATTCATCAACAATAGGTAAAATCTGACTTTATTATTGTAAATAATCATATATATATTTGCTTTCTCGCCCGAGTTTTATAATTCGTCATCATATTTTAGCTAAAAGAAAACATTGCAACTAGAAAATTGCTATTTCAAGTGAAGTAAGTATTCTAGAATCCAGCCCATGTAGCTTACAATATATAACATATTCGTCAAGAAAAGGTAAAATCTGACTTTATTTTTGTAAAAAATCATATAAATATTTGCTTTCGCGCCCGAATTTTATATTTCTTCAACATAGTTTAGCTAAAAGAAAACATTGCAACAAGAAAATTGCTATTTCAAATGAGGTAGGTATTTTAGAATTCAGCCCATGTAGCTTACAATGTACAACATATTTATCAAGAATAGTTAAAATCTGACTTTATTATTGTCAAAAATCATATAAATATTTGCTTTCGCGCCCGAATTTTATAATTCGTTAACATATTTTAGCTAAAAGAAAACATTTCAACAAGAAAATTGCTTTTTCAAGTGTAGTAGGTATTCTAGAATCCAGCCCATGTAGCTTACAATATACAATATATTCATCAAGCATAGGTAAATTCTGACTTTATTTTTGTAAAAAATCATATAAATATTTGCTTCCACGCCCGAATTTTATAATGCGTCATCGTATTTTAGCTAAAAGAAAACATTGCAACAAGATAGTTGCTATTTCAAGTGTGGTAGGTTTTTTAGAATCCAGCCCATGTAGCTTACAATATACAACGTATTCATTAAAATGACACCCGAAAATTGACTGTTTATATTCTGATTGATACCACGTTATGGTCACTTTTGCATGTCCAATGCTAAAATTATCCATAGTGTAGATCCTAAAGCATAAATACTAATGTTTTAACAAAAATATGCATTTGAAGAATAGGTAAAATGTGACTTCATTTTTGTAAAAAATCATATAAATATTTGCTTCCGCGCCCGAATTTTATAATTCTTCATCATGTTTTAGCCAAAAGTAAACGTTGCAACAAGAAAATTGCTATTTCAAGTGTGGTAGGTATTCTAGAATCCAGCCCATCTAGCTTAAAATATACAACGTATTCATCAAGAAAAGGTAAAATCTGACTTTATTATTGTAAAAATTTATAGAAATATTTGCTTTTGCGTCTAAATTTTATATTTCTTCATCATATTTTAGCAAAAAAAAAAAACATTGCAACAAGAAAATTGCTATTTCAAGTGTGGTAGGTATTCCAGAATCCAGCCCATGTAGCTTACAATATACAACGTATTCATCAAGAGTAAATAAAATCTGACTTTATTATTGTAAAAATTTATATAAATATTTGCTTCCGCGCCCGAATTTTATAATTCTCTATCATATTTTAGCTAAATGAAAACATTTCAACAAGAAAATTTCTATTTCAAGTGTGGTAGGTATTCTAGAATCCAGCCCATGTAGTTTACAATTGTAACAAAAATCCTACCTAAATAAATAAATGTTGTATTTGTTTAAAGCATTGGAGAAATTGGCTAATAATGTTATTCAAAATTTCCATTTGGCTATTAAAAATGCATTGTTGTGAAAGTAAAAGTTTCCCTCAATTCCAATTAGACTATTTTTAGTGATTTAAAGGACCTTCGTTTTGGAAAGACATAGTGTCACCATGTCAATAAGCTAATTTCTCCAGTGATAGAGGGGGCATTTACAAAGCGCTTATATACCAAGTTATTTTTATGGTAGAGAATCGATTGTCGTTTCTGCTGTCGTTAGTGTAAGTTCTGTCCTGTTAACATAGTAGAGTCAGTGCCGAAATATGTTATTTGGTAAGTTAAGTTTTTAATCATTATTGTTCCTAATTTGTTGTTACTTATTGACTCTTTATTTATATATATTCACTGTTAAATAATTTATTGATCACTCATGTTATTATTTATTTTTAATTCATTATATATATTCTTAAAGTTTCAAATATTTTGCATTTCATTCCTTCACTCTCCCGTAAGAGCCTATTTTATATTTGCTTCCGCGCCCGAATTTTATAATTCTTCATCGTATTTTAGCTAAAGGAATACATTGCAACAAGAAAATTGATATTTCAAGTGTGGTAGGTATTCTAGAATCTAGCCCAAGTAGCTTACAATATACAACGTATTCATTAAAATGAGAACCGAAAATTGATTGTTTATTATCTGATTGGTACCACGTTATGGACACTTTTGCTTGTCCAATGCTAAAATTATTCATAGTATAGATTCTAAAGCATGAATATCAATGTTTTAACAAAAATATCCATTTCAAGTATAGGTAAAATCTGACTTTATTTTTGTAAAAAATCATGTAAATATTTGCTTCCGCGCCCGAATTTTATGATTCTTAATGATATTTTAGCTAATAGAAAACATAGCAACAAGAAAATTGCTATTTCAAGTGTGGTAGATATTCTAGAATCCAGCCCATGTAGCTTAAAATATACAACGTATTCATCAAGAAAAGATAAAATCTGACTTTATTTTTGTAAAAAATCATATAAATATTTGCTTCCGGGCCCGAATTTTATAATTCTTTATCATAATTTAGCTAAAAAAAAAAAACATTGCAACAAGGAAATTGCTATTTCAAGTGTGGTAGGTATTCTAGAATCCAGCCCATGTAGCTTACAATATACAACGTATTAATCAAGAATAGGTAAAATCTGACTTTATTTTTGTAAAAAATCATATAAATATTTGCTTTCGCGCCTGAATTTTACAGTTCTTCATCATATTTTAGCTAAAAGAAAACATTGCAACAAGATAGTTGCTATTTCAAGTGTGGTAGGTATTCTAGAACCCAGCCCATGTAGCTTACAATATACAACGTATTTATCAAGAAAAGGTAAAATCTGACTTTATTTTTGTAAAAAATCATATAAATATTTGCCCGAATTCTATAATTCTTCATCATATTTTAGCTAAAAAAAACATTGCAACAAGAAAATTGCTATTTCAAGTGTGGTAGGTATTCTAGAATCCAGCCCATGTAGCTTACTATATACAACGTATTCTTTAAAATGACACCCGAAACATGAATGTTTACTATCTGATTGGTACCACGTTATGCTCACTTTTGCATGTCTAATGCTACAATTATCCATAGTATAGATTCTAAAGCATGAATATGAATGTTTTAACAAAAATATCCATTTCAAGAATAAGTAAACACTGACTTTATTTTTGTAAAAAATCATAGAAATATGTGCTTCCGCGCCTGAATTGTATAATTATTTATCACATTTTAGCTAAAAGAAGACATAGCAACAAGAAAATTGCTATTTCAAGTGTGGTAGGTATTCTGGAATCCAGCCCTTGTACCTTACAATATACAGCGTATTCATCAAGAAAAGGTAAAATCTGATTTTATTTTTGTAAAAAATCATATAAATATTTGTTTCCGCGCCCCAATTTTATAATTTTTCATCATATCTAAAAGAAAACATTGAAACAAGAAAATTGCTATTTCAAATGTGGTAGGTATTTTAGAATCCAGCCCATGTAGCTTACAATGTACAACGTATTCATCAACAATAGGTAAAATCTGACTTTATTATTGTAAATAATCATATATATATTTGCTTTCTCGCCCGAGTTTTATAATTCGTCATCATATTTTAGCTAAAAGAAAACATTGCAACTAGAAAATTGCTATTTCAAGTGAAGTAAGTATTCTAGAATCCAGCCCATGTAGCTTACAATATATAACATATTCGTCAAGAAAAGGTAAAATCTGACTTTATTTTTGTAAAAAATCATATAAATATTTGCTTTCGCGCCCGAATTTTATATTTCTTCAACATAGTTTAGCTAAAAGAAAACATTGCAACAAGAAAATTGCTATTTCAAATGAGGTAGGTATTTTAGAATTCAGCCCATGTAGCTTACAATGTACAACATATTTATCAAGAATAGTTAAAATCTGACTTTATTATTGTCAAAAATCATATAAATATTTGCTTTCGCGCCCGAATTTTATAATTCGTTAACATATTTTAGCTAAAAGAAAACATTTCAACAAGAAAATTGCTTTTTCAAGTGTAGTAGGTATTCTAGAATCCAGCCCATGTAGCTTACAATATACAACATATTCATCAAGCATAGGTAAATTCTGACTTTATTTTTGTAAAAAATCATATAAATATTTGCTTCCACGCCCGAATTTTATAATGCGTCATCATATTTTAGCTAAAAGAAAACATTGCAACAAGATAGTTGCTATTTCAAGTGTGGTAGGTTTTTTAGAATCCAGCCCATGTAGCTTACAATATACAACGTATTCATTAAAATGACACCCGAAAATTGACTGTTTATATTCTGATTGATACCACGTTATGGTCACTTTTGCATGTCCAATGCTAAAATTATCCATAGTGTAGATCCTAAAGCATAAATACTAATGTTTTAACAAAAATATGCATTTGAAGAATAGGTAAAATGTGACTTCATTTTTGTAAAAAATCATATAAATATTTGCTTCCGCGCCCGAATTTTATAATTCTTCATCATGTTTTAGCCAAAAGTAAACGTTGCAACAAGAAAATTGCTATTTCAAGTGTGGTAGGTATTCTAGAATCCAGCCCATCTAGCTTAAAATATACAACGTATTCATCAAGAAAAGGTAAAATCTGACTTTATTATTGTAAAAATTTATAGAAATATTTGCTTTTGCGTCTAAATTTTATATATCTTCATCATATTTTAGCAAAAAAAAAAACATTGCAACAAGAAAATTGCTATTTCAAGTGTGGTAGGTATTCCAGAATCCAGCCCATGTAGCTTACAATATACAACGTATTCATCAAGAGTAAATAAAATCTGACTATATTATTGTAAAAATTTATATAAATATTTGCTCCCGCGCCCGAATTTTATAATTCTCTATCATATTTTAGCTAAATGAAAACATTTCAACAAGAAAATTTCTATTTCAAGTGTGGTAGGTATTCTAGAATCCAGCCCATGTAGTTTACAATTGTAACAAAAATCCTACCTAAATAAATAAATGTTGTA
Organism: Stenolophus ochropezus; assembly: GCA_035578165.1. NCBI lineage: Eukaryota > Metazoa > Arthropoda > Insecta > Coleoptera > Carabidae > Stenolophus > Stenolophus ochropezus. The sequence goes on along the minus strand of JAQOWZ010000051.1, from coordinate 431,495 downwards.
TTTGTTTAAAGCATTGGAGAAATTGGCTAATAATGTTATTCAAAATTTCCATTTGGCTATTAAAAATGCATTGTTGTGAAAGTAAAAGTTTCCCTCAATTCCAATTAGACTATTTTTAGTGATTTAAAGGACCTTCGTTTTGGAAAGACATAGTGTCACCATGTCAATAAGCTAATTTCTCCAGTGATAGAGGGGGCATTTACAAAGCCCTTATATACCAAGTTATTTTTATTGTAGAGGATCGATTGTCGTTTCTGCTGTCGTTAGTGTAAGTTCTGTCCTGTTAACATAGTAGAGTCAGTGCCGAAATATGTTATTTGGTAAGTTAAGTTTTTAATCATTATTGTTCCTAATTTGTTGTTACTTATTGACTCTATATTTATATATATTCACTGTTAAATAATTTATTGATCACTCATGTTATTATTTATTTTTAATTCATTATATATATTCTTAAAGTTTCAAATATTTTGCATTTCATTCCTTCACTCTCCCGTAAGAGCCTATTTAAATTATCAATAATCCTTTTTGAATAAAAGTTCCATCTTAGTTTTAATTTTACGTTGTTACATCTGGTTGGCAGCGGTGTGGGATACGAATATTCTGGTAGCCTACTCGTCTATAATTTATTCTATTAGCCACGCTCATATAAAGTAGCAATCGCTCGTGATCTTTGTTTTAGTCGTAAATTCAAAATTAGTTAAAATGGACTTCATCTAAATGGTACGTGTTTTATCACAGCCACCGGTTTTTAGTGGTGAAGAACATGAGTCAGTAGATGAATACATTGTAAAATTAGAAACCTATCAGAAATTAAGTAAATTTTCGGACGATAAAATAGTGCTTATGGGCTGTCTTGGTTGAGAAGGTAAAGCAAGAATTTATGTAGAGTTAAATTAAAAAGAAATTAAAAAAGTTGGGAAAAGTTTAAGCAAATGTTAAAACGTAGATTTAGACCTATGATATCGAAAATTGTTTTAGACCCGAAATTAGTGCAAATCCGGCTTTAAATGATCAAAATTTTTCCCAAATAAATAGTCAAAATTGTAATAATAGTTATAATGAAAATGAAGTAAATTATCGTGTATCGTCCCAAGTAGAATTACCAGTGAACAAAGAAGTTACATATACTAATAAAGTCGGCGAAATTAAAACCAGTGATAAAAATGAGTGTACAAGTGATAGTATTGAAAGTGTTTTCCCGGACTGGAACAATAAGTTTAAAGAAGAAAGAAAGTTCAAACAAAAAACATTGATTGACACCGACGAGGAGCTGAACTTCGCGGAGGAAAGAAACGAAGAGTTCGATCCACCAAGGAGTACAATCCATAGCGTCGAAGAGAAGCCAGAGAATGACGTCGAAGCAGAGACATCCAGGACAACAGAAGAAGAGCAAGTAAACGACTCGGTGTATTGTTTAAGTTTAGAAGAGGAGAACGCAGTGAAGTATGGCTCAGAAAAGGCACCTGAGAGAGATGATTCTGGCGCTAGAGTCGCAGAATCCAGGGAAACGGATAAAGAAGAGCATACTGTCACATCCCCTGAGCAAGAAGCAGTCGCTGAGTGCGTTGAAACAGAGTTTGTGAAAGACTTGCGTGATTCAGCGGCGCACGACCTAGATTCAGCAGATACGTACTCATTAGTTTTGATCGAGGAAGAACACTTGGTGGGTTGTCCTGATGGAGACGTCGGCGATGTTAGTAACTCAGTGGCAAAGAAGATTATGAGCAACCGATTCAGAAAGGAGGAAATGTGCGAAAAAGAGACAGACGCTAAACGTACGGCAGAAACAGACAATAACAGTCATCAAGAAGCTGAAGATGAAGCCAAGGCAATCAGTTTGACTCAGAAAATAGAAATTACTCACCATACTGAAGAAGGAAACCTATTACCCGGAGTTGACAACAAAGAAACAGTGGAAGAAACACAGGTAAGTGAGGAAAGATTAATATCGCTCAAGTTTGATTTTAGATCGAAAGATGGAGAGAACACGAGTAGAGAGGAGGAAAACTGATTGGACGAAATCGTACGTTTCGTTGATACAGTGGGAGCAGCGGAGATTTTCAAGAGGACAAATGGCCCTGATGTGGTGCATCTAGAGGCCCAGTTTAATTACGAGGTAGACATAACCTCCTATCCCAAAAGCGCGATCATGGCCCAAGAAGTTTCGGAAATTACCGATATAAAGAAAACCCAACAAGAACAGCAAGCAGGAAAGAGGTCTAAATTTCAATTAATTTTAGAAAAATTAGAAAAACAGGACGATAACAAGAATTTAAGAAAAAGTAGAATAAATAAATATTTTGTTTTTAACTTCGAGTTCAAAAGAAATAATTTGAGAGAAATTTTATGCAATGTTTATTTTATAGACGAAATAATTTTAAAATATCTGCTCTTTAAGCAAAGAAAAAGGAAATAGTATTAATAATTCTCTGCGTTACAATCAGTGAAGAATGTTTAATTTTTCTTTTTAAATTTGTATAGGTATATAATAGTAAATTTTTAAAAAAGTAATTATTTTCCTTGTTGTTTTAATGAAATATTACGATTTTTATTTTTTCAAAATTGTTAAATTACAATGATTGTTTGAAATGGACCAGATTGTTTATTGGATTTGATTATAGATTTTGTTAAACCAGGATTTTGAATTGAGATTGTTTTATTAGTAGAGTTTAGTTTTTTTCTTAGTTGCCAGGGTCGTTCTGTGATGATGTGACTTAGGAATTTGGCGCTCCTATCTACTGGTAGCCAACAAGTGTTTTACATTGCTAGCATAGAGAAATGCGGTGTAAAACATTGGTGAATTAGTTAAGTTTGGTGGTGGAAATTATGTAGGTATGTTTTAAATTTTTAATGTAGAAAAGAAAAGTTTTGTTTAGTTATGGATAACCGGCCATGTTGGTGCCCAAGGCTTTAGCAACCTTGTCCTCTGGTGAGCTATAGGTTCCGGATACCAGGGACATAGAAGATGTTATGTACCCGATGACATTGCCACTCATTTCCGAAGGAAGGCAACTTGAGGTTTTGATGCTCCAGCTTCTCCAGTGATTAGTAAGATTAATACGAGGAGAGCAGCATCAAAACCACAAGTGTTTAAGTAAGGCATTAGGATTATATTCAGGAGTAATTATTTATTAGGGTAACGGTTTAATTTAATGTAGTAGATGTGGGTTAGGATTTTTGTTGTAGCCTTATTCCCCAAAACTAGAGAGTTCGGACCAATGCAGAATCTTGGATGGTCGCTACCAAGACAATGGGAATCCACTCCAATAGCGAGGGGTGAAGACGAAGGCAAACTGGAGAACAACGCCGGCCAAACAGAGAGTTAATACGGCAATGATCGTGATCAGACTTGCGGTGCAGAGGAGCCCGAGGTCCGGTTGTACGTTCTCCAGGATTTCGACGATTACGAGTATAAGAAGTTCTTCCGTGACTGCTTTGCCGAAAAACGCTTTAACGACGTTCTTAAATGTTCGTCGTTAAATGCGGAGGATTCAAAAGTTTCCTCAGAAAGTGAACTAGTCAGTAAGCTGCTTTCAACCTCCTTCGTGAAGACGGGTGCGACATCCAGAAGGTCCAGATAGAGAATCCAAGGTCGAACTCCGAGGTTTAGTAGTGTGAGTTATATTGAGAATATAACTCAAGCTAAGGGGAAAGGGATGTAACAAAAATCCTACCTCAATAAATAAATGTTGTATTTGTTGAAAGCATTGGAGAAATTGGCTAATGATGTTATTCAAAATTTCCATTTGGCTATTAAAAATGCATTGTTGTGAAAGTAAAAGTTTCCCTAAATTCCAATTAGACTATTTTTAGTGATTTAAAGGACCTTCATTTTGGAAAGACATAGTGTCACCATGTCAATAAGCCAATTTCTCCAGTGATAGAGGGGGCATTTACAAAGCCCTTATATACCAAGTTATTTTTATTGTAGAGGATCGATTGTCGATTCTGCTGTCGTTAGTGTAAGTTCTGTCCTGTTAACATAGTAGAGTCAGTGCCGAAATATGTTATTTGGTAAGTTAAGTTTTTAATCATTATTGTTCCTAATTTGTTGTTACTTATTGACTCTATATTTATATATATTCACTGTTAAATAATTTATTGATCACTTATGTTATTATTTATTTTTAATTCATTATATATATTCTTAAAGTTTCAAATATTTTGCATTTCATTCCTTCACTCTCCCGTAAGAGCCTATTTATATTATCAATAATCCTTTTTGAATAAAAGTTCCATCTAAGTTTTAATTTTACGTTGTTACACAATATACAACGTATTCTTTAAAAGACACTCGAAAATTGCATGTTTATTATATGATTGGTACCACGTTATGGTCACTTTTGCATGTCCAATGCTAAAATTATCCATAGTATAAATCCTAAAGCATAAACATGAATGTTTAAACAAAAATATCCATTTCAAGAATAGGTAAAATCTGAATTGATTTTTGTAAAAAATGATATAAATATTTGCTTCCACGCCCGAATTTTATAATTCTTCTTCATATTTTAGCTAAAAGAAAACATTGCAACAAGAAAATTGCTATTTCAAGTGTGGTAGGTATTCTAGAATCCAGCCCATGTAACTTACAATGTACAACGTATTCATCAAGAATAGGTAAAATCTGACTTTATTATAGCAAAAATCATATAAAAATTTGCTTTCGCGCCTGAATTTTATAATTCTTTACCATTTTTTAGCTAAAAGAAAACATTGCAACAAGAAAATTGATATTTCAAGTGTGGTAGATATTCTAGAATCCAGCCCATGTAGCTTACAATATACAACATATTAATCAAGAATAGGTAGTATCTGACTTTATTTTTGTAAAAAATTATATAAATATATGCTACCGCGCCCGAATTTTATAATTCTTCATCATATTTTAGCGAAAAGAACACATTGCAACAAGAAAATTGCTATTTCAAGTGTGGTAGGATTCTAGAATCCAGCCCATGTAGCTTACAATATACAACGTATTCATTAAAATGAGACACGAAAATTGAATGTTTATTATCTGATTGGTACCACGTTATGATCACTTTTGCATGTCCAATGCTAAAATTATCCATACTATAGATCCTAACGCATAAATATGAATGTTTGAACAAAAATATCCATTTCAAAAATAGGTAAAATCTGACTTTATTTTTGTAAACAATCAAATAAACATTTGCTTTCACGCCCGAATTTTATAATTCTTCATCATATATTGGCTAAATAGAACATTGCAATAAGAAAATTGCTATTTCAAGTGTGGTAGGTATTCTAGAATCCAGCCCATGTAGCTTAAAATATAGAACTTATTCATGAAGAATAGGTAAAATCTGACTTTATTTTTGTAAAAAATCCTATAAATATTTGCTTCCGCGCCCAAATTTTATAATTCTTCATCACATTTTAGCTAAAAGAAAACATTGCAACAAGAAAATTGTTTTTCAAGTGTGGTAGGTATTCTAGAATCCAATCCATGTAGCTTACAATATACAACGAATTTATCAAGAATAGGTAGAACCTGATTTTATTTTTGTAAAAAATCATATAAATATTTGCTTCCGCGCCTGAATTTTATAATTCTTCATCATATTTTAGATAAAAAGAACATTGCAACAAGAAAATTGCTATTTCAAGTGCGCTGGTATTCTAGAATCCAGCCCATGTAGCTTACAATATTTAACGTATTCAACAAGAATAGGTAAAATCTTATAATTCTTCATCATATTTTAGCTAAAAGAAAACATTGCAATAAGAAAATTACTATTTTAAGTGTGGTATGTGTTCTAGAATACAGGCCATGTAGCTTACAATATACAACGTATTCATCAAGAATAGTTAAAATCAACTTTACTTTTGTGGAAAATCATATAAATATTTGCTTACGCTCCCAAATTTTATAATTTTTCATCATATTTTACCTAAAAGAAAACATTGCCACAAGAAAATTGCTATTTCAAGTGTAGTTGGTATCTAGAATCCTGCCATTTAGCTTACAATATACAACGTATTCATTAAAATGGCACCCGAAAATTGAATGTTTATTATCTGATTGGTACCACACGTCTTTGGTCATTTTTGCATGTCCAATGCTTAAATCCATCCATAGTATAGATCCTAAAGCATGAATATGAATGTTTTAACAAAAATATAATTTTTAGGAATAGGTAAAATCTGACTTTATTTTTGTAAAAAATCATATAAAATATTTGCTTCCGCGCTTATATTTTATAATTCTTCATCATATTTTAGCTAAAAAAAAACATTGCAACAAGAAAATTGCTATTTCAAGTGTAGTAGGTATCTCTAGATTCTAGTCCATGTAGCTTACAATATACAACGTATTTATTAAAAATAGTAAAAATCTGACTTTATTTTTGTAAAATATCATATAAATATTTGCTTTTAACGCCCGAATTCTACAATTCTTTATTATATTTTAGCAAAAAGAAAACATTGCAAAAAGAAAATTGCTATTTACAAGTGTGGTAGGTACTCTAGAATCCAGCCCATGTAGCTTACAATATACAAACGTATTCATTAAATGACACCCGAAAATTGAATATTCATTATCTGATTGGTACCACGGTTTGGTTACTTTTGTATGTCCAATGCTTAAAACCATCCATAGTATACATCCTAAATCATGAATATGAATGTTTCAACAAAAATATCCTTTTCAAGAATAGGTAAAAATGTGACTTTTCATTTTGTAAAAAATCATATAAATATTTGCTTTCGCGCCCGAATTTATAATTCTTTATCATATTTTAGCTAAAAGAAAACATTGCAACAAGAAAATTTCTATTTCAAGTGTGGTAGGTATTCTAGCATCCAGCTCATGTAGCTTACAATATACAACGAATTCATTAAAATGACACCCGAAAATTAAATGTTTCCTATATGATTGGTACCACGTTATGGTCACTTTTGCATCTCCAATGCTAAAATTATCCATAGTATAGAACCTAAAGCATGAATATGAATGTTTTAACAAAAATATCTATTTCAAGAATAGGTAAAAATCTGACTATATTTTTGTAAAAAATCATAAATATTTGCTTCCGCGCCCCAAATTTTATAATTCTTTTATTATATTTTAGCTAAAAGAAAACATTGCAACAAGAAAATTGATATTTTATGAGTAGTAGGTATTCTAGAATCCAGCCCATGTAGCTTACAATATACAACGTATTCATCAAGAAAAGGTAAAATCTGACTTAATTTTTCTAAAAATTTATATAAAATATTTGCTTCCGCGCCCGAATTTAATATTTTTTTATCATATTTTAGCTAAAAGAAAACATTGCAACAAGAAAACTGCTATTTCAAGTGTGGTAGGTATTCTAGAATCCAGCTCATGTAGCTTACAATATACAACTTATTCATCAAGAATAGGTAAAATCTGATTTTATCTATGTAAAAAAATCATATAAATATTTGCTTCCGCGCCCGAATTTTATAATTCTTCAACCTATTTTAGCTAATAGAAAATATTGCAACAAGAAAACTGCTATTTCAAGCGTGGTAGGTATTCTAGAATCCTACACATGTAGCTTACAATATATACAACTAATTCATTAATATGACACCCCGAAAATTAAATGTTTACTTTTCTGATTGGTACCACGTTATGAATACTTTTGCATGTCCAAAGCTAAACTTATCCATAGTATAGATCCTAAAGCATGAATATGAATGTTTTAACAAAAATATCCATTTGAAGAATAGGTAAAATCTGACTTTATTTTTGTAAAAAATCATATAAATATTTGCTTTCGCGCCCGATTTTTATAAATCTTTATCATATTTTAGCTAAATGAAAACATTGCAACAAGAAAATTGCTATTTCAAGTGTGGTAGGTATTCCAGAATCCAACCCATGTAGCTTACAAAATACAACGTATTCATCAAGTATAGGTAAAAATCTGACTTTATTATTGTAAAAAATTATATAAATTAATTGCTTCCGCGCACGAATTTTATAATTCTTCAACTTATTTTAGCTTAAAGAAAACATTGCAACAAGAAAATTGCTATTTCAAGTGTGGTAGGTATTCTAGAATCCAGCCCATGTAGCTTACAATATACACCGTATTCATCAAGAATAGGTTAAATCTGACTTTATTTATATAAAAAATCATATAAATATTTGCTTTCGCGCCCGAATTTTATAATTCTTTAACTTATTTTAGCTAAAAGAAAATATTGCAACAAGAAAACTGCTATTTCAAGCATGGTAGGTATTCTTGAATACTGCTCATGTAGCTTACATATATACAACGTATTCATTAAAATGACACCCGAAAATTGAATGTTAATTATCTGATTGGTACCACCGTTATGGTCACTTTTGCATGTCCAATGCTAAAATTATCCATAGTATAGTTCCTCAAGCATGAATATGAATGTTTTAACAAAAATATCCATTTTAAGAATAGGTAAAATCTGACTTTATTTTTGTAAAAAATCATTTAAATATTTGCTTCCGCGCCCGATATTTATAAATATTTGTCATATTTTAGCTAAAAGATAACATTGCAACAAGAAAATTGCTATTTCAAGTGTGGTAGGTATTCTAGAATCCAGCCCATGTAGCTTACAATATACACAACATATTCATCAAGAAAAGGTAAAATCTGACTTTATTATGTTAAAAATCATATAAATATTTGCTTTCTCGCGCACGAATTTTTTAATTTTCCATCATATTTTAGCTAAAAGAAAACATTGCTACAAGAAAATTGCTACTTCAAGTGTGGTAGGTATTCTAGTATCCTGCTCATGTAGCTTACAATATACAACGTATTCATTAAAACGACACACGAGAATTGAATGTTTATTATGTAATTGGTACCACGTTATGGTCACTTTTACATGTCCAATGCTTAAAAACCATCCATAGTATAGATCCTAAAGCATGAATATGAATGTTTCAACAAAAATATCCATTTCAAGAATAGGTAAAATCTGACTCTATTTTTGTAAAAAATCATATAAATATTTGCTTCCGCCGCCCCGAATTTTATAATTTTTTCATTATATTTTTAGCTAAAAGAAAACATTGCAACAAGAAAATTTGCTATTTCAAGTGTGGTAGGTATTCTAGAATCCAGCCTATGTAGCTTACAATATACAACGTATTCATTATGATTAGGTAAAAATCTGACTTTATTTTTCTAAAAATAAAATAAAAATTTGCTTCCGCGCCCGAATTTATAATTTATTATCATATTTTAGCTAAAAGAAAACATTGCAACAAAAAAATTTATATTTCAAGTGTGGTAGGTATTCTAGAATCCAACCCATGTAGCTTACAATATACAACGTATTCATTAAAATGACACCCGAAATTTGATTGTTTATTATCTGATTGGTACCACGTTATGGTCACTTTTGCATGTCCAATGCTAAAAATTCTCCATAGTATAGTTACTAAAGCATGAATATGAATTTTTTAACAAAAATATGCATTTCAAGATTATGTAAAATATGACTTTATTTTTGTAAAAATATATATAAATATTTGCTTCCGCGCCCGAATTTTATAATTCTTCATCATACATTAGATAAAAGAAAACAATGCAACAAGATATTTGCTATTTAAAGTGTTGTAGGTATTCTAGAATCCAGCCTATGTAGCTTACAATATACAGCGTATTCATCAAGAAAAGGTAAACTCTGACTTTATTTTTGTAAAAAATCATATAAATATTTGCTTCCGCGCCCCTAATATTATAATTTTTCATCATATTTTAGCTACAAGAAAACATTGCAACAAGACAATTGCTATTTCAAGTGAGGTATGTATTCTAGAATCTAGCCCATGTAGCTTACAATATACAACGTATTCTTCAAGAATAGGTGAAATCTGACTTTGTTTTTGTAAAAAAAACCATATAAATATTTGCTTCCGCGACCGAATTTTATAATTCTTTATTACATTTTAGCTAAAAGAAAACATTGCAACAAGAAAATTGCTATTTGAAGTGTGGTAGGTATTCTAGAATCCAGCCCATGTAGCTAACAATATAAACGTATACATCAAGAATAGGTAAAATCGGACTATATTTTGGTAAAAAATCATATAAATATTTGCTTCCGCGCCCGAATTTTATGATTCTTTATCATATTTTAGCTAAAAGAAAACATTGCAACAAGAAAATTGCTATTTCAAGGATGGTAGGTTTTCTAGAATCCAGCATATCTAGCTTACAATATACAACGTATTTATCAAGAATAGGTAAAGTCTGACATTATTTTTGTAAAAAATCATATAAATATTTGCTTCCGCGCCCAAATTTTATAATTCTTTATTATATTTTAGCTAATAGAAAACATTGCAACAAGAAAATTGCTATTTGAAGTGTTGTAGGTATTCTAGAATCCAGTCAATGTAGATAACAATATACAACGTATTCATCAAGAATAGGTAAAATCTGGCTTTATTTTCGTAAAAAATCATATAAATATTTCCTTCCGCGTCTGAATTTTATATTTTTTCATCATATTTTAGCTAAAAGAAACCATTGCAACAAGAAAATTGTTATTTCAAGTGTGGTAGGTATTCTAGAATCCAGCCCATGTAGCTTACAATATACAACGTATTCATTAAAATGACACCCGAAAATTGAATGTTTATTATCTGATTGGTACCACATTATTGTCATTTTTGCATGTCCAATGCTAAAATTATCCATAGTATAGGTCCTTAAGCATAAATATAAATGTTTGAACAAAAATATACATTTCAAGAATAGGTAGAATATGATTTTATTTTTGTAAAGAGTCATTTAAATATTTGCTTCTGCGCCCGAATTTTATGATTCTTCATCATATTTTAGCTAAAAGAAAACTTTGCAACAACTAAATTGCTATTTCAAGTGTGGTAGGTATTCTAAAATCCAGCCCATGCAGCTTACAGTATCCAACGTATTCATCAAGAAAAGGATAAACCTGAAATTATTTTTTTTTTTAAATATTATAAAAATTTGCTTCCGCGCCCGAATTTTATATTTTTTTATTATATTTTAGCTAAAAGAAAACATTGCAACAAGAAAATTGCTATTTTAAGTGTGGTAGATATTCTACAATCCAGCTCATGTAGCTTACATTATACAACGTATTCATCAAGAATAGGTAAAATCTGACTTAATTTTTGTAAAAAATCATATAAATATTTGCTTCCGCGACCGAATTTTATAATTTTTTATTACATTTTAGCTAAAAGAAAACATTGCAACAAGAAAATTGCTATTTCAAGTGTGGTAGGTATTCTACAATCCAGCTCATGTAGCTTACATTATACAACGTATTCATCAAGAATAGGTAAAATCTGACATTATTTTTGTAAAAAATCATATAAATATTTGCTTCCGCGCCCAAATTTTATAATTCTTTATCATATTTTAGCTAAAAGAATACATTGCAATATGAAAATTGCTATTTCAAGTGTGGTAGGTAATCTATAATCCAACCCATGTAGCTTACAATATACAACGTATTTTTTAAGAATAGGTAAAATCTGACTTTTTTTTTGTAAAAAATCATATAAATATTTGCTTCCGCGCCAGAATTTTATATTTCTTCATCATAATTTAGCTAAAAGAAATCATTGCAACAAGAAAATTGCTATTTCATGTGTGGTAGGTATTCTAGAATCCAGCCCATGTAGCTTACAATATACAACGTATTTATCAATAATAGGTAAAATCTGACTTTATTTTTGTAAAAAATCATATAAATATTTGCTTCTGCGCCGGAATTTTATAATTCTTTATCATATTTTAGTTAAAAGAAAACATTACAACAAGAAAATTGCTATTTCAAATGTAGTAGGTATTCTTGAATCCAACCCATGTAGCTTACAATATACAACGTATTCATTAAAATGACACCCGAAATTTGAATGTTTATTATCTGATTGGTACCACGTTATGGTCACTTTTGCATGTCCAATGCTAAAATTCTCCATAGTATAGATCCTAAAGCATGAATATGAATGTTTTAACAAAAATATCCATTTCAAGAATATGTAAAATATGACTTTATTTTTGTAAAAAATTATATAAATATTTGCTTCCGCGCCCGAATTTTATAATTCTTCATCATACTTTAGGTAAAAGAAAACAATGCAACAACTAAATTGCTATTTCAAGTGTGGTAGGTATTCTAGAATCCAGCCTATGTAGCTTACAATATACAACGTATTCATCAAGAAAAGGTAAAATCTGACTTTATTTTTGTAAAAAATCATATAAATATTTGCTTCCGCGCCCTATTTTTCAATTTTTCATCATATTTTAGCTACAAGAAAACATTGCAACAAGACAATTTCTATTTCAAGTGTGGTATGTATTCTAGAATCCAGCCTATGTAGCTTACAATATACAACGTATTCTTTAAGAATAGGTAAAATCTGACTTTGTTTTTGTAAAAAACCATTTAAATATTTGCTTTCGCGCCCGAATTTTATAATTCTTTATTATATTTTAGCAAAAAAAAAACATTGCAACAAGAAAATTGCTATTTGTAGTATGGTAGGTACTCTAGAATCCTGCTCATGTAGCTAACAATATACAACGTATTCATCAAGAATAGGTAAAATCTGGCTTTATTTTTGTAAAAAATCATATAAATATTTGCTTCCGCGCCCGAATTTTATAATTCTTCATCATATTTTAGCTAAAAGAAAAAATTGCAACAAGAAAATTGCTATTTCAAGTGTGGTAGGTTTTCTAGAATCCAGCCCATATAGCTAACAATATACAACATATTCATCAAGAAAAGGTAAAATCTGAATTAATTTTTGTAAAAAATCATATAAATATTTGCTTCCGCGCCAGAATTTTATATTTCTTCATCATATTTTAGCTAAAGGAAAATATTGCAACAAGAAAATTGCTATTTCAAAAGTGATAGGTATTCTAGAATCCAGCCTATGTAGCTTACAATATACAACGTATTTATCAAGAATAGTTAAAATCTGACTTTATTATTGTAAAAAATCATAAAAATATTTCCTTCCGCGCCCGAATTTTATAATTCTTCCTCATATTTTAGCTAAAAGAAAACATTGCAACAAGAAAATTGCTATTTCAAGTGTGGTAGGTATTTTAGATTCCAGCCCATGTAGCTTACAATATACAACGTATTCATCAAGAAAAGGTAAAATATGACTTTATTTTTGTGAAAAATGATATAAATATTTGCTTCCGCGCACGAATTTTAAAATTTTTAATCATATTTTAGCTAAAAGAAAACATTGCAACAAGAAAATCGCTATTTCAAGTGTGGTGGGTATTCTAGAATCCAGCCCATGTAACTTACAATATACAACGTATTCATCAAGAAAAGGTAAAATCTGACTTTATTTTTGTAAAAATTCATATAAATATTTGCTTCCGCCCCCGAATTTTATAATTTTTCATCATAATTAAGCAAAAAGAAAACATAGCAACAAGACAATTGCTATTTCAAATGTGGTAGGTATTCTAGAATCCAGTCCATGTAACTTACAATATACAACATATTCATCAAGAATAGTTAAAATCTGACTTTAATTTTGTAAAAAATCATATAAATATTTGCTTCCGCGCCAAAATTTTATAATTCTTAATCATATTTTTGCTAAAAGAAAACATTGCAACAAAAAAAGTGCTATTTCAAGTGTTGTAGGTATTCTAGAATCTAGCCCATGTAGCTTACAATATACAACGTATTCATCAAGAAAAGGTAAAATCTGACTATATTTTTGTAAAAAAACATATAAATATTTGCTTCCGCGCACGAATTTTATAATTTTTCATCATATTTTAGCTAAAAGAAAACATTGCAACAAGAAAATTGCTATTTCAAGTGTGGTAGGTATTCTAGAATCCAGCGCGTGTAGCTTACAATATACAACGTATTCATTAAAATGACACCCGAAAATTGAATGTTTATTATCTGATTGGTACCACGTTATGGTCACTTTTGCATGTCCAATGCTAAAATTATCCATAGTATAGGTCCTAATGCATAAATATAAATGTTTGAACAAAAATATACATTTCAAGAATAGGTAGAATATGACTTTATTTTTGTAAAAAGCCATAGAAATATTTGCTTCTGCGCCCGAATTTTATAATTCTTCATTATATTTTAGTTAAAAGAAAACATTGCAACAAGTAAATTTTTTGTTAACAATGAAACATCTAAACGAATTAGTTTAAATTTTTTGGGTGACGTTAGTTATAAAATCAAAGATCTACTTGGCAAAATCAATATTGACATAGTTTTTTAAACCAATTTCCAGCTTAAAAAAAGAATTATGTAAAAAAATAGATAAAACTGAACTATTAAATAAATCCGGCGTTTATAAATTGAAATGTGGCGATTGCAATTGCAATTATATTGGAAAAACGGGTAGAAAGTTTATAACAAGATTTGATGAACATATGAGAGCTTTCAGGCTTCAAAACAGCCACTCCACATTTGCGGAACACCTTATAGATACAGGCCATAATTTTGATATCTCCAAAGACTATGAAATACTACATATCATAGATCAAGGAAAAACATTAGATTTTTTGGAAGCTTTTGAAATTAAGAAGTCATTATGTAGAGATAAGAAATTTTGCCTTAACGATCAAGTTGAATTGAAGAATAGTCCGCTCATGGACATATTGCTTTAATTTAGCTTGCGAGTTTTAACAAATTTCTGCATTTTACTCTTGTCTTCGTACAGTGTCGTTGACCTCACAGCTGTTCGATACCTGTGTAAAATTTATTTCAATTTTTGCATTTTTTGGTTTTTTTTTAAATTATTTTATTTTATAAAACATTGATGGGTTCTTTGGTTTCAATGTTTGGTTTCCTCCGTAAAGGCAGTAGTGATCCAATTCTGTAGTTTTACAGTGTAAGTACTCACAAAAATTTTTTTTGTTAGACATTAAATTAGTATTTATTTTATTTTGTTAATATTAAACGGTTGTCTTTTATAATTTTTTTTACATATATATGTAGTTTCTTTTTTAAAAATTTTTTGTTATATATAATTATAATTTTGACTTGATAATGACCTTTTAAAATGATGTTTTTTCTAATTTATGAATACTTTTTGTAGTCGCACCGCTTGATAATGGTTACGAAGTAACCGAAACCGGTCGCATTTTCAAAATAAAAGAACTGTGTGAATAAGACTGTGGTGATTTTTCACATCACTCCCCAACTTTCCTAGTAAATTTTTATTTCAAGTGTGGTAGGTATTCTAAAATCCAGCCCATGCAACTTACAATATACAACGTATTCATCAAGAAAAGGATAAATCTGAAATAATTTTTTTTTAAATTCTTATAAATATTTGCTTCCGCGCCCGAATTTTATAATTTTTCATCATATTTTAGCTAAAAGAAAACATTGCAACAAGAAAATTGCTATTTTAAGTGTTGTAGGTATTCTAGAATCTAACCCATGTAGCTTACAATATACAACGTATTTATCAAGAAAAGGTAAAATCTGACTAAATTTTTGTAAAAAATCATATAAATATTTGCTTCCGCGCACGAATTTTATAATTTTTCATCATATTTTAGCTAAAAGATAACATTGCAACAAGAAAACTGCTATTTCAAGTGTGGTAGGTATTCTAGAGTCCAGCCCATGTAGCTTACAATATAAAACGTATTCAATAAGAATAGGTAAAATCTGATTTTATTTTTGTATCCGGCAATGCCTGGCACCACGATAGTTTTCCTCCACACTGGGACGTCTATGTGTAGCTTATCCGGCAATGCCTGGCACCAAGACCGCCTAGTACACCTCTGAAACCGCTGTCGTGTGTAGCTTACCGGCTATGCCTGGCATCACGATAGTTTCCGTCTCCATATTTATTACCAAATCCTATGAAATCCCTGTCAACTACGTCGCTGCTCTGACAAGCCAGGTATGTGTTATTTGAATTGTTTTATAGTTGTCACAATGATGTCATATTTTTATTAAATATAAACGATCTGATATTGACTGACTAACAATTGTAAATCTGGGTGTCTGCCACTAATCAAACTATCAATAACTATTTCTAATCTCTTTGACTGTGACCCGCTGTGGCCGGTTCGTTTGACCGAGAGCTATTGTGGCCGGGAGAACTGTGAGCTCAAGGGCCAGTCATTGCGATTCAGACCATACAAAATATAAACAATTGCCCTCTGACAAAACAGAGCGCTCTATAAACGAAAGTACCAAGAAATATAATTATACAAACCAGCATGCACACAATTGCAGTTGTGAGCAACAATATCAGTTTGTATCCCAGTCACTCAATTTTACCATACATGATTATAATAAATTATTGGGACAACTCTTTATGAATTGAATGCAATCTTTTTATATAATTCTTGTATTGTCAAATTGTCTCTCTACCTGGGGTTTTGGCTGTGGTTTCCCCCAGGTTTATAAGGTGAATACCAGAGAGCGTAATATTCCACAGCACTCTACGAATTTCTTAATTATTAATAAATGCACAAGATAGATATTTTATCTGTCTTTTGGAGTGAATATCATTCTTTTATTTTATCAAATACCTGTCCCGATTCCTCCACTCTTAACAGCTACTCTGTATTACGACGATGAAGGGTTACTTATTTAAATAAACACAACGTAGGGTAAGTTAAACCTTCCACGAGACGATCTTTGGCTAAAGTATAATTGTAAGTACGGAGGAGGTGGGTACGTACTGTTACAAAAAATGGTGCCGTGAGTCTTAAAAGCTGTTAATTGGGGGAGAGGACAGAATGTTTGATAGTAGAGTGATATTAATAAATTAATAAATTGAGCGAGTTAGGAGAAATCTTAAAATTTCGGAATCGGTTCGACGCGGCAGCATGGTGTTTTTCATGATATAAGGGATTGACCGAGACATCTCGAGTTGTAATATAATAGCTCGATGTTTAAAAATGAATTGCGTATAATGGAATTAGTTAAAATAATTAAATAATAATAAAAGAAAAAAAAATAGATAAATTGATCTTGAGAATTCAATTTTTGTTGTTGTTAAAAACTATTTACAACTTGTTGTCCGTTTCAAAACCAAAATTAAATTAGATTATTTAAATTGTCGATAGTGTGAGATCTGTGGTTCAAAACCAGCATCGGTAAATGTGTAGTTAATTAAAAATTATTTGATATTGTCTATAAACTTACATATTTTTGTCCGTTTTAAAACTAAAATTGAATTTGATTATTTAAATTGACAATAATGTAAGATCTGCGGTTCATATCCCAGCATCGATAAATGTTTAGTTAAAGTAAAAAAAAAATTGTTACACTAGAGTGATTCAAAACACTCTGAGATGTTGATCTCTATGCTACTAAAATGCAAGTAAAACTAGCCTTAGAGGTAAGAGATATTCTATCTAGAAATAAAATTGCCCTAGACCCAAAGAATAAATATCAGAAAATAAACGGAAAAAGTTAAACATAAACTTTCATACAAATTAGAAACAAATAAAAAGGAAAAAAAAACAATAACAATATTTATTTTTGTTAAAATAAAAATGTTGATAAAAATCGTATGTAGGTATGTTTATTAAAAAGAGATCCTAAATTTTATTGTGTAAAAAAAAAAAACACATTATTTATATAAAATTTAATTTTAAAAACAAATTGAAATATGCTTGCAAATAACGATGGAAAAAATAACATTATTAACACAGATGCATTCCCTTATATCGTGAAATAATCCATAACAATTTAAAAAGGGTCCTTTGACCTGAGTTAGGAAATTTTTTTTAACATAACACAGCAAGAGTGAAACAGCTGGTGTATTTTACAAATGTTTCAAGTGTTCGTAGTGTCACGGTAGTTAAAGTGGTTATAGTAAACAAACGACGGAGAATCATTGCTAGTTTGGGATGAAATACAAAAACAAGACGTGCCGAAGAAGTAGATCGAATTACACACATCACAAAAAATTATCACTTCGGGGGAGTGCACTGACCCCAAATACACCCGCAGGTAGTCGGAAAGAAAATTAGCCCGACATTTGGAAGAATTATCTTTTGTGACCTACTAAATAAACAAGGATAGTGCCTAAAGATGATCGTAATATACATCAATAATTTAAATATTATATGAATTGAAAAATTCTAGAATCAGGAAGAAACGCAAAGAATTGTAACGAAAACAATAAAATAACTCAGTAAAGGGGAACAACTGATCTTTGGGAATATACCTCGTAATATAAATAAAAATACCACGAAGATTTACAATCACAAAATTCCATTTATGTGCTAGTTCAATTGTAGATAAAGAGTAAGATTTGGTCTGATATTTGTTCAAACATTATTACTATTAATTTATCCTACTCAACAGTATATACAGCAATTCATTACCAGATATTCGAATTGCAATTTAGTGAAATGAAATATATATATCAGTGAAATAAAGTTCAGTGTAATGTAATGAAAAAAAAAAAATGTTCTATTGTCGTTGTCAAATCAAAATAAATATTTCGAGGATAATATGTAATTAGCAAAGAAAATAACATACATCGTCATAATATTTCAGAAGTAACAAAGATTGGAAAGTCTACAAATAGTGTATATTACCGGGGGAGTGCAAACATCTACAACCACAATTGAAGAAGACACAAGTACATCTACCGACAACCACAAATGGAAAAAAAACATAACAATCATTTTTAGAATTAATTAAATTTATTGACATTCAGAACAACAACGGATACGTGACTACTAATGTCAGTACATTGCATCATCAAATAACCAATAAATTCATAAGTTGCCGGACGAAAGCATAAAATTACATCTCCAGAAACATCAACAACGAAGTCTCTCTCGACAACAGCCGTACAAGAACAAACATTGGAAAAAAAAAATATCAACAATCTACAACCACTTTAGCTTCAACTTTCCGGTTTGACTAAAATCGTCACGGAAGAAACATCTTAGGAAGAACAGTGATTGTTGTTAACTTATAGTGGTAAGTTAAGAAAAATTGTAAATTGTAGATTCTTTGTTATAAATTAAAATCAATTGTTAAATAACAATAATAAAAATAATATTGAATTGCCTCACCGTTATTTCATTAAACAAAAACAAAATAAACCCAATTTTTATTAGTTTTATTTATTTTTGTGCACGGTTTTGATGATGAATAGAACTGAATAATATCAGCATAACTAACGCATGAACATTAAGATAAACTAACAAAATAATAATGCTTGAGATATTTAATGTATTCGCCCATCTGATTGTTGGCTCATACAATTAAATATCTGGGGGAGTTTGAAGCAGTACTGCCTGCATGTATAATTTTGTTATTAATAATATTAGAAATAATCTCTAATGTGTATAAATATTTTATGAACAAACTATTTTACCTAGAATATCTAATTTGTATAATGAATTTTTGTGACACTGTACGGCACGAGACCTTATCTGTTTATTGTTTAGTCTAGCTCAGGCCAGGGTGTTACAACCACTTGAAAGAATAACATTTCCTAGACAGTGCGTCGCCGTACGTGTGAACTGTTTACAAATCAGCATCTTCGGGCAAGAATTAAGACAAAGAAGTTATCATGCATCCAAGTGAGATGGAATATTAAAATATTTTAGAACCTTCTACGATCACGTGCTCGGATCGTGGACTACCCCTGAATCACCATAGTTCTGAAGGAGGGAAGAGGGATATTTTTGTATATAACCCGAGTCCAAAGCTGTACTCGGGGAGTCAGATCCAGGACTCCACTATGCTTGGCTTGTCCGAGGTAGTTCCTCTTGGTCTTCTTGACTCCACTTCCCTACATTCCTTCTGTCCCTCTGAAACCGCTGTCGTGTGTAGCTTATCCGGCAATGCCTGGCACCACGATAGTAATCCTTCACACTGGGAACGTCTATGTGTAGCTTACCCGGCAATGCCTGGCACCAAGACCACCTAGTGCACCTATGAAACCGCTGTCGTGTGTAGCTTATCCGGCAATGCCTGGCACAACGATAGTTTTCCTCCACACTGGGACGTCTATGTGTAACTTATCCGGCAATGCCTGGCACCAAGACCGCCTAGTACACCTCTGAAACCGCTGTCGTGTGTAGCTTACAGCTATGCCTGGCACCACGATAGTTTCCGTCTCCATATTTATTACCAAATCCTATGAAATCCCTGTCAACTACGTCGCTGCTCTGACAAGCCAGGTATGTGTTATTTGAATTGTTTTATAGTTGTCACAATGATGTCATATTTTTATTAAATATAAACGATCTGATATTGACTGACTAACAATTGTAAATCTGGGTGTCTGCCACTAATCAAACTATCAATAACTATTTCTGATCTCTTTGACTGTGACCCGCCGTGGCCGGTTCGTTTGACCGAGAGCTATTGTGGCCGGGAGAACTGTGAGCTCAAGGGCCAGTCATTGCGATTCAGACCAAACAAAATATAAACAATTGCCCTCTGACAAAACAGAGCGCTCAATAAACGATAGTACCAAGAAATATAATTATACAAACCAGCATGCACACAATTGCAGTTGTGAGCAACAATATCAGTTTGTATCCCAGTCACTCAATTTTACCATACATGATTATAATAAATTATTGGGACAACTCTTTATGAATTGAATGCAATCTTTTTATATAATTCTTGTATTGTCAAATTGTCTCTCTACCTGGGGTTTTGGCTGTGGTTTCCCCCAGGTTTATAAGGTGAATACCAGAGAGCGTAATATTCCACAGCACTCTACGAATTTCTTAATTATAAATAAATGCACAAGATAGATATTTTATCTGTCTTTTGGAGTGAATATCATTCTTTTATTTTATCAAATACCTGTCCCGATTCCTCCACTCTTAACAGCTACTCTGTATTACGACGATGAAGGGTTACTTATTTAAATAAACACAACGTAGGGTAAGTTAAACCTTCCACGAGACGATCTTTGGCTAAAGTATAATTGAATGTACGGAGGAGGTGGGTACGTACTGTTACACATGTAGCTTACATTATACAACGTATTCATAAAGAATAGGTAAAATCTGACTTTATTTTTGTAAAAAATCATATAAATATTTGCTTCCGCGCCCGAATTTTATAATTCTTTATCATATTTTAGCTAAAAGAAAACGTTGCAACTAGAAAACTACTATTTCAAGTGTGGTAGGTATTCTACAATCTAGCCCATGTAGCTTACAATATACAACGTATTCATTAAGAAAAGGTAAAATCTGACTTAATTTTTGTAAAAAATCATATAAATATTTGATTCCGCGCCCGAATTTTACAAATCTTCATTATATTTTAGCTACAAGAAAATATTGCAACAAGAATATTGCTATTTCAATTGTGGTAGGTATTATAGATTCCAGCCCATGTAGCTTACAATATACAACGTATTCATCAAGGAAAGGTAAAATATGACTATATTTTTGTAAAAAATGATATAAATATTTGCTTCCGCGCACGAATTTTATAATTTTTAATCATATTTTAGCTAAAAGAAAACGTTGCAACAAGAAAATCGCTATTTCAAGTGTGGTGGGTATTCTAGAATCCAGCCCATGTAGCTTACAATACACAACGTATTTATCGAAAATAGGTAAAATGTGACATTATTTTTGTAAAAAATCATATAAATATTTGCTTCCGCGCACGAATTTTGTAATTCTTCATCATATATTAGCTAAAAGAAAACATTGCAACAAGAAAATGGCTATTTCACGTGTGGTAGGTATTCTAGAATCCAGCCCATGTAGCTTACAATATACAACGTATTCATCAAGACTAGGTAAAATCTGACTTTATTTTTGGAAAAAAATCATATAAATATTTGCTTCCGCTCCCGAAATTTATATTTCTTCATCATATTTTAGCTAAAAGAAAACATTGCAACAAGAAAATTGCTATTTCAAATGTGGTAGGTATTCTAGAATCCAGCCCATGTAGCTTACAACATACAACGTATTCATCAAGAATAGGTAAAATCTGACTTAATTTTGTAAAAAATCATATAAATATTTGCTTCCGCGCCCGAATTTTATAATTCTTTATCATATTTTAGCTAAAAGAAAACATTGCAACAGGAAAATTGCTATTTCAAGTGTGGTAGGTATTCTAGAATCCAGCCCATGTAACTTGCAATATACAACGTATTCATTTAAATGACACCCGAAAATTGAATGTTTGTTATCTGATAGGTACGACGTTATGGTCACTTTTGCATGTTCAGTGCTAAAATTATCCATAGTATAGATTCTAAAGCATGAATATGAATGTTTTAAAAAAATATCCGCTTCAAGAATAGGTAAAATCTGACCATATTTTTGTAAAAAATTTCAAAATTATTTGCTTTCGAGCCCGAATTTTATAAATTTTCATCATATTTTACCTAAAAGAAAACATTGCAACAAGAAAAATTCTATTTCAGGTGTGGTATGTATTCGAGAATCCAGCTCATGTGGCTTACAATATACAACGTATTCATCAAGAATAGGTAAAATCTGATTTTATTTTTGTATAATATTATATAAATATTAGCTTCCGCGCCCTAATTTTATAATTCTTCATCATATTTTAGCTAAAAGAAAACATTGCAACAAGAAAATTGCTATTTCAAGTGTGGTATGTATTCTAGAATCCAGCCCATGTAGCTTACAATATACAACGTATTCATCAAGAATAGGTAAAAATCTGAATTTATTTTTGTAAAAAATCTTATAAATATTTACTTCCGCGTTCGCAATTTATAACTCTTCATCATATTTTAGCTAAAAGAAAACATTGCACCAATAAAATTGCTATTTCAAATGTGGTAGGTATTCTAGAATCCAGCCCATGTAGCTTACAATATACAACGTATTCATTAAAATTACACCCGAAAATTGAATGTTTATTTTCTGATTGGTACCACGTTTTGGTCACTTTTGCATGTCCAATGCTAAAACCATCTATAGTATAGATCCTAAAGCATGAATATGAATGCTTTAACAAAAATATCCATTTCAAGAATAGGTAAAATATGACTTTATTTTTGTAAAAAATCATGTACATATTTGCTTTCGCGCCCAAATTTTATAATTCTTTATTATATTTTAGCTAAACGAAAACATTGCGACAAGAATATTGCTATTTCATGTGTGGTAGGTATTCTAGAATCCAGCCCATGTAGCTTACAATATACAACGTATTTATTAAAATGAAACCCGAAAATTGAATGTTTATTATCTGATTGGTACCACGTTTTGGTCACTTTTGCATGTCCAATGTGAATACCGACCATAGTATAGATCCTTAAGCATGAATATGATTGCTTTAACAAAAATATCCATTTCAAGAATAAGTAAAATCTAACTTTATTTTTGTAAAAAATCATATAAATATTTGCTTCCTCGCCCGAATTTTATAATTCTTCATCATATTTTAGCTAAAAGAAAACATTGCAACAAGAAAATTGCTATTTCAAGTGTGGTAGGTATTCTAGAATCCAGCCCATGTAGCTTACAATATACAACGTATTCATTAAAATGACACCCGAAAATCAAACGTTTATTATCTGGTTGGTACCAAGTTTTGGACACTTTTGCATGTCCAATGTTTAAAACAATCTATAGTATAGATCCTAAAGCATGAAAATGAATGTTTTAACAAAAATATCCATTTCAAGAATAGGTAAAATCTGACTTTATTTTTGTAATAAATCATATAAAAACTGGCTTTCGCGCCCGAATTTTATAATTCTTCATCATATTTTAGTTAGGAGAAAACATTGCAACAAGAAAATTACTATCAAGTGTGGTAGGTATTCTAGAATCCAGCCCATGTAGTTTACAATATACAACGTATTCATTAAAATGACACCCGAAAATTTAATGTTTCTTATCTGATTGGTACCACGATTTGGTCACTTTTGCATGTCTACGCTAAAACCATCCATAGTATAGATCCTAAAGCATGAATATGTATGTTTTAACAAAAATATCCATTTAAGGAATAGGTAACATCTGACTATATTTTTGTAAAAAATCATATAAATATTTGATTCCGCGCTCGAAATTTATATTTCTTCATCATATTTTAGCTAAAAGAAAACATTGCAACAAGAAAATTGCTATTTCAAATGTGGTAGGTATTCTAGAATCCAGCCCATGTAGCTTACAACATACAACGTATTCATCAAGAATAGGTAAAATCTGACTTTATTTTTGTAAAAAATCATATAAATATTTGCTTCCGCGCCCGAATTTTATAATTCTTTATCATATTTTAGCTAAAAGAAAACATTGCAACAGGAAAATTGCTATTTCAAGTGTGGTAGGTATTCTAGAATCCAGCCCATGTAACTTGCAATATACAACGTATTCATTTAAATGACACCCGAAAATTGAATGTTTGTTATCTGATAGGTACGACGTTATGGTCACTTTTGCATGTTCAGTGCTAAAATTATCCATAGTATAGATTCTAAAGCATGAATATGAATGTTTTAAAAAAATATCCGCTTCAAGAATAGGTAAAATCTGACCATATTTTTGTAAAAAATTTCAAAATTATTTGCTTTCGAGCCCGAATTTTATAAATTTTCATCATATTTTACCTGAAAGAAAACATTGCAACAAGAAAAATTCTATTTCAGGTGTGGTATGTATTCGAGAATCCAGCTCATGTGGCTTACAATATACAACGTATTCATTAAGAATAGGTAAAATCTGATTTTATTTTTGTATAATATTATATAAATATTAGCTTCCGCGCCCTAATTTTATAATTCTTCATCATATTTTAGCTAAAAGAAAACATTGCAACAAGAAAATTGCTATTTCAAGTGTGGTATGTATTCTAGAATCCAGCCCATGTAGCTTACAATATACAACGTATTCATCAAGAATAGGTAAAAATCTGAATTTATTTTTGTAAAAAATCTTATAAATATTTACTTCCGCGTTCGCAATTTATAACTCTTCATCATATTTTAGCTAAAAGAAAACATTGCACCAATAAAATTGCTATTTCAAGTGTGGTAGGTATTCTAGAATCCAGCCCATGTAGCTTACAATATACAACGTATTCATTAAAATTACACCCGAAAATTGAATGTTTATTTTCTGATTGGTACCACGTTTTGGTCACTTTTGCATGTCCAATGCTAAAACCATCTATAGTATAGATCCTAAAGCATGAATATGAATGCTTTAACAAAAATATCCATTTCAAGAATAGGTAAAATATGACTTTATTTTTGTAAAAAATCGTGTACATATTTGCTTTCGCGCCCAAATTTTATAATTCTTTATTATATTTTAGCTAAACGAAAACATTGCGACAAGAATATTGCTATTTCATGTGTGGTAGGTATTCTAGAATCCAGCCCATGTAGCTTACAATATACAACGTATTTATTAAAATGAAACCCGAAAATTGAATGTTTATTATCTGATAGGTACCACGTTTTGGTCACTTTTGCATGTCCAATGTGAATACCGACCATAGTATAGATCCTTAAGCATGAATATGATTGCTTTAACAAAAATATCCATTTCAAGAATAAGTAAAATCTAACTTTATTTTTGTAAAAAAATCATATAAATATTTGCTTCCTCGCCCGAATTTTATAATTCTTCATCATATTTTAGCTAAAAGAAAACATTGCAACAAGAAAATTGCTATTTCAAGTGTGGTAGGTATTCTAGAATCCAGCCCATGTAGCTTACAATATACAACGTATTCATTAAAATGACACCCGAAAATCAAACGTTTATTATCTGGTTGGTACCAAGTTTTGGACACTTTTGCATGTCCAATGTTTAAAACAATCTATAGTATAGATCCTAAAGCATGAAAATGAATGTTTTAACAAAAATATCCATTTCAAGAATAGGTAAAATCTGACTTTATTTTTGTAATAAATCATATAAAAACTGGCTTTCGCGCCCGAATTTTATAATTCTTCATCATATTTTAGTTAGGAGAAAACATTGCAACAAGAAAATTACTATCAAGTGTGGTAGGTATTCTAGAATCCAGCCCATGTAGTTTACAATATACAACGTATTCATTAAAATGACACCCGAAAATTTAATGTTTCTTATCTGATTGGTACCACGATTTGGTCACTTTTGCATGTCTACGCTAAAACCATCCATAGTATAGATCCTAAAGCATGAATATGTATGTTTTAACAAAAATATCCATTTAAGGAATAGGTAACATCTGACTATATTTTTGTAAAAAATCATATAAATATTTGATTCCGCGCTCGAATTTTATACTTCTTCATCATATTTTAGCTAGAAGAAAACATTGCAAAAAAAATTGTTGTTTCAAATGTGGTAGGTATTCTAGAATCCAGCCCATGTAGCTTACAATATTTCAACGTATTCATTAAAATGACACCCGAAAACTGAATGTTTATTATCTGATTGGTACCACGTTTTATCAGTATTTCATGTCCAATGCTTAAAACCATCCATAGTATAGATCCTAAAGCATGAATATGATTGTTTTAACAAAAATATCTAATTCAAGAATAGGTAAAATCTGACTTTTTTTTTGAAAAAATACATATAAATATTTGCTTCCGCGTCCGAATTTTATAATTCTTTATCATATTTTAACCAAAAGAAAACATTGCAACAAGAAAATTGCTATTTCAAGTCTGGTAGGTATTCTAGAATCCAACCCATATAGCTTACAATATACAAAGTATTCATTAAAATGACACCCGAAATTTGAATGTTTATTATCTGATTGGTACCACGGTTTGATCACTTTTGCATGTCCAATGCTTTAAACCATCCATAGTATACATCCTAAAGCATGAACATAAATGTTTTAACAAAAATATCCATTTCAAGAAAAGGTAAAATCTGACTTTATTTTTGTAAAAAATCATATAAATATTTGCTTCTGCGCCCGAATTTTATAATTCTTCATCACATTTTAGCTAAAAGAAAACATTGCAACAAGAAATTTGCTATGTTAAGTGTGGTAGGTATTTTAGAATCCAGCTCATGTAGCTTACAATACACAACGTATTCATTAAAATGACACCCGAAAATTAATTGTTTATCATCTGATTGGTACCACGTTTTGGTCACTTTTGCTTGCCCAATGCTAAAACCATCCATAGTATAGAACCTTAAGCATGAATATGAATTTTTTAACAAAAACATCCATTTCAAGAATAGGTAAACTTTCACTTTATTTTTGTAAAAAATCATATAAATATTTGCTTCCGCGCCCGAATTTTATAAATCTTCATCATATTTTAGCTAGAACAAAACATTGCAACAAGAAAATTGCTATTTCAAGTGTGGTAGTTATTCTAGAATCCAGCCCATGTAGTTTACAATATACAACGTATTCATTAAAATGACACCTGAAAATTTAATGTTTATTATCTGATTGGTACCACGCTATGGTCACTTTTGCTTGTTCAATGCTAAAATTATCCATAGTATAGATCCTAAACCATGAATACGAATGTTCTAACAAAAAAATCCATTTCAAAAATAGGTAAAATCTGACTGTATCTTTGTAAAAAATCATATAAATATTTGCTTCCGCGGCCGAATTTTATAATTCTTCATCATATTTTAGCTAAAAGAAAACATTGCAACAAGAAAATTGTTATTTCAAGTGTGGTAGGTAATCTAGAATCCAGCCCAAGTAGCTTACAATATACAACGTATTCATTAAAATGACACCCGAAAATTGAATGTTTATTATCTAATAGGTACTACGTTTTGGTCACTTTTGCATGTCCAATGCTTAAAACCATCCATAGTATAGATCCTAAAGCATGAATATGAATGTTTTAACAAAAATATCCATTTCAAGAATAGGTAAAATCTGACTTTATTTTTGTAAAAAATCATATAAATATTTGCTTCCGAGCCCGAATTATATGAGTCTTTATCATATGTTAGCTAAAAATAAACATTTTAACAAGAAAATTGCTTTTCCAAGTGTGGTAGATATTGTAGAATCCAGCCCAAGTAGCTTACAATATACAAGGTATTCATTAAAATGACACCCGAAAATTGAATGTTTATTATCTGATTGGTACCAAGATTTGGTCAGTTTTGCATGTACAATGCAAAAATCATCCATAGTAAAGATCCTAAACCATGAATACGAATGTTTAAAAAAAAATATCCATTTCAAGAATAGGTAAAATCTGACATTATTTTTGTAAAAAATCGTATAAATATTTGCTTTCGCGCCCGAGTTTTATAATTCTTCATCATATTTTAGCTAAAAGAAAACATTGCAACAACAAATTTGCTATTTCAAGTGTGGTATGTTTTCTAGAATCCAGCACATGAAGTTTACAATATACAACGTATTCATCAAGAATAGGTAAAATCTGACATTATTTTTGTAAAAAATCATATAAATATTTGCTTTTGCGCCCGAATTTTATAAATCTTCATCATATATTAGCTAAAAAGAAAACATTGCAACAAGAAAATTGCTATTTCAAGTGTGGTAGGTTTTCTAGAATCCAGCACATGTAGCTTACAATATGCAACGTATACATCAAGAATAGGTAAAAATCTGACTATATTTTTTTTTAAATAATATAAATATTTGCTTCCGCGCCCGAATTTTATAATTCTTTATCATATTTTAGGTAAAAGAAAACATTGCAACAAGAAAATTGCTATTTCAAGTGTGGTATGTTTTCTAGAATCCAGCCCATGTAGCTTACAATATCCAAATATTCATCAAGAATAGGTAAAATCTGACTTTATTTTTGTAAAAAATCATATAAATATTTGCTTTCGCGCCCGAATTTTATAGTTCTTTATCATATTTTAGCTAAAAGAAAACATAGCAACAAGAATATTGCTATTTCGAGTGTAGTAGGTATTCTAGAATCCAGCCCATGTAACTTACAATATACAACGTATTCATTTAAATGACACCCGAAAATTTAATGTATATTATCTGAATGGTACCACGTTTTGGTCACTTCTTCATGTCCAATGCTAAAATTTTCCATAGTATAGATCCTAAAGCATGAATATGAATGTTGTAACAAAAATATCCATTTCAAGAATAGGTAAAATCTGACTTTATTTTTGTGGAAAATCTTATAAATATTTGCTTCCGCGCCCGACTTTTATAATTCTTTATCATATTTTAGCTAAAAGAAAACTTTGCAACAAGATAAATGTTATATCAAGTTTGGTAGGTATTCTAGAATCCAGCCCATGTAGCTTACAATTTACAACGTGTTCATTAAAATGACACCCGAAAATTTAATGTTTATTATCTGATTGGTATTACGTTTTGGTCACTTTTGCATGTCCAATGCTAATATTATCCATAGTATAGATCCTAAAGAATGAATATGAATGTTTTAACAAAAATATCCATTTAAAGAATAGGTAAAATCTGACTTTATTTTTGTAAAAAATCATATAAATATTTGCATCCGCGCCCGAATTTTATAATTCTTTATCATATTTTAGCTAAAAGAAAACATAGCAACAAGAAAAATGCTATTTCAAGTGTGGTAGGTATTCTAGAATCTAGCCCCTGTAACTTACAATATACAACGTATTCATTTAAATGACACCCGAAAATTTAATGTTTATTATCTGAATGGTACCACGTTTTGGTCACTTCTTCATGTCCAATGCTAAAATTTTCCATAGTATAGATCCTAAAGCATGAATATGAATATTTTAACAAAAATATCCTTTTCAAGGATAGGTAAAATCTGACATTATTATTATTTTTGTAAAAAATCATATAAATATTTGCTTCCTCATCCGAATTTTATAATTCTTCATCATATTTTAGCTAAAAGAAAACTTTGTAACAAGATAATTGCTATTTCAAGTGTGGTAGGTATTCTAAATTCCAGCCCATGTAGCTTACAATATACAACGTATTTATCAAGAATAGGTAAAAATCTGACTTTATTTTTGTAAAAAATCATATAAATATTTGCTTCCGCGCCCGAATTTTATAATTCATCATCATATTTTAGTTAAAAGAAAACATTGCAACAAGAAAATTGCTATTTCAAGTGTGGTAGGTTTTGTAGAATCCAGCACATGTAGCTTACAATACACATCGTTTACATCAAGAATAGGTAAAATCTGACTTTATTATTGTAAAAAATCATATAAATATTTGCTTCCGCGCCCGAACTTTATAATTCTTCACCATATTTTAGCTAAAAGAAAACATTGCTACAAGAAAATTGTTATTTCAAGTGTGGTATATATTATAGAATCCAGTTTATGTAGCTTACAATATACAACGTATTCATTAAAATGACACCCGAAAATTGAGTGTTTATTATCTGATTGGTACCACGTTTAGGTTATTTTTGCATGTCGAATGCTTAAAACCATCCAAAGTATTGACCCTAAAGCATGAACACAAATGTTTTGCCAAAAAATATCAATTTCAAGAATAGGTAAAATCTGACTTTATTTTTGTAAAAAATCATATAAATATTTGCTTACGCGCCCGAATTTTATCATTCTTCATCATATTTTAGCTAAAAAAAACATTGCAACAAAAAAATAGCTATTTTAAGCGTGGTTGGTATTCTAGAATCTAGCCAATGTAGCTTACAATATACAACGTATTCATCAAGAATAGGTAAAAATCTGACTTTATTTTTGTAAAAAATCATATAAATATTCGCTTCCGCGCCCGAATTTTTAATTCTTCATCATATTTTAGCTAAAAGAAAACATTGTAACAAGAAAATTGCTATTTCAGAATCCAGCCCATGTAGCGTACAATATACAATTTATTCATTAAAATGACACCCGGAAATTGAATGTTTATTATCTGATTGGTACCACGTTTTGGTCACTTTTGCATGTCCAATGCTTAAAACTATCCATAGTATAGATACTAAGGCATGAATATGAATGTTTTAACAAAAATATCCATTTCAAGAATATGTATAATCTGACATTATTTTTGTAAAAAAACATATAAATATTTGCTTCCGCGCCCGAATTTTATAAATCTTTATCTTATTTTAGCTAAAAGAAAACATTGCAACAAAAAATTTGCTATTTCAAGTGTGGTAGGTATTCTAGAATTCAGCACATATAGCTTTTAAAATACAACCTATTCATCAAGAATAGGTCAAATCTGATTTTATTTTTGTAAAAAATCATATAAATATTTGCTTCCGCGCCCGAATTTTATAATACTTTATCATATGTTAGCTAAAAATAAACATTTTAACAAGAAAATTGCTTTTTCAGGTGTGGTAGATATTGCAGAATCCAGCGCATGTAGCTTAAAATTTACAAGGTATTCATTAAAATGACATCCGAAAATTGAATGTTTATTATCTGATTGGTACCACGTTTTGGTCAGTTTTGCATGTCCAATGAAAAATTATCCATAGTATAGATCCTAAACCATGAATACGAATGTTTTAACAAAAATATCCGTTTCAAAAATAGGTAAAATCTGACTTTATTTTTGTAAAAAGTCGTATAAATATTCGATTCCGCGCCCGAATTTTATAATTCTTTAACATATTTTAGCTAAAAAAAAAACATTGTAACAAGAAATTTGCTATTTCAAGAGTGGTAGGTATTCTAAAATCCAGCCCATATAGCTTACAGTATGCAACGTATTCATCAAGAATAGGTAAAATCTGACTTAATTTTTGTAAAAAATCATATAAATATTTGCTTTCGCGCCCGAATTTTATAGATCTTTATCATATTTTAGCTAAAGGAAAATATAGGAACAAGAAAATTGCTATTTCAAATGTGGTAGGTATTCTAGAACCCAGCCCATGTAACTTACAATATACAACTTATTCATTTAAATGATACCCGAAAATTTAATGTTTATTATCTGAATGGTACCACGTTTTGGTCACTTCTTCATGTCCAATGCTAAAATTTTCCATAGTATAGATCCTAAAGCATGAATATGAATGTTGTAACAAAAATATCCATTTCAAGAATAGGTAAAATCTGACTTTATTTTTGTAAAAAATCTTATAAATATTTGCTTCCGCGCCCGACTTTTATAATTCTTCCTCATATTTTAGCTAAAAGAAAACATTACAACAAGAAAATT
Source organism: Stenolophus ochropezus (assembly GCA_035578165.1). NCBI lineage: Eukaryota > Metazoa > Arthropoda > Insecta > Coleoptera > Carabidae > Stenolophus > Stenolophus ochropezus. The sequence goes on along the minus strand of JAQOWZ010000051.1, from coordinate 399,422 downwards.
GCTATTTCAAGTGTGGTAGGTATTCTAAAATCCAGCCTATGTAGCTTAACATATACAACGTATTCATTAAATTGACACCCGAAAATTGAATGTTTATTATCTGATTGGTACCACGTTTTGGTCACTTTTGCATGTCCTATGCTTAAAACCATCCATAGTACAGATCCTAAAGCATGAATATGAATTTTTTAACAAAAATATCAATTTCAAGAATAGGTGAAATCTGACTTTATTTTTGTAAAAAATCATATAAATATTTGTTTCCTCGCCCGAATTTTATAATTCTTTGTCATATTTTAGCTAAAAGAAATCATTGCAACAAAAAAATTGCTATTTCAAGTGTGGTAGGTACAGGGTTACAGCCCCTGTAACTTACAATATACAACGTATTCATTTAAATGACACCCGAAAATTAAATATTTATTATATGATTAGTACCACGTTTTGGTAACTTTTGCATGTCCCATGCTAAAAACCATCCAAAGTATTGACCCTAAAGCATGAATATAAATGTATTAACAAAAATATCCATTTCAAGAATAGGTAAAATCTGTCTTTATTTTTGTAAAAAAAATAAGTATTTGCATCCGCGCCCGAATTTTATAATTCTTCATCATAGTTTAGCTAAAAGAAAACATTGTAACAAGAAAATTGCTATTTTAAATGTGGTAGGTATTGTCGAATCCAGCCCACGTAGCTTACAAATACAACGTATTCATCAAGAATAGGTAAAATCTGACATAATTTTTGTAAAAAATCATATAAATATTTACTTCCGCGCCTGAATTTTATAATTCTTTATCATATATTAGCTAAAATAAAAGATTGCAACAAGAAAATTGCTATTTCAAGTGTGGTAGGTATTCTAGAAACCAGCCCATGTAGCTTACAATAAACAACGTATTCATCAAGAATAGGTAAAATCAGACTTTATTTTGTAAAAAATCATATAAATATTTGCTTCCGCGCCCAAATTTTATAATTTTTCATCATATTTTAGCTAAAAGAAAACATTGTAACAAGTTCATTGCTATTTTAAGTGTGGTAGGTATTCTAGAATCCAGCCCATGTAGCTTACAATATACAACGTATTCATCAAGAATAGGTAAAATCTGACTTTATTTTTGAAAAAAATCATATAAATATTCGCTTCCGCGCCCGAATTTTATAATTATTTATCATATTTTAGCTAAAAGATAACATTGCAGCAAGAAAATTTCTATTTCAAATGTGGTAGATATTCTAGAATTTGGCCCATGTAGCTTACAATATACAACGTATTCATTAAAATGACACCCGAAAATTGAATGTTTATTATCTGATTGGTACCACATTTTGGTCACTTTTGCATGTCCAATGCATATAACCATCCGTAGTATACATCCTAAAGCATGAATGTGAATGTTTTAACAAAAATATCCATTTCAAGAATAGGTAAAATCTGTCTTTATTTATGTAAAAAATCATATAAATATTTGGTTTCGCGCTCAAATTTGATAATTCATATTTAACTAAAAGAAAACATTGCAACAAGTTAATTGCTATTTTAAGTGTGGTAGGTATTCTAGAATCCAGCCCATGTAGCTTACAATATACAACGTATTCATCAAGAATAGGTAAAAACTGACTTTATTTTTGTAAAAAATCATATAAATCTTTGCTTCCGCGCCCGAATTTTATAATTCTTTATATTTTAGCTAAAAGAAAACATTGCAACAAGAAAATTGCTATTTCAAGTGTGGTAGGTATTCTAGAATCCAGTCCATGTAGCATACAATATAAAACGTATTCATTAAAATGACACCCGAAATTAGAATGTTTATTATCTGATTGGTACCACGTTTTGGTCACTTTTGCATGTCCAATGCTAAAACCATCTATAGTATAGATCCTAAGGCATGAAAATGAATGTTTTAAAAAAAATATTCATATCAAGAATAGGTAAAATCTAACTTTATTTTTGTTAAAAATCATATAAATATTTGCTTCCGCGCCCGAATTTTAAAATTCTTTATCATATTTTAGCTAAAGAAAACATTGCAACAAGAAAAATGCTATTTCAAGTGTGGAAGGTGTTCTAGAATCTAGTCCGTGAGAAGATAAGGGAGGTGATTTTGAAAGGTAGGCTTCCTTTGGCCGAGGGGGGCGGTGTGGGTAGATTTATTAGTGTTGCTACATGTATGACATTTGTTAGTTCTGTTGCCAGGTGTTTCTTTTGTTATGTATGAATCTTTTGATTTGGCTTCAAGTATTCTGGAAGTGATCAGGGGTTGATTAATTTGAGTTTGCAGGTGTGTGAAATTTATGAGTTTTATGGACGTGCGAAAAAAGTTTCTTTGTAAATTTTTAGACATAGGATGCTGCTCTGAACGAAGGGCACAAAGGGGGCGGGGAACAAAGTATTTCGCTACCTGACCTGAAGCATTGTCTCTAATTTGCATATTGGTCAGTTTTAGGTTTTGATGTTACTAATTTGCAAATCTAACGTTTGTATACTAGGTATAACTGAAACAAAAAAGAAGGGTAAAGGTATACAAAACCTAAAAGGAGGGCACGTACTAATATACAGCGGAGTACAGAAAAATGAAGGAGCTAAAGCAGGAGTTAGAATAATCGTACTCCGAAATTTAAAAGATAAGATACTAGACTGGTCGCAAGAATCATAACAATAACATTAGAATTAGAAGGAAAGAAAACTACAATAATTAATATATATATATATGTACCCAATGAAGACGATAATGCAAAGAACAAAGATAAATTCTAGGAAGATTTACAGTCTATAACAGAAATGCTCGAAGAAATGATTTACATAATGAAAAACATTAATGCCAGAGTTGGTAAAGAAAATAGAGGAATTGAAAGAATCTTAGGAAAATACTGCGAGAAAACAAGAAATAATAACGGAAACAGAATGATCGATTACTGTTTAGTAAATGGCTTAACAATACTTAATACGATTTTTAATCATAAGGAGATACATAAAAAAACTAGGGAAGTCGAAAGTAGAAATGAAAAATCAATTATTGACTACATAGTTACTAGGCAACATAAAAAATCTAATGTCAAAGATATAAGGGTTGAAAGAAGCCACGAAATAGGCAGTGACCACTTTTTCCTAGAAATGAAATTGAAAGAAGAAAGAACAAAACTGGAACAAATACTTAACATAGAGCAGAATAACAAAAAGACAATTAAAGTATACAAATTGAGAGAAGAAGAAATAAAACAAAAATATCACGAAAAACTTAAAGAATTTAGTAAAACACCTAAAGAATTAGATAATACTGACATAGAGGATATATGGATCACATTTAAAGGAATGTTAAACAATGCAGCAGAAGAAGCTTGTAGTATACAGTCTACCGCAACAAATAGGAAATAAACTCACTGGTGGAGCGAAGATATACGAAAATCAATTAAACTTAAAAAGCAGTTATGGAAAAAATATCTACAGAAGGAAACAACTGAAGAATATAACAAGTATAAAATACAGAGAAAACATGTAAAAAAGATAATACAAGAAGCTAAGAAAGAAGATTGGAATCAATTTGGAGAACAACTACAGAAAAACTACAAAGATAATAAAAAACTATTCTACAATGTCATTAAAAACCAGAAAAAACAAAAAATACCAAATATGAAACAAATAAAAGACAAAAAAGGGAAAATATTAACGAATGAAAATAACATTATAAATCGATGGAAAGAACACTTTGAAATGCTGCTTGAAGCAGAAAAAGATACAAATGAAAACAATTGGAAAATACCGAACGACACAAAAATTTAAGAAATTACAAAAAATGAAATAATAGATGCGCTCAAGCGAATAAAATTAGGTAAAGCACCCGGCTATGACAATTTATACCATGAGCAATTAAAATATATAGAAGAAAATGCATTAGATATGCTACATACATTATTAAACAAAATATGGAACACCGGAATTATACCAAGGGACTGGGAAGTAACAATAATACTGCCAATATATAAAAAAGGAGACTATAGAGAATGCAATAATTATCGGGGAATAGCATTACTGTGCACAACGGAAAAAATATATGAAAATATATTAGAAAATAGAGTACGGGCAATTGTGGAAAGTAAACTAGAAAAATCCCAGAGTGGTTTTCGAAAAGGACGCAACACCCAAGATCATATTTTCAGTAGGTATAAGGCAGATAATAGAAAAGTTTACCGCGAAAAACAAAGAAATATATATATATATATATATATATATATATATATATATATATATGTTTCATAGACCTAGTTAAAGCATTTGACAGAATAAACAGAAAACAAATATGGGAAATTAAAGAGAGGCACCGACGAGAAATTGATACAGGCAATAAGAAGCATCTATACTAGAACAAGAAACATAATACGTACAGGAAATAAAATGTCAGACGAATTCACCACAACAAAAGGATTAAGACAAGGAGGAAATTTAAGCCCGTTGCTTTTTGTAGTGATACTGGACGAAGTTATAAAAAATACCAAATGCAGAGTGAAAAGAACAAACATTGGAAACCTGAACTTAAATACAACCAGTATTACAGAATGTGCCTTCGAGGATGACATGGCAATATTTGCGAAAAATGAACGAGAACTACAAGAAAACATTAATATATGGTCGGAAGAATTGGAAAAATTCAATACGAAAATAAATTGCGAAAAAACTAAGGTTATGGTAGTAGGAAAGAACATCAAGGATATACAAATAACAATCCAAAATACAAAAATAGAACAGGTAGATCATTTTAAATATCTTGGTAGCATAATACAGAATAAAAACTGTATTGAAGAAGAAGTAAACAACAGAATACAAACAGCAATGAATACTTACTACGCGCTGAATACAGTAATTATAAACAATAGAAACATTAGTAGACACAGAAAAATGACAGTATACAAAACCATCTTTCAACCCATTCTACTATACGGTTGTGAAACGTGGGTTTTAAATAAAAGACAACTTACCAAACTACAGGCCACGGAAATGAAATTTTTAAGAAGAGTGAAAGGAGTGACATAGAAAGACAAGATAAGGAATGAAACAATAAGACAAGAGCTAGAGATAAAATCAATAGCAACTAAGATAGAAGAAAAGAAATTGCAATGATATGGGCACATTACCAGAATGGCAAAACAAACACCATGCAAAGAAATCTGGGAAACAAGAACGACCGGAAAGAGAAGCAGAGGCAGACCACAAAAGACATGGGAGGACTCTATAGAAGAGATTTTGGAAAAGAAGAACATCACGCAAGTAGAAGCAAAGAAAATAGCAAGTGATAGAAACAATTGGTAAAAGTTCATAGAAGGCATTTATATATATATATATATATATATATATATATATATATATATATATATATATATATATATATATATATATATTGAAACGATTTCATTCGTTTCGCGGTTTTTTATTTAAATCTTTTATATTTTAATTAAACATACGACATCTCAAGTGCTACTGACTGCTTGAGAGGCGAGCGCGGTCTGTACAGGGAGTTGAGTTTCTGCAAGCTGAGACAACGGACGTATTTTGATAGCAATTTTGTTTGTTCTAAAAATTTTTATCTAAAGTTATTTTTAAAATCTTCAAGATTTTATTTAAAATATTCTTACTCCGGATTTTTTATTTCACTGATTTTGGTGAGTAAAGTGATATTTTTTTTTTTATTCGAAACTTTTGTTTTAAATAAATATTTAGATAACCACGTGTTGTCAAAGCATGCGAGGAAACCTCCTCAACTTTGTTTCTTTTTTGCTATATCTTTTATTCAAAATTTCTCGTGTATCTTTCATAGGAAAGATTCATTTTTTATTAGTTTGCTTAATGTTTTTTTGAATACGATTTAGGTTATTTTTTATACTGTGGGATTTAGACAGAGCTCACGCTGATTTACTCTCGTAAGTAATTTTATTTTTCTCTTTGTTTTTGGATGCCATTAGTTACCTTTTTACCGTTTATTATTTTTTTTGGCAGCCAAAAAGTAAATAATAAATTTTACAAGTCCCGCAGTTAAAAACGTTAGTTTTTGAAAACCTTTCAAGTCTGTTATATTCTTTCTTTCTCTTATTTTCTGGTCTTTTACAGCCTGGCCAGCTGATAGCTCGGTGGTCGGTACAATTACAACAATTTGACTTTAACATCACTCACCGCCCTGGTAAACTCCATGAATTACCTGATGCTCTATCTAGGTGTCCTCTTGAGGTTTGTGTCACCGACAATAAGACTTTTTTAAATACCCGGGACAATTGGTATAGTAGAATGTGTGAAAAGGTAGTAAAACGTTGCAAGACTTGTTTGTCTCAAAAAGTTCCTCAAGTCCCTCCACCTGGTTTAATGGGCAGGGAAAAGATTATAAAGTTTCCTTGGCAAGCTATCTCGGTTGATCTTATGGGACCATTACCTCCTTCGTCAGCTGGAAATCGCTATATTCTAGTAGTGACCGATTGGTTTTCCAAATTTGTCATTGTTCACCCTATGCGTGAAGCTACCGCTCCAAAAATTTGTAAAATTTTAGAGGAAAATGTTTTTCTTTTATTTGGTGTACCACAAATTGTCATGTGCGATAATGGAACTCAGTTCGTCTCTAAATTATTTACAGATCTTATCGCTAAATATGAAATACCTAAATTATGGTATAACGCCAAGTTTCACCCCCAGGTGAATTTTGTTGAGCGTACCAATCGAGTAATTAAAACAGCTATTAGGTCTTATCTCGACAATAATCATCGTGCTTGGGATAAAAATCTTCAAGCCATCGCTCAGGCTATTCGTACGAGTGTGCACGAAGTTACTCGATTTACTCCAGCTTTCCTTACTTTTGGTAGGCATGTTCCAGTTTCAGGAAACTTTTACCGTTCTTTACCTGACAATATCTGTTCTGATTCCCCAGCTGATTATGGCAACTCATTATCAGAGATGTCTGAATTTTTCTTAGTCGTTCAAGACCGTATTCATCAAGCTTATGAGCGAAACGCGAAATATTATAATAAACATCGTCGTCAGCTCGAATTTGATGAAGGTGATCTAGTTTATCGTAGAAATCGAGTTTTATCTGTTGGTTCTAGATGTTTCTCTTCGGCTCTAGCACCTCGTTATGTCGAAAGCAAGGTTTTTCGAAAACTATCTCCTCTCGCGTATCACCTTTACGATACCGACGGAAATGATGCTGGCATCTACCACATAAAGGACCTTAAACCTGCATCTACTGTCCCGATGATCCTGACACAACTTTTGATGATTCCGTTACGTCATCATCCTTTTTGGAGGGGGGGCAGTGAAACGATTTCATTCGTTTCGCGGTTTTTTATTTAAATCTTTTATATTTTAATTAAACATACGACATCTCAAGTGCTGCTGACTGCTTGAGAGGCGAGCGCGGTCTGTACAGGGAGTTGAGTTTCTGCAAGCTGAGACAACGGACGTATTTTGATAGTAATTTTGTTTGTTCTAAAAATTTTTATCTAAAGTTATTTTTAAAATCTTCAAGATTTTATTTAAAATATTCTTACTCCGGATTTTTTATTTCACTGATTTTGGTGAGTAAAGTGATATTTTTTTTTTATTCGAAACTTTTGTTTTAAATAAATATTTAGATAACCACGTGTTGTCAAAGCTTGCGAGGAAACCTCCTCAACTTTGTTTCTTTTTTGCTATATCTTTTATTCAAAATTTCTCGTGTATCTTTCATAGGAAAGATTCATTTTTTATTAGTTTGCTTAATATTTTTTTGAATACGATTTAGGTTATTTTTTATACTGTGGGATTTAGACAGAGCTCACGCTGATTTACTGTCGTAAGTAGAATTTTTATCGTTCCAATTTTATTTTTCTCTTTGTTTTTGGATGCCATTAGTTACCTTTTTACCGTTTATTATTTTTTTTGGCAGCCAAAAAGTAAATAATAAATTTTACAAGTCCCGCAGTTAAAAACGTTAGTTTTTGAAAACCTTTCAAGTCTGTTATATTCTTTCTTTCTCTTATTTTCTGGTCTTTTACAGCCTGGCCAGCTGATAGTTTTTTTATAAAAGTATTTGTAGTATTTTTTTGTGCATAAAATTTTTGTAAATAATAATTTTTGCATTTATTTATTGTTAAATAAATTATTTGTTCATTTTTTATTATAAAGATTTTTTGTATTTTTACCACGGCAAGTTATTTTTTTTGGGGTCAATTATCTGCTAAAAATTTTTTATGTTTTATATTCCCTCCTGGTCCTGGATGGTCGAGGTTTGTTGGTAGTGGAGTGTGGAGTTCCAATCCAAACTGAATAGTACTGCGACACGTGCTCACGTACACAGTACCAACTTACACACAGTACTCAGGCATCACGCACAAAAAACAGCAGTTTGCAGTTACACACAAACAATTCACGCAACCGCCAGACACGCTTAGTCCGGTGACATCACGCATTATCCTGCTATCCTGCTTTACGCTACTACACTGCTTGTGTCCGACATCCTGCGTCGCCGCTTAATACTAACACGAACAGTACACATTCCGTCGACAAGCCGAACCTCGGTACCAAGACGTCCAAGGACTCACTCCAACGACCTAGCCATTCCAGACCCATCGATATTGTGTTACCCCGCAAAAGGTATTTTCTTATTTTTTGTAATATGCAATAATTGTCCCCGTTAATTTTCTTATTGTAGTTACTAGCCGTAAATAAAATTAGTTTTATTTTCAATTTGTTATTTTCGGTGTTGTTGTGTCCACCATTTTCCTTTCGACACAACTGGCGCCCATTCCTATTATTGTTATTACAAATATCTTAGTGACCCACGACCTAGCGATACCACGACCAATTCTGAGCTGTCGAGGTAAGTGTGTGACGAGTGATTTCTCTTCGAGAAATCACGGTAATTTTTTAAACATTATTTTTAAATTTCTGGCATACGTCACACAAATAATTTTGGCGCCCAACGTGGGGCCCGAGGTTAATATTTTGCTTGTAATTTTTTTACATTTAAAGTTATTTTTCGTGGTTTTGCTTGGTCTTTTCTAAATCTCTCTTTACTCTTTTATTTCTATCTTTCTCTTTGCTTTTTCTCTACATATTGTTATTTGGCACTAATATTATTTTTTTCAAAATGTCACTTACCGTGGAACACATCCAATATCTACGAGGAGAGGAAATCAGTTACGAGCTCAAAATTCGAAATTGTTTCTATCCCGGATCAAATGAGGAAAATTTGAACATATTATGTGGATTAATCGAGATGGAAAGTATTGGGCAAACTACAGTTAATGCTGATTATTTTCCTGATCCCATCAATGACTCTCGGACATGTCTGGAAACACTTAAAGAGATGTCAGGTATGATTCAAAATTTTAATAGTAGAAATCGTTCTCATATAGAGCAATTTCAAGTTGAAATAAATTCTCGTTTAGTTGCCTTGTATCTTCGCATTTCTCGTTTGCCTCATCATTTAAGTGGCGAGCTTTTGAGATTGCTCTCTATGATAAAATCTGCCCTTTCTTCCATGTCCCGTGTAGTTGATACTAACCAGGTAGTAAATTTAATTGATTTTGATGAAATACCTTCCACTAATTCTTTTCCAACTACTGTATCTATTCCTATTGCCATGCTAAGTTCGTTCGAAGATAGTTGCCAGAGCTTTTTGCAAAAATTGAATACTATTAGATTTAGTAACGTAAATATTACCCCTACGGTATCTAATGTACATTCTGAAATTCCACCGACACCGCTACCACCTCATCTACCAAGCAGTATTGTTTTACCTCGTTCCGCGGCTTGCGATCATAAAAATTTAGTTGCCAAATGGAATATTACATTTGATGGAAATACCGGCCTTAATAGTTTTCTCGAAAATATCGAAAGCACGGCTTATTCTCGTGGCGTCTCTCACGAACAATTATTTCGCCAAGCTGGTGATCTCTTTACCGGCCATGCTCTCGTTTGGTATCGCATGATACGCAACTCTATATCTTCTTGGTCGGAACTTGTTTCTAAACTTCGTTCTACTTTTTTACCTGCTAATTATGACCTAGCTCTCATGGACGAGATTCGGAATCGAACTCAAGCTTCTTGTGAGAAGGTAGAGATTTTTATTGCCATCATGGAAAACTTATTCTGTCGTTTAACTAAAACTCCTGACGAACAAACCAGGGTTAGTTACATTATTCGTAATTTACAACCGCATTTTCAGAGATTTTGTTCACTTCAAAATATTAACTCTCTCTCAGAATTGATTACTATTTGCAAGAGACTTGAAGACACTGAACTTAATGTCTCGCAGTTTAAAAATCCACCAACTCGTTTCTCACATACTTTAGAACCCGATCTTTCATTTCAAAGTAGTTCTAAATCATCCTGTAAATCGGATAGAAATTTTTCTCGTTCAGCCGTTGCAGCTGTAGGTCAAGGGCGTGTTCTTAGTTGCTGGAACTGTAATAGTACGAAACATCTTTATCCAAAATGTCCAAAGCCTCGTAATCTCTTTTGCTTTTCTTGTGGTAAAAGAAACGTTACCAAACTTAATTGCCCTAACTGTTCAAAAAACGTGTGCGGCGCCTCGGTCTTGCCAGCTGTCGAGGAAAACGCCACCCCAACGCTGGTAAAACCGACACAGACGAGTGGTCTCAATGGTTAAACCAAGTCTCTAACTTTTTCACGAATAATGTCATTTCACCTATTTTTAATAAATCAAGTGATGATAACCGACCTTTCGTTACTATCTTCATTCACGGAGTACCTATGACAGCATTAGTTGATTCGGGTGCTAATATTTCTATTGTAGGTGGTCGAGGCTATTTAATGCTAAAACATCTATTTTCTCTAAAACCTAGTTTTGTTCCTACCGTTTCAACTGCTGATGGTAAATCTCATCCAACCCTAGGCAACGTTTTTGTACCTTTCTCGTTGGGTAAAACGAGTAGTCATTTTTCTTTTACTGTCGTTCCTTCTGTAAAACATCCTGTAATATTAGGTGTGGACTTTTGTCGTTGTTTTGGTCTTAAGTTAGACTTTTCTAAGAATTCGTGGCATGCCCAAAATGAAATTGCTTCTCTTAGTGGTGTTTCTAGCCGTGAAAACTTATCTTCCCGTCCGCAAGAAATTCTTAATTCCGTTGTTGCTGATTTTGAAAAGCTCGGATCTTTAGGACTCGGTTGTACCAATAAAATTCAACATGTTATTGATACTGGTGACGCGCTTCCCTTAAAACAGCGCCAATATCCTCTTTCTCCAGTTATGATGGAGTTCGTTAATAAAGAACTGGACAAAATGTTGGAATTGGGAGTGGTTCGTCCATCTGTGAGTCCGTGGTCTAGTCCAATATTACTTGTCAAAAAGAAATCGGGAGAATATCGGCAATGTTTTGATGGTCGGAAACTTAATTCGGTTACGCGTAAGGATAGCTATCCCTTGCCTCGCGTAGATTACATCTTAAGTAAGCTGGGTAATGCAAAGTTTCTGTCTTCTGTTGATCTTAAGAGTGCATTTTGGCAAATTCCTTTATCGGCTTCGTCTAAAGAAAAAACCGCTTTCTCTGTACCAGGTCGCGGTCTGTTTGAGTTCGTTCGAATGCCATTCGGTCTTTGTAATGCCCCTCAAACTCTTCAAAGACTAATGGACGAAGTTTTCGGTCCAGAATTAGACCCAAACGTTTTTGTCTACCTGGACGATTTAATTATCGCTACTTCTTCTTTTGAAGAACATATCGTTATTCTCTATAAAGTCTTAGATCGCCTCAAAGCGGCCGGTTTCACCGTAAATGTCAAGAAATGCGAATTTTGTTTACCTTCTCTCAAATACCTTGGTTTTGTTGTCGATCAACACGGTCTTCGCACTGATCCCGATAAGGTATCTGCTATTGCAAATCTTCCTAGACCTAATACCGTAACCGAAGTGCGTAGGGCTTTAGGTTTATTCTCGTGGTACAGGAGATTTGTACCAAACTTTGCCTCTATGTCAGCTGTTATTTCGGACCTTACTAAAGGTAAAGGTAAAAAGTCAACCATTTCTTGGACGTCAGCTGCTGACGAAGCTTTTAATCAATTAAAAAATGCGCTAATATCTGCTCCAACTCTTGCTAGCCCTGATTATAATAAACCTATTAAACCTTTTAAGATTTATGCTGACGCTTCCAATTATGGACTTGGAGCTGTGCTTACACAGATTGGCGATGATAATGAGGAACATCCTATCTCATATGCAAGTCGTACTTTCAATAAAGCTGAGAAAAATTATTCAGTTACGGAAAAAGAATGCCTTGCCGTAATTTTCGGTATCTTAAAATTTCGTTCTTTTATCGAAGGGCTTCATTTCGAAGTTATTACTGACCACTACTCTCTTTTGTGGCTGCTTCGCATGCAGGATCCGGATGGAAGATTAGCTCGCTGGTCGGTACAATTACAACAATTTGACTTTAACATTACTCACCGCCCTGGTAAACTCCATGAATTACCTGATGCTCTATCTAGGTGTCCTCTTGAGGTTTGTGTCACCGACAATAAGACTTTTTTAAATACCCGGGACAACTGGTATAGTAGAATGTGTGAAAAGGTAGTTTTAAGTCCAAACGACTATCCGGACTGGCGCGTGGAAAATAATTTTTTGTACAAAAACATCTTATCTCCCTATTCCCTTCCTTCTAATTTGTCTACATGGAAATTAGTTGTACCCCGGGAGTTTCGTAAAGAAATTGTCTCACGATGTCACGATGATGCAACTGCCGCTCATTTTGGTATCTTTAAAACTTTTCACCGTGTTGCATCAGAATATTACTGGCCTAAGATGCATCATTTTATTGCCGGTTATGTAAAACGTTGCAAGACTTGTTTGTCTCAAAAAGTTCCTCAAGTCCCTCCACCTGGTTTAATGGGCAGGGAAAAGATTATAAAGTTTCCTTGGCAAGCTATCTCGGTTGATCTTATGGGACCATTACCTCCTTCGTCAGCTGGAAATCGCTATATTCTAGTAGTGACCGATTGGTTTTCCAAATTTGTCATTGTTCACCCTATGCGTGAAGCTACCGCTCCAAAAATTTGTAAAATTTTAGAGGAAAATGTTTTTCTTTTATTTGGTGTACCACAAATTGTCATGTGCGATAATGGAACTCAGTTCGTCTCTAAATTATTTACAGATCTTATCGCTAAATATGAAATACCTAAATTATGGTATAACGCCAAGTTTCACCCCCAGGTGAATTTTGTTGAGCGTACCAATCGAGTAATTAAAACAGCTATTAGGTCTTATCTCGACAATAATCATCGTGCTTGGGATAAAAATCTTCAAGCCATCGCTCAGGCTATTCGTACGAGTGTGCACGAAGTTACTCGATTTACTCCAGCTTTCCTTACTTTTGGTAGGCATGTTCCAGTTTCAGGAAACTTTTACCGTTCTTTACCTGACAATATCTGTTCTGATTCCCCAGCTGATTATGGCAACTCATTATCAGAGATGTCTGAATTTTTCTTAGTCGTTCAAGACCGTATTCATCAAGCTTATGAGCGAAACGCGAAATATTATAATAAACATCGTCGTCAGCTCGAATTTGATGAAGGTGATCTAGTTTATCGTAGAAATCGAGTTTTATCTGTTGGTTCTAGATGTTTCTCTTCGGCTCTAGCACCTCGTTATGTCGAAAGCAAGGTTTTTCGAAAACTATCTCCTCTCGCGTATCACCTTCACGATACCGACGGAAATGATGCTGGCATCTACCACATAAAGGACCTTAAACCTGCATCTACTGTCCCCGATGATGCTGACACAACTTTTGATGATTCCGTTACGTCATCATCCTTTTTGGAGGGGGGGCAGTGAAACGATTTCATTCGTTTCGCGGTTTTTTATTTAAATCTTTTATATTTTAATTAAACATACGACATCTCAAGTGCTGCTGACTGCTTGAGAGGCGAGCGCGGTCTGTACAGGGAGTTGAGTTTCTGCAAGCTGAGACAACGGACGTATTTTGATAGCAATTTTGTTTGTTCTAAAAATTTTTATCTAAAGTTATTTTTAAAATCTTCAAGATTTTATTTAAAATATTCTTACTCCGGATTTTTTATTTCACTGATTTTGGTGAGTAAAGTGATATTTTTTTTTTATTCGAAACTTTTGTTTTAAATAAATATTTAGATAACCACGTGTTGTCAAAGCTTGCGAGGAAACCTCCTCAACTTTGTTTCTTTTTTGCTATATCTTTTATTCAAAATTTCTCGTGTATCTTTCATAGGAAAGATTCATTTTTTATTAGTTTGCTTAATATTTTTTTGAATACGATTTAGGTTATTTTTTATACTGTGGGATTTAGACAGAGCTCACGCTGATTTACTGTCGTAAGTAGAATTTTTATCGTTCCAATTTTATTTTTCTCTTTGTTTTTGGATGCCATTAGTTACCTTTTTACCGTTTATTATTTTTTTTGGCAGCCAAAAAGTAAATAATAAATTTTACAAGTCCCGCAGTTAAAAACGTTAGTTTTTGAAAACCTTTCAAGTCTGTTATATTCTTTCTTTCTCTTATTTTCTGGTCTTTTACAGCCTGGCCAGCTGATAGTTTTTTTATAAAAGTATTTGTAGTATTTTTTTGTGCATAAAATTTTTGTAAATAATAATTTTTGCATTTATTTATTGTTAAATAAATTATTTGTTCATTTTTTATTATAAAGATTTTTTGTATTTTTACCACGGCAAGTTATTTTTTTTGGGGTCAATTATCTGCTAAAAATTTTTTATGTTTTATATTCCCTCCTGGTCCTGGATGGTCGAGGTTTGTTGGTAGTGGAGTGTGGAGTTCCAATCCAAACTGAATAGTACTGCGACACGTGCTCACGTACACAGTACCAACTTACACACAGTACTCAGGCATCACGCACAAAAAACAGCAGTTTGCAGTTACACACAAACAATTCACGCAACCGCCAGACACGCTTAGTCCGGTGACATCACGCATTATCCTGCTATCCTGCTTTACGCTACTACACTGCTTGTGTCCGACATCCTGCGTCGCCGCTTAATACTAACACGAACAGTACACATTCCGTCGACAAGCCGAACCTCGGTACCAAGACGTCCAAGGACTCACTCCAACGACCTAGCCATTCCAGACCCATCGATATTGTGTTACCCCGCAAAAGGTATTTTCTTATTTTTTGTAATATGCAATAATTGTCCCCGTTAATTTTCTTATTGTAGTTACTAGCCGTAAATAAAATTAGTTTTATTTTCAATTTGTTATTTTCGGTGTTGTTGTGTCCACCATTTTCCTTTCGACACAACTGGCGCCCATTCCTATTATTGTTATTACAAATATCTTAGTGACCCACGACCTAGCGATACCACGACCAATTCTGAGCTGTCGAGGTAAGTGTGTGACGAGTGATTTCTCTTCGAGAAATCACGGTAATTTTTTAAACATTATTTTTAAATTTCTGGCATACGTCACAATATATATATATATATATATATATATATATATATATATATATATATATATAAATACGAGACAATTCTTATATAGGTACAACTAATTTCAAATTTTACCATCACGATTTTATGACAACGGGATGAAGAAATATCAAGTTTAATAAAATCTATTTCAAATATGAGATTTTAAAAGTATATGGACGTTAAGGAATTTGAAAAATATACGGAAGAAACTTGTAGAACTTGGTCAATTGTAATGAATTATAATAATTAAGCGTATGTGCTTAAACGGAATTAACTGTGCATTATTTCGTTTAATATAAAAATATTTGCAAATAATGTTCGAGAAACATGCAAACAACTTGTTTTGTCAATTTGTTATGTCTAATTTATCTTTTCTCAAATATAATACATTAAATTTGAAATAATTAAAGTGAGAATACAATTCTTAAGAAAATCAGCAAATCACAATGCTTGAAAATGTTGTACCAGAAAGGGAAAATAATATATTGCCGCGATTTTATTATTTCCATTAGCAATGCTAGTAACCAGTACAGTAAATATGACATATAAACAAAAAAATAATTCACAGTTGCAAGAAACTGTAGCAGCGATTTGTGAAAAATGTGTTCTAAAAAATGAACTTATTAAAAATGCGGTTACGTATAATATCCCAATAAACGCTAAAAAAAGTAAATATGTGGAGACAATTTAGTGAGTTTTTCAGTAATCATTTTTTCTCTTCTTAATTATATCTCGTGATTCGCTTAAAACCGATAATATTTAGAAAATGCCATGCTTGTTAATCCCAATCTTTTGGAAATATATATAAAAATATATAAAAGATATTAAATATATATAAAAATGTATAAAAGATATTAAAAAAAACAATTTATAAAATTTCAAAATAATTTATAAAATTATGTATGATTTTGTAAATTAAACCATTAGGTAGTAAAATAGATTCTTTTATTTATTATACATTTACATTTATTCTATGTAAAAGTTTTTTTGTTTAGTCTCCAGTCGTTCTTAACAGGTTTCCCGTAAATCTAGAAAGTACGTGCCTCAAATTTTTTATTTAGTCGAAGTATGCTTTAAAATACGCATAATTATGTAATACTCTAATTTCAAAAATTTTCTTCGGTGTAATTTTTCTATAAGTTTTAAGAAAGAACTATTTTTATTACTTTGTAATACTGATTTATTCAAATTTTGTTACTAGTTTCGACCAGTTCGGTCATCATCAGACAAAAGTACAATTTCAATTCACGACAAAATTAAAGAAAACAATTTGAACAAAACATGAACCGCTAAGTACAACATGAGAAGAGGGATGTGTATATTAAGTCGGTCTGGTCATTCAGCAAAATTATACCTGAGTTATTCTTTGTTTTAAAAATTTTCAAAGCTTCTAATAAGTTTAATTTTATTGAGGTGTCAGGCAAATGATTATTTTCTAATCAATGGTTAGCAATTGGCGAGTCTGAATTTTGAAGTTTATAGGAGCGCATATGTTCTTTTAACCTAATCTTGAAATTCCGACTGTTCTAACTAATATAATACATCTTCACACTTTTTACAATGTATTTTATATTACCCCAGATTTTCAAAACAATTTGTGGAATCTACTTTGCCTAAGTCATTTTCAAATATTTCTTATAATTTACAAAAACTATAATAATTAATTTTATATATTTTAAACTAATGAAATATTTATTTCTTATTTAGATATCTTATTACAAGACCAATAATTGCTGTTTTGAAGTTTAATCATAAAAATATATGTTCTGAAACGTATCTGAAATTTATGTTTAAGATATTTACTAATTATGTACTTTGTATTTTAAATCTAATTTAAATTGTAATTTGAAAAAAATACGCTTAACTTTACATTCGTGTTATATGCGTATGTGTATGTGTCAAGTATGTTTTTGTGTAAGTGTTTGATTCATGACATTCGAAAATACGCAGCGCGAAAATCTTTTAAAAAGATTTTAATATGTGCAAGTAATGTCAGTTGTCTCGTAAAAATTTTTTAGGACTTGCGGTAAAGGTTCCTTTAGGCAGGTAATTTTTTCTGTCCTGGGCCGTATCCAAAATTTGTCTTTAAGATATTAACATGTTTTCTAATTATTATGTATTTTAAAAGAAAAAAAAATAAGAAAAGCATACGTGTACATATTTACACATTTCATTACATGAGAAATAATTGCTCTTTTGAAGTTGGTTAATAGAGTACATACATGTTTTGGACCGTATCAGAAATTTATAGTTAAGATGTTTTCTAATTTTGTACTTCGGAATTTCTTTGCAACCATATGTAAGAAACAAAATGTATAGGTACAAAGTAAATTCAGAATGAATGTATTAAATACGGTCCATTTCCTTCTTTATAACAAATTCTGTGCAGAGCACGCAGGGGACTTTTGACCGAACAGTACTTCAATGGATCTACCTGCTACCTTATTCAGGACTGCGGTAGGATTTCTTTGATATCAGGTGTTTATCCATTATGTGCGATATGAACCTTTTTTGAACAATTTTAATCTTGATGGAAGATCCATCAAATTTCTTCTCATTTTGAAATTTTATTTTCTATAAAGCCATTCATATACATTTTATATTAACAATTAAAACAACATCTATTAGCCCTGAAGAAGACACAAGTGGTGTCGAAACGTTGGCTTTATAGAAAATAAAGATTTTTTGACTGAATACCCGAATATTACAATCCTCTTCGTGTATAATGTATAATACTGTGAATATAATAGCAAATTGTTACGTGTTTCATTATATTTAATGTAATTTAATTTCTGTTTGTGTAGAATGAATCTACGTAATTGTTTTAATGATCGTTTAGTTTCAATAATTATTTTTAGGTGGCAACATATAGACTACAATATGGTTAATTAATGAACAGTTTAAATAGATTCAAATTATAAAAAAAATTGAAAATATGTTTATATATTAGTTGTTTTCTGTAATGTTTATCAAATAATTTCACTGTGTCCTTTAATCAATATGCATTTTTCATTTCTATTTTGTTAAACTTCACTTTAAAGTTTCTTGTTATTTTGATAACTCACTATATCGACAAGCATAAATTTGTATTAGAAGGCAATTTTGAAAAGCTAATGATGATAATACTGATTTGATAAACGCTATATAAATCAACTAAAAAATAAACTTATTTCCGGAATTATTTTTATAATATATTACGGATGACATGTGATAAATTCCGTACTAATTTCTTGCAAAACTCTAAAATTCCTGGAACAGTAGGTTTATATAAACTTATTTAAAAAAAAAATCCTGAACATGTATATACCGAAAATGATAGAAATAATTATAATGAAATTTTAAATATAACAAACGCAGCGCGTCTTAATAATATACCAACAGCACGGTTGAAAGGATCCTACAAATATACAAATATTATAAAAACATTAATTACGCCTACGAGACATTCGTCATTTTCTCTTAGTCCAACGTCGGCAACACAGACAGCAAAATTTTTGCATATTTTTAGTTATGAAATAGAATTTTTTAAAAATTATAATAATAAACCAGTTGAATATGAATATTGGGATTATCCTAATGAATTAGTTGAAAAATTAAAAAAATTATAGCATCTAAAAACGCCGGTAATAATAATCTTGGTAACGATTTTTTTTTTATAATTAAAGAGTTAAAAGAAGCTAATATCATTCTATAATATTTAGTAATAAAATGTCTATTGATAAGTTCGGACGTCATAATGTAAAATATAACTACTCAAAATTTAGTAGTGACAATAGTGATAACGACTATGATAGTGATTCCAGTGAAAAACTTGTTAAGGTTGCATCTCCTTTATTAGATTCTCATGCTATTAGTAAAAAATATTTGGAGAATGAAATAAATATAACAACAGAAAATATAGACAAAAAATTGCAAACTATAATTACTCAGTTTAAGAAATACATACAAGATACCGATAAAACTATAAAAAATATTCAACAAGATATAAAACTTATTTTAAAAGAATTAAATATTCATGATTTATCAGAACCAAACTAAAAAAAAATTTCTAATATAAACCGTCATGTTGTAGAAGAACTACATAAACCAGCAAGAGGAAATTTTCCACGAAGGCGAACAATAATAAAACAATTAGATGAAACTCATCAAGCTGATCTAGTTGAAATGATCCCGTTTGCAAAAATAAATAAAAATTATAACTATATTCTTGTTGTGATTGATATTTTTTTTAAATATGTGTGGACAAGACCTATTAAGAAGAAGAATGCAATTGAGGTAACAAATGCTTTAAAAAATATATTCATAACAGATAATCGTATACCAAAAAATTTGCAAACAGATTTGGGAAAAGAATTTTATAATAAAGAATTCAGTAATTTAATGGAAAAATATAAAATTAATCACTATTCAACACGTAGCTCAAAAAAAGCAGCTATTGTGGAACGTGTAAATAGCACATTAAAATCTTTAATGTGGAAAGAATTTAGTTTTCAAGGTTCATATAAATGGTTAGATTTATTACCAAAAATTACTGAAATATATAACAATAAAAAACATAGTGCAATTCATATGAAACCTGTTGACGTAACCAAGAGCAATGAAAAAGATTTATTAAGAACTGTATATAATCACATAAAAATTGTTAATATAAAATCTAAATTTAAAATAGGTGATAATGTTAGAATTAGTAAAGAGAGGGGATTATTTACAAAAGGTTACATAACAAATTAGTGTAATGAAATATTTGTAATTAAAAATATAAAATTAACTAATCCAATTACCTATTTACTTAGTGATAAATTTGGGCAACCTATTAAAGGTAGGTTTTATGAAAACGAGTTGCAAAAAGTCAAATATTCCGATATTTATTTAGTAGAAAAAATTTTAAAGAAAAAAGATAATAAAATTTACGTAAAATGGTTAGGATTTGATAACACGCATAACAGCTGGATTGATAAGAAAAGTTATGTACAAAAGGAAAACATTAATTCGCTATTATTTAGTTTCTCTGCTTGTGTTCAACAGACAGCGTTAAGATGACTTCAAGTGTTATTGTCGATATTCAAGGTTTCATTATTCTAGAAACAAATCAGTTTATTTGCAAAGAATTTACAGTTATTAATATAACAAGTGGTAAATATGAAACAGGAATTTTTAAGCAACCATATCCGTTTACATGTTTATCCAAAGAAACTCAAAACAGTGTGCAATTATCTGTGAAATCTGCACATAATTTAGACTGGTCTACAGGCAATATACGATACAGTAAACATCAATCAGTTTTGAAGAAAATACTTCAACAACCTGAAATTTATAAAATCTACGTTCTGGGAGAAGATAAGAAACAATGGTTAGAAGCATTTATTCACAAGAATATAATAAATTTAGAACAACTGGAATGTCCACCGATATCAGCATTATGTTCTCCGATTGAAATTAAAAATTGTTATCGTCACGTTTTTAACTGTGCTGTTAAAAATGCGGAAGAAATAAGACGATGGTATGAATCCAGGTTCAATATGTTTAATTCATTTCAATTATTTGCAAATAAATCACTTTATGATATAATTGAAGAAGATATTATACCTTTGCCAATAGAATTTGTGATGGTTTATGCAGAAAGTCAAATTGATTGGGTATGGAATAAATTACCAGAAGCTTGGAGAAATAATGAAATATTTCAAAAATATCAAAAATGTTGGTATCATTATGATGAAAATAACAATCGTAATTATGTATTAATTAGAGACTGTAAAAGATGTAATGAAAATTGTATGTATTAATTAGAGACTGTAAAAGATGTAATGAAAATTGTATGTATTAATTAGAGACTGTAAAATATGTAATGAAAATTGTTAATATTGTGTATATGTATATATATATGGTGCAACTCCGCGAAGTAGCTGTAGAGAATTATTTAAAAAATTGAATATTCTTCCACTCTCATGTCTTTTTATTCTTGATTTATGTATTTTGATACATAAAAATAAAGAAAAATTTATGTTAAATAAAAATTACCACCAATTCAATACAAGAACTAAAAATGACTTTCATACGCCATTAATAAAAACCAAAATTGGAGAAAATTCGCCTTACGTACTTGGATTGCACATCTATATCTGCTTACCTTCTAACATTAAAAATATGAACAATATTACAACCTTCAAAAGACATCTTAAAATGTTTTTGACTGTACATTGTTTTTATAATTTAGAAGAATTTTATCTATTTTGTAAAAAATAATATAGTTCTCTTTGTCTTGTGTTTTACTTACAATTTAAACTGACCTTTTTCTATACATATTGTATTATGTCTTTGAAAATAAAGATTATTATTATTATTATTATTATTATTATTATTATTATTATATATATTAGTATTAAATAAAATATGTATTACAATATATATATATATATATATATATATATATATATATATTTTTTTTATTTCATATCATACAATTTTATTTAATCAGCATGAATTTCTATATCGATTGCTTTCCCTTTGGTGCTTTTTGACACCAAATACAAAAGTCCTTTATCGATATCTTCTTTCATATAACTCAGCTCCTGCTCACCGATGTGGTGATTATATCTTTCACTAAGAAAGATATAACTATTCTCCAATTCTACTCGTACCCGTAAGCCGAATTTTGATTCCACTTTTTCCATATTTTTAATATAGAATTTTTTGTTTTTTGCTAATATTCTAAGGCCCCAGATCTCCTTCGGTTTAGAGTTTTTGTTGAAAAGATCATACTTTGAATTATATGTAGACATTTTTTAACTGGAAACATAAAATTGATGAAGTAAGAATATTTATTTTCTAATTTTAATAATAAATTTTTTAATTGTTTCAGAACAGATATATTAGAACAATTTATTCCAAATATTGATAAGTCAAATTGTGTTGCTTTTATTATTAATATTAAATATTCACTATATTCATAAACAACATTATTTTAAAAAAAATATATGTATCCATTTATATATTGAATAACACCGTCCACATCTGATGGAATACCAAGAAATAATGTATTTATATACGAATGAGATTCTATGTCTAAAATAAATTCACTAAATTTTGTTATGTAATTACTATTATAAAAAATATACGTATTTCCCATGTTTGTGTGGACAAATCCTTTTATATTTATTATTACTGCAGGTAAAACAATTTTTTGATTAGATAATTTCATTTCAGGCCATAAAATATTATAAAATAGATCATCTATTACTAAAACTATATATCCATTGGGTCTACGATACACAACTAATAATTTATTAAAATTTTAAAGTATAAACGGTAGCCAACTAGGTAAATAAAATGGTTGATGATCAAAACGATCTTGAGAAATATTTTTTAACCAAGCCCATTTATCATAAAAAATAATTAATTTATTATCTATTACTAAAAATTTAGTTAAATTATTCAAAGTACATAAATCTGGAAAATTGTGAGGAGGTATTATTATTATTTTTGGATTTTGTTTTGGTATTTGATATTGTGTAGTATTTTTTTCCTCTATTTTTTTACCATATAAATTTTGAATTGCTTTTATGTCATCATTACTTAATTCAAAATCTGATATATACAAATTATTAATGATTACATAAAAATGCAACTCACAAAAGACAGTATAGAAGATGCTTTCCGTCTAGGGACAACGAAAGAAAATTATAACAGACCGATCCTAGTTTTATTTACTACGCTTAGAATCAAACAGGAAATATTTAAAAACAGGAACAAACTTAAAGGTAGTAATATTTATATAGATGAAGACTTAACCTCAGATAAACTCGAAGAAAATAAGCTACTTTTAAAAGAAAGAAACAGATTAAGGGAAGAAGGAAAATCTGTTAAAATAGTCGGCAATAAGCTGGTAATTGAAGGTAGATCTATCAGCGGTCCAGGTAGAAACGACAAACGGCATAGGGGCAGCAACACCTCCGAAGACACACCCATTAAACCGATGGCGAAGAAACAAATTACTATCGATACGTTCTTTCCCGCCACGGAGTCTTCCTCCTGACGTTTCAACACTTCAAGACAACACGAATCTAAGTAACTCTTTTCGAAATTCCCCCACCAATATTGTTTCAAAAAATTCAATTAATATCGCATTTTGGAATGCAAATGGTTTCAAAAGTCTGTTTAATCTGAATACCGAAACTATAGATTTTCTTTTGCAAGCAGAAATAATTTGCTTTTGCGAAACCTGGCTGACACATGAAATAAACACACTTCCTAATTTTCTAAATGAATATAGCAATAATATTTGTCAAGTAATAGCAGTTAAAGATAAAATTAATGGCCGAGCTAGCGGCGGTATATTAGTTGTATTTAAAAATGAGATTTTTAAAAGCATCAGCATCAATGAATCGTACAATTATTGGCTATTTATGAAAGCTAGTACACATACTGAAAACTTTCTTATAGGGACTATCTATCTAAAACCTAGTTTAGACGATAACATATCTATAGAATTACTAGAAGATTCACTTCACTCTTTTTTAGAAACCTTTCATGCCAATGATAAAGTTGTCATTACGGGGGACTTAAATGCCAGAATCGGCCAGCTGAACCAACTTGCAGAAAATTGTGTCAGCAACCCAAATATTTTTGAAGAGAGATTGTCTAATGAAGATATAGTCAACAAAAGGGGAAAAAAACTAACAGAAACAATGGAAAGTCTAGGTTTATATGTTCTCAACGGTCGGTCACATGGCGATTACCCTGGTAAGCACACATATTTAAGCTCCAATGGTAAAAGTATTATAGATTTGGTATGGGTAGATATAAACACTATGGAATATGTAACTAAATTTGAGGTCTTTCCTACTTTGGAATCATCAGGCCATAACATCTGTCTTTTATCTTTTGATACAATTGAAAATAAAAATGTAATTAGTAAAACCCAAAACAAGAAGACAAGATACATAACAAAATTTCAATTTCTGGAATGTAAAGCTCCTGAATTTTCAAAGTTACTAAATGAGTCACCGCTCATTTATTTCAACAGCAGTAATATTACAGAAATAAATAATAACTTATTAATAGCTATTAAAGAGGCCGGTATTTTAAGTGGAATGTTCAAAGTTGTAAAAATTAAGGAACAAACTCAAAATTATAAAAGCAGAAAAAATAATCCGTGGTTTAATGCTGATTGTTTAAACTTAAAATACGAAACTAAAGATTTACTAAAACAGTATAGAGAAGATCCTTCTGATATAAATATTTCAAATTTCGTAGAAAGTAAACGTTCTTACAGAAAACTTATAAAGTTCAGAAAAAATGAATTCCAACGCACTATCACTGACAGACTGTCAAATGTAAAGAACAACAACGATTTTTGGAATGTTATAAAACAACTTAAACCAAAACACATTAATCATATCAGCACTGATAATGGTAAATGGTAAACATTTTACAGTACTATGTACCCAAAAGTCAATGATTTAAACCTCCCCCATTTTTATGACTGCTTTAATACCAATTTCGATTCAAGTATTACAATACAAGAACTTCTCACCTCAATTAATGATTCAAAAGCAGGAAAGGCCCCAGGAAAAGATGATATCAGTAATAATTTTTATAAATACTTACCTAGCAATTGGCTTTCTTATCTACTAAATTTCTTTAATAAAATAATTGATGAAGAAAAAATACCATCTTCGTGGTCAGAAATCCAATTATTTATGCTTTTCAAAAAAGAGGATACCTCTGATCCTCTCAATTACCGGGGTATTGCTCTAATCAATTCAATATGAAAACCCTTCACACAAATTATAGCATCGCGAATTCAAAATCATCTAGAAGCTAACTCTATACTCTGTGAAAATCAAATGGGTTTCAGAAAAAAAAGGAGTACAATAGATTGTATCTTTTCCTTAACCGCAATAATTCATATACAATTAAGACTGGCAAAAAATTCTGTTTATGTTATATTTGTCGATTTCAAGCGAGCTTTTGACTCCATAAACCATTCATTGCTTTGGCAAAAATTGTACAATGCAGGAATTAGCTCAAAAATAATAAGAATTCTTCAAAATTTATATAAAAACGCAAATCTAACTTTCCAAAATTCAGATTCTTTATCAAATGCAACTATATTTGTTACTGAAGGTGTGTTACAAGGAGAAATTTTATCCCCAACTTTATTCTCAATTTATATAAACGACTTAGAGGAATATTTACGTAAAGCAGGAGCTAGTGGTCTTAACATTGACAATCACAATGACTTACTAATGCTCGCTTATGCAGACGACTTAATGATACTTTGTAAATCTCCTATAGACGTACAAAGAAAATTAAACCTATTAAAAACGTACTGCGAAATTAATAAACTAGAACTTAATGCTAAAAAGACAAAAATCTTACCATTTCATAAAGGTCGTACAAAATCATCGCCTCCGTTTAGATATGGAAGAAAGACTATTGAGGTAGTAAACAAATTCTGCTACCTGGGTGTAATATTTACTAGTTCAGGTAAATTTTTGGAAACTACCAATCACTCGTTAAAAAAAACTGCAACATCTACCATTGTAGCTAAAAATATTCTAGCTAAAGGGAAATCAAATATGTGGCAAGAAAAAATTAAACTGTTAAATTCAATCGTTAATGCCACCGCACTGTATGCCGTCGAAATATGGGGACTGCGATACTGCGATAAAATTGAACTATGTCAGTTACGTTATATTAAATCTATTTCATCTTGCGCAAAAACTACTCCTGGTTTTATGCTAAGAACGGAATCCAACTTAAAACATATAAAAATAGAAATTGTTAAAAGAACTTTAAAGTGGTGGGCTAGAGTACTTATGTTAGAAGATACTCACATAACAAAAATACTATATAATAGACTAGTTACCTTAGATAAAAGTCCGTATAATAAAGCCGAATATAATTAGGTAACGCAGTTAAAAATACTTTGTTCTGATCTCCATTTCGAGGTTTTATGGCAACGTCAAAGCATAAATAAAAGAGAAATACAGACCATTCTGGAAACATTAAATAGAAATTTACAAGAAAAAGATGCAATATTAGTAAGATCCTCTAAATTTAGTCAACACTATAAAGAAATATCACCAATCGTTTCAAACTATAGTTATCTGACTATAAACATCTCTTTCACTAAAAAACGCGTCATTACTCAATAACGATTAAGCAGCCAATAAAGTATAAATGTTTCAATAAACAGCATAAGATATCACATAGATACTAAAGCCATTTGCATGGTATGCAACTCCAAAAAACAAGAAAGTATTTATCATCTTCTTATTGAATGCCCTATGTACCGACAGTTGAGAATTGTATACCTCCCTCAATATTTATCTACGAATGAAACAAATTACCCAGAAATTTTTAATGTCACAAATAAAGCTCAAATTAATAATCTCTTCTACTATATATCGGGTGCACTTAAATTAAGAAGCTTCTGCTTGTCCGAATAACTAACCAAATACCTAATGACAACTATAGAATTGGCATATGGAGTGTTCCATAAATTGTAAGGTCAAATATAAAAAATGTTACTACACAGTTAGTTTTACTATATTATCACATTTAATAGTGTTATCATAAAGGGCATGTTTACTTTGTTCATATTGCTAGTTTTTAATTAGTTTCATACAAATATATACATTTATATACAATATAACCAATCTTCTTGGATCATAGTTTGTAAGGACTAATATAAATAATGTTATTACTAATAGTTATATGTTTACATATAAATTTCTTAGATATAAATTTATTTTTGTATTAATGCTTTCTGCCTTCCTACATTGTAAGAGAATGTATTTTTCTAAGACAATTAAATATATTATTATGATTATTATTATTATATTTTACTTAAAAGAAAACATTGCATCAAGAAAATTGCTATTTCAAGTGTAGTAGGTATTTTAGAATCCAGCCCATGTAGCTTACAATATACAACGTATTCATTAAAATGACACTCGAGAATTGAATATTTATTATCTGATTGGTACCACGTTTTGGTCACTTTGCCATGTCCAATGCTTAAAACCATCCATAGTATAGATCCTAAAGCATGAATATAAATGTTTTAACAAAAATATTCATTTCAAGAATAGGAAAAATCTGACTTTATTTTTGTAAAAAGTCATATAAATATTTGCTTCCGTGCCCGAATTTTTAAATCCTTTGTAATATTTTAGCTAAAAGAAAACATTGCAACAAGAAAATTGTTATTTCAAGTGTGGTAGGTATTTTAGAATCCAGCCCATGTAGCTTAAAATATACATCGTATTAATCAAGAATAGGTAAAATCTTACTTTATTTTTGTAAAAAATCATATAAATATTTGCTTCCGCGCAAGAATTTTAAAATTTTTCATCATATTTTAGCTAAAAGAAAACATTGCAACAAGAAAATTGCTATTTCAAGTGTGGTAGGTATTCTAGAATCCAGCCCATGTAGCTTACAATAACCAACGTATTCATTAAAATGACACCTTAAAATTGAATGTTTATTATCTGAGTGGAACTACGTTTTGGTCACTTTTGCATGTGCAAAGCTTAAAACCATCCGTAGTATAGATCCTAAAGCATGAATATGAATGTTTTAACAAAAATAACTATTTCAAGAATAGGTACAGTTTGACATTATTTTTGTAAAAAATCTAATAAATATTTGCTTCCGCACCCGAATTTTATAATTCTTCATCATATTTTAGCTAAAAGAAAACATTGCAACATGAAAATTGCTATTTCAAGTGTGGTAGGTATTCTAGAATCCAGCCCATGTAGCTTACTATTTACAACGTATTCATTAAAATGACACCCGAAATTTTAATGTTTATAATCTGATTGGTACCACGTTTTGGTCACTTTTGCATGTCCAATGCTTAAAACCATCCATAGTAGAGATCCTAATGCATGAATATGAATGTTTTAACAAAAATATACATTTCAAGAATAGGTAAAATCTGACTTTATTTTATTAAAAAATCATATAAATATTTGCTTCCGCGCGCGACTTTTATAATTCTTCATCATAATTTAGCTAAAAGACAACATTGCAACAAAAAAATTGCTATTTCAAGTGTGGTAGGAATTCTAGAATCCAGCCCATATAGCTTAAAATATACAACGTATTCATCAAGAATAGGTAAAATCTGACTTTAATTTTGTAAAAAATCATATAAATATTTGCTTCCGCGCCTGAATTTTATAATTCTTTATCATATTTTAGCTAAAAGAAAACATTGCAGCAAGAAAATTGCTATTTCAAGTGTGGTAGGTATTCTAGAATCCAGTTCATGTAGCTTACAATATACAACGTATTCATCAAGAATAGGTTAAATCTGACAATATTTTTGTGAAAAATCATATTAATAGTTGCTTTCATGCCCGAATTTTAAATTCTTCATTATATTTAACTAAAAGAAAACAATGCAACAAGAAAATTTATATTTCAAGTGTGGTAGGTATTCTAGAATCCAGCCCATGTAGCTTAAAATAAACAACGTATTCATTAAAATGACACCCGAAAATTGAATGTTTATTATCTGAGTGGAACTACGTTTTGGTCACTTTTGCATGTCCAATGCTTAAAATCATCCATAGTATAGATCCTAAAGCATGAATATGAATGTTTTAACAAAAATATCCATTTCAAGAATAGGTAAAATATGACTTTATTTTTGTAAAGAATCTTATAAATATTTGCTTCCGTGCAAGAATTTTTAAATTTTTCATCATATTTTAGCTAAAAAAAAACATTGCAACAAGAAAATTGCTATTTCAAGTGTAGTAGGTATTCTAGAATCCAGCCCATGTAGCTTACAATAAACAACGTATTCATTAAAATGACACCCGAAAATAAATTGTTTATTATCTGATTTGTACCACGTTTTAGTAACTTTTGCATGTCTAATGCTTAAAACCATCCATAGTATAGATCCTAAAGCATGAATATGAATGTTTTAACAAAAATAACTTTTTCAAAAATAGGTAAAGTCTGACATTATTTTTGTAAAGAATCTTATAAATATTTGCTTCCGCGACCGAATATTATAATTCTTTATCATATTATACCTAAAAGAAAAAATTGCTTCAAGGAAATTACTATTTTAAGTGTAGTAGGTATTTTAGAATCCAGCCCATGTAGCTTACAATATACATCGTATTCATTAATATGACAACCGAAAATTTAATGTTTATTATCTGATTTGTACCACGTTTTAGTCATTTTTGCATGTCTAATGCTAAAATTATCCATAGTATAGATCCTAAAGCATGATTATGAACGTTTTAACAAAAATATCCATTTCACGAATAGGTAAAATCTGACTTTATTTTTGTAAAAAATCATATAAATATTTGCTTCCTCGCCCGAATTTTATAATTCTTCATCATATTTTACCTAAAAGAAAACATTTCTTTAAGAAAATTGCTATTTTAAGTGTAGTAGGTATTTTAGAATCCAGCCCATGTAGCTTACAATATACAACGTATTCATTAATATGACACCTGAAAATTTAATGTTTATTATCTGATTTGTACCACGTTTTGGTCACTTTTGCATGTCCAATGCTTAAAATCATCAATAGTATAGATCCTAATGCATGAATATGAATGTTTTAACAAAAATATCCATTTCAAGAATAGGTAAAATCTGACTTTTTTTTTGTAAAATTTTATAATTT
This sequence comes from Stenolophus ochropezus, assembly GCA_035578165.1. Lineage (NCBI taxonomy): Eukaryota > Metazoa > Arthropoda > Insecta > Coleoptera > Carabidae > Stenolophus > Stenolophus ochropezus. The sequence continues at coordinate 369,310 of JAQOWZ010000051.1, read as the reverse complement.
TTTATCATATTTTATCTAAAAGAAACAAAAACATTGCAACAAGAAAATTGCTATTTTAAGTGTGGTAGGTATTCTAGAATCAAGCCCATGTAGCTTACAATAAACAACGTATTCATTAAAATTACACCCGAAAATTGAATGTTTATTATCTGAGTGAAACTACGTTTTGGCCATTTTCATATGTTCAATTCTTAAAACCACCTATAGTATAGATCCTAAAGCATGAAAATGATTGTTTTAACAAAAATATCCATTACAAGAATAGGTAATATCTGACTTAATTTTTGTAAAAAATCATATAAATATTTGCTTCCGCGCCCGAATTTTATAATTCGTCATCATATTTTAGTTAAAAGAAAATATTGCAACAAGAAAATTGCTATTTCAAGTGTGGTCGGTATTGTAGAATCCAGCCCACGTAGCTTACAATATTCAACGTATTTATTAAAATGACACCCAAAAATTGAATGTTTATTGTCTAATATGTACCACGTTTTGGTCACTTTTGCATGGGCAATGCTAAAACTATCCATAGCATAGAACCTAAAGCATGAATATGAATGTTTTAACAAAAATATCCATTTCAAGTATAGGTAAAATCTGACTTTATTTTTGTAAAAAATCATATAAATATTTGCTTCCGCGCCCAAATTTTATAATTCTTTATCATATTTTAGCTAAAAGAAAACATTGCAGCAAGAAAATTGCTATTTCAAGAGTGGTAGGTATTCTAGAATCCAGTTCATATAAATATTTGCTTCCATGCCCGAATTTTAAATTTTTCATTATATTTTAGCTAAAAGAAAACAATGCAACAAGAAAATTTATATTTCAAGTGTGGTAGGTATTCTAGAATCCAGCCCATGTAGCTTAAAATAAACAACGTATTCATTAAAATGACACCCGAAAATTAAATATTTATTATCTGAGTGGAACTACGTTTTGGTAACTTTTGCATGTCCAATGCTTAAAATCATCCATAGTATAGATCCTAAAGCATGAATATGAATGTTTTAACAAAAATATCCATTTCAAGAATAGGTAAAATCTGACTTTATTTTTGTAAAAAATCTTATAAATATTTGCTTCCGCGCCCGAATTTTATAATTTTTTATCATATTTTACCTAAAAGAAAACATTGCATCAAGAAAATTGCTATTTCAAGTGTAGTAGGTATTTTAGAATCCAGCCCATGTAGCTTACAATATACAACGTATTCATTAAAATGACACCCGAGAATTGAATGTTTATTATCTGATTGGTACCACGTTTTGGTCACTTTGCCATGTCCAATGCTTAAAACCATCCATAGTTTAGATCCTATAGCATGAATATGAATGTTTTAAAAAAATATCCATTTCAAGAATAGGTAAAGTCTGACATTATTTTTGTAAAGAATCTTATAAATATTTGCTTCCGCGCACGAATATTATAATTCTTTATCATATTTTACCTAAAAGAAAACATTGCATTAAGAAAATTACTATTTTAAGTGTAGCAGGTATTTTAGAATCCAGCCCATGTAGCTTACAATATACATCGTATTCATTAATATGACACCCGAAAATTTAATGTTTAATATCTGATTTGTACCATGTTTTAGTCACCTTTGGTTCTCTAATGCTAAAATTATCCATAGTATAGATCCTAAAGCATGATTATGAACGTTTTAACTAAAATATCCATTTCACGAATAGATAAAATCTGACTTTATTTTTGTAAAAAATCATACAAATATTTGCTTCCGCGCTCGAATTTTATAATTCTTTATCATATTTTAGCTAAAAGAAAACATTGCAAGAAGAAAATTGCTATTTCAAGTGTGGTTAGATATTCTAGAATCCAGCCCATGTAGCTTACAATAAACAACGTATTCATTAAAATGACACCCGAAAGTTGAATTTTTATTATCTGAGTGGAACTATGTTTTGGTCACTTTTGCATGTCCAATGCTTAAATACATCCACAGTATAGATCCTAAAGCATGAATATGAATGTTTTAACAAAAATATCCATTTCAAGAATAGGTAAAATCTAACTTTATTTTTGTATAAAATCATATAAATATTTCCTTTCGCGCCCGATTTTTGTAATTCTTCATCATATTTTACCTAAAAGAAAACATTTCAACAAGAAAGTTGCTATTTCAAGTGTGGTAAATATTTTAGAATCTAGCCTATGTGGCTTACAATTTACTACGTATTCATTAAAATAACACCCGAGAATTGAATGTTAATTATCTCCTTGGTACCACGTTTTGGTCACTGTGCCATGTCCAATGCTTAAAAACATCCATAGTATAGATCCTAAAGCATGAATATGAATGTTTTAACAAAAATAACTATTTCAAGAATAGATAAAGTCTGACAATATTTTTGTAAAAAATCTTATAAATATTTGCTTGCGCGCCCGAATTTTATAATTTTTCATCATATTTTAGCTAAAAGAAAACATTGCAACAAGAAAATTGCTATATCAAGTGTGGTAGGTACTCTAGAATCCAGCCCATGTAGCTTACAATAGACAACGTATTCATTAAAATGTCACCCGAAAAATGAATGTTTATTATCTGAGTGGACCTACGTTTTGGTCACTTTTGCATGTTCAATGCTTAAAACCATCCATAGTATAGATCCTAAAGCATGAATTATTTTTGTAAAAAATCATATAAATATTTGCTTCCGCGCCCGAATTTTATAATTCTTCATCATATTTTAGATAAAAAAAAACATTGCAACAAGAAAATTGCTATTTCAAGTGTGGTAGGTATTCTAGAATCCAGCCTATGTAGCTTACAATATAGACGTATTCATTAAAATAACACCCGAAAATTGAATGTTTATTATCTGATTAGTACCACGTTTTAGTCACTTTTGCCTGCCCAATGCTTAAAACCATCCATAGTATAGATCCTAAAGCATGAATATGAATGATTTAACAAAAATATCCATTTCAAGAACAGGTAAAATCTGACATTATTTCTGTAAAAAATCATATAAATATTTGCTTCCGCGCCCGAATTTTATAATTCTTCATCATATTTTAGATAAAAAAAACATTGCAACAAGAAAATTGCTATTTCAAGTGTGGTAGGTATTCTAGAATCCAGCCTATGTAGCTTACAATATACACGTATTCATTAAAATAACACACGAAAATTGAATGTTTATTATCTGATTAGTACCACGATTTAGTCATTTTTGCCTGTCCAATGCTTAAAACCATCCATAGTATAGATCCTAAAGCATGAATATGAATGTTTTAACAAAAATATCCATTTCAAGAAGAGGTAAAATCTGACTCTATTTTTGTAAAAAATCATATAAATATTTGCTTCCGCGCTCGAATTTTATGTTTCTTCATCATATTTTAGCTAAAAGAAAATATTGCAACAAGAAAATTGCTATTTCAAGTGTGGTAGGTATTCTAGATTCCAGCCCATGTAACTTACAATATACAACGTATTTATTAAAATGACACCCAAAAATTGAATGTTTATTATCTGATTGGTACCACGTTTTGGTCACTTTTGAATGTCCAATGCTAAAACCATCCATAGTATAGATCCTAAAGCATGAATATAAATGGTTTAACAAAAATATCCATTTCAGGAATAGGTCAATTCTGACTTTATTTTTGTAAAAAATCATATAAATATTTGCTTCCGCGCCCGAATTTTATATTTCTTCATCATATTTTAGCAAAAAGAAAACATTGCAACAAGAAAATTGCTATTGCAAGTGTGGTAGGTATTCTAGAATCCAGCCCATGTAGCTTACAATATACAACATATTCATTAAAATGACACCCGAATATTGAATGTTTATTATCTGATTGGTACCACGTTTTGATCACTTTTGCCTGCCCAATGCCTAAAACCATCCGTAGTATAGATCCAAAATCATGAATAACAATGTTTTAAAAAAATATCCGTTTCAAGAATAGGTCAAATCTGACATTATTTTTGTAAAACATGTTATAAATATTTGCTTCCGTGCCCGAATTTTATATTTCTTCATCATATTTTAGCTAAAAGAAAACATTGCAACAAGAAAATTGCTATTTCAACTGTAGTAGGTATTCTAGAATCCAACCCATGTAGCTTACAATATACACGTATTCATTAAAATAAAACCCGAAAATTAAATGTTTATTATCTGATTGGTACCACGTTTTGGTCACTTTTGCCTGCCTAATGCTTAAAACCATCCATAGTGTAGATCCTAAAGCATGAATATGAATGTTTTAACAAAAATATCCATTATAAGAATAGGTAAAATCTGACTTTTTTTTGGAAGAAATCATATAAATATTTGCTTCCGCGCCCGAATTTTATAATTCTTCATCATATTTTAGCTAAAAGAAAACATTGCAACAAGATAATTGCTATTTCAAGTGTGGTAGGTATTTTAGAATCCAGCCCATGTAGCTTACAATATACAACATATTCATTAAAATGACGTCCGAAAATTGAATGTTTATTATCTGATTGGTACCACGTTTTGGTCACTTTTGCATGTCCAATGCTTAAACCATCCATAGTATAGATCCTAAAGCATGAATATAAATGTTTTAACAATAATATCCTTTTCAAGAATAGGTAAAATCTGACTTTATTTTTGTAAAAAATCATATAAATATTTGCATCCGCGCCCAAAATATATAATTCTTCATCATATTTTAGCTAATAGAAAACATTGCAACAAGAAAATTGCTATATCAAGTGTGGTAGGTACTCTAGAATCCAGCCCATGTAGCTTACAATATACAACGTATTCATTAAAATGATGCCTGAAAATTGAATGTTTATTATCTGATTGGTACCACGTTTTGGTCACTTTTGCATGTCCAATGCTAAAACGATCCATAGTATATATCCTAAAGCATGAATGTAAATGTTTTAACAAAAATATCCATTTCAATAATAGGTCAAATCTAACTTTATTTTTGTAAAAAATCATATCAATATTTGCTTCCGCGCTGGAATATTATGATTCTTTATCATATTTTAGCTAAAAGAAAACATTGCAATAAGAAAATTGCTATTTCAAGTGTATTAGGTATTCTAGAATCCAACCCATGTAGCTTACAATATACACGTATTCATTAAAATAACACCCGAAAATTGAATGTTTATTATCTGAATGGTACCACGTTTTGGTCTCTTTTGCCTGCCTAATGCTTAAAACCATCCATAGTATAGATCCTAAAGCATGAATATGAATGTTTTAACAAAAATATCCATTTTAAGAATACGTAAAATCTGACTTTATTTTTGTAAAAACTCATATAAATAAATAGTTCCGCGCCCGAATTTTATGATTCTTTATCATATTTTAGCAAAAAGAAGACATTGCAACAAGAAGATTGCTATTTCAAGTGTGGTAGTTATTCTAGAATCCAGCCCATGTAGCTTAAAACATACAACGTATTCATTAAAATGACACCCGAACATTGAATGTTTATTATCAGATTGGTACCATGTTTCCGTCACTTTTGCATGTAGAATGCTAAAACCATCCATAGTATAGATCCTAAAGCATGAATATGAATGTTTTAACAAAAATATCCATTTCAAGGATAGGTAAAATCTCACTTAATTTTTGTAAAAAATCATATAAATATTTGCTTCCGCGCCCGAATTTTATAATTCTTTATCATATTTTAGCTAAAAGAAAGCATTGCAACAATGTAGCTTACAATATACACGTATTCATTAAAATGATACCCGCAAATTGAATGTTTATTATCTGATTGGTACACGTTTTGGTTACTTTTGCCTGTCTAATGCTTAAAACCTTCCACTGTATAGATCCTAAAGCATGAATATAAATGTTTTGTCAAAAATATCCATTTCAAGAATAGTTAAAAACTGACATTATTTCTGTCAAAAATCATATGAATATTTGCTTCCGCACCCGAATTTTATAATTCTTCATCATATTTTACCTAAAAGAAAACATTGCAACAAGAAAATTGCTATTTCAAGTGTAGTAGGTGTTTTAGAATCCAGCCCATGTAGCTTAAAATATACAAGTTAAGATTAGGGAAACAACAACCAAGTTTTTAAAAAATTTATTTTAAAGTTTAAAGCAGATTACAACTGTTCTGTTTGGAACGAGTTGTACCTCTGGAGGCCCTCGGATGATCGCCAATCTTGTTGTATCGCCTGTGGTTGCTGACCCGTAGGTTGATTCCTCAGGATTGCAGGTTTTGCACTTGCCGTTGGAAATTTGTTGTTAAGTAAATGGTTGAACTAAACGATTTGTACACTTTAACGAATTGATTCTTATGGAATTTCGGTGTAGCAAACCTCTTAACTATCCTACCGACTGCGCCAGTTAAGATTATGGAAACAACAACCAAGTTTTTAAAAAATTTATTTTAAAGTTTAAAGCAGATTACAACTATTCTGTTTGGATGCCAGATACATTCTAATTCTAATGTTAACGTCTAAAATACAGTTTCTCACAAAGGAAGCTGATATTGCAGATTCTCATATTCCGTATGAAATATGAAATAAGAATCTGAAATGTGGTGTGACTTATGAGAATAGTAACATAACTCCTTTCCCCTTAAGTTAAATATTATTTAAACAATTTATGTTTGAATAATATTTCTTGAATTTTGTTCATTGTCAGCTCCCTTGTTACAATATTTCTTAAATAATTTCCTTATGATAATTATTAATATTATAATGAAAACAAAACTTATAACTACACTATTGAAAATAGAGTGTGAGCTATCATTATTTTCTATTATAGGTTTTATAGTTTTTATAGTTAATAGTTCTAAATTTTGTAATTTCTCGAATGTTCTAATAGTAGGAAGAAATTCGTGTTTATTGCGATCTACTTTTAAATTTATCATTTTTCCAAAACTGAGAGAATATTTCTCATTTACATTATTGATTTTACAATTATGTGTGAAAAATATACCATGTAAATTTTTATTAATTATTTCGCTCTCACATTCTATTTTATATTCTCCTTCAAATGGAGATATTATATACTTAATATTAGTAAAATCTATCTTTATAATATAATTATGCTTTTCAAGAATGACTTGCTTACAGTGAGTATTTAATTTATTAAAATATATCTCAGACAGACAATTTTCGTTAATATTATTAATTTCCTTACAGAAAAATAGTCTATCATTTATATAAATGCAATGTTCTAATTTATAAATTTCTTTATTAACAATTGAATAGAAGCCAGTGGGAATATTTAACGTTATTAAATTCTCATTTTTTATTGTAGGAATACGAGTAACTTGATGAATATTAGTTCTTTGTTCCAGAATAGGAATCTCAATTAGAATTTCCAATTGTGTATGAAGATAACAGACTGTTTTCAAAATTTTGTTATTCATGTAATTTTCTTGTAGCAATGATTTTATTGGTTCTTTGGTGTGTTTGTTCATGTAATGATTTATTTCTTTACGAGAAATTAATCCGAAGTATAGTGTATTTAAACTGCAGAAAGAAAGAGTTTCTTCGATTTGCAAAAGTGCTAAATAAATTTGATTACTCAAGGTTAATAAATTTTGAAATAATTGATGTATAGCTATTATGTCCATTTCATTATAAATTTGTTTCATCGCTATATTCATTGATTTTAACTCTTGTTCTATTAGTAAATTATTTTTATTCATCAATTGTATTTGTGTGTTAAATTGTTTAGTGAAATTTTGATTAATTTCGATTTGTTCATTTATACTACTTATTATATTTCCTTGATTACTTCTTATTTTGTTAATTATTTTATCATAATTTTCTCTATCTTCTTGATCCAAAAGACCGGTTATACTTTTTACCACGGTACCGAGTCCGTTTATAAGGCCTCTTTTAACTCTGTTGGGTTTTTGAATAATATGGATTTTCATTTCGATATTGTTAATGGAGTTATCCAATTAAGTTTTATCATTTTCATATTGTGTAGTTAGGTTATCCATTTGAGTATACAAGTCATTTTTGTAGCTAATTAAATTATTATAATTATTATTAATATTATTATATGATATGTTAGCATAAATATAATTATAATTATTAATAATATAGGCATTAACTAAATTAATTATGTTAATTCCGGCATTCTCGGTTACGTTGAGGAAGTGTTCTCCCCGTGACCCTTCGATATTAAAATATCTGAAATTATACGAGGTTTCTTTATTTGATCTATTTTAGTTTTTATATTTTTAGTTGTTATAATTTGTCCGCGTTCAGGAATTATTTCTTTTAAAATTTGTTTTTCATATTTAGGCTTCTCTACCTTTCCGCTATTTCGTTTATGTTGTTTAATATAGACGGTTTGAGGGATTTCTACGTTCATTTTTATGGGTCCGCTATACTTTTCCTTTTTATCTATAATATTTTGTTTAATCTGTTTAAACAATTCCTCCATTATACGCGAATGTTTAATATTATATTCCTCAATCACTACTTCTTCTGGTTGACATATTTGGTTATTGTTTATGTGACCCAAAAGGATCTGGAAGGGTGAATTTTTTGTTGAAGAATGTATACTATTATTATATGCAATTAAACTATAGATTACTTTCTCTTTTAAAGGTATGGATTTGAAATTTGGTTCATTGTTTAAAATTCGAATAGTTTCAATTAGAGAGCTATGAAATCGTTCTATATTTCCATTTGCTTTCGGATTATTGTTACTAGTAATATGTAATGTTATATTTCTATTAAGTAAAAATTCTGTTAATAATTTGTTATTGAATTCTGTTCCTTTATCGGTTATTACCTTTTCGGGTAAGCCAAAATGTGAGAAAAATTTAATTAATTTAGATATGATAGTAATTGAATTTTGATCTTTAATTTTATAAGCCTGTGCGAATTTCGAAAAGCTGTCAATGATAGTAAGAAATTTCTGTTTTTCTAATGATAAAATATCTAAATGAATTATTTGTAGTGGTTTATCTGCAGTTGGGGTTAGAATATTAGGAACTTGGATCGGTCTTCTTTCATACTTATTTTTTAAACAGGTTTCACATTTATTTATGAAATTTTTAATCTCTTTTATCATGTTAGGGAAGTAATAAATTGATTTTAATTTAGCATATGTTTTAGAAATTCCTTTATGAATAGATTTTCCTTCGTGGTAGTTTCTTATTATCATTAATTGCTCATCTCTATCTTGAACATCAACAAGTAAATTTGCACATTGTATGAATTTGTAAAATCCTGCTTTGAAATAGGTTTGTAAAACAGTTTTAAAGTTTAATTTGAATGTTTCAGGAATTAAACAATGGTAATTTACATGAGGCTGACAATAAGTTTTTATAAATTCTAAAATAGCTTTATTGGAGTTAATTTTGTTAAGGTACAAATATATTCGTTGTTTTGTGTCAAATAATTTTTCTATGTCAACGGAATTTCGATCAGATTCTTTTACAATAATTTGGTTGTAACCGTATTTTATAGGACCGTCTAAATATGAGAGTCTATTAATGGGGCGTTCATCGTCAGAATGAATTGTAACTGAGTCCGTATCTGAGTGTTCTACTTGGAGTGACTGGTTATCATTGTCCTTATCATTCTCATTATTCATCACTTCTTGGGTTACGATTAATTCATGAATATTAATTTTGATATGAGAATATCCAAATGTTTCCTTTATTAAATTTTCTATTGTTGACCAGTTCTTTTTATCGTGTCCCGAACAAATTTTTGGCATTTTAATTTCGTAAATATCGTTTTCAATAAGATACTCTAATAATTTATTTAAACAATTTTTTATTTTTGCTAAAGACGGTTTAGAATTATAGTTATCTTTTGTTATTAAATGAATTATAATTTGATTATTATAATTTTGAATAGCTATTTTATTATCAATAATTTTGATTTTATCCAGCAATTGTTTTGTTTTATATAAATTATTTACTTGTAAGGCAAATCCTTGCGACATGTGAAAATCCTTTGAGATACAGTGAACCAGCGGTAATTTATTTTCAAAAATATCTTCGCTTTTATAAATGATTTCGAAATCTGGTTTTATTCTGGAAAGCGCATCAACAACATAATTTTGTTTTCCCTGTTTATACTCTATAGAATAATCATATTCTTTTAATTTCAACTTCCACCGGATTAATTTTTGATTAGGTTCCTTTAATGATTCTAGCCAAGTCAAAGGTTTGTGGTTGGTGACAATTTTGAATTTTCTACCATACAAATAGGTCCTAAAATGTTTCGTCGTCCACACAATAGCTAACAATTCTTTTTCTATTGCGGCATAATTTTCTTCATGATTATTCCGAGAAGCGTACGCATGGGAAGATCTTTGCCATTTATATTTTGTGATAAAACAGCACCTAATGCGTAATCACTCGCGTCTGTGGTTAAAATTAAATCGTGATTAAAATTTGGGTATTGTAGAATCGGGCTGTTAATAAGAAGAGATTTACATTTTTCAAAGCATTGCTGATACTCTTTACTTTCATAGTTAATTTTGCTATTTTTCTTTAGACAATTTGTGAATGGTTTTGTTATTCGGGCAAAATCCTGTATAAAACGCCTATAATAACCTAATAAGCCTAAAAATGATTTTATTTGCTTAGTCGTTTTTGGTAGTGGAAAATTTTGTACAGCTCTTATTTTTTCCGGGTTTGGCTTAATGCCGTTTGTTGTTATGATATGCCCCAGATAGCCTACTTCTTTCCGCAGAAATTCACATTTATTTAGTTGTATTTTTAGATTTGCCTCACGCAATAAGTTAAATATTATTTTTAAATTTTGTATGTGCTCCTGAAGTGATGAACCTAATACAATAATATCATCCAAGTAGACATAACAAATTTTGTTAATTACGTCTCTCAGAACAAAATTCATTAGTCTTTGAAACGTCGCGGGGGCGTTCTTTAGGCCGAATGGCATGCGTTTATATTCAAAATGACCTTTTTCAGTGGAGAATGCTGTCTTTTCTGTGTCATTGGGATCCATTTCGATTTGGTGGAATCCACTAGTGAGATCGAGAGTAGTGAAATATGCAGATGTACCAAGTTTATTTAAAATTTCAGTTATGTCAGGTATGGGAAACCGATCATCGACAGTTTTTTCATTTAATTTTCTAAAATCGTTTACAATGCGGATTTTTTTTATACCGGAGGCGTCTGGTTTCCTTTCAACCACCCAAATGGGACTATTCCACGGTGAATAGCTGTGTTGTATAATACCATCCTGTAGTAATTTATCAACTTCCTCTTCTACTTGTTTTTTATAAATTTCGGGGAATTTATACTTTTTAGCATAACATGGAATATCATCGGTTGTTAAGATTTTGTGTTTTATTTTAGATGGAAATGTCAGTTTCTCGTTTTCTAAAATGGTCAGATCCTTATATTGATTTAATACTTTAGTTAATTCGTTTAATTCTTCCCGATTTAAATGTTCGTGTCTTATTTTTAATGTGTTTAATATTTCTGTATTAAAGACTGGTTTAGACTTTTCATTAAAATAATTAAATTTATGTTTATTGTTCAATAGTTTTATTTCTTCTTTATTTAAATTAATTTGTGCTTGCAATAATTTTAAATAAGATATGAAATGATTTGTAGAAATTATATAAATAACATTTAAAATTTTTAGTTTTATATTTAATAAATATATATTCTGAACTTTCTGACTTTCCGTTCATCGTTTGAATTTTGAAGTGTTCTTTAAATATTTTAAATTTTGCTCTCTTTTTATAAACGTAGTTTTTATTTATAAAATTTTGGGATGATCCAGTATCGATAAGAATAAATAAGTCTTGTAGTTTAATGTATGGCAATTTTGAAATCATATTAATAGCTAAGGATTCAAGTTGAGACACGGATGTGAAAATTTTCATTCTCGTTTGATTCATTGCAATTTTCCTCATTTGTGTATTCTGTATTGTCTTCTAATTCGTTCGGATTTTCTGGATAGAATTCATCGTAATTTTCTACATTATTAATTTCTTCCGAAATAAAATTTGGTCTTCCCGTAGGTTTAAATAATTTGGGTTTGGTCTAAACGAGCGAGTTGAAATTGACATTGGAGTAGGTTGTGATGAGCGTTGAATTTTAATTAGTTGTGAAGGGAATTTGGATGGGCCGGGTTGAGATTGGTATGTTGTTTGCTGTTGCGTTGGCTTATTTTGAGGATATTTCACCATGGGAGATGTGTGCTGTCTGGGTTGAGTGTTTGTCGCGTTAGAGTTATGTTGAGTTGTATTTATTTTATAATACTGAAAATCGTTTGTAATTAAGTTATTAATTTCATCCAAAGTGGACGGATTTCTTGCTGCTAATTGAGATATAAAAGGTTCTTTACAATTTCTTATAAAACATTGTGTCGCAAATTTATGGCCAAACTTTTTGAAATCTTGTATTGATTGCGCACAATATTTATTTTCAATGTTATTGACATTGAGTAGAAATAAATCATTGTACCTTTTTAGAAAATCGAAGATTGATTCTTTAGTCTGTTGTAATTGACACAATTCAATCATCAAAGTACATTCATTCCTTTTGTCTTGGTATTGTGAAATTAAAAAGTCTTTCAAGTCTTTCCATGTTTGAATGGATGGACACGTTGTTAAATATTCACTAGCTTTTCCAGTTATTTTCTTTTTAATAGTTATAAGTGTTAGTGATTTAGTTATTTCAGAGGGATTGGTTTGATTTATAATTTCTAAAATTTCCTCTGTAGATTTTATAAAATGGAATAAGGTTTTCTTTTCTCCATTATATTCAGGGATTAAATCTACTATTCTTAACACACTGGTGTCAAGATTAGCCAGAACGCCTGGTACAGTTACCGGGGGAGTCATTCTGGTGGTATTATTAATATTTAAGGTATTTAGTGAATTAATTAATTGGTCAATTTTGACTGCACTAATTATTTAACAATTTTTACAATAAATAAAAGTTTACTTACAATAAAAGTAAGGGTAAGAACTTCATGGGGTTGCTTCTTGCTGAAGGGGATGGGACTGGGGGCGTTGAGCTGCCGGACCAGGAGAATGCTCGTAGAGAACTGCAGATGATCACCTTCAACGAGTTGTACCTCTGGAGGCCCTCGGATGATCGCCAATCTTGTTGTATCGCCTGTGGTTGCTGACCCGTAGGTTGATTCCTCAGGATTGCAGATTTTGCACTTGCCGTTGGAAATTTGTTGTTAAGTAAATGGTTGAACCCAAAGATTTGTACACTTTAACGAATTGATTCTTATTGAATTTCGGTGTAGCAAACCTCTTAACTATCCTACCGACTGCGCCAGTTAAGATTATGGAAACAACAACCAAGTTTTTAAAAAAATTATTTTAAAGTTTAAAGCAGATTACAACTATTCTGTTTGGATGCCAGATACATTCTAATTCTAATGTTAACGTCTACTATACAGTTTCTCACAAAGGAAGCTGATATTGCAGATTCTCATATTCCGTAGGAAATATGAAATAAGAATCTGATATGTGGTGTGACTTATGAGAATAGTAACATAACTTACACGTATTCATGAAAATAAAACCCGAAAATTAAATGTTTATAATCTGATTGGCACTACATTTTAGTCACTTTTGCATGTCCAATGCTTAAAACCATCCATAGAATAGATCCTGAAGCATGAATATGAATGTTTTAACAAAAATATCCATTTCAAGAATAGGTAAAATATGACTCTATTTTTGTAAAAAAGCATATAAACATTTGCTTCCGCGCCCGAATTTTATAATTCTTCATCACATTTTAGCTAAAAGAAAACATTGCAACAAGAAAATTGCTATTTCAAGTGTAGTAGGTATTCTAGAATCCAACCCATGTAGCTTACAATATACACGTATTCATTAAAATGACACCCGAAAATTGAATGTTTATTATATGATTGGTACCACGTTTTGATCACTTTTGCCTGCCCAATGCCTAAAACCATCCGTAGTATAGATCCTAAATCATGAATAACAATGTTTTAACAAAAATATCCATTTTTAGTATAGGTAAAATCTGACTATATTTTTGTAAAAAATCATATAAATATTTGCTTCCGCGCCAAAATTATATAATTTTTCATCATATTTTTGCTAAAAGGAAACATTGCAACAAGACAATTGCTATTTCAAGTGTGGTAGGTATTCTAGAATCCAGCCCATGTAGCTTACAATATACACGTATTCATTAAAATAACACCCGAAAATTAAATGTTTATTATCTGATTAGTACCACGTTTTGGTCAATTTTTGCCTGCCCAGTGCTTAAAACCATCCATAGTATAGATCCTAAAGCATGAATATAAATATTTTAACAAAAATATTCATTTCAAGAAGAGGTAAAATCTGACTATATTTTTGTAAAAAATCATATAAATATTTGCTTCCGCGCTCGAAATTTATGTTTCTTTATCATATTTTAGTTAAAATAAAACATTGCAACAAGAAAATTGCTATTTCAAGTGTGGTAGGTATTCTCGAATCCAGCCCATGTAACTTACAATATACAACGTATTCATTAAAATGACACCCGAATATTGAATGTTTGTTATCTGATTGGTACCACGTTTTGGTCACTTTTGCATGTCCAATGCTAAAACCATCCATAGTATAGATCCTAAAGCATGAATATAATTGTTTTAACAAAAATATCCAATTCAGGAATAGGTCAAATCTGACTTTATTTTTGTAAAAAATCATATAAATATTTGCTTCCGCGCCCGAATTTTATATTTCTTCATCATATTTTAGCTAAAAGAAAACATTGTAACAAGAAAATTGCTATTTCAAGGGTAGTAAATATTCTAGAATCTAACCCATGTAGCTTACAATATACACGTATTCATTAAAATAACACCCGAAAATTAAATGTTTATTATCTGATTGGTACCACGTTTTGGTCACTTTTGCCTACCCAATGCTTAAAACCATCCATAGTATAGATCCTAAAGCATGAATATGAATGTTTTAACAAAAATATCCATTTCAAGAATAGGTAAAATCTGACTTTATTTTTGTAAAAAATCATATAAATATTTGCTTCCGCTCCCGAATTTTATAATTCTTCATCATATTTTAGCTAAAAGAAAACATTACAACAAGAAAATTGCTATTTCAAGTGTGGTAGGTATTCTAGAATCCAGCCCATGCAGCTTACAATATACAAAGTATTCATTAAAATTACACTCAAAAATTCAATGTTTATTATCTGATTGGTACCACATTTTGGTCACTTTTGCATGACCAATGCTAAAATTATCCATAGTATAGATCCTAAAGAATGAATATGTATGTTTTAACAAAAATATCCATTTCAAGAGTAGGTAAAATCAGACTCAATTTTTGTAAAAAATCTTATAAATATATGCTTTCGCGCCCGACTCTTATAATTCTTCATCATATTTTAGCTAATAGAAAACATTGCAACAAGAAAATTGCTATTTCAAGTGTAGTAGGTATTCTAGAATCCAGCCCATGTAGCTTACAATATACACGTATTCATTAAAATAACACCCGAAAATTGAATGTATATTATATAAATGGTACCACGTTTTGGTCACTTTGGCCTGCCCTATGCTTGGAGCCATGCATAGTATTGATCCTAAAGCATGAATATGAATGTTTTAACAAAAATATCCATTTCAAGTATAGGTAAAATCTGACCCTATTTTTGTAAAAAATCTTATAAATATTTGCTTCCGCGCCCGGATTTTATAATTCTTGATCATATTTTAGCTATAAAAAAACATTGCAACAAGAAAATTGCTATTTCAAGTGTTGTAGGTATTCTAGAATCCAGCCCATGTAGCTAACAATATACAACGTATTCATTAAAATGACACCCGAAAATTGAATGTATACTTTCTGATTGATACCACGTTTTGGTCACTTTTGCATGTCCAATGCTAAAACCATAAATAGTATTGATCCTAAAGCATGAATATGAATGTTTTAACAAAAATATCCATTTAAGGAATAGGTCAAATCTGACTTTATTTTTGTAAAAAATCACATAAATATTTGCTTCCGCGCCCGAATTTTATAATTCTTTATCATATTTTAGCTAAAAGAAAACATTGCAACAAGAAAATTGCTATTTCAAGTATAGTAGGTATTCTAGAATCCAGCCCATGTAGCTTACAATATACACGTATTCATTAAAATGACACACGAAAATTGAATGTTTATTATCTGATTGGTACAACGTTTTATTCATTTTTGCCTGTCCAATGCATAAAACCATCTATAGTGTAGATCCTAAAGCATGAATATGAATGTTTTAGAAAAAATATCCATTTCGAAAATAGGTAAAATCTGACTTTATTATTGTAAAAAATCATATAAATATTTGCTTCCGCCCCCGAATTTTATAATAATTCATCATAGTTTAGCTAAAAGAAAACATTGCAACAAAAATATTGCTATTTTAAGTGTGGTAGTTATTCTAGAATCCAGACCATGTAGGTAGCATACAATCTACAACGTATTCATTAAAATGACACCCGAAAAAAAAATTTTATTATCTGATTAGTACAATGTTTTTAGCTAAAAGAAAACATTGCAACAAGAAAATTGCTGTTTTAAGTGTTGTAGGTATTCTAGAATCCAGTCCATGTAGGTAGCTTACAATATACAACGTTTTCATTAAAATGACACCCGAAAATTAAATGTTTATTATCTGATTGGTACCACGTTTTGGTCACTTTTGCATGTCCAATTATAAAATTATCCATAGTATAGAACCTAAAGCATAAATATGAATGTTTTAACAATAATATCCATTTCAAGAATAGGTCAAATCTGACTTTATTTTTGTAAAAAATCATGTAAATATTTGCTTCCGCGCCAGAATTTTATAATTCTTTATTATATTTTAGCTAAAAGAAAACATTGTAACAAGAATATTGCTATTTCATGTGGGGTAGGTGTTCTAGAATCCAGCCCATGTAGCTTACAATATACAACGTATTCCTTAAAAATAGATAAAATCTGACTTTATTTTTGTAAAAAATTATATAATTATTTGCTTCCGCGCCCGAATTTTATAATTCTTTATCATATTTTAGCTAAAAGAAAACATTGCAACAAGAAAATTGCTATTTCAAGTGTGGTAGTTATTCTAGAACCCAGCCCATGTAGCTTAAAATATGCAACGTATTCATCAAGAATAGATAAAATCTGACTTTATTTTTGTAAAAAATCATATAAATATTTGATTCCGCGCCCGATTTTTATAATTCTTTATCATATTTTAGCTAAAAGAAAACATTGCAACAACAAAATTGCTGATTCAAGTGTGGTAGGTATTCTAGAATCCAGCCCATGTAGCTTACAATATACAACGTATTCATTAAAATGACAGGCGAAAATTAAGTTTTTATTATCTGATTGGTACCACGTTTTGGTCACTTTTGCATGTCCAATGCTTGAAACTATCCATAGTATAGATCCTAAAGAATCAATATAAATGTTTTAACAAAAATATCTATTTCAAGAATAAGAAAAATCTGACTTTATTTTTGTAAAAAATCATATAAATATTTGCTTCTGCGCTCGAATATTATAATTTTTCATCATATTTTAGCTAAAAGAAAGCATTGCAACAAGGAAATTGCTATTTCAAGTGTGGTAGGTATTCTAGAATCCAGCCCATGTAGCTTACAATATACAACGTATTCGTCAAGAATAGGTAAAATCTGCCTTTATTTTTGTAAAAAATCATATAAATATTTGCTTCCGCACCCGATTTTTATAATTCTTTATCATATTTTAGCTAAAGGAAAACATTGCAACAAGAAAATTGCTATTTCAAGTGGGTAGGTATTCTAGAATCCAGCCAATGTAGCTTACAATATGATACGTATTCATCAAGAATAAGTAAAATCCGACTTCATTTTAAAAAAAAAAACCTTTAAATATTTGCTTCTGCGCCCGAATTTTATAATTCTTCATCATATTTTAGCTAAGAAAAAACATTGCAAAAGGAAAATTGCTATTTCGAGTGTGGTAGGTATTCTAGAATACAGCCCATATAGCATACAATATACAACGTATTCATTAAAATGACGCCCGAAAATTGAATGTTTATTATCTGATTGGTACCACGTTTTGGTCACTTTTGCAAGTCCAATGCTGAAACCATCTATAGTATAGATCCTAAAGCATGAATATGAATGTTTTAACAAAAATATCCATTTCAAGAATAGGTAAAGTCTGACATTATTTTTGTAAAAAATCGTATAAATATTTGCTTCCGCGCCCGAATTTTATGATTCTTCATCATATTTTAGCTAAAAGAAAACATTACAACAAGAAAATTGCTATTTTAAGTGTGGTAGGTATTCTAGAATCCAGCCCATGTAGCTTACAATATACAACGTATTCATCAAGAATAGGTAAAATCTGACTTTATTTTTGTAAAAAATCATATAAATATTTGGTTCCACGCCCGAGTTTTATAATTCTTTATCATATTTTAGCTAAAAGAAAATTGCTATTTTATAAAGAAAACAATGCAACAAAAAAATTGCTATTTCAAGTGTGGTAGGTATTTTAAAATACAGCCCATGTAGCTTACAATATACAACGTATTCATTAAAATGACACCCGAAAATACAATGTTTTATATCTGATTGGTACCACGTTTTGGTCACTTTTGCATGTCCAATGCAAAAACCGTCTATAGTATAGATCCTAAAGCATGAATATGAATGTTTTAACAAAAATATCCATTTGAAGAATAGGTAAAATCTGACTTTATTTTTATAAAAAGTCATATAAATATTTGCTTCCGCGCCCGAATTTTATAATTCTTCATCATATTTTAGCAAATAGTAAACATTACAATAAGAAAATTGCTATTTCAAGAGTGGTAGGTATTCTACAATCCAGCCCATGTAGCTTACAATATACAACGTATTCATTAAAATGACGCCCGAAAATTGAATGTTTATTATCTGATTGGTACCACGTTTTGGTCACTATAGCATGTCCAATGCTTAAAACCATCCGTAGTATACATCCTAAAGCATGAATATGATTGTTTTAACAAAAATATCAATTTTAAGAATAAGTAAAATCTGACCTTATTTATGCAAAAAATCATATAAATATTTGCTTCCGCGCCCGAATTTTATAATTCTTTATCATATTTTAGCTAAAGGAAAACATTGCAACAAGAAAATTGCTATTTCAAGTGGGTAGGTATTCTAGAATCCAGCCAATGTAGCTTACAATATGATACGTATTCATCAAGAATAAGTAAAATCCGACTTCATTTTAAAAAAAAAAACCTTTAAATATTTGCTTCTGCGCCCGAATTTTATAATTCTTCATCATATTTTAGCTAAGAAAAAACATTGCAAAAGGAAAATTGCTATTTCGAGTGTGGTAGGTATTCTAGAATACAGCCCATATAGCATACAATATACAACGTATTCATTAAAATGACGCCCGAAAATTGAATGTTTATTATCTGATTGGTACCACGTTTTGGTCACTTTTGCAAGTCCAATGCTGAAACCATCTATAGTATAGATCCTAAAGCATGAATATGAATGTTTTAACAAAAATATCCATTTCAAGAATAGGTAAAGTCTGACATTACTTTTGTAAAAAATCATATAAATATTTGCTTCCACGCTCGAATTTTATGTTTCTTCACCATATTTTAGCTAAAAGAAAACATTGCAACAAGAAAATTGCTATTTCAAGTGTGGTAGCTATTCTAGAATCCAGCCCATGTAGCTTACAATATACAACATATTCATTAAAATGACACCCGAATATTGAATGTTTATTATCTGATTGGTACCACGTTTTGATCACTTTTGCCTGCCCAATGCCTAAAACCATCCGTAGTATAGATCCTAAATCATGAATAACAATGTTTTAACAAAAATATCCATTTCAGGAATAGGTCAAATCTGACTTTATTTTTGTAAAACATCTTATAAATATTTGCTTCCGTGCCCGAATTTTATATTTCTTCATCATATTTTAGCTAAAAGAAAACATTGCAACAAGAAAATTGCTATTTCAACTGTAGTAGGTATTCTAGAATCCAACCCATGTAGCTTACAATATACAACGTATTCATTAAAATGACACCCGAAAATACAATGTTTTATATCTGATTGGTACCACGTTTTGGTCACTTTTGCATGTCCAATGCAAAAACCATCTATAGTATAGAACCTAAAGCATGAATATGAATGTTTTAACAAAAATATCCATTTGAAGAATAGGTAAAATCTGACTTTATTTTTATAAAAAGTCATATAAATATTTGCTTCCGCGCCCGAATTTTATAATTCTTCATCATATTTTAGCAAATAGTAAACATTACAATAAGAAAATTGCTATTTCAAGAGTGGTAGGTATTCTACAATCCAGCCCATGTAGCTTACAATATACAACGTATTCATTAAAATGACGCCCGAAAATTGAATGTTTATTATCTGATTGGTACCACGTTTTGGTCACTATTGCATGTCTAATGCTTAAAACCATCCGTAGTATACATCCTAAAGCATGAATATGATTGTTTTAACAAAAATATCAATTTTAAGAATAAGTAAAATCTGACCTTATTTATGCAAAAAATCATATAAATATTTGCTTCCGCGCCCGAATTTTATAATTCTTCATCAAATTTTAGCTAAAAAAAACATTTCTATTTCAAGTATGGTAGGAATTTTATAATCCAGCCCATGTAGCTTACAATATACAACGTAATCATCAAAAATAGGTAAAATCAGATATTATTTTGTAAAAAATCATACAAATATTTACTTCAGCGCCCGAATTTTATAATTCTTCATCATATTTTAGCTAAAAGAAAACATTGCAAGAAGTTAATTGCTATTTTAAGTGTGGTAGGTATTCTAGAATCCAGCCCATGTAGCTTACATTATACAACGTATTCATGAAGAATAGGTAAAATCTGACTTTATTTTTGTAAAAATTCATATAAATATTCGCTTCCGCGCCCGAATTTTATAATTCTTTATCAAATTTTAGCTAAAAGAAAACATTACAACAAGAAAATTGCTATTTCAAATGTGGTAGGTATTCTAGAATACAGCCCATGTAGCTTACAATATACAACGTATTCATTAAAATGTCACACGAAAATTAAATGTATATTATCTGATTGGTACCACGTGTCGGTCACTTTTGCATGTCAAATGTTAAAATTATCCATAGTATAAATCCTTAAGCATGAATATGGATGTTTTAACAAAAATATCCATTTCAAGAATAGGTAAAATCTGAATTTATTTTTGTAAAAAATCATAAATATTATCTTTCGCGCCTGAATTTTATAAATCTTCATCATATTTTAGCTAAGAGAAAATATAGCAACAAGAAAATTGCTATTTCAAGTGTTGTAGGTATTCTTGAATCCAGCCCATCTAGCTTACAATATACAACGTATTCATCAAGAATAGGTAAAATCAGATTTTATTTTGTAAAAAATAATATAAATATTTGCTTTCGCGCTCAAATTTTATAATTCTTCATCATATTTTAGCTAAAAGAAAACATTGCAACAAGTTAATTGCTATTTTAAGTGTGGTAGGTATTCTAGAATTTAGCCCATGTAGCTTACAATATACAACGTATTCATCAAGAATAGGTAAAATCTGACTTTATTTTTGTAAAAAATTATATAAATATTCGCTTCCGTGCCCGAATTTTATAATTCTTCTTCATATATTAGCTAAAAGAAAACATTGCAACAAGAAAATTGCTATTTCAAGTGAGGTAGGAATTCTAGAATCCAGCACATGTAGCTTCCAATATACAACGTATTCATTAAAATGACACCCGAAAATAGAATGTTTATTTTTGATTGGTACCACATTTTGTTCACTTTTGCAAGTCCAATACTAAAACCATCTATAGAATAGATCCTAAAGCATGAATATGAATGTTTTAATAAAAATATCCATTTCAAGAATAGGTAAAATCTGACTTTATTTTAGTAAAAGATCATATAAATATTTCTGCCGCGCCCGAATTTTATAATTCTTCATGATATTTTATCAAAAAAATAAACATTGCAATAAGAAAATTGCTATTTCAAGAGTGGTAGGTATTCAAGAATCCAGCCCATGTAGCTTACAATATACAACGTATACATGAAGTTTAAGTAAAATCTGACTTTATTTTTGTAAAAAATCATATAAATATTTGCTTCCGCGCCCGAATTTTATAATTCTTCATCATATTTTAGCTAAGAGAAAACATTGTAAAAGGAAAATTGCTATTTCAAGTGTGGAAGGTATTCTTGAATCCAGCCCATGTAGCTTACAATATACAACGTATTCATTAAAATGACACTTAAAAAATAAATGTTTATTATCTAAATGGTACCACGTTTTGGTCACTTTTGCATGTCTAATGCTAAAATTATCTATAGTAAAGATCCTAAAGCATGAATATGAATGTTTTAACAAAAAAATCAATTTCAAGAATTGGTAACATCTGACCTTATTTATGTAAAAAATCATATAAATATTTGCTTCCGCGCCCGAATTTTATAATTCTTTATCATATTTTAACTAAAAGAAAACATTGCAATAAGAAAATTGCTATTTCAAGTGTGGTAGGTAATCTAGAATCTAGTCCGTGAGAAGATAAGGGATGCGATTTTGAAAGGTAGGTAGGTTTATTAGGGTTGCTACTTGTATGACATTTATTAGTTTTGTTGCCAGGTGTTTCTTTTGTTATGTATGAATCTTTTGATTTGGCTTCAAGTATTCTGGAAGTGATTAGGGGTTGATTAATTTCAGTTTGCAGGTGTGTGAAATTTATGAGTTTTATGGATGTGAGAAAAAAGTTTCTTTGTAAATTTTTAGACATAGGATGCTGCTCTGAACGAAGGGCACAAAGGGGGCGGGGGACAAAGTATTTCGCTACCTGACCTGAAGCATTGTCTCTAATTTGCATATTGGTCAGTTTTAGGTTTTGATGTTACTAATTTGCATTTATTAGCATGTAGAACAGTTTTGAAAATGATTTCGTGTTTCATGGTGACATTTGTTTTGTAGTCTGTCACGAATTGTTTGACCACACAGAGTGGGAAAAATATTTAAAGTTTGCTTACCTGACTTAACTGATTGTATCAGGTGTCTGTATAATCAAAAAGTGAAGTAATTGATTGTTTAGGTACTGCTACAAAATAAGTACAGAGATTATTTTGATAAAAGGCCGACTAATTGAATGTAGAGACTATGTGTAAAGGGGGGTGAGGAATAAATATTGAACATCATTGCCCCCCACCCTTACTCAATGTGAAGTATTTTTCAAGTTATTTATTACATAAGGTAATGAAATATTGATAACTGAAATACGTTTCTGGTTTTTGAAACGAGATAGAGATAAAAAATGTTAAAAGAGAGAGAGAAAACGAACAAATATGTATCATATAAATATGAGGCGAATATTAAATGTACTTCTTGAAGGTGAAGGTCGTGTTATTTGTACTCTGAATCAGCAATAATATTACTCGAATATATGAGCATTGTTCTGATATCAAAGTGCGTAAATAGTGAGATAAAAGTGATAAAAAATACCTGAGTAAATTAATAATTGGTAAGTGCACCAAAAAAACTGATTTTACATCAAATAAAGCAAGGCTGCAAAGACTAAAAACAGACTCAAAACAGCAGAAAACATGGATGACGTACGAGATATGATGAAGAATATACTTGAAGAGATTAAAGAAATAAGGAATGAAAATAGAGAGTATCGTAAAGAATTGCAGGAGATAAAGGAGGAAAAAAAATCTTTAAGAGAAGAAGTAGGAAAACTAACACAAAGAATTGAAAAGTTGGAAACGACGGAACAATTAATTGAGAAAATGGAAAAAGCTAATAGGAAGAATAACATTATAGTAAATGGACTACAAATGGAAACTAATCAACCAAAGGATATGGTTAAAATAATCGAAAATTTTATTGATACCAATTTACAGGTAACGGCGAAAATTGTCAAAGTACAAAAAATAAAAAACCAAGTATTCGTAGTTGAAATGGAAAACTTTGAGAATAAACTTGAAGTACTAAGAAATAAATCTAAACTGAGAAATACACAAAATAACAAAATATATATTAACACCGATTTGACTAAAAATGAAAGAGAAATACAAAGCAAAATCAAGGAACGAGCGAATATAGAAAGGAAAGCAAACAAAAAAGTGAATATTGGATATCAAAAATTAATAATAGAAAATAAGGAACTGAGATTGAATAATGCAACTAAACAACTTGAAGAGGGTAATAAAAATACTACTTCAAAAAACTATTAAATGAAAACACTACAAAATATGACGTAAATGGATCACATGATGACGGAAAAGCAAAGAAAATAGACAATGAAATTCAAAGAACGGATAACAAGAAAATAAAAATAGCAACATGGAATATTAAAAGTATTACAGGGAAGGAAATTGAACTAGTAGAAGAATTTGAAAAATCAAACGTTTGTATACTAGGTATAACTGAAACAAAAAAGAAGGGTAAAGGTATACAAAACCTAAAAGGAGGACACGTATTAATATACAGCGGAGTACAGAAAAATGAAGGAGCTAAAGCAGGAGTTAGAATAATCGTACACCGAAATTTAAAACATAAGATACTAGACTGGTCGCAATATTCAGAAAGAATCATAACAATAACATTAGAATTAGAAGGAAAGAAAACTACAATAATTAATATATATGGACCCAATGAAGACGATAATGCAAAGAACAAAGATAAATTCTGGGAAGATTTACAGTCTATAACAGACATGCACGAAGAAATGATTTACATAATGAGACACATTAATGCCAGAAATAGAAAATAGAGGAATTGAAAGAATCTTAGGAAAATACGGCGAGAAAACAAGAAATAATAACGGAAACAGAATGATCGACTACTGTTTAGTAAATGGCTTAACAATACTTAATACGATTTTTAATAATAAGGAGATACATAAAATAACTAGGGAAGTCAAAAGTAGAAATGAAAAATCAATTATTGACTACATAGTTACTAGGCAACATAAAAAATCTAATGTCAAAGATATAAGGGTTAAAAGAAGCCACGAAATAGGCAGTGACCACTTTTTCCTAGAAATGAAATTGAAAGAAGAAAGAACAAAAAAGGAACAAATACTTAACATAGAGCAGAATAACAAAAAGACAATTAAAGTATACAAATTGAGAGAAGAGGAAATAAAACAAAAATATCACGAAAAACTTAAAGAATTTAGTAAAACACCTAAAGAATTAGATAATACTGACATAGAGGATATATGGATCACATTTAAAGGAATGTTAAACAATGCAGCAGAAGAAGCTTGTGGTATACAGTCAACCGCAACAAATAGGAAACAAACTCACTGGTGGAGCGAAAATATACGAAAATCAATTAAACTTAAAAAGCAGTTATGGAAAAAATATCTACAGAAGAAAACAACTGAAGAATATACCAAGTATAAAATACAGAGAAAACATGTAAAAAAGATAATACAAGAAGCTAAGAAAGAAGATTGGAATCAATTTGGAGAACAACTACAGAAAAACTACAAAGATAATAAAAAACTATTCTACAAAGTCATTAAAAACCAGAAAAAACAAAAAATACCAAATATGAAACAAATAAAAGACAAAAAAGGGAAAATATTAACGAATGAAAATAACATTATAAATCGATGGAAAGAACACTTTGAAATGCTGCTTGAAGCAGAAAAAGATACAAATGAAAACAATTGGAAAATACCGAACGACACAAAAATTGAAGAAATTACAAAAAATGAAATAATAGATGCGCTCAAGCGAATAAAATTAGGTAAAGCACCCGGCTATGACAATATATACCATGAGCAATTAAAATATATAGAAGAAAATGCATTAGATATGCTACATACATTATTAAACAAAATATGGAACACCGGAATTATACCAAGGGACTGGGAAGTAACAATAATACTGCCAATATATAAAAAAGGAGACTATAGAGAATGCAATAATTATCGGGGAATAGCATTACTGTGCACAACGGAAAAAATATATGAAAATATATTAGAAAATAGAGTACGGGCAATTGTGGAAAGTAAACTAGAAAAATCCCAGAGTGGTTTTCGAAAAGGACGCAACACCCAAGATCATATTTTCAGTATAAGGCAGATAATAGAAAAGGTTACCGCGAAAAACAAAGAAATATATATATATATATATATATATATATATATATATATATATATATATATATATATATATATATTGCGACGAACTTTGCGGTTGGGCGCAAGGAGTTTGGCGTTAATTGCCTCGGGCGCCAAACGGTTTTCGGGTAGCAGAGTCGGGTTTTGTCCAGGAAACGGAAGCAAACACAGTGTAGGATCAGACGTGGTTTTATTGATGTAAAAGTACACTTAGGGTTCACCCAATATTTGCGTTTTCTGTAGACACCAGCGAGCGAGCAGCGAAGCAGGTTGGTCAGCGAGTCTCAGTAAGTCACCAAATGCACGAATCGTTATTTTCCTTAACATCGACGCCCGGCGTCGGTCGGCGTCGATCCGCGTTCTTGACTGATTTTTTTGCTACCAAGCACCGGGGAGTGATCTTGCTTGCAGTTTGAGCGGGTCGCGAAAAAAAACGACGCTCGGCGTCGCGACGCTACTACTCTAAAAACGGGCTGTCGGTCGGGCGTCGGAGTATACGACCGGGGTGACTAATCAAAACTAGCTACACGGTTCCTAGTTTTTTGGGCGTCGTGATTACAAGTCTAGACTCCTCACCAAGGGTCGGCGTCTGTCTCCTACCCTGCAGGGCTAAGGCATTGATTTAATAAATATACATGGATGGAGCTATACGAATAGCTGTACACAGTGAATGGTGTGGCTAACATAAGAGAGAGATAGTTATATATAAAGTTTTGCGGTGGGAGAGGGATAGATGATTTGTACCACGTGACTTGTGGCAAGAAAGCATTAAGGCTGTTCGACAAGTACGTTAAGCCAGCAAAACCATTGCAGCACAACCAAAAAAAAATATGAGAATATTTAGTACTCATTAATTACTAATTAATTACAAAAAAAAAATTGTTACTATTATTTTTTAAAAAATAAATGGGGTTGTGCCAGCTAAACTGTTAAGCTAGCACAACCCAAAAAAAAGTAAATATAACAAATTCCTTAATATTCATTGATTACAAATTTATTACTAATTATTTACTACATATTTACTAATTAATTGATAATTAATTACTTATAAATTACTCCAGTAATGAACTTGGATGTTGTTTCTACTGGTCTTCTATTGCCATATTGGCACAATTAAAAAAAACTATCCTATTATTTAGTACTAATTAATAACTAATTAATTACCGCAAAAATAAAATTATTACCCTTGCCGTTTAAAAAATAATAGTGGCTGTGCCAGCTTCTCAGTGAAGCTAGCACACCACCAAAAAAAAAAATAACTTTTATGTTATTATTTAGTACTAATTAATTACTAATTAATTACTACAAGCAAAAATTAATTACCATTATCATTCACGAGAAAATGCAACTTTTCCAAATTTCCGAACGAAGCTAGCGCACGAACGCGAAAGAACATATTCCTATGTGAAAATGCTTCGAAAATAAAATAAATGAAGTTTACAACTATACCTAACAACAATAATTGTAGAAATAAACTATTTAGAAGAGATTGTGTTGGAGTAATAAATGGTCAAATAATGTTTAGCGAACGGTTTAGATTGAAAGATAGATTTTCGAATAGGTTTTAATCTGGAACTACATTTTGGCAATAGTAATTTTTATAAATCAAGTTGCTAAATATACCCAACAATAATAATTCTCGATATAAACAATTTATGAGAAATTGTGCTGGACTAATAAATTGTTAAATATAGTTTAGAGAACGATTTCCATGGAAAGATAAATTTTCGAAGAGATTTTAATCTCAAACTAAATTTTGGCAATGGTAATTTTTATAAACTAAGTTGCTAAATATACCTAACAATAATAACTGTCGATATAAACTATTTAAGAGAGATTAAGCAAAATATTTTAAAATTCGTCAGCGTAATGACTGAAGATAACACGTTTCTTGCCACAAGTCACGTGGTTTTCTCTCTGTCTTTGTTGCACTATGCTAACCACAGACTGTCTCTCTTTAAGCCCCTTCCATTTACGAAGTATTATAAGTTCTATGGGCTAAGGTCTCTTGGTGGCGGACTTGCAATCAGCGACGTTCAACACCCACAATTGGGTACGATAAGCAAAACAAAGTCACGCGGCGCCAAGTGCCAGTCCTCAAGGACGTCGCAGTCTCTCTCTCGACCAAAGTCGAGGATCTCTCAATCCAAGATCGAGGTAAACTCTCGAGGACGGCTGTTGGACTATAGTGAACTTCAATGAGGCGTATACTAACACGGCGTCACAATTTAAGCGTCTGACGCTCCGAGGGCGTACGGCGTCTCTCAACAGTGTCGAGGTTTTCTCTCGATCTGGAATCGAGGTTCTCTCGGACGTCAGTACTATAATTGTGAACGTAATGACACCCACAACTGGGTATAACGATATTTAAAATACCACGATATTTTAACAGAAAAAAAAACGGTAAATAAGGAACGGTACTTACGACGTCGATATCCCAATTTTCGCAAAGAAAAACGATTTTTCAAAAATCTCGCTCGGGAACGGAGTGTAGCTGCTTTACTGCACGGAACTGCCTATATCTCGCTTACTGCGGACTATCTGCCTGACCGCTAGCGCTCGCCGGCTTTTATACTCTATGTTTACAAACAAATCTTGACAGGTTATTTTTGCACATGGCACATTGTAAAATTTTGTGAATTTTGGAAAACGTGTTTCCCTACATTTTACTAGGTTTTCAACACTTACATTTGTGAGTATTTATACTAAAAACTGTAAAGAAAAATTTATATATCAATAGCTTCACAAATATAAGTTTTACAGGGTCAGTAACAATGTGATCGCTGCACAGTTAAATTACAATGTGGAGAGAATAAATTATACCCAACAATACATTAAGAACATTGTTCATCTTATTCTAGATCGGGGTGAGTCTTATTTACATGTAAAAATACTTTTCTTCTACTTAAGTTTTCAAGTCTTTAACCTGCCAAGGTGTCAAAATCATTTTCATGTCTAGAAAGCATCATTGTGAACTCAATTTCTCATCCCTGAGTTTACCCTAATTAGAATACTTAACAAGAAACTATGTATTGTAGGTATGGAATGTCTTTAAATGGAAATTACGATCATGAAAGATCCATAAAGTTCGGGCATACTGCAAGCCGGATTTGACACAATTATTGGCAGTCTGCTGTATTTCGGTGTTTCAAAAAAAAAGGTCAGTAAGCTTTTCTTTACGTTTTTCTTTCCCGGTTATTTTGTGCGAAGCCCTGCTTCGTCACAATATATATATATGTTTCATAGACTTAGTTAAAGCATTTGACAGAATAAACAGAAAACAAATATGGGAAATTCTACGAAAGAGAGGCACCGACGAGAAATTGATACAGGCAATAAGAAGCATCTATACTAGAACAAGAAACATAATACGTACAGGAAATAAAATGTCAGACGAATTCACCACAACAAAAGGATTAAGACAAGGAGGAAATTTAAGCCCGTTGCTTTTTGTAGTGATACTGGACGAAGTTATAAAAAATACCAAATGCAGAGTGAAAAGAACAAACATTGGAAACCTGAACTTAAATACAACCAGTATTACAGAATGTGCCTTCGCGGATGACATGGCAATATTTTCGAAAAATGAACGAGAACTACAAGAAAACATTAATATATGGTCGGAAGAATTGGAAAAATTCAATACGAAAATAAATTGCGAAAAAACTAAGGTTATGGTAGCAGGAAAGAACATCAAGGATATACAAATAACAATCCAAAATACAAAAATAGAACAGGTAGATCATTTCAAATATCTTGGTAGCATAATACAGAATAAAAACTGTATTGAAGAAGAAGTAAACAACAGAATACAAACAGCAATGAATACTTACTACGCGCTGAATACAGTAATTATAAACAATAGAAACATTAGTAGACACACAAAAATGACAGTATACAAAACCATCTTTCAACCCATTCTACTATACGGTTGTGAAACGTGGGTTTTAAATAAAAGACAACTTACCAAACTACAGGCCACGGAAATGAAATTTTTAAGAAGAGTGAAAGGAGTGACATAGAAAGACAAGATAAGGAATGAAACAATAAGACAAGAGCTAGAGATAAAATCAATAGCAACTAAGATAGAAGAAAAGAAATTGCAATGGTATGGGCATATTACCAGAATGGCAAAACAAACACCATGCAAAGAAATCTGGGAAACAAGAACGACCGGAAAGAGAAGCAGAGGCAGACCACAAAAGACATGGGAGGACTCTATAGAAGAGATTTTGGAAAAGAAGAACATCACGCAAGTAGAAGCAAAGAAAATAGCAAGTGATAGAAACAATTGGAAAAAGTTCATAGAAGGCAGCTGAAGAAAGAAAGAAACCTCGACACCCTTTTCTTGGGTATAAGAGGATACTGATTATTTATTTATATATATATATATATATATATATATATATATATATATAAATACGAGACAATTCTTATATAGGTACAACTAATTTCAAATTTTACCATCACGATTTTACGACAACTGGAATGAAGAAATATCAAGTTTAATAAAATCTATTTCAAATATGAGATTTTAAAAGTATATGGGCGTTAAGGAATTTGAAAAATATACGGAAGAAACTTGTAGAACTTGGTCAATTGTAATGAATTATAATAATTAAGCGTATGTGCTTAAACGGAATTAACTGTGCATTATTTCGTTTAATATAAAAATATTTGCAAATAATGTTCGAGAAACATGCAAACAACTTGTTTTGTCAATTTGTTATGTCTAATTTATCTTTTCTCAAATATAATACATTAAATTTGAAATAATTAAAGTGAGAATACAATTCTTAAGAAAATCAGCAAATCACAATGCTTGAAAATGTTGTACCAGAAAGGGAAAATAATATATTGCCGCGATTTTATTATTTCCATTAGCAATGCTAGTAACCAGTATAGTAAATATGACATATAAACAAAATAATAATTCACAGTTGCAAGAAACTGTAGCAGCGATTTGTGAAAAATGTGTTCTAAAAAATGAACTCATTAAAAATGCGGTTACGTATAATATCCCAATAAACGCTAAAGAAAGTAAATATATGGAGACAATTTAGTGAGTTTTTCAGTAATCATTTTTTCTCTTCTTAATTATATCTCGTGATTCGCTTAAAACCGATAATATTTAGAAAATGCCACGCTTGTTAATCCCAATCTTTTGGAAATATATATAAAAATATATAAAAGATATTAAATATATATAAAAATGTATAAAAGATATTAAAAAAAACAATTTATAAAATTTCAAAATAATTTATAAAATTATGTATGATTTTGTAAATTAAACCATTAGGTAGTAAAATAGATTCTTTTATTTATTATACATTTACATTTATTCTATGTAAAAGTTTTTTTGTTTAGTCTCCAGTCGTTCTTAACAGGTTTCCCGTAAATCTAGAAAGTACGTGCCTCAAATTTTTTATTTAGTCGAAGTATGCTTTAAAATACGCATAATTATGTAATACTCTAATTTCAAAAATTTTCTTCGGTGTAATTTTTCTATAAGTTTTAAGAAAGAACTATTTTTATTACTTTGTAATACTGATTTATTCAAATTTTGTTACTAGTTTCGACCAGTTCGGTCATCATCAGACAAAAGTACAATTTCAATTCACGACAAAATTAAAGAAAACAATTTGAACAAAACATGAACCGCTAAGTACAACATGAGAAGAGGGATGTGTATATTAAGTCGGTCTGGTCATTCAGCAAAATTATACCTGAGTTATTCTTTGTTTTAAAAATTTTCAAAGCTTCTAATAAGTTTAATTTTATTGAGGTGTCAGGCAAATGATTATTTTCTAATAAATGGTTAGCAATTGGCGAGTCTGAATTTTGAAGTTTATAGGAGCGCATATGTTCTTTTAACCTAATCTTGAAATTCCGACTGTTCTAACTAATATAATACATCTTCACACTTTTTACAATGTATTTTATATTATCCCAGATTTTCAAAACAATTTGTGGAATCTACTTTGCCTAAGTCATTTTCAAATATTTCTTACAATTTACAAAAACTATAATAATTAATTTTATATATTTTAAACTAATGAAATATTTATTTCTTATTTAGATATCTTATTACAAGACCAATAATTGCTGTTTTGAAGTTTAATCATAAAAATATATGTCCTGAAACGTATCTAAAATTTATGTTTAAGATATTTACTAATTATGTACTTTGTATTTTAAATCTAATTTAAATTGTAATTTGAAAAAAATACGCTTAACTTTACATTCGTGTTATATGCGTATGTGTATGTGTCAAGTATGTTTTTGTGTAAGTGTTTGATTCATGACATTCGAAAATACGCAGCGAGAAAATCTTTTAAAAAGATTATAATATGTGCAAGTAATGTCAGTTGTCTCGTAAAAATTTTTTAGGACTTGCGGTAAAGGTTCCTTTAGGCAGGTAATTTTTTCTGTCCTGGGCCGTATCCAAAATTTGTCTTTAAGATATTAACATGTTTTCTAATTATTATCTATTTTAAATGAAAAAAAAATAAGAAAAGCATACGTGTACATATTTACACATTTCATTACATGAGAAATAATTGCTCTTTTGAAGTTGGTTAATAGAGTACATACATGTTTTGGACCGTATCAGAAATTAATGGTTAAGATATTTTCTAATTTTGTACTATTGTACTAATCTTGATGGAAGATCCATCAAATTTCTTCTCATTTTGAAATTTAGTTTCTTTCCCAAATTGTGTGAGTAAACATAATAATAACAATAAATTAAACTTTAATAAATATATGTAAATACTATAATGATATTAAATGCAACTTGCTAGCCGGAAATAATAGGTATTTGTAATTTTGTACATGAATGCACATTTTTGTTTATCTGTTTTATTACGTACATATGTAATAACTTCTCATATTCACAAATTTCATTAATTTTAAAGAGGGAAGATTAAAATTATTTGACTGATATCAAATGTCAGCTGAAGAAAAAGTTTTAAAATTGGATACTAAATGATATACTTTTGAATCTAGATTAAAGTATTTTAATAATAATGCATACTCATTGCTCATTTTGTAAATGATTTCATAACTTTATTCAATGTCCAAAAAGAATTAGCAAAATTAAAAATTCTGTACTTCGTGTATAATAATGGAAGGAATATTCGACTGTAGAGAATGATGAGGATTGTAATATTCGGGTATTCAGTCAAAAAATCTTTATTTTCTATAAAGCCATTCATATACATTTTATATTAACAATTAAAACAACATCTATTAGCCATGAAGAAGACAAAAGTGGTGTCGAAACGTTGGCTTTATAGAAAATAAAGATTTTTTGACTGAATACCCGAATATTACAATCCTCTTCGTGTATAATGTATAATACTGTGAATATAATAGCAAATTGTTACGTGTTTCATTATATTTAATGTAATTTAATTTCTGTTTGTGTAGAACGAATCTACATAATTGTTTTAATGATCGTTTAGTTTCAATAATTATTTTTAGGTGGCAACATATAGACTACAATATGGTTAATTAATGAACAGTTTAAATAGATTCAAATTATAAAAAAATTGAAAATATGTTTATATATTAGTTGTTTTCTGTAGTGTTTATCAAATAATTTCACTGTGTCCTTTAATCAATATGCATTTTTCATTTCTATTTTGTTAAACTTCACTTTAAAGTTTCTTGTTATTTTGATAACTCACTATATCGACAAGCATAATTTTGTATTAGAAGGCAATTTTGAAAAGCTAATGATGATAATACTGATTTGATAAACGCTATATAAATCAACTAAAAAATAAACTTATTTCCGGAATTATTTTTATAATATATTACGGATGACATGTGATAAATTCCGCACTAATTTCTTGCAAAACTCTAAAATTCCTGGAACAGTAGGTTTATATGAACTTATTTAAAAAAAAAAAATCCTGAACATGTATATACCGAAAATGATAGAAATAATTATAAAGAAATTTTAAATATAACAAACGCAGCGCGTCTTAATAATATACCAACAGCACGGTTGAAAGGATCCTACAAATATACAAATATTATAAAAACATTAATTACGCCTACGAGACATTCGTCATTTTCTCTTAGTCCAACGTCGGCAACACAGACAGCAAAATTTTTGCATATTTTTAGTTATGAAATAGAATTTTTTAAAAATTATAATAATAAACCAGTTGAATATGAATATTGGGATTATCCTAATGAATTAGTTGAAAAATTAAAAAAATATATAGCATCTAAAAACGCCGGTAATAATAATCTTGGTAACGAATTTTGTCCATAATTAAAGAGTTAAAAGAGGCTAATATCATTCTATAATATTTAGTAATAAAATGTCTATTGATAAGTTCGGACGTCATAATGTAAAATATAACTACTCAAAATTTAGTAGTGACAATAGTGATAACGACTATGATAGCGATTCCAGTGAAAAACTTGTTAAGGTTGCATCTCCTTTATTAGATTCTCATGCTATTAGTAAAAAATATTTAGAGAATGAAATAAATATAACAACAGAAAATATAGACAAAAAATTGCAAACTATAATTACTCAGTTTAAGAAATACATACAAGATACCGATAAAACTATAAAAAATATTCAACAAGATATAAAACTTATTTTAAAAGAATTAAATATTCATGATTTATCAGAACCAAACTAAAAAAAAATATCTAATATAAACCGTCATGTTGTAGAAGAACTACATAAACCAGCAAGAGGAAATTTTCCACGAAGGCGAACAATAATAACACAATTAGATGAAACTCATCAAGCTGATCTAGTTGAAATGATCCCGTTTGCAAAAATAAATAAAAATTATAACTATATTCTTGTTGTGATTGATATTTTTTCTAAATATGTGTGGACAAGACCTATTGAGAAGAAGAATGCAATTGAGGTAACAAATGCTTTAAAAAATATATTCATAACAGATAATCGTATACCAAAAAATTTGCAAACAGATTTGGGAAAAGAATTTTATAATAAAGAATTCAGTAATTTAATGGAAAAATATAAAATTAATCACTATTCAACACGTAGCTCAAAAAAAGCAGCTATTGTGGAACGTGTAAATAGCACATTAAAATCTTTAATGTGGAAAGAATTTAGTTTTCAAGGTTCATATAAATGGTTAGAAAAATTACTGAAATATATAACAATAAAAAACATAGTGCAATTCATATGAAACCTGTTGACGTAACCAAGAGCAATGAAAAAGATTTATTAAGAACTGTATATAATCACATAAAAATTGTTAATATAAAATCTAAATTTAAAATAGGTGATAATGTTAGAATTAGTAAAGAGAGGGGATTATTTACAAAAGGTTACATAACAAATTAGTGTAATGAAATATTTGTAATTAAAAATATAAAATTAACTAATCCAATTACCTATTTACTTAGTGATAAATTTGGGCAACCTATTAAAGGTAGGTTTTATGAAAACGAGTTACAAAAAGTCAAATATTCCGATATTTATTTAGTAGAAAAAATTTTAAAGAAAAAAGATAATAAAATTTACGTAAAATGGTTAGGATTTGATAACACGCATAACAGCTGGATTGATAAGAAAAGTTATGTATAAAAGGAAAACATTAATTCGCTATTATTTAGTTTCTCTGCTTGTGTTCAACAGACAGCGTTAAGATGACTTCAAGTGTTATTGTCGATATTCAAGGTTTCATTATTCTAGAAACAAATCAGTTTATTTGCAAAGAATTTACAGTTATTAATATAACAAGTGGTAAATATGAAACAGGAATTTTTAAGCAACCATATCCGTTTACATGTTTATCCAAAGAAACTCAAAACAGTGTGCAATTATCTGTGAAATCTGCACATAATTTAGACTGGTCTACAGGCAATATACGATACAGTAAACATCAATCAGTTTTGAAGAAAATACTTCAACAACCTGAAATTTATAAAATCTACGTTCTGGGAGAAGATAAGAAACAATGGTTAGAAGCATTTATTCACAAGAATATAACAAATTTAGAACAACTGGAATGTCCACCGATATCAGCATTATGTTCTCCGATTGAAATTAAAAATTGTTATCGTCACGTTTTAAACTGTGCTGTTAAAAATGCGGTAGATATAAGACGATGGTATGAATCAAGGTTCAATATGTTTAATTCATTTCAATTATTTGCAAATAAATCACTTTATGATATAATTGAAGAAGATATTATACATTTGCCAATAGAATTTGTGATGGTTTATGCAGAAAGTCAAATTGATTGGGTATGGAATAAATTACCAGAAGCTTGGAGAAATAATGAAATATTTCAAAAATATCAAAAATGTTGGTATCATTATGATGAAAATAACAATCGTAATTATGTATTAATTAGAGATTGTAAAAGATGTAATGAAAATTGTATGTATTAATTAGAGACTGTAAAATATGTAATGAAAATTGTTAATATTGTGTATATGTATATATATATATATATATATATATATATGGTGCAACTCCGCGAAGTAGCTGTAGAGAATTATTTAAAAAATTAAATATTCTTCCACTCTCATGTCTTTTTATTCTTGATTTATGTATTTTGATACATAAAAATAAAGAAAAATTTATGTTAAATAAAAATTACCACCAATTCAATACAAGAACTAAAAATGACTTTCATACGCCATTAATAAAAACCAAAATTGGAGAAAATTCGCCTTACGTACTTGGATTGCACATCTACATCTGCTTACCTTCTAACATTAAAAATATAAACAATATTACAACCTTCAAAAGACATCTTAAAATGTTTTTGACTGAACATTGTTTTTATAATTTAGAAGAATTTTATCTATTTTGTAAAAAATAATATAGTTCTCTTTGTCTTGTGTTTTACTTACAATTTAAACTCACCTTTTTCTATACATATTGTATTATGTCTTTGAAAATAAAGATTATTATTATTATTATATATATTAGTATTAAATAAAATATGTATTACAATATATATATATATATATATATATATATATATATATATATATGTATATATATATAAATATGTATTACAATATATATATATATATATATATATATATATATATATATATATATATATATATTTCCTCTAAAAGGTTATATTTACATGTTTTTCCCAAATTTCAAACGCTTTTCTTGTTATATCTTGTATTTCACTGGTTGTTTGTATAAAATCCCATGTTATAACAGATGGATTCCAAGCTATTGCTTTATTAGCGAAATTTTTATAGTTATCAGATACACCACATCTAGGTGTATTCATTAAAGCTAACGTGTTAGTATCCAAAATATTTGTGACATTTAAATGATAATATTCTTGAAATGTTCACTGTTGGAATGTAGGTCAAACTGATTATTTGGAGACGTTTCTAGGAAACCATATTTTCCTAAATAGTCCACTGATTGGTAAAACTCATCGCTGTCATTAAACTGTTGTAATTCTTCAATATTTAAAGAAATGTCTTTTTCACCATTATAAGAAGATATGTTTGTGCTATTTTCACTAGCCAATGCAGAATAAATGAAAAAATTATAAAGTATAGCACCTGGAAGAAACATGTTTCTTATTTTATACATTTTTAAGTACTGAAATCTGAATGCATTGTAACTTTGGTTTTATAGTTGATTTTTTGCTGAATTTGCAAAAATCATCGTTTTATATGATTGCAATTAACACAGTCTGCATGACCAGTTAAAAGACATAATACAATTCGACGATTACACTCATCTTCCTCCTCCTCCTCCTCCTTCTTCTCCTCTTCCAATCTATACGGATTTAAAATCCACATATCATATAAGAATACATTTTTTATATTCTCAAGTAAAACATAGTAAATGTTATTTCCATTTTAATATTTAGCAGTCAACATACACTCATGTTTAGTTTTTATATAATCAAGTTTAAAACAATTAACTTGACCTCTCTGTAACTTGATATTAAATTTAATAAGTGGATTCAATTGCGACTTCTCTTCTTCTACCTCAATCCATAAATCTACTAATCCATTTATTCTCGGTTGTTGTTATTTTATTTTTAGTGAAAAACTATCATTTTTACTTGTAAAAAATACTATTTTGTTATATAGAATATACATACCACGAACTTGTAATAGCTGACAAAAAATGTCAGCACTATTTATAATGCAACAATACATATAAACGTTTGCAAAATACTATGCATATATTTACAGGTACTATAATTTATAGAACAATCCCCACTATTGATAGTGGGTTAATACTTTAACACTATGTAGTATATCCCCATGGCAATGTACTTGTGTACAAATAATTCACAACTCTTTTGTCATCATGAGGACTCAAAATAAATTTTGTTGCCTTGTTGTATACACATTATGCAGTTTAGATGTGATATGTTGCTGATTTTTAGAAATAATTATATTGTTAAATAAACAATTATAATAATCTTCAAATGTAATTGTTTTCAAAACTCCGGATGTTATACTTTTAGATTTCTTAAACAATTTATTACAATTTAATATTTTATAGGTATACATTTTTGATCTTAATCCTATAAATTCATATAATACCTGCCCATTGCATTCGTCTTTTATTAATCCAATTACTTTTTTATTGGCTAGAGGTAGACCATAACAATTATTTTCGTTGTAATCAGATGTGTCAAATTTAGAAATATCTCGCAACATCAATTCATATATTTTGATATTAGCAAACTTATATATTAAGCTATCTGTATCTGTATACAATAATCTTGCTTCATCACCCATTTCCTTTCTAATATAATTATAACGGAAGTCATATACATATGTTTTCGAAATATCTAAATTTGAGAAGCCTACATAAATTGGTTTATTAAAATAGATATTAGTTTTTTTCATTTCAATAATTACAACATCAGATTTTCCTAATTGTTTATCTAAAACAATACAATTATAAAAATTTGGTCTTGAAATGTAATACTTAGCTCCGAATCTACCAGACCATTTTGTAACAATTTTCAAATCTTTGTGCTTCCGCACATTTTCCATAGTTTTCCCAAATACTGCATTGTTCATTAATTTGTAAAAATTTTTTTTGAACTCATTATTACATATTGTCCGTAAGTGTGTGTTCAAATTAATATATTTTTTCAACCAATCACTTTGTCTAAATTGTAATATTCGATGAATTTTAGTCAATTTCATTCCTAACTCTAAACATTGTTTCAAATTTTGATAATGAATAATATAATTTTGTTTGGAGTATAAATTTGTAATTAATTTTGCATTCTTCGAATTGGATGGAATAAAATGTTCAGGACATAACGGCAAGTCTTTATGAGCTTCATGTAATTGTTTTCCATATTCCAAATCAACCTCAAGAATATAACCAGTTTTAGAAGAATTACTTAAATTAAAATAGTCAATACTATAGAAATCTTTTTCCTCCACCCACTCAAAATCTTTATATGGTAAAAAATGAGACATTGCTGCTCCATATAAATTATTTTTATCAAAATACATAAAAAAAATTTCAACTTTCTGTGAATTATATAAATTTCCCATATATCGGTTATTTGCTTTTGCATACCTATTTGAACATTGTGAAACACCGCCTCTAATTCCCTTCTCGATGAATAAAATTTTATCAATATCAGTCAGTAATTCAAGTTCTATTTCAGTACATTTTAACATGGCATCAAAAGTAAGGCCTGGAGCAGTAAAATACCATAAACTGTCTAATCCATATGTTTCTATACAACTTTCTCGAAAATTTTCAAATATATCTGCTAACAAAAGAACATCAGTTTCCAAATATAAATCTTCATATTCTCCCAATGTTTTAATGTTAAACTCATTCCATACATGTAAAGCATGTTCATAGTCGGTATTGCTAGTATTCTCATTTTTTAATGTGCTATAAAAATGTAATTTTGAAGGTAAAGATTTTTCATCGAGTTTATCCCAAACACTCATATATTTATATGGAAATATACCTTTTTTTCTGAGTAATTGAAATTCTTCTTCATTTTTACAAAATTATTTTGTAATTTTCAATTCTGAATATCAATATTGCTAGCCATGAATCGAAGAGAATCAATAAACCGAAAATTAATTTTTGTGTCTTTTAAATATTTTGTAAATGAAATATACCGTTCTTTATTAATTGGAAGTAATGATATGCTACCCTCCATTTCAGTGGCTATACTTTTAATTATAAAATGACCGTCATATCAATTTAAATTATGAAATACTACAGGAACCATATAAGACTGTGACCAATTTAAATTGCAATGTAGGTGGGCGGCACCTCTAAATTTTGAAGTAAAATGACAATGATCTCTAACACGTATATCTTCTAAGGTGAATGGTTTGTCACATATATGACATTTATTTGAATTTATAAATAATTTTTCCTCTACTTCAGACATAGTGATTGGTTGTACTTTTTTTACAATTACATCTAATTCACTACTTATATATAATAGCTCTTTACAAAACCATTGCAAACAGTCCTTTCCCCTATATATTTTAAATTGTGATAAAGTATCATCATAAGAACATTTTAAATAATAAGCTATACTAAAAGGTGTATGTTTATGAATAAAAGAAGTATTACAATTCAAGTTACTAAAGTAACCGTTTGTCTAAAGGCTCTAAAAGTGATTCCACATCGCTGTAAATAACAAACGGTACCTTTTCTTTGTTACGAAAATTTTTAAATTTTAAAATTTTATTCTTTTCTTCCGGTAAATCAATGCGACATT
This sequence comes from Stenolophus ochropezus, assembly GCA_035578165.1. Classification (NCBI taxonomy): domain Eukaryota; kingdom Metazoa; phylum Arthropoda; class Insecta; order Coleoptera; family Carabidae; genus Stenolophus; species Stenolophus ochropezus. The sequence continues at coordinate 328,401 of JAQOWZ010000051.1, read as the reverse complement.
TATTTTTATTTACAGTATTACAATATTCAGTATGCTTTTGTAATAATACTTCATTTACAAAATAATTTATACAAATATTACAAAGCCATTTCTTAGCTTTGTACTTTGATAATTGATTTACTACTAAACGTGATAAATTTTTTATCCATATATAATGATACTTTACACATTTATCTGTTTTCATTTTTTGTTCTTCCGTTTCACTGTCCTCTGTGCTATCACAATATTTGCTATTTGATTCAACTATTAATAAATTAATTACTCTATTATAATTACTGTTACTTATTGCTATAGGAACAACCTGAAATTTCTTTTTTTGAATTTTTTCTAACGTATATACACTAATACTTTATTCATTTAATTTTTCAAATTTCGAAATATCTTTTAATTGCATTGGAAAATTTATCCCATTTTATTTTAAAACGTTTTGAAAAGGTGGATATGAAGTAAAACGCTCAGAATTTTTTTTAACCGGATGTAATGCTGATACCACGGCTCTCAAAAAACAATACTGATCGTTATTTTTAATATTTATTACAGCACGTTTATTGCTTTTACTCTTAAGTAGATCAGTATAACACCCACCAGTGATTGGTGTATAGGTATTAATATTTACTTTTAAATGCATTATTTTTAACAATGCCCAACCACTGTCCCTTTCTTGAAATTCTTCTAATTTTGTTAAAATTCTATCTTTCACATTTTCCCAATACCAATCATTTAAATCTGTTAACCGCGTGATAACAGCATTACATGTATTAAAGCTTTTCACCTCTTTTATTCCTTTGGTAGGTAAAATGAATTCAGCACTCAACACACAATTTACTTTTATTAAAGATTTTTTTAATTCTTCAATAATTCTATGTCTGAATATGGTTTTTACCTTTTCCAAAAACAATCTAGGATCAACATAATAATTATTGAGAATTATCTCCGTTTGAATTCTCCCATTAAATGCTGAACACAAATGTACCCAAACTAATTTCTTTTTTGAATTTTTATTTTGATTTTTTTGATTTGAGTATCCCGAACCAGAAGCAACAGGGTTATTTCTATCCAGAATTTGTGATAATATTAGCCGAAAATAATTAAAATGAGATAAATTCGCCTCTAATTTAAATCAATTTTCATTTTTAATTTTTTTAACACGTTGATTCTTTATAAATTTTATGAGTAATAATATAAACTTATTTATTTTATTTTTACATCTTGCTACCTGTTCCTTAGTTTTTATTAAATCTATTGTAGTTTGCAACGTTTTTATAAGACTATCACTTAGACAACTAATAGTTTCTTCTGACATTTTTATTGAAATATGTATTTTCTATATTCAAAATATTTTACTTTGAAATACACCGAACTGTATAAGTACAACCTAGGAATGAACTACCGGTTATTAATATGTTATTTATTTATTTAAAACTGTTTTACCTGCACGTGTGAAGGGAATTTTAAAGTTGCTCTACGTATATTAGTTATTCAAAATAATTTACTTTCAAATACACCGACTGTATAAGAACAACCTATTGATGAACTACCGGTTATTAATAAGTTAATTATTTAATAAAAAAATATTTTACCTGCTTCTTGTGAAGAGAAGTTGCAATAATTCAGTTCAAACAACTATAAAAACACAATGCAGTCTTATATACTAAAAAGGTTAAAGTTTATCGTTAAAAATTGATTACAAGATGTTCTCGAAGTTCTTTGTTAATAACACAACATAGCAATACAAAAATTATTCAAATAATTTTGTAATAAGCTGATATATTTCATCAGAAAGTTAAAATGTTCTAGAAGAAGTTCGTTTACTGACACAAAATTACAGATCAGTCGGCAATGAGCTGATAGTTCACAGTCTAAGAGTTATCAGCTCGAAAATAAATCATGTTTTACAGATCAGCTTATAATTAGCTGATATATTTCATCATTAAATTCAAATGTTCTAGAAGTTCGCTGATTAACGCAAAATTACAAATGAATCTCATGTATATACCGAGAGGCAACTACAGTAGTTATCGTTGCAAGTTTACGATTCAAAGTTTGTAAGATGGACAACTCGTGTAAGAAATGTCATTGTAAGATGGACAACTGGTGTAAGAAATGTCAAGAAGAATCGAAACAACAAGAACAACAACAACAACAACCGCAACAACAAGAAGAAGAAAATTGGGATGATTGTTGCACCGGTGTTTCTCCTCTCCACTACAGGTTGCAGGAAGCGAAATCTAAATTACTATTGCTTCCTGTAACCCCAGGATTAAGCAAAACCGGAAAGAAAAAATACTACGCAGCAGAGAGGCGCAGGTGGACTGCACTCAAACATAAAAAAGACGTGTAATTGCTGTTGTTCTTTTGTAAGGTTTGGTTTAGAATGTGTTCTTCTGTAAGGTTTGGTTTTGAATTTTTATTATCTTTTAAGGTTTTTTTAGCCTTATCATTACATTATATAAACATAATCCAATGCAGTTCTTCATCTCACAAGACAAACATAATATCAAGAAGGCTGCAGTCATCTCCTTCACGAGGCTCTTCACATCAGTCATCATCATCGTCGTCGTCGTCGAAGTCATCTCCAACGTCTACAGCTTCTTCGACAAATGCAGATTCGGTTAAAAACAAAGTGTGGACTATTTAATATATAAATGTCCCGATTGTGACTTTCAATGGGAAGGTGATAAGCGCCGTGTGCCTACAACTAGTAGGTACCAGAAATGTCCTGATTGCGATGAATTGTTGCATATTCATTACATACAATGAGGGTGGAACAAATATATTTCAAGAAGGTGCTATGATCCGTCCATAGTAAGTATATACATATATATATATATATATATATATATATATATATATATATATATATATATAATTATTAATTATATTTGCTGTGATCGGTAATATGATTGGTGACTTCATATGATATTTATAGCTGCTTAATAAATTTATGTATAATATATGTGTCTAAATAAATAAGTAATACGTAAATGAATTTTTATGTTTTATTTCATATATGTATAGAAGAATAAACAATGAATATAGTTATAATAATTTTATTCAATTTTCATTATACAAATTATTTTGTTATAATTATTAATTTAATCCTCTTCCTCACTTGTTGGTGGTGTATTCATGTCCTGTGCCTCTTCATCACTTATTGGTGGTGTATTCATGTCCTGTGCTTCTTCTTCTTCTTCAGAAGACCATTTTATAACATGTTCACAATTTATGCAATTATTATAACCCCTTAAACGGCATAATACTATACAATAGTTAAAATGGTAATATCTATGATCCATTAATTCATGTGGTCCATTCACATATCGATATTGATTTAAAATACTTTTTTTATAATTTGTTGTTTCTAGCTCATTATCTATATACGATTGAGTTGGTAAAATTTTAAAATATTGTTTTAATTCTTCACAGTTTCTAATTTTATATTCATAATACAATAGATCAGATATTGTTCGTATGAAATTTAATTTGTATTAATATATTTGACCTCTGTATATTTCAATATCAAATTGTAAAAAATCATATAACCCATTTTTATCTTCCACTCGTAAATCAATCATCCCATTAATTACTGGATCTCTATCTGTTATTTTAAGAACAATTGTGCGATTTGTTGAGTTACATATTAACTTAACGTTATTAAAATGTAAACCGTAAATATTTTTGAAAATCAATTTTTTAAGATCTTCAATATTTTGAACAGAGCATATACACAGAGACATTTTCATAAACAAAAATGATACAAGTGTGTTAAATATAAAGTTTATTATACATACATTACCACCACAAAACTCAGATATATTTTATTACAAAACTATCTTAAAGACATAACATAGCAAAAATTATAGATCAATCCGCAATGAGCTGATAGTATACGGACTAAGGAAAATTTTCTAGAAGTTCTTCAGTAATTACACAACATAGCAACAAAAAATTATTTAAAGGAAATATGTTTTTATCTGATAAAATTTATCAGTCGCCACTGGGACTCGAACCCAGGATCCTTTCATTCTAAAACAGCGCTCTACCGCTGAGCCATAACGACAGGTGAAAATTATTTGTTTGCAGTTGTAATAATAAGCTGATATATTTTATCAGTAAATGTTCTAGAAGAATTTTATGTAGATCCGCCAAAGTGAGCTGATAAATTATTTAGATAAGTCTACAATTAGCTGATAGTTCACGCAATAAGGTTATCATATCAACTTGTTTACACTCGAAAACATCATTTCAACTTCAATTTCGCTGTGGACACAGCAACGACTAGTCGACGTCCTCGTTATATCTTAATATTTGGCCCCACCGTTAATAACATAAAATATACACCTATATGACTGAAAACAGGTACCCCACCTGTTCATTAAACAATAGCCGAATACAGGTACCTACCTGATAATTAATTAAACGATACACCTACCTAATACAGGTTAATTAAAACAATACACCTACCTGATACAAGTTAATTAAAACAATGCAAATACCTGATACAGGTTAATTAAAACAACACACCTACCTGACCAGTCTCCCCCAACTGGATAAACCAGAGGTTGCTAAAGAAGAGGAAAGGGGTTGCTAAAGAAGGGGCTAGGGGTTGCTAAAGAACTACCCCTAAGGCGTTGCTGCAGATCAGGCGAAGAAGGCGTTCAAAATCCAAGAAATCCACCCCTAAGTAATAATGGGTTGCTGAAGAACTGGCTAAGGGTTGCTAAAGAAATGCCGAAGAACACAGCCAAAAAATCCAAGAAATCCACCCCTAAGTCTAAAGGGGTTGCTGAAGAACTGCTGAAGAGTAGTAGATCTGGATGACCACGGTCATCGAGCTAGGACGGTCATCGAGTTTGAGTTAGAATCCCTACAGCATATCTACTTAAATATTTGCTTTCGCGCTCGAATTTTATAATTCTTTATCTTTAGCTAAAAGAAAACATTGCAACAAGAAAATTGCTATTTCAAGTGTGGTAGGTATTCTAGAATCCAGCCCATGTAGCTTACAATATACAACGTATTCATCAAGACTAGGTAAAATCTGACTTTATTTTTGTGAAAAATCGTATAAATATTTGCTTTCGCGCCCGAATTTAATAATTCTTCATTATATTTTAGCTAAAAGAAAACATTGCAACAAGAAAATTTCTATTTCAAGTGTGGTAGGTATTCTAGAATCCAGCCCATGTAGCTTACAATATACAATGTATTCATTAAGAATAGGTAAAATCTGACTTAATTTTTGTAAAAAATTATGTAAATATTTGCTTCCGCGCCCGTATTTTATAATTCTTCATCATATTTTAGCTAAAAGAAAACATTGCAACAAGAAAATTGCTATTTCAAGTGTGGTAGGTATTCTAGAATCCAGCCCATGTAACTTACAATATACAACGTATTCATTAAAATAAAACCCGAAAATTGAATGTTTATTATCTGATTGGTACCACCTTTAGGGCACTTTTGCATGTCCAATTCTAAAATTATCCATAGTATAGATCCTAAAGCATGAATATGAATGTTTTAACAAAAATATCCATTTCAAGAATACGTAATATCTGACTTTATTTTTGTAAAAAAATCATATAAATATTTGCTTCCGCGCCCGAATTTTATAACTCTTCATCACATTTTAGCTAAAAGAAAACATTGCAACAAGAAAACTGCTATTTCAAGTGTGGTAGATATTCTAGAATCCAGCCCATGTAGCGTACAATATACAACGTATTCATCAAGAATAGGTATAATCAGACTTCATTTTTGTAAAAAATCGTATAAATATTTGCTTCCGCGTCCGAATTTTATAATTCTTCATCATATTTTAGCTAAAAAAAACATTGCAACAAGAAAATTGCTATTTCAAGTAAGGTAGGTATTCTAGAATTCAGCCCGTGTAGCTTACAATATACAACGTATTCATTAAAATAACACCCGAAAATTGAATGTTTATTATCTGATTGGTACCACGTTAAGGTCACCTTTGCATGTCCAACGCTAAAATTATCCATAGTATAGATCCTAAAGCATGAATATGAATGTTTTAACAAAAATATCCATTTCAAGAATAGGTAAAATCTGACTTTATTTTTGTAAAAAATCTTATAAATATATGCTTCAGCGCACGAATTTAATAATTCTTCATCATATTTTAGCTAAAGGAAAACATTGCAACTAGAAAATTGCTATTGCAAGTGTGGTAGGTATTCTAGAATCCAGCCCATGTATCTTAAAATATACAACGTATTCATCAAGAATAGGTAAAATCTAACTTTATTTTTGTAAAACATTATATAAATATTTGCTTCCGCGCCCGAATTTGATAATTCTTTATCATATTTGAGCTAAAAGAAAACATTGCAACAAGAAAATTGCTATTGCAAGTGTGGTAGGTATTCTAGAATCCAGCCCATGTAGCGCACAATATACAACGTATTCATCAAGAATAGGTATAATCAGACTTAATTTTTGTAAAAAATCGTATAAATATTTGCTTCCGCGACCGAATTTTATAATTCTTCATCATATTTTTGCTAAAAGAAAACATTGCAACAAGAAAATTGCTATTTCAAGTAAAGTAGATATTCTAGAATCCAGCCCATGTAGCTTACAATATACAACGTATTCATTAAAGTAACACCCGAAAAATTAATGTTTATTATCTGATTGGTACCACGTTTAAGTCACTTTTGCATGTCCAATGCTAAAATTATCTATAGTATAAATCCTAAAGCAAGAATATGAATGTTTTAACAAAAATATCCATTTTAAGAATAGCTAATATCTGACTTTATTTTTGTAAAAAATCATATAAATATTTGCTTCCGCGCCCGAATTTTATAATTCTTTATTACATGTGAGCTAAAAAAAACATTGCAACAAGAAAATTGCTATTGCAAGTGTGGTAGGTATTCTAGAATCCAGTCCATGTAGCGTACAATATACAACGTATTCATCAAGAATAAGTAAAATCTGACTTTATTTTTGTAAAAAATCATATAAATATTTGCTTCCGCGCCCGAATTTTATAATTCTTCATCATATTTTAGCTAAAAGAAAACATTGCAACAAGAAAATTGCTATTTCAAGTGTGGTAGGAATCCTAATATCCAGCCCATGTAGCTTACAATATACAACGTATTCATTAAGAGAAGAAAAAATCTGACTTTATTTTTCAAAAAAATCATATAAATATTTGCTTCCGCGCCCGAATTTTATAATTCTGTATCATATTTTAGCTAAAAGAAAACATTGCAACAAGAAAATTGCTATTTCAAGTGTGATAGGTATTCTAGAATCCAGCCCATGTAGATTACAATATACAACGTATTCATTAAAATGACACCCGAAAATTGAATGTTTATTATCTGATTGGTACCAAGTTTTGGTCACTTTTGCATGTCCAATGCTTAAAACCATCCATAGTATAGATCATAAAGCATGAATGTGAATGTTTTAAAAAAATATCCATTTCAAGAATAGGTAAGATCTGACTTTATTTTTGTAAAAAATCTTATAAATATATGCTTCAGCGCACGAATTTAATAATTCTTCATCATATTTTAGCTAAAAGGAAACATTGCAACAAGAAAATTGCTATTTCAAGTGTGGTAAGAATTCTAGAATCCAAATCATGTAGCTTACAATATACAACGTATTCATCAAGAATTGGTAAAATCCGACTTTATTTTCGTAAAACATCATATACAAATTTGCTTCCGCGTCCGAATTATATAATTCTTTATCATATTTAAGCTAAAAGAAAACATTGCAACAAGAAAATTGCTATTTCAAGTGTGGTAGGTATTTTAGAATCCAGCTCATGTAGCTTACAATATACAACGTATTCATCAAGACTAGGTAAAATCTGACTTTATTTTTGTAAAAAATCATATAAATATTTGCTTTCGCGCCCGAATTTTATAATTCTTCATCATATTTTAGATAAAAGAAAACATTGCAACAAGCAAATTGCTATTGCAAGTGTGGTAGGTATTCTAGAATCCAGTCCATGTAGCGTACAATATACAACGTATTCATCAAGAATAAGTAAAATCTGACTTTATTTTTGTAAAAAATCATATAAATATTTGCTTCCGCGCCCGAATTTTATAATTCTTCATCATATTTTAGCTAAAAGAAAACATTGCAACAAGAAAATTGCTATTTCAAGTGTGGTAGGAATCCTAATATCCAGCCCATGTAGCTTACAATATACAACGTATTCATTAAGAGAAGAAAAAATCTGACTTTATTTTTCAAAAAAATCATATAAATATTTGCTTCCGCGCCCGAATTTTATAATTCTGTATCATATTTTAGCTAAAAGAAAACATTGCAACAAGAAAATTGCTATTTCAAGTGTGATAGGTATTCTAGAATCCAGCCCATGTAGATTACAATATACAACGTATTCATTAAAATGACACCCGAAAATTGAATGTTTATTATCTGATTGGTACCAAGTTTTGGTCACTTTTGCATGTCCAATGCTTAAAACCATCCATAGTATAGATCATAAAGCATGAATGTGAATGTTTTAAAAAAATATCCATTTCAAGAATAGGTAAGATCTGACTTTATTTTTGTAAAAAATCATATAAATATTTGCTTCCGCGCCCGAATTTTATAATTCTGTATCATATTTTAGCTAAAAGGAAACATTGCAACAAGAAAATTGCTATTTCAAGTGTGGTAAGAATTCTAGAATCCAAATCATGTAGCTTACAATATACAACGTATTCATCAAGAATTGGTAAAATCCGACTTTATTTTCGTAAAACATCATATACAAATTTGCTTCCGCGTCCGAATTATATAATTCTTTATCATATTTAAGCTAAAAGAAAACATTGCAACAAGAAAATTGCTATTTCAAGTGTGGTAGGTATTTTAGAATCCAGCTCATGTAGCTTACAATATACAACGTATTCATCAAGACTAGGTAAAATCTGACTTTATTTTTGTAAAAAATCATATAAATATTTGCTTTCGCGCCCGAATTTTATAATTCTTCATCATATTTTAGATAAAAGAAAACATTGCAACAAGCAAATTGCTATTTCAAGTGTGGTAGGTATTCTAGAATCCAGCCCATATAGCGTACAATATACAACGTATTCATCAAGAATAGGTATAATCAGACTATATTTTTGTAAAAAATCATATAAATATTTGCTTTCGCGAATGAATTTTATAATTCTTCATCATATTTTAGCTAAAAGAAAACATTGCAACAAGAAATTTGCTATTTCAAATGTGGTAGGTATTCTATAATCAAGCCAACAATATACAACGTATTCATTAAAATAACACCCAAAAATTAAATTTTTATTATCTTATTGGTACCACCTTTAGGTCACTTTTGCATGTCCAATGCTAAAATTATCCATAGTATAGTTCCTAAAGCATGAATATGAATGTTTTAACAAAAATATACATTTCAAGAATAGGTAATATCTGACTTTATTTTTGTAAAAAATCATATAAATATTTGCTTCCGCGCCCGAATTTTATAATTCTTTATCATATTTAAGCTAAAAGAAAACATGGCAACAAGAAGATTGCTTTTTCAAGTGCGGTAGATATTCTAGAATCAAGCCCATGTAGCTTACAAAATACAACATATTCATTAAAATGACACCCGAAAATTGATTGTTTATTATATGATTGGTAACACGTTTTGCTCACTTTTGCATGTCCAATGCTTAAAACTATCCATAGTGTAGATCCTAAAGCATGAATATGAATGTTTTAACAAAAATTTTCATTTCAAGAATAGTTAAAATCTGACATTATTTATGTAAAATATCATTTAAATATTTGCTTTCGTGCCCGAATTTTATAATTCTTCATCATATTTAAGCTAAAAGAAAACATTGCAACAAGAAAATAGCTATTTCAAGTGTGGTAGGTATTCTAGAATCCAGCTCATGTAGCTTCCAATATACAACGTATTCATCAAGAAAAGGTAAAATCTGACTTGAGTTTTTAAAAAATCATATAAATAATTGCTTCCGCGCCCGAATTTTATAATTTTTCATCATATTTTAGCTAAAATAAAACATTGCGACAAGCAAATTGCTATTTCAAGTGTGGTAGGTATTCTAGAATCCAGCCCATGTAGCTTACAAAGTACAATGTATTCATTAAAATGACACCTGAAAATTGAATGTTTATTATCTGATTGGTACCACGCTTTGGTCACTTTCGCATGTCCAATGCTTAAAAGCATCCATATTATAGCTCCTAAAGCATAAATATAAATGTTTTAATAAAAATATCCATTTCGAGAATAGTTAAAATCTGAATTAATTTTTGTAAAAAATCGTATAATAATTTACTTCCGCGCCCGAATTTAATAATTCTTCGTCATATTTTAGCTAAAAGAAAACATTGCAACAAGAAAATTGCTATTTCAAGTGTGGTAGGTATTCTAGAATCCAGCTCATGTAGCTTCCAATATACAACATATTCTTCAAGAAAAGGTAAAATCTGACTTTAGTTTTGTGAAAAATCATATAAATATTTGCTTCCGCGCCCGAATTTTATAATTTTTCATCATATTTTAGATAAAAGAAAACGTTGCAACAAGAAAATTGCTATTTCAAGTGTGGTAGGTATTCTAGAATCCAGCCAATGTACTAGCTTACAATATACAACGTATTCATCAAGAATAAGTAAAATCTGACTACATTTTTGTAAAAAATCATATAAATATTTGCTTCCGCGCCCGAATTTTATAATTCTAAATCTTATTTTAGCTAAAAGAAAACATTGCGACAAGAAAATTGCTATTTCAAATGTAATAGGTATTATAGAATCCAGCCCATGTAGCTTACAAAATACAACGTATTCATTAAAATGACACCCGAAAATTTAATATTTATTATTTGATTGGTACCACGTTTTGGTCACTTTTGCATGTCCAATGTTTAAAACCATCCATAGTATAGATCCTAAAGCATGAATATGAATGTTTTAACAAAAATATCCATTTCAAGAATAGGTAAGATCTGAATTTATTTTTGTAAAAAATCATATAAATATTTGCTTCCGCGCCCGAATTTTATAATTCTGTATCAAATTTTAGCTAAAACAAAACATTGCAACAAGAAAATTGCTATTTCAAGTGTGGTAGGTATTCTTGAATCCACCCCATTTAGCTTAAAATATACAACGTATTCATCAAGAATTGGTAAAATCTGACAATATTTTTATAAAAAATCATATAAATATTTGCTTCCGCAAATATTTTATCAAAAAGAAAACATTGCAATAAGAAAATTGCTATTTCAAGTGTGGTATGTATTCTAGAATCCAGCCAATGTAGCTTACAATATACAACGTATTTATCAAGAATAAGTAAAATCTGACTTTTTTTTTGTAAAAAATCATATAAATATTTGCTTCCGCGTCTGAATTTTATAATTCTTCATCATATTTAATCTAAAAGAAAACATTGCAACAAGAAAATTGCTATTTTAAGTGTGGTACGTATTCTAGAATAAAGCTTATGTAGCTTCCAATATACAACGTATTCATCAAGAAAAGGTAAAATCTGGCTTTAGTTATGTGAAAAATCATATAAATATTTGCTTGCGCGCCCGAAGTTTATACTTTTTCATCATATTTTAGATAAAAGTAAACGTTGCAACAAGAAAATTGCTATTTGAAGTGTAGTAGGTATTCTAGAATCCAGCCAATGTAGCTTACAATATACAACGTTTCATCAAGAATAAGTAAAATCTGACTTTATTTTTGTAAAAAATCATATAAATATTTGCTTCCGCGCCCAAATTTTATAATTCTGTATCATATTTTAGCTAAAAGAAAACATTGCAACAAGAAAATTGCTATTTCAAGTGAGGTAGGAATTCTAGAATCCAGCACATGTAGCTTCCAATATACAACGTATTCAAAAAGAATAGGTAAGATCTGACTTTATTTTTGTAAAAATCATATAAATATTTGCTCCCGCGCACGAATTTTATAATTCTTCATCATATTTTAGCAAAAAGATAACATTGCAATAAGAAAATTGCTATTTCAAGTGCGGTAGGTATTCTAGAATACAGCCAATGTAGCCTACAATATACAACGTATTCATCAAGAATAAGTGAAATCTGACTTCATTTTTGTAAAAAATCTTATAAATATATGCTTCAGCGCCCGAATTTAATAATTCTTCATCATATTTTAGCTAAAAGAAAACATTGCAACAAGAAAATTGCTATTGCAAGTGTGGTGGGTATTCTAGATTCCAGCCCATGTATCTTAAAATATACAACGTATTCATCAAGAATAGGTAAAATCTAACTTTATTTTTGTAAAACATCATATAAATATTTGCTTCCGCGCCCGAATTTTATAATTCTTTATCATATTTAAGCTAAAAGAAAACATTGCAACAAAAAAATTGCTATTGCAAGTGTGGTAGGTATTCTAGAATCCAGCCCATGTAGCGTACAATATACAACGTATTCATCAAGAATAGGTATAATCAGACTTAATTTTTGTAAAAAATCGTATAAATATTTGCTTCCGCGACCGAATTTTATAATTCTTTATCATATTTTTGCTAAAAGAAAACATTGCAACAAGAAAATTGCTATTTCAAGTATGGTAGGTAATCCAGAATCCAGCCCATGTAGCTTACAATATACAACGTATTCATTACAGTAACACCCGAAAAATGAATGTTTATTATATGATTGGTACCACGTTTAAGTCACTTTTGCATGTCCAATGCTAAAATTATAAATAGTGTAGATCCTAAAGCATGATTATGAATGTTTTAACAAAAATATCCATTTCAAGAATAGCTAATATCTGACTTTATATTTGTAAAAAATCATATAAATATTTGCTTCCGCGCCCGAATTTTATAATTCTCCATCATATTTGAGCTAAAAGAAAACATTGCAACAAGAAAAATGCTATTGCAAGTGTGGTAGGTATTCTAGAATCCAGTCCATGTAGCGTACAATATACAACGTATTCATCAAGAATAGGTAAAATCTGACTTTATTTTTGTAAAAAATCATATAAATATTTGCTTCCGCGCCCGAATTTTATAATTCTTCATCATATTTTAGCTAAAAGAAAACATTGCAACAAGAAAATTGCTATTTTAAGTATGGTAGGTATTCTAGAAACCAGCCCATGTAGCTTACAATATCCAACGTATTCTTTAAAATAACACCCGAAAATTGAATGTTTATTATCTGATTGGTACCATCTTTAGGTCACTTTTACAAGCCCAATGCTAAATTTATCCATAGTATAGATCCTAAAGCATGAATATGAATGTTTTAACAAAAATATCTATTTCAAAAATAGGTAATATCTGACTTTATTTTTGTAAAAAATCCTATAAATATTTGTTTCCGCGCCCGAATTTTATAAGTCTTCATCATATTTAAGCTAAAAGGAAACATTGCAACAAGAAAATTGCTATTTCACGTGTGGTAGGTATTCTAGAATCCAGCTCATGTAGCTTCCAATATACAACGTATGCATCAAGAAAAGGTAAAATCTGACTTTACATTTGTGAAAAATCATATAAATATTTGCTTCCGCGCCCGAATTTTATAATTCCTCATTATATTTTAGCAAAAAGAAAACATTGCAATAAGAAAATTGCTATTTCAAGTGTGGTAGTTATTCTAGAATACAGCCAATGTAGCCTCCAATATACAACGTATTCATCAAGAATAAGTAAAATCTGACTTAATTTTTGTAAAAAACCATATAAATATTTGCTTCCGCGCCCGAATTTTATAATTCTGTATCATATTTTAGCTAAAAGAAAACATTGCAACAAGAAAACTGCTATATCAAGTGTGGTAGGTATTCTATATTCCAGCCCATGTATCACACTTGAAATAGCAATTTTCTTGTTGCAATGTTTTCTTTTAGCTAAAATATGATACAGAATTATAAAATTCGGGCGCAGAAGCAAATATTTATATGATTTTTTACAAAAATAAAGTCTGATTTTACCTTATCTTGATGAATACGTTGTATATTGTAAGCTACATGGGTTAAATGGGGTGGATACAAGAATACCTACCACACTTGAAATAGCAATTTTCTTGTTGCAATGTTTTGTTTTTGCTATAATATGATACAGAATTATAAAATTCGGGCGCGGAAGCAAACATTTATATGATTTTTTACAAAAATAAAGTCAGATCTTACCTATTGTTGTAATGGATATTTTTGTTAAAACATTCATATTCATGCTTTATGACCAAAACGTGGTACCAATCAGATAATAAACATTCAATTTTCGGGTGTCATTTTAATAAATACGTTGTATATTGTAATCTACATTGTAAAATTTTTTTTATCGTATTTTAGCTAAAAGAAAACATTGCAACAAGAAAATTGTTATTTCAAGTGTGGTAGGTATTATAGAATTCAGCCCATAAAGCCTACAATATACAACGTGTTCATTAAAATGACACCCAAAAATTCAATGTTTATTATCTAATTAGTACCACCTTTTGGTCACTCTTGCATGTTTAATGCTTAAAATCATCTATAGTATAGATCCTAAAGCATGAAAATGAATGTTGTAATAAAAATATCTATTTCAAGAATAGGCCAAATCTGACTTTATTTTTGTAAAAAATCATATAAATATTTGCTTCCTCGCCCGTATTTTATATTTCTACATAATATTTTAGCTAAAATAAAATATGGCAACAAGAAAATTGCTATTTCAAGTGTAGTAGGTATTCTAGAATCTAGCCCATGTTGCTTACAATATACAACGTATTCATTTAAATGACACCCGAAAATTTAATGTTTATTATCTAATTGGTAACACGTTTTGGTCACTTTTGCATATCCAATGCTAAAATTATCCATAATATAGATTCTAAAGCATGAATATCAATGTTTTAACAAAAATATCCATTTCAAGAATAAGTAATATCTAACTTTATTTCTTTAAAAAATCCTATAAATATTTGCTTCCGCGCCTGAAGTTTATAATTCTTTATTATATTTTAGCTAAAAAAATACATTCCAACAAAAAAATTGCTATTTTAAGTGTGGTAGGTATTCTAGAATCCGGCCCATGTAGCTTACAATATACAACGTATTCATTAAAATGACACCCGGAAATTGAATGTTTATTATCTGATTGGTACCACGTTTTGGTCACTCTCGAATGTCCAATGCTTAAAACCTTCTATAGTATAGACGCGAAAGCATGAATATGAATGCTGTAACAAAAATATCCATTTCAAAAATAGGCCAAATCTGACTTTATTTTTGTAAAAAATCATATAAATATTTGCTTCCTGGCCCGAATTTTATAATTTTTCATCATATTTTAGCTAAAAAAAAACATTGCAACAAGAAAATTGCTATTTCAAGGGTGGTAGGTATTCTAGAATCCAGCCCATGTAGCTTACAATATACAACGTAATCATTAAAATGACACCCGAAAATTGAATGTTTATTATCTGATTGGTATTACGTTTTGGTCACTTTTGCAAGTCCAACGCTTAAAACCATCCATAGTATAGATCCTAAAGCATGAATATGAATGTTTTAACAAAAAAATCCATTTCAAGAAAAGGTATAATCTGACTATATTTTTGTAAAAAATCATAAATATTTGCTTCCGCGACCGAATTTTATAATTCTTCATCATATTTATCTAAAAGCAAACATTGCAACAAGAAAATTGCTATTTCAAGTGTGGTAGGTATTCTAGAATCCAGCGCATGTAGCTTACAATATACAACGTATTCATTAAAATGACACACGAAAATTGAATGTTTATTATCTGATTGGTACCACGTTTTGGTCACTTTTGCATGTCAAATGCTTAAAATCATCTATAGTATAGATCCTAAAGCATGAATATGAATGTTGTAACAAAAATATCCATTTCAAGAATAGGAAAAATCTGTCAAAATTTTTGTAAATAATTATATAAATATTTGCTTCCACGCCCGAATTTAATAATTCTTCATCATATTTTAGCTAAAAGAAAACATTGCAACATGAAAATTGCTATTTCAAGTGTGGTATGTATTCAAGATTCTAGCACATGTAGCTTACAATATACAACGTATTCATCATAAATAGGTAAAATCTGACTTAATTTTTGAAAAAAATCATGTAAATATTTGCTTACGCGTCCGAATTTAATATTTCTTTATAATATTTTAGCTAAAAGAAAACATTGCAACAAGAAAATTGCTATTTCAAGTTTGGTAGGTATTCTAGAATCTAACCCAAGTAGTTTACAATATACAACGTATTCATTAAAATGACACCCGAAAATTGAATGTTTATTATATAATTGGTACCAGGCTTTGGTCACTTTTGCATGTTCAATGCTTAAAACCATCCATAGTATAGATAATAAAGCATGAATATGAATGTTTTAACAAAAATATCCATTTCAAGAATAGGTAAAATCTGACTATATTTTTGTAAAAAATCATATAAATATTTGCTTTTCGCCCGAATTTTATAATTCTTCATCATATTTTAGCTAAGAGAAAACAATGCAACAAGAAAATTGTTATTTCAAGTATGGTAGGTATTCTAGAATCTAGCCCATGTAGCTTACAATATACAACGTATTCATTAAAATGACACCCGAAAATTGAATGTTTATTATCTGATTGGTACCACGTTTTGGTCACTTTTGCTAAAATATTTGCGGAAGCAAATATTTATATGATTTTTTACAAAAATAAAGTCAGATCGTACCTATTCTTAAAATGGTTATTTTTGTTAAAACATTCATATTCATGCTTTAGTATCTATACTGTGGATGGTTTTAAGCATTGGCCATGCAAAAGTGACCAAAACATGGTACCAATCAGATAATAAACATTCAATTGTCGGGTGTCATTTTAATGAATACGTTGTATTTTGTAAGCTACATGGGCTGGATTCTAGAATACCTACCACACTTGAAATAGAAAATTTCTTGTTGCAACGTTTCCTTTAATCTAAAATATGATGAAAAATTATAAAATTCGGGCGCGGAAGCAAATATTTATATGATTTTTTACAAAAATAAAGTCACATTTTACCTAGGCTTGATGAATACGTTGTATATTGTAAGCTACATGGGCTGGATTCTAGAATACCTACCACACTTTAAATAGCAATTTTCTTGTTGCAATGTTTTCTTAAAGCTAAAATATGATGAAAAATTATGAAATTCGGTCGCGGAAGCAAATATTTATATGATTTTTACAAACATAAATTCAGATTTTACCTTCTCTAGATGAATACGTTGTATATTGTAAGCTATATGGGCTGGATTCTAGAATACCTACCACACTTGAAATAGCAATTTTCTTGTTGCAATGTTATTTTTTAGCTAAGATATGATAAAGAATTATAAAATTCCAGCGCGGAAGTAAATATTTATATATATTTTTACAAAAATAAATTTAGATTTTACCTATTCTTGAAATGGATATTTCTGTTAAAACATTCATATTCATGCTTTAGGATCTGTACTATGGATAATTTTAGCATTGCATATGCAAAAGTGACCAAAAAGTTGTACCAATCAGATAATAAACATTCAATTTTCGGGTGTCATTTTAATGAATACGCTAAAAATTGTAATATGATGAAGAATTATAAAATTTGGGCGCACAAGCATATATTTGTATGATTTTTTACAAAAATAAAGTCAGATTTTCCCTATTCTTTATGAAGACGTTGTATATTTTAGGCTACATGGGCTGGATTCTAGAATACCTACCACACTTGAAATAGCAATATTCTTGTTGCAGTGTTTTCTTTTAGTTAAAATATGATTATGAGTTATAAAATTCAGGCGCGGAAGCAAATATTTATATGATTTTTTACAAAAATAAAGTCAGATTTTACCTATTGTTGATGAAGACGTTGTATATTGTAAGCTACATGGGCTGGATTCTTGAATATCTACCTCACTTAAAATAGCAATTTTCTTGTTGCAATGTTGTCTTTTAGCTAAAATATGATAAAGAATTATAAAATTCGGGCGCGGAGACAAATATTTATATGATTTTTTACAAAAATAAACTCAGATTTTACCTATTCTTGAAATGCACATTTTTGTTAAAACATTCATATTCATGCTTTAGGATCTATACTATGGATGGTTTTAAGCAATGGACATATGTCAGTGACCAAAACGTGGTACCAATCAGATAATAAACATTCAATTTTCGTCTGTCATTTTAATGAATACGTTGTATATTGTAAGCTACATGGGCTGGATTCTAGAATACCTACCATACTTGAAATAGCAATATTCTTGTTGCTATGTTTTCTTTTAGCTAAATTATGATAAAAAATTATAAAATTCGGGCGCGGAAGCAAATATTTATATAATTTTTTACAATAAATAAAGTCAGATTTTACCTTTTCTTGATTAATACGTTGTATATTGTAAGCTACTTGGGCTGGATTCTAGAATACCTACTACACTTGAAATAGCAATTTTCTTGTTGCAATGTTTTCTTTTAGCTAAAATATAATACAAAATTATAAAATTCGGGCGCAAAAGCAAATATTTATATGATTTTTTACAAAAATAAAGTCTGATTTTACCTATTCCTGAAATGAATATTTTTGTTATAACATTAATATTCATGCCATTGGATCTATACTATGGATGTTTTTAAGCATTGGACATGCAAAAGTGACCAAAACGTGGTACCAATCAGATATTAAACATTCAATTTTCAGGAGTCATTTTAATGAATACGTTGTATATTTTAAGCTACATAGCCAGGATTCTAGAATACCGACCACACTTGAAATAGCAATTATCTTGTTGCAATGTTTTCTGGTAGCTAAAATATGATAAAAAATTATAAAATTTGGGCGCGGAAGCAAATATTTATATGATTTTTTACAAAAATAAAGTCATATTTTACCTATTCTTGATGAATACGTTGTATATTGTACGCTACATGGGCTGGATTCTAGAATACCTACCACACTTGAAATAGCAATTTTCTTGTTGCAATGTTTTTTTTTAGCTAAAATATAATAAAGAATTATAAAATTCGGGCGCGGAAGCAAATATTTATATGATATTTTACAAAAATAAAGTCAGATTTTTCCTAGTCTTAATGAATACGTTGTATGTTTTAAGCTACATGAGCTGGATTTTAGAATACCTACTACACTTGAAATAGCAATTTTCTTGTTGCAATGTTTTCTTTTAGCTAAAATATGATAAAGAATTATAAATTTCGGGCGCAAAAGCAAATATTTATATGATTTTTTACAAAAATAAAGTCAGAATTTACCTATTGTTGATGAATACGTTGTATATTGTAAGCTACATGGGCTTCCCGAGGTTTGAGGTCAACTACCGGGCGCGTCCCGCCCCAGGTTGCGGATAGGGGAACGGCCATTTCGCAAGTCATGGTTAGTGACAGCTATACGCTGACCCTCTGGGCTTAAAACCCCGGCATAGGCTCAGCCAAGGCTGTCACCGCGGACCATCCTCCCACGTGTTTGTGCCGTTCGTGGCGACCCGTGTTGGTCGGATGAAGGAATCCTGGTGGCTGAGTCGCCAGACAACACTCCATTTTGGCCCTGATTTCACCTAGACGGGCGGTCGAGACTAACCCACCTCGATCAACCGGCTGCGACGTCGGGTCAGACCGCCGTCAGGGTGAGTCTCTGGGGACTGCGGACACGCAGGGGGCCCAGCCACCGTTGGATTGTTGGTCGCTTTCCTCTGGCTGACTAGCAACCTCCTTGTGTGTTTGTCATCCTTGGAGGCTATATCTCACAGGTAGGCTTTAGCGTTGAAGTTCAACGTCCATTTTTGGGGCTTCCTGATGGGTGGAGCGCTGGTGAGATGAAGTTTCTTTTCCCCATGGATGGATTTGTCAAGACCACCATAACCCCAGCGGGCGCGTCTTCGGATACACCGCTAACAACAACAGTGGGTGCGTCTTCGGACACTCCATTACCAATGGGTGCGTCGTCGGACACCCCATCAACTGCTCCCAAGCCCAAGAGGTACCGCATTAGCGGAGCGGAGCATAAACGTCGGAAGAAGGCACGTGAAGCTGAGCTGGCGAAAGCTAACTCAGCCGGCAAACCACCTTCCGCGTCTTCGGTGCACTTGGGAAAAGCTAACCCTGCTGGCTGTAGACAATCGTCTAAACCGGTGAAGACGGCTGGCTGCCCAGGAAACACCAAACGCCAACGATCGGAAGGGTCGGAACCTTCTCCCAATATCAGGAAAAGAAACCGCCCTCTCCCATCAGCAAAACCCTCTGCCCAAAGTGTGAGCTACGCAGATGCCTCTAAGAGACATCTGAAAGTGGCGATCATTTGTCGCAGTAATCCCCTTGGGAAGATCTCCTCCTCTCAGGTGCAGATACTGCAGGACCGGCTGTATGAACAACTGGACACCGCATTATTTACCCTGAAGGATGAAGAACAGCCTCCTGGCTTCGATGGATGGCTTCATTCCGGGGAAATTCTTCGCATCACCTGCGGTGACAACCATTCGCTGGAATGGCTGAAATCTGCGGTGAGCAAACTCCCCCCCCTTTGGGACAACGCCCAAATTGAGGTCGTTGGCCTGGACTGCCTTCCTCGGTTGGTGAAGGCAGCTGTCTGGATTCCGGGTAAAGCCGATGAAAGGCAGACTGTCCTTCGGAGGCTGGCAGCACAGAACAAAGACCTCAAGGTTTCCAACTGGTGCGTCTTTCATGATGCACCTAAGGAGAAACCATTGGGCAGATTGTTAGTCTTCGGCGTCAACGAAGAGGATGCCATAACCCTTACGGAGAGAGGGAAGAAACTTCGGTATCTTTTCTCCTCCCTCACCGTCAAGTTGAAGGTTGGTAGTTCAATACCACCTCAACCAAACCCTGGGACCGCAGCTCAGTCTTCGCAGAGTGCAACCTCAATGGAGGTTTGCTCCAAAGAGGATGTTGAACTGCAGGAGCTCGAGTATCTCCTCCTGACATCCGAAACCTTAAATGACCCATCCCAATCCTAAATCTCCCTCTTCTTCACCTCTATCCTTCATTCAAATAAACCTGCAACACTGTCGAGCGGCGACCTCAATATTGAGACGACACCTAGATAGTAGGCAGCACAGTATAGCTCTGGTTCAAGAACCCTGGATTGTAAAATCAAAGATCTGTGGACTAGGCGACAAAAATACCTTTACAGGTTTTGGTATTGAAAATCCGAGGACATGTATCGTCGTGCCTAACAATCTTCAGGCTGTTATTCTCCAACACCTGTGTACACGTGATATTACTGCCATCCTTCTTAGTACAGTCACAAACAACAACAAGGAAGACATCATTCTTGCCTCCTGCTACCTTCCCTCAGATTCTTCACAATCACCTCCCAGCCTTGAACTTGTCAAACTGGTCGAGTTTTGTGAAGAAAATTACAAATATCTAATTGTAGGATGTGACTCTAACTCACACCATACTGTCTGGGGCAGCAAAGACATTAACGCCAGAGGTAAATCTTTATGTGAATACATCACTAGTACCAATCTAGAAATTCTCAACCAAGGCGATGAACCTACTTTCGTCACGTGTCGTGCACAATCTAGGATTGACATCACCCTGGCAACACCTAAGATATCTAATGACATATCAGGATGGTATGTATCACCAGATGTCTCAATGTCTGATCACAAATCAATTCACTTTACGCTGAACGCTAAGCATATTGATAAAAAAGTCTTTCGGAACCCCAGGAAAACAGACAAAACTCTATTTCTAGATCTTCTTTATTCTAAAATAGAGGGATGTCATATTCCAAATCAAATTAGCAAGGATTCGCTTGAAGATTGCGTCAGCAAACTCCAGCACGTTCTTATCAATTCATATGAAAGGGCATGTCCCTTAAGTACAATTATTAAAAGAACGCCCCATGGTGGTGCAAGGAATTGAGTAAAATGAGAACTTCTATTAGGAAATTGTTCAACAAAGCCAAAAACTCCAAAATGGAAGCTGACTGGCTCTCGTACAAATTGGAGAAAACAAAATACAAAAAAGCTATCAGGCAAAGGCAAAGGAACGCCTGGCAACAATATGTCAGCAATATTGACAAATCTGCCCCTGTAGTTCGCTTGAAAAAAATGTTCTGCAAAGAACCAAACCAACAGCTAGGCTGCCTCAAAAAAGAAGATGGCACCTACGCTTCCTCAATCATTGAAAACAATGAAATTCTTCTAAAATGTCATTTCCCCGGCTGTGTGATCTCTGAAAGATGTACCTGGAAGGACAACGATCACTCCTTCTCAGAGGAGGCGCTCGAACTCTCTAAGGTAATCATTGATGAGACACGCACAACCTGGGCAATAAACTCCCTAAAGCCTTATAAATCACCAGGTCTAGATGGTATTGTTGCGGCCCTTCTTCAATGGGGCTGCAAGCAATTAACACCTTACCTGGTTTGGATTTTTAGAGCTTGCATTACCCTCGCATATGTCCCTATAGGATGGAGGGAAGTTAAAGTAGTTTACATTCCCAAACCTGGACGCGTAGACTACTCAATACCTAAATCATATCGCCCAATAAGCCTTACCTCAGTTCTTCTTAAAACTCTGGAAAGACTTTGTGATAGATACATAAGGGAAACTGCACTGGTTCAAAATCCGCTGCACCCTAACCAACATGCTTATATTCAGGGAAAATCGACCGAAACTGCTCTTCATGCTGTGGTTAGCAGGATCGAAAATTCTTTGGAACACAACAATTCCTCCCTGGGTATTTTCATAGATATAGAAGGCGCTTTCGACAAAGCTACCTTCAACTCTATAGTCCATGCTCTAGAGTTCCATGAAGTAGAATCTCCTCTTATCAGGTGGATAAAGTTCATGCTAGAACATAGGGCGATCGAATTCTCCTCTGGAGAAACAAACATAAGAGGCTATGTTACAAGAGGCTGTCCCCAAGGTGGTGTTCTGTCACCCCTTCTTTGGGCGATATTAGTAAACAATCTTCTGCTACTCCTCAACAACAATGGGTATCACTCTATTGGATATGCAGACGACATCACTGTCCTGCTAAACGGGAAATTTGAGAACATCCTTTCAAATTTAGCAAGCGCTGCTCTTAAACTCATTGAAAACTGGTGCAAAGACCACTCTCTTTCGGTAAATCCTGCCAAAACTGAAATGGTTCTTTTCACAAGAAAGCGGAAAATTGGCACTCTCACAATGCCAAAAATATTCAATCAGTCTCTAAGTTTGTCCAGTAACGTCAAATATCTGGGAGTCATAATTGACAGCAAACTTAACTGGAGTCTACACTTAAACTACAAAGTTGAAAAAGCCTGCATAGCATTCTGGCAGTGTCGACGGATCTTAGGTAAAACCTGGGGTCTAACTCCAAAACTCGCTTTATGGTTATACGTATCCATAATCAGGCCAATGATCACTTACGGAGCTCTTGTCTGGTGGTCCAGAATCAAACAATCCGTAGCAATATCAAAACTAGAACATGTACAAAGATTGGCATGTCTAGCCATAACCGGTGCAATGCGCACCACACCAACAGCGGCAATGGAAGTCCTTCTATGCCTTCCTCCTCTAAATCTTTACATAGAGGAAGTCGCGCTGAAAGCAGTCCTACGCCTCTCACAATTAGGCCACTGGCCCAAAATAAGACCAAGTTGCAGGCATTGCTCTATTTTCAAAGAAGCAGCTCAAAGTACTCCTCTTCTGCAAATGAACACTGACTGCATTGCTCCAAAATTATACTTTGATAAACCCTATCGGATTATACTAGACTGTCAGATATCATCAAATCCCGACATTCAAATTTCCACTGGCGGCTCCAAAAATGGGAAAGGCTCTGGTTCAGGCATTTTCTCTGAACAAATGAACCTAGACGTCAGTATTCCACTAGGCAAATATGCTACTGTCTTCCAAGCAGAAATGCTGGGGATCTTGCATAGTGCATTGCTGATTAAAGAACACAACGTTCTAAATAATCATATAAGGATAGCATCTGACAGTAGAGCAGCGCTTCAAAGCCTGAGTGGATTTAAATTTACCTCAGGTTTAACAGAACTCTGTCACACCGCCCTGTCAAACGTATGCCAAGATAATACTCTTGAACTCATATGGGTAAAAGGACATAGTGACAATAAAGGTAACATTCGTGCCGACTATTTAGCAAAGCAAGGCTCATCTACCCCACCTTGTGGGCCCGAGCCCATCTTGCCGCTAAGTAAATCGACTCTTCATAACATCATGCGAACCATTACTTTCGACAAATTTTCCGCTAGTTGGAACACTAGATCTAACTGCAAACAGATGAAATCTTTTATCTTTAAGCCCACTTTCAAGCTGGCTAATTACCTAATAAGGCTTTCGAGGAACAATCTCAAACTCCTTATTGAAGTATTTACAGGGCATGGTCGTTTCAACAAGCACATGCATCGTATAAAAATCTCAAACACCTCACTTTGCAGAGGATGTGATATGGATGATGAAACAGTAGAGCACATTCTTCAGGAATGCCCCAATTTATCATTAAAAAGAGGTTCCATACTTGGGGATATGTGGCCTTCCGAGGCAACACTCAGCACAACCCCACCTGCCAGCTTGCTAGCCTTCTTCCGTAGCGTAGAATGGCTTCAAGATAGCTAGGGAGCTGTGCACCTGAAAGCAGTACAATGGGCCCATATGTGAGACCTCAGTGCACGTGGAGTTTATCCACCATCCACCTCAAATCTAATCTAATCTACATGTGCTGGATTCTAGAATACCTAAAACACTTAAAATAGCAATTTTCTTGTTGCAATGTTTTCTTTTAGCTAATATATGATAAAGATTTATAAAAGCGGAAGCAAATATTTATATGATTTTTTACAAAAATAAAGTCATATTTTACCTATTCTTGAAATGGATATTTTTGTTAAAAAAATTAATATTCATGCTTTAGGATCTATACTATGGATGGTTTGAGCATTGGACATGCAAAAGTGAACACAACATGGCACCAATTATATAATAAACATTCAATTTTCGGGTTTCATTTTAATAAATACGTTGTTTATTGTAAGCTACATGGGCTGGATTCTAGAATACCTACCTGCAATGTTTTCTTTTAGCTAAAATATGATAAAGAGTTATAAAATTCGGGCGCGGATACAAATATTTATATGATTTTTACAAAATTAAAGTCAGATTTTACCTATTCTTGAAATGGATATTTTTGTTAAAATATTCATATTTATGCATTAGGTTCTATACTATGGATGGTTTTAGCATTGGACATGCAAAAGTGACCAAAACGTGGTACCAATCAGATAATAAACATTAAATATTTGGGTGTCATTTTAATGAATACGTTGTATATTGTAAGCTACATGGGCTGGATTCTAGCATACCTACCTCACTTGAAATAGCAATTTTCTTGTTGCAATGATTTCTTTTAGCTAAAATATGATAAAGAATTATAAAATTCGGGCGCGGAAACAAATATTTATATGATTTTTACAAAATTATATTTAGATTTTACCTATTCTTGAAATGGATATTTTTGTTAAAATATTCATATTCATGCTTTAGGATCTATACTATGGATGGTTTTAGCATTGGACATGCAAAAGTGACCAAAACGTGGTACTAATCAGATAATAAACATTAAATTTTCGGGTGTCATTTTATTGAACACGTTGTATATTGTAAGCTACATGGGCTGGATTCTAGAATACCTACCACACTTGAAATAGCAATTTTCTTGTTGCAATGTTTTTGTTTAGCTAAAATATAATAAAGAATTATAAAATTCGGGCGCGAAAGTAAATATTTATATGATTTTTTACAAAAATAAATTCAGATTTTACCTATTCTTCAAATTGATAATTTTGTCAAAACATTCATATTCGGGAGCGGAAGCAAATATTTATATGATTTTTTACAAAAATAAAATAATATTTTACCTATTCTTCAAATGGATATTTTTTTTAAAACATTCATATTCATGCTTTAGGATCTATACTATGGATGGTTTTAGCATTGGACATGCAAAAGTTACCAAAACGTAGTACCAATCAGATAATAAACATTCAATTTTCGAGTGTCATTTTAATGAATACGTTGTATATTGTAAGGTACATGGGCTGGATAATAGAAAACCTACCACCCTTGAAATAGCAATTTTCATGTTTGAATGTTTTCTTTTAGCTAAAATATGATAAAGAACTATAAAATTCGGGCGCGGAAGCAAATATTTATATGATTTTTTACAAAAATAAATTCAGATTTTACCTATTCTTCAAATTGATAATTTTGTCAAAACATTCATATTCGGGAGCGGAAGCAAATATTTATATGATTTTTTACAAAAATAAAATAATATTTTACCTATTCTTCAAATGGATATTTTTTTTAAAACATTCATATTCATGCTTTAGGATCTATACTATGGATGGTTTTAGCATTGGACATGCAAAAGTGACCAAAACGTGGTACTAATCAGATAATAAACATTAAATTTTCGGGTGTCATTTTATTGAACACGTTGTATATTGTAAGCTACATGGGCTGGATTCTAGAATACCTACCACACTTGAAATAGCAATTTTCTTGTTGCAATGTTTTTGTTTAGCTAAAATATAATAAAGAATTATAAAATTCGGGCGCGAAAGTAAATATTTATATGATTTTTTACAAAAATAAAGTCAGATGTTACCTATAATTAAATGAATATTTTTGTTAAAACATTCATATTCATGATTTATGATCAATAATATGGATGGTTTTAGCATTGGACATGCAAAAGTAACCAAAACGTAATATCAATCTGATAATAAACATTAAATTTTTTACTAAACTTGAAATAGCTTTTTTTTTGTAGCAATGTTTTCTTTTAGCTAAAATATGATGAAGAATTATAAAATTCGGGCACGAAAGCAAATATTTATATGATTTTTTACAAAAATAATGTCAGATTTTACCTATTCTTGAAATGGATATTTTTTCTAAAACATTCATATTCTTGCTTTAGGATCTATACTATGGATGGTTTTAGCATTGGACATGCAAAAGTGACCAAAACGTGGTACCAATCAGATAATAAACATTAAATTTTCGGGTGTCATTTTATTGAATACGTTGTATATTGTAAGGTACATGGGCTGGATAATAGAAAACCTACCACCCTTGAAATAGCAATTTTCATGTTTGAATGTTTTCTTTTAGCTAAAATATGATAAAGAACTATAAAATTCGGGCGCGGAAGCAAATATTTATATGATTTTTTACAAAAATAAATTCAGATTTTACCTATTCTTCAAATTGATAATTTTGTCAAAACATTCATATTCGGGAGCGGAAGCAAATATTTATATGATTTTTTACAAAAATAAAATAATATTTTACCTATTCTTCAAATGGATATTTTTTTTAAAACATTCATATTCATGCTTTAGGATCTATACTATGGATGGTTTTAGCATTGGACATGCAAAAGTTACCAAAACGTAGTACCAATCAGATAATAAACATTCAATTTTCGAGTGTCATTTTAATGAATACGTTGTGTATTGTAAGCTACATGGACTGGATTCTAGAGTACCTACCACACTTGAAATAGCAATTTTCTTGTTGCACTGTTTTCTTTTAGCTAAAATATGATAAAGAATTATAAAATTCGGGCGCGGAAGCAAATATTTATTTGATTTTTTACAAAAATAGTGTCAGATTTTACCTATTCTTGAAATGGATACTTTTGTTAAAACATACATATTCATGCTTTAGGATCTATACTATGGATTGTTTTAAGCATTGGACTTGCAAAAGTGACCGAAACGTGGTACCAATCAGATAATAAACATTCAATTTTCGGGTGTCATTTTAATGACTACGTTGTATATTGTAAGCTACATGGACTGGATTCTAGAATTTCTACCACACTTGAAATAGCAATTTTCTTGTTGCAATGTTTTCGTTTAGCTAAAATATGATTAATAATTATAAAATTCGAGCGCGAAAGCAAACGTTTATATGATTTTTTACAAAATTAAAGTCAGATTTTACCTATTCTTGAAATGGATATTTTTGTTAAAACATTCATATTCATGCTTTAGGATCTATACTATAGATGGTTTAACATTGGACATGCAAAAGTGACCAAAACGTGGTACCATTAAGATAATAAACATTCAATTTTCGGGTGTCATTTTAATGAATACTATGTATATTGTAAGCTACATGGGCTGGATTCTAGAATGCCTACCACACTTGAAATAGCAACTTTCTTGTTGCAGTGTTTTCTTTTAGCTAAAATATGATAAAGATTTATAAAATTCGGGCTTGGGCGCTAATATTTATATGATTTTTTACTTAAATACAGTCAGCTTTTACCTATTCTTGAAATGGATATATTTGTTAAAATATTCTTATTCATGCTTTAGGATCTATATAATGGATGGATTTAGCATTGGACATGCAAAAGTGACCAAAACGTGGTACCAATCAGATAATAAACATTAAATTTTCGGGTGTCATTTTAATGAATACGTTGTATATTTTAAGCTACATGGGCTGAATTCTAGAATACCTACCACACTTGAAATAGCAATTTTCTTTTTGCAATGTTTTTTTTTTAGCTAAAATATGATGAAGAATTATAAATTTCAGGCGCGGAAGCAAATATTTATATGATTTTTTACAAAAATAAAGTCAGATTTTACCTATTCTTGAAATGGATATTTTTGTTAAAACATTCATATTCATGCTTTAGGATCTTTACTATGGATGGTTTCAGCTTTGGTCATGCAAAAGTGACCAAAACGTGGTACCAATCAGATAATAAACATTCAATTTTCGAGTGTCATTTTAATGAATACGTTGTATATTGTAAGCTACATGGGCTGGATTCTAGAATTCCTACCACACTTGAAATAGCAATTGTCTTATTGCGATGTTTTCCTTCAGCTAAAATATGATGAAGAATTGTAAAATTTGGGCGCGGAAGCAAATATTTATATGATTTTTTACAAAAATAAAGTCAGATTTTACCTATTCTTGAAATGGATATTTTTGTTAAAACATTCATATTCATGCTTTAGGAACTATACTATGGATGGTTTTAGCATTGGATATGCAAAAGTGACCAAAACATGGCACCAATCAGATAATAAACATTAAATTTTCGGGTGTTATTTTAATAAATACGTTGTACACTGTGAGTTACATGGGCTGGATTCTAGAATACCTACCACACTTGAAAAAGAAATTTGCTTGTTGCAATGTTTTCTTTTAGCTAAAATATGATAAAAAATTATAAAATTCAGGCGCGGATGCAAATATTTATATGATTTTTTACAAAAATAAAGTTCGATTTTACCTATTCTTGAAATGGATATTTTTGTTATAATATTCATATTCATGCTTTAGGATCTATACTATGGATGGTTTTAGCATTGAACATGCAAAAGTGATCAAAACGTGGTACCAATCAGATAATAAACATTCAATTTTCGAGTGTCATTTTAATGAATACGTTGTATATTGTAAGCTACCACACTTAAAATAGCAATTTTCTTGTTGCAATGTTTTCTTTTATCTAAAATATGATGAAGAATTATAAAATTCAGGCGCGGAAGCAAATATTTATATGATTTTTTACAAAAATAAAGTCAGATTTTACCTATTCTTGAAATGGATATTTTACTTAAAATATTCATATTCAAGCTTTAGGATCTATACTATGGGTGGTTTTAAGCATTGGACATGCAAAAGTGACCAAAACGTGGTACCAATCAGATAATAAACATTAAATTTTCTGGTGTCATTTTAATGAATACGTTGTATATTGTAAGTTACATGGGCTGGATTCTAGAATACCTACCACACTTGAAATAGCAATTTTCTTGTTGCAATGTTTTCTTTTAGCTAAAACAATATGAAGGATTATAAAATTCGGGCGCGGAAGCAAATATTTATATGATTTTTTACAAAAATAAAGTCAGATTTTACCTATTCTTGAAATGGATATTTTTGATGAAACATTCATATTCAAGCTTTAGGATCTATACTATGGGTGGTTTTAAGCATTGGACATGCAGAAGTGACCAAAACGTGGTACCAATCAGATAATAAACATTCAATTTTCTGGTGTCATTTTATTGAATAAGTTGTATATTGTAAACTACATGGGCTGGATTCTAGAATACTTACCACACTTGAAGTAGCAATTTTCTTGTTGCAATGTTTTTTTTTAGCTAATACATGGTAAAGAATTATAAAATTCGGGCGCGGAAGCAATTGTTTATATGATTTTATAAAAAAATAAAGTAAGATTTCACCTATTCTTTAAATGGATTTTTTTGTTAAAACATTCATATTCATGCTACAGGATCTATACTATGGGTGGTTTTAATCATTGGACATGCAAAAGTGACCAAAACATGGTATCATTTAGATAATAAACATTCAATTTTCGGGTGTTATTTTAATGAATAAGTTGTATATTGTAAGATACATGGGCTGGATTCTAAAATACCTACCACACTTAAAATAGCAATCTTCCTGTTGCAATGTTATCTTTTAGCAAAATATAATAAAAAATTATAAAACTCGGGCGCGGAAGCAAATATTTGTATGATTCTTTACAAAAATAAAGTCAGATTTTACCTATTCTTGAAATGGATACTTTTGTTAAAACATTCATATTCATGCTTTAGGATCTATACTATGGATGGTTTTAGCATTACATGCAAAAGTGATCAAAACGTTGTACCAATCAGAAAATAAACATTCAATATTCGGGTGTCATTTTAATGAATACGTTGTATATTGTAAGCTACCACACTCGAAATAGCAATTTTTCTTGTTGCAGTGTTTTCGTTTAGGTAAAATATGATGAAGAATTATAAAATTCGGGTGCAGAAGCAAATATTTAAATGATTTTTTACAAAAATAAAGTCAGATTTTAAATATTCTTGAAATGGTTATTTTTGTTAAAACATTCATATTAATGCTTTAGGATCTATACTATGGATGGTTTTAAGCATTGGACATGCAAAAGTGACCAAAACGTGGTACCAATCAGATAATAAACATTTAATTTTTGGGTGTCATTTTAATGAATACGTTGTATATTGTAAGCTACCACACTTGAAATAGCAATTTTCTTGTTGCAATGTTTTCTTTTAGATAAAATATGATGAAGATTTATAAAACTCGGGCGCGGAAACAAATATTTATATAATTTTTTACAAAAATAAAGTCAGATTTTACCTATTCTTTAAATGTATATTTTTGTTTAAACATTCATATTTATGCTTTAGGATCTATACTATGAGTGGTTTCAAGCATTGGACATGCAAAAGTGACCAAAACGTGGTATCAATCAGATAATAAACATAAAATTTTTGGTGTTATTTTAATGAATACGTTGTATATTGTAAGCTACATGAGCTGGATTCTAGAATACCTACCACACTTGAAGTAGCAATTTTCTTGTTGCAATGTTTTCTTTTAGCTAAAACATGATAAAAAATTATAAAATTCAGGCGCGGAAGCAAATATTTATATGATTTTTTACAAAAATAAAGTTGGATTTTAACTATTCTTGAAATTATGATATAATCTGTCGTACTCAGTAGACGTGTTGTAGTGCGTGCGAATCTCTCTTGATATTTACTTTTTAAATCCTTGTTTACTGTGTTATATTTTTCAACATGACCACTATACTACAAAAAGAGGAGATCACTAATATAGTGAAAGAAGCGACGTACAAAATTGTGTGCGAGATGAAAAAAAACTTTGAAGCCTTAACTAATCAGCTTGCTGTTCTACAACAACAACTAAAAGCAAAGGACGCTGTTATTGAATCACTTAGTGATGAGTAGTGATGCGAGTGGATTAAATGACAGTGGTCAGTCACGATCATTTTGAGAATAATCGTCAGGTCATTTTAGTTCCATGACGTGACCGTCACTTTTCTGTCATTTTGAAAATGACACAAGCCGAAAGCGATGATATTGAGCCAAGTTTTAATTAACTTTACTTTAATTGTTTCATTTGGGATTGGGTATATCTATATGTGTACTCCATATTTTTTGTTCCTATAGATCTATTATTATAATTCGTGATTTTTGTGATAATACAAGACTGCAATACTATATATACCTATACGCATTTGTCAATTTTTTTAGAGTTACCTTATGTTTTGTTTATTTTTGTAATACGTTTATTTTGTATTAAATTAATAATTCTATCAAATATATATGTATACTTAATAATGAATTCATGTTATATTTTTTCATTAAAATATTTAAAAAAATAAAATGACCAAAATGATTCAATATGACTGAAAATGACCTATAAAATGACTGTCACATCACTTTATTTTAAAATGACTGTCATTTTACATCACTAGTGATGAGGTTGACCGTCTTCATCAATACAGCAGACGTAAATGTTTGCGTTTATTTGGAGTGCCAGAGACCAAGAACGAGTGTGTAGATGACGTCGTCCAGAAGGTTTGCCAGGAAAAGCTGGGCGTCCCTCTCAGTCCAACTGCCATTGACCGCTGCCATAGACTTGGACGCCATGTTGCAGATATCTGCCGACCCATTATTATTAAGTTTACCCGCTATAATGATCGTGCAACTGTTTATAAAAATAAATCATAACTTAAGGGTACGGGAATAGTGATGCGTGAGGACTTAACTCGTGTTAGGGTAGATATTTTAAATGCAGCTAAAAATAAGTTTGGTCTTCGCAATACATGGACCAGTGATGGAGTTGTCCATGTAAAAAGTGCAAATCGGCTTCACAAAATATCTACCATGAAGCAGTTTAATGAACTCTGAGTTTAATATAAACAATTCTCAACTTGCTCTGTCTTCCACATTTGCTTTGCGCGCACAACTGATGTTGACAACAGGCCCGTCTTCAGTATTTGTTTATTTTGTATTTTACATTCATTTCAAGTATTTCAGTTTTTTTTATATATTCAAACTTGCATATATTATTATACTATTTTTTGTGTTTTCTAAACAATATATATTATATTTTTGCTTGTTACATAATTTCCATTGTTATCAAATTTGATACCATTGTTAACTTTATTTAAGTTACCACCTTGCACATTTATTTATTAGTATTAATATTATTTATATATTTTTATCTCTTTCTCTGCGTTCTTTTCTGTTAGTTCTCTAAATTTTTGCTTTCTTTTTACTCGTCACACAGTTAAATGTCGGTTACTCATCTTTATTATCAAAATGTTAGAGGTCTGAGTACTAAAATAAGTACATTTTATAATAATCTTGCTTCCTGTGATCTGGACATTGTTTGTTTAACTGAAACATGGCTCAACAACAGTATATATACTTCCGAATTATTTTTACCTCATTATGATGTCTACAGATATGACACGGATCCACTCAGTAGTGTCAAATCCCGCGGTGGAGGAGTCTTATGTGCTGTCAACAATCTTAAATTTAAATCCATTCCTATTAATATTACATTACATCCTTCCTCTCTTGCTGATCTTGTTTACACTAAACTATTTCTAACGCCTACTACTTTTGTTTATATTATTGTCATCTACCTTTCTCCACCTATTTCACTTATTCAACAAATTTATATTTTTGAAGCTCTTGAATCCTTTATATTAACATATGACTCTAATTTCTTAATATTAGCTGATTTCAATATTCCGAATCTGATCAATAGTTACCAAGGCCTTCATACTGATAACTTCACTAATAATTTTGAAAATTTTACTTCGTTTATAAATGCTACACAATTTAGTCATATAATTAACTCACATGGTAGACTGCTTGATGTTGCTATTTCTAATCTGTCTTGTTCTGTTGTTGAGAATACTGATCCAATTATTGAAGAAGATTCTCATCATCCTACTCTCTTAATATTCTTGAATCATGATTCCTTTACTAACATACCAAACTCTTCCTCTTACTTCAATGCCTCTTCATACAATTTTTGCTCTGCTAATTATGATTTACTTTATGATATACTTTCTGATGTAAATTGGGACACATTGAAAGAGTATGATGATGTCGATGCTGCCTTTGCTAAATTATATGATATAATTTATAGTATCTTTGATCAATGTATTCCTATCAGTATTAGTCGTCCATCTAAATATCCACCTTGGTTTAATTCCAACATTATAAAATTAATTAAATGTAAGAACAGATATCATAATTTATTTAAAATTTATAAAACTCCGCACTGTCTTTCGGAATTCAGACGTCTACGTTCTGTTATCAAAAAAGAAATTAAAAATGCACATGGACATTATTTAAATAATATAGATAATACCTTGAGATCTGATCCAAAACAATTCTGCTCGTACGGTAGTAATAAAAAAAGGTCCTCTCACATCCCTGGCACTATGCACTTAAACAATCAAAATTACACCAATACCACTGAGATAGTACAGGGCTTTGCAGACTATTTTTCTACCGTTTATGTTCCTTCTGATAACTCGACTCCCCCGACTATTTTCACCAATTTTCTTTATCCTCCATCTAATATGGTTTATATGCCTAACATCACTGATGATGATATCACTTCTGCAATAAAACACTTGAAGTTATCCAGAAATCCAGGTCCAGATAATATTCCATCTTACATCATTAAAGCATGTAGTCATATTTTTCTTGAGCCTCTAAAATATCTATTTAATCTTTCTTTAAAAAATAATACTTTCCCCTCAGTTCTTAAATCCTCTTCTATATGTCCAATTTTTAAATCCGGTGATACATCTGATATCTTCAACTACCGACCTATTACTATTCTTTCTAATATTTCCAAATTGTTTGAATGTATTATCCAAAAACATATTTATAAAGTCAAACATCTTATAACTTCTCAACAGCCTGGATTCGTGAATGGCAAATCAACAGCTACCAATCTTATAAATTTCACTGAACATACCCTTAACACACTACATGAAAATTCACAAGTAGATGTTATTTATACGGACATTAAAAAAGCTTTTGATACTATTGATTTTTATATTCTACTCCATAAACTAAATACTAATTTTAATTTTTCTCCTGACCTACTTTCATTTATTTATTCCTATTTAATAAATCGCGAAATATCAGTTCGGATTAATAAGATCAATTCTGTTCCATTTATTGCCACTTCGGGTGTTCCCCAAGGGTCGAACTTGGGACCTTTGTTGTTTATTTTATTTATGAATGACATTGCTGATGTAGTTAAGAATTCAGAAGTGTTGATCTATGCTGATTATTTGAAAGTATATAAAACTATAAACTCTCTAGATGACTGTAAACTCTTGCAAGATGACATAGAAAGACTTTTAACTTGATCCCAGAACTCTAAACTATTTTTCAATTACAGTATATGTAAAATTATGAGTTATCTTGTAAATAAATCTGTCTACACTTACTCCTACGCCATGGAGAATATCAATCTAGAACGAGTTCATCAATATAAAGACCTTGGAGTAAAATTTGATGATAAATTGACATTTAACATTCATATTGAATACATTACTAAGTCATCTTTTCAGATGCTAGGATTTATTATTCGTACGTGTAAGCCATTTCGTAGTTTGTCAATTTTAA
This sequence comes from Stenolophus ochropezus, assembly GCA_035578165.1. NCBI lineage: Eukaryota > Metazoa > Arthropoda > Insecta > Coleoptera > Carabidae > Stenolophus > Stenolophus ochropezus. The sequence continues at coordinate 292,821 of JAQOWZ010000051.1, read as the reverse complement.
AAAGTATATTTTGTGCCTTAGTCAGGTCTAAACTGAAATACTGTTGTCAACTTTAAAATCCAATATATAGCAGATATATTCACCTTATTGAAACTGTCCAAAAGCGCTTCATCAAATATTGCTATAACAAGAAATACAATGAGTATCCCAGTTTTGATATTGATTATAATAATTTGCTTTTGGAATTTGATATGTTTTCTTTGTTTACTCGTAGGAGAATCAACTCTTGTCTATTTCTTTATAAAATATTAAAAAATATACTGATTGATAGTTGCATTTTTGCACTCTTACCTCTTTCTGTTCCGCGTATCATTTCCAGAAGCAAATTTACTTTTCGTTGTAATAAAATGAGGACAAACTACGAAGGGAAGTCGCCGATCAGACAAATGTGCACTGTGTTAAACTCTCTTCCATGTAACATTGCTGTTTTCAATGACTCTTACAGTGTGTTTAAGAGAGCTTTGATATTTCATGTCGTAACAACGATCTAGTGTAACCATCTCTCTCTACATTGAATTTTTGCAATATGTCTATTTGTTCTAATTTCTTTCGTATGCTTTGTATTTATTTTGTATTTACTTGCATGTTTGTATTTTGTTTAAGATCATCCTGTTATTGGGACTTTTGTCCTGTTGGAATGATAATAAATAAATAAATAAATAAATGGATATATTTGTTAAAACATTCATATTCATGCTTTAGGATCTATACTATGGATGGTTTTAAGCATTGGACATGCAAAAGTGACCAAAACGTGGTAACACTTAGATATTAAACATTCAGTTTTCGAGTGTCATTTTAATGAATACGTTGTATATTGTAAGCTACATGGCCTGCATTCTAGAATACCTACCACACTTCAAGTAGCAATTTTGTTGTTGCAATGTCTTCTTTTAGCTAACATATGAAAAAGAATTATAAAATTCGGGCGCGCAAGCAAATATTTATATGATTTTTTACAAAAATAATGTCCAATTTTAAATATACTTGAAATGGATATTTTTTTATAAAACATCCATATTCATGCTTTAGGATCAATACTATGGATAGTTTTAGGCATTGGACATGCAAAAGTGACCAAAACGTGACACCAATCAGATGATAAACATTCAATTTTTGGGGGTCATTTTAATGAATACGTTGTATATTGTAAGCTACATGAGCTGGATTCTAGAATACCGAACACACTTGAAATATCAATTTTCTTGTTGCAATATTTTCTTTTAGCTAAAATATGATAAAGAATTATAAAATCGGGCGCGGAAGCAAATATTTATATGATTTTTTACAAAAATAAAGTCAGATTTTACCTTTTCTTGAAATGGCTATTTATGTTAAAACATTAATATTCATGCTTTAGGATCTATACTATGGGTGGTTTTAAGCATAAGACATGCAAAAATGACAAAGATGTGGTATCAATCAGATAATATACATTCAATTTTCGTGTGTTATTTTAATGAATACGTTGTATATTGCAATCTACATGAGCTGGATTCTGGAATACCCACCACACTTGAAATAGCAATTTTTTTGTTGCAATGTTTTGTTTTAGCTAAAATATGATAAAGAATTATAAAATTCAGGCGCGGAAGCAAATATTTATATGAATTTTTTACAAAAATGAAGTTGGATTTTACGTATCCTAGAAATGGATATTTTTGTTCAAATATTCATATTCATGCTTTAGAAACATTGGACATGCAAAAGTGATCAAAACGTTGTATCAATCAGATAATAAACAATAAATTTTCGGGTGTCATTTTAATGAATCCGTTGTATATTGTAAGCTACCACACTTGAAATAGCAACTATCTTGTTGCAATGTTTTCTTTTAGCTAAAATATGATAACGAATTATAGAATTCGGGCGCGGAAGCTATATTTATATGATTTTTTACAAAAATAAAGACTGATTTTACCTATTCTTGAAATGGATATTTTTGTTGCAACATTCATATTCATGCTTTAGGATCTATACTATAGATGGTTTTAGCACTGGACATGCAAAAGTGACCAAGACGTGGTACCAATTAGATAATAAACATTCAATTTTCGGGTGTCATTGTAATGAATACGTTGTATATTGTAAGCTACATGAGGTGGATACTAGAATACCTACCACACTTGAAATAGCAATTTTCTTGTTGCAATGTTTTTTTTTTAGCTAAAACATAATAAAGAATTATAAAATTCGGGCGCGGAAGCAAATATTTATATGATTTTTTACAAAAATAAAGTCAGATTTTACCTATTCTTGAAATAGATATTTTTGTTAAAACGTTCATATTCATGCTTTAGGATCTATACTATGAATTAATTTAAGCATTGGTCATGCAAAAGTGACTAAAACGTGGTACCAATCAGATAATAAACATTCAATTTTCGGGTGTCATTTGAATGAATACGTTGTATATTGTAAGCTACCACACTTGAAATAGCAATTTTCTTGTTGTAATGTTTTCTTTTAGCTAAAATATGATATAGAATTATAAAATTCGGGCACAGAAGCAAATATTTATAAGATTTTTTACAAAAATAAAGTCAGATTTTACCTATTCTTGAAATGGATATTTTTGTTAAAACAATTATATTCATGCTTTAGGATCTATACTATTGATGGTTTTAAGCATTGGACAAGCAAAAGTGAACAAATCGTGGTACCAATCAGATAATAAACATTCAATTTTCGGGTGTCATTTTAATGAATACGTTGTATATTATAAGCTACATGGGCTGGATTCCAGAGTACCTACTACACTGAAATAGCAATTTTCTTTTTGCAATGTTGTCTTTTAGCTAAAATATGATGAAGAAATATAAAATTCAGGCGCGGAAGCAAATATTTATATAATTTTTTACAGAAATAAAGTCAGAATTTACATATTCTTGAAATGGATATTTTTGTTAAAACATTCCTATTTATGCTTTAGGATCTATACTATGGATGGTTTTAGCATTTGACAAACGACTTCTATTCTGTGATTGATTATGGCTACCACTGGAAGACTGTAAAGTTGTATTGGCTCTACTCTCTGTAAATAAACTATCATTAGTACTACTGCAGGTTGACTCTAAGAAATCCTGCGGGATAATCGGTTGAGAAGACCAAGGGTTAATAGGGTTAAAACCATCCGTATCTGCAATTTCAGTGGTCGACTCAATTGGCTCTGACGTATCGACAAGTTTTAAGTCATCGGTCTTTAAATAACAAGGTTTTAATCGATTCACGTGCACCGTCATTTGTTTCCGTCTGAAAATTTCTTTAATTACCGCATTCACTTCTCGCATTTCAATGATACAATACGGACCTGACCATTTCTTAGCTAACTTAGCGCTAGTGTCTACCTTGACTGTTGGTGTAAACAGATATACACGGTCTCCCATTTGAAACTTGACACTAGCCGTTTGCTTATTACGGTGGACACGGTCAATGTTCTTGTCCAGCTGTTCTCTCGCTTTAGAGTGAGCTAACTTTAAACGTTATAAGAATTCTGCTTCATAGTTAGAGTCCGTATCGTATCTAGTGCGAAGAGGTCTCAAGAGGTCATCGAAAGGTAGTTCGATATCCCTTCCATACATTAAGAAAAATGAAAGGAAAGAAAACTACTGGAATTCAGTCAATGGGATAAAATTTTATTTCCTCTCCTACCGGTTTCGACCCCACATGGGTCTTCCTCAGGGAGTGAAAGTCATTTTATACATTATTAATGTGTTGTAAATACATTTGTCGATAATTGTAACAATACAGTTAAAAATCAAATCGTGATGTTTTATAAAGTCACAAGTCAAACATATGTAAAGCTATTTTATAAATGCAGGTACTAAATGTAGAGTAATTTAATAATTTTATTTTTCACAAAAACGTGGTTTCGTGCACCTACGGTAAAAACCAGCCAAGCATTGTAACAAAAATATACTTGTGTAATGTAAATTACAATTCATCCCAATCTGTATGCTGCTCATTGATATAATGTGAGAGCATATCTTTTAACGTTCGATGACTTGTCTCGAGACTTGCGTTTGTTTGCGGGTGGAAAGCGGTAGTATGCAAACGTTCGATTTTTAGTACGTTACAAATTTCTTTCATCAGTTTTGAGACGAAATTGGTCCCTAAGTCGGTCAGTAATTGTCTGGGCGTACCATGTCTTAAGATAATACCCTTAACAAACGTTTTCGCCACCATTATAGAGGTCTGGTCTTTTAGGGGAAATGCTTCTAGATAACGTGTAGCTGCATCTTGTACCGTTAGAATATATTTATTTCCAGCGCTAGTGGTTACAAGAGGACCAACAATATCCATTGCTATCTGCTCAAACGGTCGTGTTACAGACTGAAACGTTTTCAGTGATACCTTTTATTTGATTATCTTCCCGTTGGGCCATTTTGTTAGCGTCTCTATCCCATATCATCGGATCATAACTAGTACGATATAAGATTTGTACAGCCTTAATGCGTGAAAGTGCATCGGCGTTAGTATGTTTATCTCCCGGACGATAATGAATTTCAAAGTCATGTTCCGAAAGTAATAATGACCATCTAATTAAACGATTTGTTTTCTCTGATGTTTTCATCAACCATTTCTGAGGTTGATGATTGGTATAAACAATGAATTTTTGACCACACAAATAACATCGAAAAGGTTTTATTCCCCTTACTGACGCTAAACACTCTCTTTCCGTTGTGCAATAACTTCGCTCGGCGGGCTTAAGCTGACGACTCGCATACGCAACCGGAATTTCATGTCCATCATGCTCTTGGCTTAAAACTACTCCAATTGCAAAAGCAGATGCATCCGGACATAAGATAAAAGGTTTGTTAAAAAATTTTATATCGGTGACTGCGTTAATAAATTTCTAAGGTGGATAAACGCCCCTTCCGCCTCATCGGACCATACAAATCTAGCATTCTTTTTCGTCAAAGTTTTGAGTGGAAAGGCTACTCTCGCGAAATTTGGAATAAATCGACCGTAAAAACCCACTAAGCCAAGAAATGCTCTGACTTCCGTGACGTCACGAGGTACTGGGAACTCCTTCACTACTCTTATCTTTTCCGAATCAGGTTTCACGCCGTCTTTACTCACTATGTGACCCAGGTACTTGGTTTCATCGAGCATAAATTTACATTTTGCTGGATTCAGAATTAAATTTGCTTCTCGTAGCCGATAAAAAATTAATTTTAATCTCTTGATATGTTCATCTAAATTATCTGCGCTAAAACAAATGGTATCATCCAAATAGACAAAGCGTTGGGTCACCGTCAAACCTGATAACACTGTGTACATCAGTCGCTGCCAGGTACTCGGGCTATTTATCAAACCGAAAGGCATTGTGTTACATTCGTAATGGCCCCAAGGAATAGAGAACGCGGTTTTTTCTCTATCTCTCGGATCCATTTCTACTTGCCAATAGCCTTTAGTTAAATTAAAAGTGGTGAAACGAGAAGCATTACCTAATTGATCCAAAGTATCTTGTAAATTTGGAATAGGGAAATAATCTCGTTTAGTTATTTTATTTAATTCGCGGTAATCAATGCAAAATCTAAATGAACTTTCACCCTCAATCGATTTCTTTTCTACTAAAACTACAGGGGCGGAATATGGACTAATAGAAGGTTGTATGATTTTATTTTCTTACATTTCATCAATTAAATCTTTCATGACTTGGCGACGACTGAATGGTACACGATAAGGAGCTCTAGTGACCGGTATCTCAGTGCTCGTGAGTATATGGTGTGTCACCAGAGATGTCTTACTTAATGGTGTGTCTTTTAATTTAAGATATCAGCATATTCGTTTAAAAAGGATTGGAATTTATTTCGTTCGCTGATCGGTAAATGGTCTAAATTAAACTTATGAGGCTGACCTCCGCTCACAACATTTACGCTTCGATAATTTTCGACATCATTCTCTTCTTCTTCTACTGCCACTACTGCTATATCTAATGGTATTCGGGCTGACAACTTAACTTCGGTCGGACCTGTGTTTATAATATTTACAAATAATTTTGAATTTTGTTCTTTACGAAAAACAGTACGTGCTACTAAAACATCCGGTATATCAACCTCTGTGGGTTCAAGTACGTACGTCGCGTCTTGAATTCGCGTGTTCAGCATCATTTCACTCACAGCTGTGTGCCGCGCTGGTATTGCTACATGATACTTTGAACGTGCGACAAATCTTTTCAAATTACTACATTAAAATTTCTGAATGTTAACGCGCGTATTATTATTAATTATAATGGGTTCGGTCAAATGTGGTTTAATAGGTATGTTATCTTTTTCGGTCTGGGCGATCACAGAATCTATCGATACCAAATCACTACAAATGTTTATTTGATTGTGCTCCGTTACACAATCCGTACTACTACTTTGAATTTTGGAATTCGTGATATCTACGCCTATAACATTTTCTAACTGATTCGAACAGTTGTCCCTACTATTGGCACATTCGCTGCCTTCTACTTTAGCATAAATTGTAATTATGCTATTGTCTGCATCTCTATTGTTCCTATCGATTTCTGACATAGATAGAACTTTACTATTAATTTTAAAAATGTTCTTACCAAAATCGATAACTACGTTACGCTGAATTAAAAAGTCTACTCCGATCAGTCCATCTGATGGTAAAAAGAGATCGTCCGGACATACTACAAAGCAATGCCTTATTTTTTCAGAATCAGTATTAATTTCAACATTGACGACTCCGTCACTACTCAACTGATTACCTGAAACATCGGCTCCTGAATCAACTAAAAATGTGTAATTTCGATCAGCTATCTTTAAAATTACTAACTTTGTTCTATCTCGGTCTTATTTGGCGACCCGTGAAACTAAGCATACTTTAATACTTAATCTGTCTGACGTTAAGTCGTCGTCGAGACAGCCTTTAAGTTTAAAGGACACGCTGAAGAATCTGCACGATGCCCTACCACTACACAGTTATAGCATATCTGTTTTTGCTTTAGACATTTCTTTGAAATGTGATCTACACTGCCGCAGTTAAAGCAACGACCTTTCATAGCTAAATAACGCTGGTCTATGCGTGAAGTTCCTGATTTTGAACTTTTCTTATTATTACGTACGGTTACGGTATTTCTAGGCAGAAGGAGTGTCCGAATTTTTAGCCAACGTACGAAAGTGCGATTTATGGGCGTCTGCTTTCGTTTCCCGAAACATACAAGCAAGTACTTCTTTACAATGCTCAGCAATGGGCAGAGCTTCTTCTACTGTTTCGCAATGCTGTATGCGACATACTTCATTTGCTAGTCGTGTATCAAGGCCCTCAAGAAATTGTCTCATCATTAGAGTTTTGCGTTTTATTCTGTTCCGCAAACTTAGCATATTATTACCCCCAGAATTTGGATACAATTTTGCTGCTGCAATCTCTAACCTTAATGCGAATTTGCTTAACGATTCGTCTTTTTGGCGGTATAATTTTGAAAATTCTCTTTCGGCCACAGCATGATCTACATTTTTCCCAAATAAACTAATTAACCATTCGCGCATTTCTGAGATCGTACTCGGACGCTTGTCACCCGGCAAGGAGTAAAAACAGTGTTGCGCGTCACCTCTAAGTTTCAGTTTGATTGCGGTTACAATTTGATTGTTGTTGCATTGGTAACACTCTGCAACTGTTGCTACGTTATGTAAAAATGCTTTTAACTCTGAGCAACCGGAATACGTTTTAATGGTTTTAAGAGCGGACATTGAAGAAGGATCGTTAAATACTGTAGTGACAGGTGGTGAACTAGCGTGTGAAGGGTAGTCTGCGGATGGAATGGGCATTTCTTTGACATTATTAAAATAATTTGCCATATGGTAAGAGAACGGTTGGTAGCTTGGACCTGCCGAAAATCGTTGAACGTTAGGCGGGGGATACTGATAGAATTGGTTGGCAAATGGCACTGCGATGGACGTGTGAGGGGGAGCGGTCGGATTCTCAATCGGTGAAACGATGGTGGTTATACTTGTACTCGCTGAAACGGTCGAGGGTGCTACTGTCGTGGTTATAGTGGTTGTTACCGGTACAATATCGTTCTGGCCCATTTTCGTTAATTAAGCGTTAAATTATTATAATTCAGTCGGTCTGTAATAATCTAGTTCTATTTAACTAGATCCTGTCCGCAGCGCCATTTATAACAGATGAATTGTGCAGTGAAGTACAAGCCCTCGTTGACGTACTGAATTATGCAGGACTGTTCAAAGAATGTAAGTTTATACTTACCAGTTCACTGCCGTCCTTCGTTAATGCTGTACTCTGGGTAGGTGCGGGTGGAAGGTGAAAATGAGCACTTCAAAAGACACTACTCTTTAAGCTTCGACGTTTAATAATTTTTATAAAAATTAAAAATCAAAAATCATAAAGTCAGATTTGCAATAACTTAAATACTAACAATAATTTTTAATGTAAGCTAAATGAACAATTTCACTGAAATTAAATTACTACTAATAAATATTGTAACCACAACCGTGATTTGCGACACCCGATGTGCCAACTTATCGAATGTCGAACGGCGAAAGCCACCCAGCCACGTTCCAGCACTCTGCAGCGAATAGCAAGTTCAATCAACCACCTACGATAACAATTTTTGCTAATTGAACTCACATCCGTTACAGTATAGAACCTAAAGCATGAATATGAATGTCTTAACAAAAATATCCATTTCAAGAATAGGTAAAATCTGACTTTACTTTTGTAAAAAAATATATAAATATTTGCTTCCGTGCCCGAATTTTATAATTCTTCATCATATTTTAGCTAAAAGAAAACATTGCAACAAGAAAATTGCTATTTCAAGTGTGGTGGGTATTCTAGAATCCAGCCCATGTAGCTTACAATATACAACGTATTCATTAAAATGACATCCGAAAATTAAATGTTTATTATCTGACTGGTACCACGTATTGGTCACTTTTGCATGTCCAATGCTAAAACCATCCATGGTATAGATCCTAAAGCATGAATATGAATGTTTTCATAAAAATATCCATTTCAAGAACAGGTAAAATCTGACATTATTTTTGTAAAAAATCATATAAATATTTGTTTTCGCGCCAGAATTTTATAATTCTTTATCATATTTTTGCTAAAAGAAAACATTGCAACAAGAAAATTGTTATTGCAAGTGTGGTAGCTTACAATATACAACGTATTCAATAAAATGCAACCAGAAAATTGAATGTTTATTATCTGATGGGTACAATTTTTTGATCACTTTTGCATGTTCAATGCTAAAACCATCCATAGTATAGATCCTAAAGCATGAATATGAATGTTTTAACAAAAATATCCATTTCAAGAATAGATAAAATCTGACTTTATTTTTGTAAAAAATCATATGAAAATTTGCTTCCGCGCCTGAATTTTATAATGTTTCATTATATTTTAGCTAAAATAAATCATTTCATTAAGAAAATTGCTATTTCAAGTGTGGCAGGTGTTCTAGAATCCTGCCCATGTAGCTTACAATATACAACGTATTCATTAAAATGACACCCGAAAATTAAATGTTTATTATCTGATTGGTACCACGTTTTGGTCACTTTTGAATGTCCAATGTTTAAAACCATCCATAGTATAGAACCTAAAGTATGAATATAAATGTTTTAACAAAAACATCTATTTCAAGAATAGGTAAAATCCAGCCCATGTAGCTTACAATATACATCGTATTCATTAAAATGACACCCGAAAATTGAATGTTTATTATCTGATTGGTACCACGTTTTGGTCACTTTTGCATGTCCAATGCTAAAACCATCCATAGTATAGATTCTAATGCATTAATATGAATGTTTTAACAAAAATATTCATTTCAAGTATATGTAAAATCTGACTTTATTTTTGTAAAAAATGATATAAATATTTGCTTCCGCGCCCGAATTTTATAATTCTTCATCATATTTTAGCTAAAAGAAAACATTTGAACAAGAAAATTGCTATTTCAAGTGTGGTAGATATTGTAGAATCCAGCCCATGTAGCTTAAAATACACAACATATTCATTAAAATAACACCTGAATATTGAATGTTTATTATCTGATTGGTACCACGTTTTGGTCACTTTTGCATGTCCAATGCTAAAACCATCCATAGTATAGATCCTAAAGCAAGAATATGAATGTTTTGCTACGTCCCTGGAGGGCGATCCCGTGCAAGGTCGGTTGAACCGCGGCGAGCTACAGTGAATACGGGGGTGGGTATTAGGTATTCAAGAAAGGTACGACTTTAAAACCTGTAGAAAATAATGTGTGGGCGCCAACTGATCAAGAGCCGGAGGTTTAACAAAATAGGTTGAACAGTAAACCGATCACGGGAGAGGGAACGACGCAGGCACATTCAAAAGAAAAGTTAGTCGTAACTAATGACTATATTAAAATAATAATGACATTACAGTAAAAATTTTTATTGTGGTAAACTTGAAACAAGTGTTGTTACAAATTCGTAAAAGTATGAGAATCTGATCGCACAGTGCCGAATAAGATCTGAATTACTTCGGAGCACGGCCTAGGGGGTGGGGACGGTATAAGATAGTAATGAGGACTGCGATTCGAAATATATGTTTCTGTTATATAATTTTATTCAAATTAAGATACATTTTATATTTTATTATACATATATAATATTTTTGACATTACAATAAATCGTCTTCATTTACACTACAAACTTGTTCTCATCCAGATACTTGATTCCAATTTTCTTTAAAAATAATTTCATTAACCTACTTTAATTCCCCCCTTTAATTAAATATTTTTTTTAGTATTCCTAATTGTTCCATAAGTTTATTTCTTTCTTCTTACATTTAATTACTTTCTCAGGTCGTTTTATTTTTTCCTATACATTATATTGTACCATGTTATCTATTTCTTTATCCATGGTTTTCTTCCATTCGTTTTTATATGATGATTCTAACTCAGCTTCGAATGAATTCGGTTCTTCTTCTTTTGTAGCATTTACCACGTAATCCCTAAATTTACCCTTTTTCGCTCTTGGCTCCAATTTTGATCTTGACGGTTTGTTTATTTTATAATATGCTAAACATCCATAAATACGCAGATGTTTAACAGATGTTACTTTCCCTTTCCGTAATTCGTATGGTGTTCTAAACTGTTTACTCTTTGTAGGTGTTATATTATGCAGATATGTAGCTGTAACAAGTGCTTCTCCCCAAAATCTTGCAAGTAAATTTCCATTGGTCAATAAACTTCTTGTTTTATCCAACAATGTTCATTTTCCTCTCTCAGCAATTCCATTACTTCTTGGAGAATAATAAATTGTATTTTGGTGTTTTATACCTTTATGTTTTAAATAGTTTATAAATAATTCATTGATGAACTCTCTTCCGTTATCGGTTCTTATAATTTTTACCCTCGATCTTTGTTGATTTTCTATTTATTCGATTATAGCCATTAATTTTCTTGTTGTTTTGACTTTATTTTCTAATAGTTCGATAGAGAAATATCTTGAGTATTCGTCTACGACCAAAAGTATATATTTCTTGCCTTCAATCATCGAAGTCCTCATTGGTCCGCAAATGTCAATATGTACTCTCTCCAGTGGTCTTGATGTTGTATCACCGTAAGTTTCTACATACCTATTTCTTGTCATTTTGCCAATAACGCAAGAACTATATAAATTTAATTTTCCTTTCAATTTACTTATATTTCTAACAAGCTGCTTTTCTTCTATCTGTTTCAAGTATTCGTCATTTATATGACCTAATCTTTTGTGCCAAATTTCACTAGTATTTTCTAAAATTTGAAAACAGTCTTCCTTGTTTTCTTCCTTGTCTTCATTTTTATATAAATGAATCCTGAACATATTTTCAGAAAATTTTCCTTTGCATATCAATGACCCATCGTTTGCATATATAAATGCCCCTTCACTAACAGAATTTCCCTTTTTTACTAAACTTGGTATTGATAATAAATTATCTCTTAATTTTGGAACATACAAAACATTTTCTAATCTTACTTTATTGTTTTCTGTATTTGCCTTAATTATACCTCTTGACACGGCTTCTATACTGCGCCCATTTTCTGCTACATTTATTTGTTTATCTTCTGCAATAATTTCTTCCATCCATTCTTCTGATGATGTCATGTGAGATGTGCATGCCGAATCTAGGAACCATTGCTCATCCTCATCTTCATTCTCAGTATAAACAGTTAGTGCAAATTCGTTTTCGTTTGATTTATTTTCTTCGGTAATGTTTGCTTTTTCTTTCTTATATGCAGTAAATATTTTTCTTGTGCCGAAATTTTTATTATTTAATTCTTTATTTTTTCTTTCTCAACAATATTTTGATATGTGTCCTGGTTTTCTACAATATATCTTTTTATTTTCTTTTGATTTAATTTCGTTCGGTATGCACTAATATCGGTCATTTTCTCCATTTTTATTTTTGTTTCAAAATTTAATAATGAATGTCTCAATTCTGTAAAACTAGTTTTCTTTCTCACATTGCTTTTCCAAAATCTATTATTTGTCTGGACAAACCTTGAGCTCTTGTCAAATAGTCTTCAATATTTTCTTTATCTTTTATTATAATTTTTGCGAGTTCAAGCATTAAATCAATAGTTTTTTCTTCTCTAGCCCCTTCAAATCTCTCTTTAATTGCTTCCCACAATTGTTTAGCTTTCTTCATTCCTTTAAATGCTATGGCCAATTCTGCAGATAAATTCAATATTATGTAACTGTAAGCTTCTTTATTTTTCTTTTTCCATTCATTATGTTTTATTATAGTTTCTCCATCTGCTTCATTTATTGTAGGTTCTTCCTCCAGTAACATTTCATCATACAAACCCTTGGTGTCTAGCAATGCTTCCATTTTTATATTCCATATTGAGTAATTATTATTATTTAATTGTTCTATTTTTATCATATCCATTATTAGTCTTTTATATTTTTCTATTTCTCTTTTCGTTCTTCTTTATACTGTGATCTTCTATATTTTATTTTCTATTCTTCCTGTATCTTTTTTTCACTGCTCTCACCACTCTAACTACGCTCTGCTTCCAATTGTTATATTATTTTATTCAAATTAAGATACATTTTATATTTTATTATTATTATTATTATATATATATATATATATATATATATATATATATATATATATATATATATATACATAATATTTTTGACATTACAATAAATCGTCTTCATTCACACTATAAAATTGTTCTCATCCAGATACTTGATTCCAATTTTCTTTAAAAATAATTTCATTAGCCTACTTCAGTTTCTACTGAAATATAAGTAGCGCAACATACACGCAACGCGATCTCGATGGTATCAACGTGATAACAATGCGAGCGCTTAAGTACTAGAAAGAACGCTAAGCTAGTCCTAAACACTAACTACTTGCACAATGCCCTACCCGAATAATTAAATGTAAAACAGTATGGCAGTAGAATAAAAATGCAAAACACAATGCGAGATCAGACTTTACAACAATGCAACAAATTATTTAGACTACGTGAACGTTAGAATAACGTAGATCGAGTACATATACATAACATAAATAAATATTCAAATAAACTGTCACAATAAATTCTGAGTAATAGAATATAATCGCTTATCTGATAGTGCGATGACCATCCAAAACAGCAGAGTCGTTGAAAAGTTCCAACAACCAATTCCATTAAACGTGGTTGGGCAGACTGAATTTGGATGACGAATGGAATTTCGCCTCAAACGATGGGATGGCGGAATTGTCCTCGCAACTATCTTGATCCAAGTAATAACAAAACAGCCTACAAAAGGATCTTAATTCAATACGGATTCCATGAATGGACATGCGGCGCGAACGCACGCCACTGGCAGAAATACGTTAGTGAGGAAACGCATGGTTAATAAATTTACGACAGGTACAGAAAAGTAAATTGAAATAGAGTAAAGACACACTGTAATTATGAAGACACTAAACGATAACTAACTGAATTGGTTTTACCTGAGATATAGGGCGGCTGTAGTGATTCTCAATCCAATCTTTTGAGATACAATCCGGGATACTCCCGATGGATAAATTCCACACAATTGACTGGTCAACAAAATATCTAAAAAAAACATTGTTTAACTCCAAAAACACCACAATGGGTTCCCACACCAAATTTATGACCGTCAACTTCAAAAGTTCAATGGAGAGTGCCTCGCAACCAAACGAATAATTAACAGAACGCAACTTGTAAAATCACAACAAGGTGTGAAGAGCGCGCATCTAAGGACAGTGCGTCTATGTTGGAAGGGTTGTCTGCCTGCAATAAATTTGAAACCGTAACAACTCCTCCCTCACCACACCAGGAAATTTTCTCAAAATTTCCGATACGTGGGAAGACCGGAGATAAAGATTTAGATTTAGATTTGAGGTGGAGGGTGGATAAACTCCACGTGCACTGAGGCCTCAAATATGGGCCCATTGTACTGCCTCCAGGTGCACAGCTCCCTAGCTATCTTGAAGCCATTCTACGCTACGGAAGAAGGCTAGCAAGTTGGCAGGTGGGGTTGTGCTGAGTGTTGCCTCGGAAGGCCACATATCCCCAAGCATGGAACCTCTTTTTAATGATAAAGTAGGGCATTCCTGAAGAATGTGCTCCACTGTTTCATCATCCATATCACATCCTCTGCAAAGTGAGGTGTTTGAGATTTTTATACGATGCATGTGCTTGTTGAAACGACCATGCCCTGTAAATACTTCAATAAGGAGTTTGAGATTGTTCCTCGAAAGCCTTATTAGGTAATTAGCCAGCTTGAAAGTCGGCTTAAAGATAAAAGATTTCGTCTGTTTGCAGTTAGATCTAGTGTTCCAACTAGCTGAAAATTTGTCGAAAGTAATGGTTCGAATGATGTTATGAAGAGTCGATTTACTTAGCGGTAAGATGGGCTCGGGCCCACAAGGTGGGGTAGATGAGCCTTGCTTTGCTAAATAGTCGGCACGAATGTTACCTTCATTGTCACTATGTCCTTTTACCCATATGAGTTCAAGAGTATTATCTTGGCATACGTTTGACAGGGCGGTGTGACAGAGTTCAGTTAAACCTGAGGTAAATTTAAAACCATTCAGGCTTTGAAGAGCTGCTCTACTGTCAGATGCTATCCTTATATGCTTATTTAGAACGTTGTGTTCTTTAATCAGCAATGCACTATGCAGGATCCCCAGCATTTCTGCTTGGAAGACAGTAGCATATTTGCCTAGTGGAATACTGACGTCCAGGTTCATTTGTTCAGAGAAAATGCCTGAACCTGAGCCTTTCCCATTTTTGGAGCCGTCAGTGGAAATTAGAATGTCGGGATTTGATGATATCTGACAGTCTAGTATAATCCGATAGGGTTTATCAAAGTATAATTTTGGAGCAATGCAGTCAGTGTTCATTTGCAGAAGAGGAGCACTTTGAGCTGATTCTTTGAAAATAGAACAATGCCTGCAACTTGGTTCTATTTTGGGCCAGTGGCCTAATTGTGAGAGGCGTAGGACTGCTTTCAGCGCGACTTCCTCTATGTGAAGGTTTAGAGGAGGAAGGCATAGAAGGACTTCCATTGCCGCTGTTGGTGTGGTGCGCATTGCACCGGTTATGGCTAGACATGCCAATCTTTGTACATGTTCTAGTTTTGATATTGCTACGGATTGTTTGATTCTGGACCACCAGACAAGAGCTCCGTAAGTGATCATTGGCCTGATTATGGATACGTATAACCATAAAGCGAGTTTTGGAGTTAGACCCCAGGTTTTACCTAAGATCCGTCGACACTGCCAGAATGCTATGCAGGCTTTTTCAACTTTGTAGTTTAAGTGTAGACTCCAGTTAAGTTTGCTGTCAATTATGACTCCCAGATATTTGACGTTACTGGACAAACTTAGAGACTGATTGAATATTTTTGGCATTGTGAGAGTGCCAATTTTCCGCTTTCTTGTGAAAAGAACCATTTCAGTTTTGGCAGGATTTACCGAAAGAGAGTGGTCTTTGCACCAGTTTTCAATGAGTTTAAGAGCAGCGCTTGCTAAATTTGAAAGGATGTTCTCAAATTTCCCGTTTAGCAGGACAGTGATGTCGTCTGCATATCCAATAGAGTGATATCCATTGTTGTTGAGGAGTAGCAGAAGATTGTTTACTAATATCGCCCAAAGAAGGGGTGACAGAACACCACCTTGGGGACAGCCTCTTGTAACATAGCCTCTTATGTTTGTTTCTCCAGAGGAGAATTCGATCGCCCTATGTTCTAGCATGAACTTTATCCACCTGATAAGAGGATATTCTACTTCATGGAACTCTAGAGCATGGACTATAGAGTTGAAGGTAGCTTTGTCGAAAGCGCCTTCTATATCTATGAAAATACCCAGGGAGGAATTGTTGTGTTCCAAAGAATTTTCGATCCTGCTAACCACAGCATGAAGAGCAGTTTCGGTCGATTTTCCCTGAATATAAGCATGTTGGTTAGGGTGCAGCGGATTTTGAACCAGTGCAGTTTCCCTTATGTATCTATCACAAAGTCTTTCCAGAGTTTTAAGAAGAACTGAGGTAAGGCTTATTGGGCGATATGATTTAGGTATTGAGTAGTCTACGCGTCCAGGTTTGGGAATGTAAACTACTTTAACTTCCCTCCATCCTATAGGGACATATGCGAGGGTAATGCAAGCTCTAAAAATCCAAACCAGGTAAGGTGTTAATTGCTTGCAGCCCCATTGAAGACGGGCCGCAACAATACCATCTAGACCTGGTGATTTATAAGGCTTTAGGGAGTTTATTGCCCAGGTTGTGCGTGTCTCATCAATGATTACCTTAGAGAGTTCGAGCGCCTCCTCTGAGAAGGAGTGATCGTTGTCCTTCCAGGTACATCTTTCAGAGATCACACAGCCGGGGAAATGACATTTTAGAAGAATTTCATTGTTTTCAATGATTGAGGAAGCGTAGGTGCCATCTTCTTTTTTGAGGCAGCCTAGCTGTTGGTTTGGTTCTTTGCAGAACATTTTTTTCAAGCGAACTACAGGGGCAGATTTGTCAATATTGCTGACATATTGTTGCCAGGCGTTCCTTTGCCTTTGCCTGATAGCTTTTTTGTATTTTGTTTTCTCCAATTTGTACGAGAGCCAGTCAGCTTCCATTTTGGAGTTTTTGGCTTTGTTGAACAATTTCCTAATAGAAGTTCTCATTTTACTCAATTCCTTGCACCACCATGGGGCCTTCTTTGAGTTAATTGTACTTAAGGGACATGCCCTTTCATATGAATTGATAAGAACGTGCTGGAGTTTGCTGACGCAATCTTCAAGCGAATCCTTGCTAATTTGATTTGGAATATGACATCCCTCTATTCTAGAATGAAGAAGATCTAGGAATAGAGTTTTGTCTGTTTTCCTGGGGTTCCGAAAGACCTTTTTATCAATATGCTTAGCGTTCAGCGTAAAGTGAATTGATTTGTGATCAGACATTGAGACATCAGGTGATACATACCATCCTGATATGTCATTAGATATCTTAGGTGTTGCCAGGGTGATGTCAATCCTAGATTGTGCACGAGACGTGACGAAAGTAGGTTCATCGCCTTGGATGAGAATTTCTAGATTGGTACTAGTGATGTATTCACATAAAGATTTACCTCTGGGGTTAATGTCTTTGCTGCCCCAGACAGTATGGTGTGAGTTAGAGTCACATCCTACAATTAGGTGTTTGTGATTTTCTTCACAAAACTCGACCAGTTTGACAAGTTCAGGGCTGGGAGGTGATTGTGAAGAATCTGAGGGAAGGTAGCAGGAGGCAAGAATGATGTCTTCCTTGCTGTTGTTTGTGACTCTACTAAGAAGAATGGCAGTGATATCACGTGTACACAGGTGTTGGAGAATAACAGCCTGAAGGTTGTTAGGCACTACTATACATGTCCTCGGATTTTCAATACCAAAACCTGTAAAGGTAAAGGTATTTTTGTCGCCTAGTCCACAGATCTTTGATTTTACAATCCAGGGTTCTTGAACCAGGGCTATACTGTGCTGCCTACTATCTAGGTGTCGTCTCAATATTGAGGTCGCTGCCCGACAGTGTTGCAGGTTTAGTTGAATGAAGGATAGAGGTGAAGAAGAGGGAGATTTAGGATTGGGATGGGTCATTTAAGGTTTCGGATGTGAGGAGGAGATACTCGAGCTCCTGCAGTTCAGCATCCTCTTTGGAGCAAACCTCCATTGAGGTTGCACTCTGCGAGGACTGAGCTGCGGTCCCAGGGGTTGGTTGAGGTGGTATTGAACTACCAACCTTCAACTTGACGCTGAGGGAGGAGAAAAGATACCGAAGTTTCTTCCCTCTCTCCGTAAGGGTTTTGGCATCCTCTTCGTTGACGCCGAAGACTAACAATCTGCCCAATGGTTTCTCCTAAAGTGCATCATGAAAGACGCACTAGTTGGAAACCTTGAGGTCTTTGTTTTGTACTGCCAGCCTCCGAAGGACAGTCTGCCTTTCATCAGCTTTACCCGGAATCCAGACAGCTGCCTTCACCAACCGAGGAAGGCAGTCCAGGCCAACGACCTCAAGTTGGGCGTTGTCCCAAAGGGGGGGGAGTTTGCTCACCGCAGATTTTATGGTTGTCACCGCAGGTGATACGAAGAATTTCCCCGGAATGAAGCCACCCATCGAAGACAGGAGGCTGTTCTTCATCCTTCAGGGTAAATAATGCGGTGTCCAGTTGTTCATACAGCCGGTCCTGCAGTATCTGCACCTGAGAGGAGGAGATCTTCCCAAGGGGATTACTGCGACAAATGATCGCCACTTTCAGATGTCTCTTAGAGGCATCTGCGTAGCTCACACTTGGGGCAGGGGGTTTTGCTGATGGGAGAGGGCGGTTTCTTTTCCTGACATTGGGAGAAGGTTCCGACCCTTCCGATCGTTGGCGTTTGGTGTTTCCTGGGCAGCCAGCCGTCTTCACCGGTTTAGACGATTGTCTAGAGCCAGCGGGGTTAGCTTTTCCCAAGTGCACCGAAGACGCGGAAGGTGGTTTGCCGGCTGAGTTAGCTTTCGCCAGCTCAGCTTCACGTGCCTTCTTCCGACGTTTTTGCTCCGCTCCGCTAATGCGGTGCCTCTTGGGCTTGGGAGCAGTTGATGGGGTGTCCGACGACGCACCCATTGGTAATGGGGTGTCCGAAGACGCACCCACTGGTGTTGTTAGCGGTGTATCCGAAGACGCGCCCGCTGGGGTTATGGTGGTCTTTACAAATCCATCCATGGGGAAAAGAAGCTTCATCTCACCAGCGCTTCACCCACCAGGGAGCCCCAAAAGGGGACGTTGAACTTCAACGCCAGAGCCTACCGGTGAGATATAGCCTCCAAGGATGACAAACACACGAGGAGGTTGCCAGTCAGCCAGAGGAAAGCGACCAACAATCCAATGGTGGCTGGGCCCCCTGCGTGTCCACAGTCCCCAGAGACTCACCCTGACGGCGGTCTGACCCGACGTCGCAGCCGGTTGATCGAGGTGGGTTAGTCTCGACCGCCCGTCTAGGTGAAATCAGGGCCAAAGTGGAGTGTTGTCTGACGACTCAGCCACCAGGATTCCTTCATCCGACCGACACGGGTTGCCACGCACGGCACAAACACGTGGGAGGATGGTCCGCGGTGACAGCCTTGGCTAAGCCCATGCCGGGGTTTTAAGCCCAGAGGGTCAGCGTATAGCTGTCACTAACCATGACTTGCGAAATGGCCGTTCCCCTATCCGCCACCTGGGGACGCGCCCGGTAGTTGACCTCAAACCTCGGGCCAAAGATAAAGAAAAAGAAGATAATACACCTTGACAAAAAAATAAATAAAAATAAACATCGCCAGAAACTAAATTCCTACCGAGACACGCAATTCAAGTCGTCATTAAGATCAACAGACTCAGGGGTTGCCTTCAAATCCTTGTCGTTCCAACTTCCATGAAGCACGGTACCCTTCATGTCCTTCAGAACGTAAGTGTCGGTAGAGGTTTATGCACCATGAACGGACCGAGATATTTTGGCGCAAGCTTCGCTGTGTAATATTTCGACGCATCCGACAAAACGTAATTCTTACGCCAAATGAGTTGATTCGGGTACAAGCTTACGTCGCGATGCCTCAGATCGTAGCGAGATTTCGACTTGACGTATGAGGCTTGTAGCCGTTTGCGGATGTCCTTGTACAACTGTGCAAAACAAAACGACCGCTCCAACTGCTTCTCACGGTCCACGGGCTCCACGATTTCGTCGTCGGCTGCCTGGTGCCAATCTCCTGAAAGCAGCATGTTTCGCCCAAAGTTTACGAAGTATGGAGTCACCCCCGTGACCTCATGAACTGCAGTCCGTACAGCACAACCTATCTGCGGTAAGTACTCGCTCCATTTGCGGTGATTCTCCAACACATAAGACACCAACATCGTTTTTAAAACCTTATTCACCCTCTCTACAAGATTCGCCTGTGGGTGTTACATGAACGTGTATCGCGCCCAGCCCAGCCCTAAACTGCTGTCCGTTATCAGAGATGACAGCTCGAGGAACCCCGAAAACCAAGAATACGTTTTCCTCAAGTGCCTTCACGATAGCCCTTGCTTTGGACTGACGCCGTGGAAATAATAGCACGAATTTTTGGTCACTTTGTAACGTCTCTCATTCCCCGCCGGTCGGGTGCTCAATAGTCACCAGGGTTCAGGAGCGAGGATGGGAGTCAGGACGGACTGGTACTAGAGAAATAAGCAAACACTTCTGTTTCTACCCAAAAATATAAATAAATATATATTCTACAAAAATAAATTAAATACAATCTATTGTAATATGTATATAAACCATTAAGGATAGCCGCTTAGTGCTTGGCGGCTGTCGAATCTAGTTCTCTGGGCCGGGGCAACCTGTAACAAAGCAGACACGGTGATACGACGGGGCTGCGGTTACGGTCCCGGATATGATAGTACGCGTTCGCGATAGAGCTAATGGCGCACCTTGCCGTACTGTACTCGGGTGTTGACGAACGCGATATGGTTCCCACGCGGTGACTCGGGGCCGACGCGGTATCGCCGGTGGAGTAGATAGTGAGGGAACGTTCGGCTCAATACGCCTTAGGAAGGTAAGAACGCCTCAATACGGCTTAGGAACGGCTCAGTACGCCGTATAGTGGGATCGGCTCAGTTCGGTCTGGGTACGAACGCCTCGATACGGCTTATGAACGGCTCAGCACGCCGTATAGCGGGATCGGCTCAGTTCGGTTTAGGTACGAACGCCTCAGTACGGCTTAGGAACGGCTCAGTACGCCGTATAGCGGGATCGGTTCAGTTCGGTCTGGGTACGAACGTCTCAATACGGCTTAGAAACGGCTCAGTACGCCGTATAGCGGGATCGGCTCAGTGCGGTTCAGGTAAGAACGCCTCAATACGGCTTAGGAACGGCTCAGTACGCCGTATAGCGGGATCGGTTCAGTTCGGTCTGGGTACGAACGCCTCAGTACGGCTTAGGAACGGCTCAGTACGCCGTATAGCGGGATCGGCTGAGTGCGGTGCAGGTAAGAACGCCTCAATACGGCTTAGGAACGGCTCAGTACGCCGTATGTTAGGTAGTTAGGCTGGAGGCGGATGGGAAGGAAAGGTGCTCGCCGGACTAGTGTCCGTGGTTTTATAGCCGCAGCTATAAAGGGTCCCGACGTGGCCCGATGGTTCCCGAGACTAGCCGGACAGCCAGTTAGCAACGTTAGCTTCGTGCTATGGAGATGCTGGCGTTACAACTTTTAAATGTCCAATGCTTAAAACCATCCATAGTATAGATCCTAAAGCAAGAATATGAATGTTTTAACAAAAGTATCCATTTCAAGAATAGGTAAAATCTGACTTTATTTTTGTAAAAAAAAATTATAATTCTTCACCATATTTTAGCTAAAAGAAAACATTGCAACAAGAAAATTGCTATTTCAAGTGTGGTAGGTATTCTAGAATCCAGCCCATGTAGCTTACAATATACAACGTATTCATTAAAATGACACCCGAAAATTGAATGTTTATTATCTGATTGGTAACACGTTTTGGTCACTTTTGCATGTCCAATGCTTAAAATTATCCATAGTATAGATCCTAAAGCAAGAATATGAATGTTTTAACAAAAATATTACAATTTGATTGTTGTTGCATTGGTAGCACTCTGCAACTGTTGCTACGTTATCTAAAAATGCTTTTACTCTGAGCAACCGGAATACGTTTTAATGGTTTTAAGAGCGGACATTGAAGAAGGATCATTAAGTACTGTAGTGACAGGTGGTGAACTAGCGTGTGAAGGGTGGTCTGCGGATGGAATGGGCATTTCTTTGACATTATTAAAATAATTTGCCATATGGTAAGAGAACGGTTGGTAGCTTGGACCTGCCGAAAATCGTTGAACGTTAGGCGGGGGATACTGATAGAATTGGTTGGCAAATGGCACTGCGATGGACGTGTGAGGGGGAGCGGTCGGATTCTCAATCGGTGAAACGATGGTGGTTATACTTGTACTCGCTGAAACGGTCGAGGGTGCTACTGTCGTGGTTATAGTGGTTGTTACCGGTACAATATCGTTCTGGCCCATTTTCGTTAATTAAGCGTTAAATTATTATAATTCAGTCGGTCTGTAATAATCTAGTTCTATTTAACTAGATCCTGTCCGCAGCGCCATTTATAACAGATGGGTTGTGCAGTGAAGTACAAGCCCTCGTTGACGTACTGAATTATGCAGGACTGTTCAAAGAATGTAAGTTTATACTTACCAGTTCACTGCCGTCCTTCGTTAATGCTGTACTCTGGGTAGGTGCGGGTGGAAGGTGAAAATGAGCACTTCAAAAGACACTACTCTTTAAGCTTCGACGTTTAATAATTTTTATAAAAATTAAAAATCAAAAATCATAAAGTCAGATTTGCAATAACTTAAATACTAACAATAATTTTTAATGTAAGCTAAATGAACAATTTCACTGAAATTAAATTACTACTAATAAATATCCTAACCACAACCGTGATTTGCGACACCCGATGTGAGAATGATCGCAAATTTTTGCTGACATATCGCTTGGGAGTATTCCACCGTTTTTGCCAACTTATCGAATGTCGAACGGCGAAAGCCACCCAGCCATGTTCCAGCACTCTGCAGCGAATAGCAAGTTCAATCAACCACCTACGATAACAATTTTTGCTAATTGAACTCACATCCGTTACAGTATAGAACCTAAAGCATGAATATGAATGTTTTAACAAAAATATCCATTTCAAGAATAGGTAAAATCTGACTTTACTTTTGTAAAAAAATATATAAATATTTGCTTCCGTGCCTGAATTTTATAATTCTTCATCATATTTTAGCTAAAAGAAAACATTAAAACAAGAAAATTGCTATTTAGAGTGTGGTAGGTATTCTAGAATCCAGCCCATGTAGCTTACAATATACAACGCATTCATTAAAACGACACCCGAAAATTGAATGTTTATTATCTGATTGGTACCACGTTATGGTCACTTTTGCATGTCCAATGCTAAAATTATCCATAGTATAGATCCTAAAGCATGAATATGAATGTTTTAAAAAAAATATCCATTTCAAGAATAAGTAAAATCTGACTTTATTTTTGTAAAAAATAATTTAAATATTTGCTTCCGCGCGCGAATTTTATAATTCTTTATCATATTTTAGCTAAAAGAAAACATTGCAACAAGAAAATTGCTATTTCAAGGGTGGTAGGTATTTTAGAATCCAGCCCATGTAGCTTACAATATACAACGTATTCAATAAAATGACACCCGAAAAATGAATGTTTATTATCTGATTGGTACCACGTTATGGTCCCTTTTGCATGTCCAATTCTAAAATTATCCATAGTATAGATCCTAAAGCATGATTATGAATGTTTTAACAAAAATATTCACTTCAAGAATAGGTAAAATCTGACTTTATTTTTGGAAAAATCATATAAATATTTGCTTCCGTGCCCGAATTTTATAATTCTTCATCATATTTTAGCTAAAAGAAACCATTGCAACAAGAAAATTGCTATTTCAAGTGTGGTAGGTATTCTAGAATCCAGCCCATGTTGCATACAATATATAACGTATTCATTAAAATGACCCCGAAAATTGACTGTTATTATCTGATCAGTACCACGTTTTGGTCACTTTTGCATGTTCAATGCTAAAACCATCCATAGTATAGATCCTAAAGCATGAATATAAATGTTTTAGCAAAAATATCCATTTCAAGAATAGGTAAAATCTGACTTTATTTTTGTAAAAAATCAAATAAATATTTGCTTCCGTGCCCGAATTTTATAATTCTTCATCATATTTTAGCTAAAAGAAACCATTGCAACAAGAAAATTGCTATTTCAAGTGTGGTAGGTATTCTAGAATCCAGCCCATGTTGCATACAATATATAACGTATTCATTAAAATGACCCCGAAAATTGACTGTTATTATCTGATCAGTACCACGTTTTGGTCACTTTTGCATGCCCAATGCTAAAACCATCCATAGTATAGATCCTAAAGCATGAATATGAATGTTTTAACAAAAACATCCATCACAAGTATAGGTAAAATCTGACTTTATTTTTGTAAAAAATTATATAAATATTTGCTTCCGCGGCCGAATTTTATAATTCTTCATCATATTTTAGCTAAAAGAAAACATTGCAACAAGAAAATTGCTATTTCAAGTGTGGTAGTTATTCTAGAATCCAGCCTATGTAGCTTGCAATATACAACGTATTCAATAAAATGACACCCGAAAATAGAACGTTTATTATCTGATTGGTACCACGTTTTGGTCTCTTTTGCATGTCTAATGCTAAAATCATCCATAGTATAGACTCTAAAGCATGAATATGAAAGTATTAAGCGGATAGTTCATGCTGGCCCGAACTTTCAAACCCCATCGCCCGCTGAGAGATGTGGCGCGGCGAGGAGGTACTTGAGTAGCCATTTTTACAGCGGAACATATGAAAACAAATATCGAGCAATAAACTACTGACTGATTGTAGAATCCTGGTTCTAAGTTGGCCGGTGTTGATTGATACCTCTGAATACAGTAGTTGCATAAATTTTTTTACTCAAATAGAAATACTATTGTAATCGAGGGTAATATTTATCGCGCGTTCATTGTTACGGTACATGTACGGTATTTCTCTACTTGGTATTACTCACATTAAAACTAATTGAGATCTTTGAAAGGTGATAGAAATATATACATATATTCGAGCATATTTTCATTTATATAAAAATAAACAAATGAAAACAATTACAATAAATAATTAAGAAATATAACAATGCATACAAAGAATAAAGAAAAAATGTATATAAAATATGTAGATACATAAAATTCTGGACAAAAAGTAAAGTGCTAGTTACATCTGATTTTTTGAATAGTAATAGGTACGTATAGGTATGTAAATGTAATGACCGATAGTACAAAAAAAATTGATAAAACTTATTTAACAACAATTACATAAAGTTTACAAGGACGCCTGGGATCTCTAATTGGTAAATTACGAATATAGCGTGAATCAACAAGTTCTGGTAATAAACAATGTTTGTAAAAATATATCAACTTTTCTTTCATTTTTTCCTCCCAGAAGTTTTCATCCCGTATTATTTTTTCCCATAATAAACCCTTTCTTGTCCAAATTACGAAGATGCAATATTTTCTATTAGTTATTTCTAATTGTCCTTGCACCTGGAAGTAATAATCGTGTGTTTTTTTTAATTTAAAATTTCCATTTTTATTTTCGACAAATTTTATCATTTTCTTTTCAATGGCTTCCACAGGCTGCAAATCACATGCTGAATAGGGACATTTTATTTCAATGAGTCCATCATTTTCGATTAGACCATCTGGACTTGCAGCTAGAAATGGATATTTGTTACTAATAAATAAACCTGCATTTTCTATTTCTATATTTAATAATTTGGAGATTTGTTCCCTGGCTGTCGGTTCCATTTCCATTCCATAACGTGTTACTTTGTTGCCGGAAAAATACATGTATAATAAATTTTTAATTGTATTAGCACATGACGTGTTTTGCCTCATTTTGCATATTTTTCCAAAGTTTGATGCTGTAAGTCTTTTATATCTTTCTTGTTTCCATATTGCACATTGAGCTTGTTCTTTTGTTTCCTGTTCTAAAGTTTTTATTTTATCTTCACTGAGTGCAAGATTTTCCAAAAAAATTTTTTCTTTCAATTTATATTATTCTTCAGTCATATCAAGATTCTCTTCAATGCCATAATGTTCATCTGCCATTTTTTGACGTTTTGATGACCTCTTCTGTCGGAAACATAATTTTCTTCTACTATTTATATTGCAAGTTTCTTTTGTCTTTCTTTGTATGTAAGTTTTAGTATATTTACCAGGGCTTTTGTTGTGCAATTTTTTATGTAGAGATCTGTGGACTTGTTTACCTGTGTTGTAGGATATAGCTGCTAATTTACATCTACTTTCATAGGAACCTCTCATGGTATAATTTATTCTCTTTCCTGAGATATATTTAACAATTACAGAATTATAGCATTCTGCAATATTGTTATTAACATTATATATCAAACTGTTAACTTGGTTCAGGACTAAATTTACTGCGCATTGTATATCATTCCACAAGCCACACAATTTCAAATCACTTACCAAATTTTCATCGGTTTTAATTATTTTTTTCTTGCAATAATAATCGGCGCAGTTAGTATGGTCCCCAAAAATGTGATATGGAGAGTTTTTTATATCACTTTTTACATTTGCAATTTTTTGAGCCCATGAATTGTCTTCATTTTTTCTATATTTTACAGATCCTTTAATGGCAGCAACAAACTTTTCATTTAGTTCTTCTAGTTTTTTTCTAAAAATCAATGGAACAGGGCCTTTATCATTACATTTTTTTTTAGCAATTTCCCTTAAGCGGTTACGGTAATTTCTGCAAATATGATTAGTACAATTAATTTTTTGCACCAATAAATTTGGACCATAAGGCTGGCATTTTGTTATTTTATCCATGACACTGCTATCATTGTCACCTATTAATTTATTATATTTCAATCCGTGCATCGCTACACTATTTTTGAAGCCTTCTGCTATTATATCTGCTTCCATGGCGGTTGATGATTCATTCCAATTTTTATAGCATATATGCAATTTCGGATTACTTTCTTTATTTTTCATGCTCGCCTCACATATGCAACAATATTTATTTCTCACACTTAGAAATAATAATTTTTTGGTACGAAAGCCAACAATACAGGCAACCCCAGATAAGGAATTATAGTTGGATTTATAAGACCGTTTCGCCCAAGATCCGTCGCTGACAACGGTAATTAAAGGATATCCTTCTTCATCTACACTTCCTTCTTCTATCGCTATTTTGGCTTCTTCTTGAGCAGCAATATCAAACGTATTCATTGTTACTTCCTGTATAGACTGTTCTAATTTATTTTGCATTTTTTGGTACGTATTTTTTGCCATACCAGGCATGTTTATAATCGCCGATTGTTCTGCCAAGTGTTCATATCCTAACCCTACACATATAATTCCACGAACCATATCAACATTAATTGCAGTATCGTTTTTTTCTTCTGTGCAAAGCACTACAATTTTGTTACACATTTTACACTTAAAATTAAATTCACTGTAATACCCAGATCTAACTTCTTTTACGAAAATTATATCTCTAAAGCCACAGTCGAAAGGTTCGTGATGATTAAGTGCCATGATTTGATTAAACAAATAATTAATATCGAATAGTCTACGTCCTGTTGGATATTCTGATATTTCTTCTTTTTCAATTTCTTGATGTTCCATAATCAAATCAGGTGAATCCGAATTCGATTCTTCTGATAGTTGCTGATCATCAATGTTAGAATCATCAGAAAAAGAAGAAAGAAATGATTTTATCGAGGATGTATCAGTAGGTGAGGTTATTACATCAGTTTTTACATTTAAATCAGAAATTGCTGCTAGTGAAGTGGAAGTGGATGGATTTTCTATGTTATTTTCACACGAAATAATGGGTTCATTCTGGGCATTCCTTCAAAAAATATAATAATATGAATATTTCATTTGTTCTTTTTTACTTGTAATATAAGTAATCCTCCGGTATTATCAACAGACATTTAATTTTAAATGCGTATTTAATGAAAAATAGCATATCGAAATTTTGACAGCAATGTTGAATATCCTTTATAATATTTTATTTCAACTGGCTCGTTAAATGCACATTTAAAATTAAATTTCTGTTGATAATACCGGAGGTATGTTTGTGTAAATTTATTAACGAGCGCTACAATTACCTATTTAAATATAAGTAATCTTGTAACAAGTGGTTGAATTCAGAATAACATGTAGAATCTAAATTTAAAAAAAAATATATTGGATGTTTGTTTTGAAATAAGAAAGTTTATTTCCTTTCCGGTTCAACCGGATTAGATATAATTATAATTTTCTTGTCTTTCAATGAACTATTTAATGTAGATTATAAATAATTAATAATAATTTCTTTTAATTCACAAATTTTTTAAAGAGTACTTCGGTACAGGTGTAGTTTTGGAGTGTTCAATGTGGAATATCTTTATTTAAAAAAAGACGAAAATTCTAACCTTGATTGCCAGTATTTTTTTAGAGCTTCGCCTTTTTTCTTCATTCTGTATTTAGAAAGATACAGTCTTCTCTTATTTTCTCCTCTTCTAGCCATAATAAATAACAACAATGTTAATTTTTGTAGATACGTTTAAGAAAATTAATGATTCAACTTCGCTACTGAATAATTCCAATAATAATTACTGTCAATAAAGTACCAACATAGAAATAAAAAAAAAAGTTTTCAGATACATACATTCTGTTTATTTTTTCCGGTTCTAACCACAATAAATTACAACAAATATGGGTAAGGAAAAAAATATCCTAAATTTGGGCATTCGCGCTACGGAGAAATTATAATAACTATTTCCAATAAAATGTATTGTGCCAACATAAAAATAAATAATGTTTGCTTTCACGTGAGAGTCCGGAGGGCGACGAGACAACGACCGACCCCTCTTATTAGTCCAAATTTTATTACCCCCACTATTGCCCTCCGCAACCCGTACCCTGCCTTACCATATCTAGGAGAGCACATGAAAACGAA
This sequence comes from Stenolophus ochropezus, assembly GCA_035578165.1. Lineage (NCBI taxonomy): Eukaryota > Metazoa > Arthropoda > Insecta > Coleoptera > Carabidae > Stenolophus > Stenolophus ochropezus. The sequence continues at coordinate 263,732 of JAQOWZ010000051.1, read as the reverse complement.
AAATTTAAACACAGAAAGTACACTTACAACTTCTATAATAACTCTTTCATTTGATTAAGGATAATAATGAAACAAATTGTATCTTCATAAGGAAGATTGGTTCTTTGTTCTTATATTTTTAGAATTGGCAGTATACCCTTTAATTAACCCGAAATATTTAATTGAAATATGCGAAAAAACGTGTTTTTTATAAATTATTTCCTGCGAACTCAAAAATCAAAGGACAAAATTAAAAACCTAGTGACAAAGAGCCATCCTTTATAAACATAATAAAATTCGAAAAATTGCTATAAGTTATCGCAATACAGCGTAATCATAGAAAGCAGATACCAATGCAACGCACTAAATTTATGCGGTAGACGATCCCCTTAACAAAAATATCTATTTCAAGAGAATGTAAAATCTGACTTTATTTTTGTAAAAAATCATATAAATATTTGCTTCCGCACCCGAATTTTATAATTCTTCATCATAATTTAGCTAAAAGAAACCATTGCAACAAGAAAATTGCTATTTAGAGTGTGGTAGGTATTCTAGAATCCAGCCCATGTAGCTTACAATATAATAATAATAATAATAATAATAATAACTTTATTGCCCAACAGTTTAAATAACCAATTACAGGACAAACACAAAAAAATATAAATATAAATTATAAATAATACATACAAATACATGATGAACAGCACAGAAAATATATAAATTACAAAAAAATATCTTGAGAGTGCAGTTCAGCGTTTCGGCACATGATGTGTATTGGAGAGCGCTGGAGGATATCGGTCCGTGCTGTGGGAAGATAGAAGGTCCTTGTGTACCTACAGCCAGATCTGGGAATGTAGGAAGGAATGCAAGAAAGTAAATAAGGAGCATCAATTTTATTATTAATTAACATCCACAGGAACCTGGAACTAGAAGTGATTCTTCTTTCAGAGAGAGATGGCATACTATGACGTTCTAGTAGAGAGTTTTGATCAATATACAACGTATTCATTAAAACGACACCCGAAAATTGAATGTTTATTATCTGATTGGTACCACGTTATGGTCACTTTTGCATGTCCAATGCTAAAATTATTCATAGTATAGATCCTAAAGCATGAATATGAATGTTTTAAAAAAAATATCCATTTCAAGAATAGGTAAAATCTGACTTTATTTTTGTAAAAAATAATTTAAATATTTGCTTCCGCGCGCGAATTTTATAATTCTTTATCATATTTTAGCTAAAAGAAAACATTGCAACAAGAAAATTGCTATTTCAAGGGTGGTAGGTATTTTAGAATCCAGCCCATGTATCTTACAATATACAACGTATTCATTAAAATGACACCCGAAAATTGAATGTTTATTATCTGATTGGTACCACGTTATGGTCACTTTTGCATGTCCAATGCTAAAATTAACCATAGTATAGGCCCTAAAGCATAAATATGAATGTTTTAACAAAAATATCCATTTCAAGAATAAGTAAAATCTGACTTTATTTTTGTAAATAATCATATAAATATTTGCCTCCGCGCCCGAGTTTTATAATTGTTCATCATATTTTAGCTAAAAGAAAACATTTCAACAAGATAATTGTTATTTGAAGTGTGGTAGGTATTCTAGAATCCAGCCCATGTAGCTTACAATATACAACGTATTCATTAAGAATAGGTAAAATCTGACATAATTTTTGTAAAAAAACATATAAATATTTGCTTCCGCGCCCCAATTTTATAATTCTTTATCATATATTAGCTAAAAGAAATCATTTCAACACGAAAATTGCTATTTCAAGTGTGGTAAGTATTCTAGAATCCAGCCCATGTAGCTTAGAATCTACAACGTATTCATCAAGGATAGGTAAAATCTGAATTTGTTTTTGTAAAAAATCATATAAATATTAGCTTCCTCGCCTGAATTTTATAATTCTTCATCATATTTAAGCTAAAAGAAAACATTGCAACAAGAAAATTGCTATTTCAAGTGTGGTAGGCATTCTAGAATCCAGCCCATGCAGCTTACAATATTCAACGTATTCAATAAAATGACACCCGAAAATTGAATATTTATTATCTGATTGGTATCACGTTATGGTCGCTTTTCCATGTCCAATGCAAAAATCATCCATAGTCTAGATCCTAAAGCATGAATATGAATGTTTTAACAAAAATATCCATTTCAAGAATAGGTAAAATCTGACTTTATTTTTGTAAAAAATCATATAAATATTTGCTTCCGCGCGAGAATTTTATTATTCTTCATCATATTTTAGCTAAAAGAAAACATTGCAACAAGATAATTGCTATTTCAAGTGTGGTAGGTAATATAGAATCCAGCCCATGTAGCTTACAATATACAACATATTCATCAAGAAAAGGTAAAATCTGACTTTATTTTTGTAAAAAATCATATAAATATTAGCTTCCGCGCCCGAATTTAATAATTTTTCATCATATTTTAGCTAGAAGAAAACATTGCAACAAGAAAATTGCTATTTCAAGTGTGGTAGGTATTCTAGATTCCAGCCCACGTAGCTTACAATATACAACGTATTCATCAAGAATAGGTAATATCTGACTTTATATTTGTAAAAAATCATATAAATATTTCCTTCCGCGCCCGAATTGTATAAATCTTTATCATATTTTAGCTAAAAGAAATCATTGCAACAAAAAAATTGCTATTTCAAGTGAGGTAGATATTCTAGAATCCAGATCATGTAGTTTACAATATTCAACGTATTCATCAAAAAAAGGTAAAATCTGACTTTATTTTTATAAAAAATATTATAAATATATGCTTTCTCGCCTGAATTTTATAATTCTTCATCATATTTTAGCTAATAGAAAACATTGCAACAAGAAAATTGCTATTTCAAGTGTGGTAGGTATTTTAGAATCCAGCCCACGTAGCTTACAATAAACAACGTATTCATTAAGAATAGGTAAAATCTGACTATAAATTTGTAAAAAATCATATAATTATTTGCTTCCGCGACCAAATTTTGTAGTTCTTCATCATATTTTAGCTAAAAGAAAACATTGCAACAAGAAAAGTGCTATTTCAAGAGTGGTAGGTATTCTAGAATCCAGCCCATGTTGCTTACAATATACAACGTATTCATTAAAATGACACACAAAAATTAAATGTTTATTATCTGATTGGTACCACGTTATGGTCACTTTTGCATGTCCCATGTTAAAAGTATCCATAGTATCTATCCTAAAGAATGAATATTAATGTTTTAACAAAAATATCTATTTCAAGAAGAGGTAAAATCTGGTAAAAAATCATATAAATATTTGCTTACACGCCCGAATTTTATAATTCTGCATCATTTTTTAGCTAAAAAAAAACATTGCAACAAGAAATTTGCTATTTCAAGTGTGGTAGGTAATCTAGATTCCAGCCCATGTAGCTTACAACAAACAATGTATTCATTAAAATTGTAAACGAGGTACAAAACGTAATAGTTTATTATTAATTTTAAATATGAATAATGCCGGAAAGGTAGATTTTTAAAAATGCTGTCACTAGGTTATTTTTAAAGGTAAAATAACCAAAACTAATTTTGAATATTTAATGGTAGATGGAGATGCCGGGTAATTAAATTATCAATAAAACGTAACAAATAGTATATTAAAATATTGAATAAAATATAAAACAAATTATTATTACACTTACACTAACACGGAACAAGACAAGTTACATGCATTCAAATTATATTTACAAAAACTTACTCACATGAATATAAAAACACACACTATTTACACTTAATGAATCTTAACATATTAATAATAAAACTTCTCAACTACTTTGTCATGATTCTAACATGACTACCTCTAACACACTTCAGCTCATGATGACTACTCAACTCTCTCGCTAATACTCAACTGTTCAAAATCTTGAAAATCTGCTTGAGATGGCTTGACCCTTCGATTTACAAAATTCATCCCCGTTCCGTAATTCCCTTAACATACGCACCAAAATCCCACAGTCTTGGGATTCCAGAAAAAAAACCAGATCTATACGCTTGTACCAGGAATTACAGAACGGTTTCCTGTCTCTGATTTATGGTTTATGACCATCCCAAGCAAACTTTCGAAGACAATATACCGAAATGCCAAACGGAATTTGAAACCTTAGACAACTTAACTGTGAACTATTTATGACCAAAAGAAATTTAGAAAACATCGAATTTCCTGTCAGCATGAGCTCTACCAAGAATACTGTTTCATTTTACAAATTATTTAAACAATATTACAATTTAAACAATAATCGAATTAATTACTAAAAACTGTTACATATTCCTCTCCCTTCAGATTGTTATATTTTTTTTTAATAAAAAAAAATATAATAATCAAAACATAATAACAACTATTAGATGATGGTTACCAGATGTTCCCCAGGTCGCTGAAGACGCCGTTTCAATCCAAGTCCCTGACGTAGACAGCTGATCTGCATTGGCCTTTTCCTTACTCTAGGCCACGATGATGTTGACTCCTGCTGCTACGTACTATGATCGGTTCTCTGCCTGTTGACAGCAGCTTGTCGCCCGTGCACTTCGTTGTTAGCCAGGTTCTTACTGCTAGCTATGGTCGCAGCGTTTGCCATACGTTGGACTTGAACAAGCCATGCTTTCTTTCCTGGCTGCAATCATTTAGGGAACTCCGGTCCATCATACTAATAGTTTGGTGTCTGGGCTGCAACAAAATTCTCCAGCAGTATCGCGTGTACAAACTTAATGCCTAATTTTCCTAATTTAATTACTAGTATCCTTTTTTTTAAAACTTTAACTCAGACGTAATTTATACTGTACTTTACTGTTATTATTATTGTATTTCTTAAAACTTTTAAATCTATCTTTACACTTTAACGAATTTTATACTGTATACTTTTTTTAAACATTTTAAAAATATTCACCAATTAATGAAAACTAATTTACTTTTACTAACTTTAAACACCGAGGTTACACATCATATTATCAAATTAAATTAATTCGTTTCATATGCTGTGCAACATAGGTTGGCTACCAATGGATAGGAGTGCCAAATTCCTAAGCCTCAACAACAATATGTGGCTTTGGCATCCACAAAACCAAAACTAAACTCTAGTAATAAAATGCAACTTCAAAAATCAAAATCAATTTTAAAAACATCAACAATCAAATTCCCGAAGATCAAATCAATTTCAAGTAATCAGGCTAACTGAACAATTTGGAGAAATAAAAATCCTAAAATATCATTAATAACTACGACCAAAACACAATTTTTGAAAATTTGCTACGTCAAAAAACCCATGATAAAAACAAAATTAAACATTTTTAGCACTGATTATGTCACTGAGAATTATTTATATTATTTTCTTTTTCTCTGCTTGAACAACAGAAATTTTAAAATTATTTCATCTAACAAATAAATTTTATAGATAATTTCTCTCAGAAAAACTCTCCCAAATAAGACATTAAAAACAAAATCTTTGTCTATTTTATTTTTCTCAAATTTCTTGTCGAAATTATAATTCTTTAATTTTTCGCGAATTAAGTTAAATTCTGATATCTTACCTGCTTTCTGAATTACGTGGGTCTTCTTTACCTCCACGATTTCAGGAACTTCTTGGGCCGACATCACGCGTTTGGGATGGGAGGCTATCTCGACCTCGCAGCTAAACTGGGCCTCTGAGTTCACCACATCAGAGCCATTTTCCATCTCTAAAACCTTCGCTGTATCCACTACATCCTCGAAATGTATGACGTCGTCCAATCGGGTTTCCTTCATCGTTGACTCCAAGTTCGGCCTAAAATAAAAAAACTCGTGCGCTGTTAATCTTTCTTTACTTACCTGTATTTCTTCCACTGTCTCTTCCTTGTCATGTCCGGGTACTAAACTTTCTTCTGCAGTTTGGGGTGGGATTTCCACATTATGTGCCAGGGCAATGACCTTGACTACATCTTCGGCTTTTCGATGGTTGTTATTGTCCATTCCAGATTCACATTTCGCGCCCTCCTCTTTCTCGCACACTTCATTCTCTCTTTTATCCGAGTGGATTATACTCTTATCCACCTCTATCAAATCCTTTTCGTTCCTTTCACATTGCATACCTAATTGTACCTCATCGCGAGAATAACTAATTTCGGCGTTTGTTCCAACGGCAGACAATAACAAAACAACTTTACTATTAACTCTTCCTTGTTTACTCATATTATTCATCCTATTATCGCTCCCAAACTTCTCATGTTCATTATTTCTACATTCAGTCACATCACACACATATTTATCACATTCACTCTCAAATTTCACATTTTGATCAACACATGTAACTGTCTGCTCTGTTTTTAGGATCTTTACTGGACAAAATTTCTTTGTGTGCCCATTTTCTCCTCAACTAAAACACATGACCTTACTAAATTTTGTGGGACAATCCCGTTGAAAATGTCCCATCTGTTCGCAGGTAAAACACATGATACTCGGAATAAAATTCGCGTTTCTTTGCTTGTTATATACTTTGACCTGATCGGACTTTGAATTATTATGAATAAAGTCTCTATTATCGTTCCTATCGTTTCGATTATTATTTGAAAAATTTGATTTTGTTTGATTTCTAGGTCGCGAATTTACTCTATTTACATTAGAATTTAAAAGAGACTCTGCTTTAGTATTAACCGCGTTGATTGCTGCTAATAAATTATCTGAGGACCAAGCGTTATCGTTATTAATACTATTGTTACCTCTGAGTTGATTTTCTATTAAATCAAATTTAATCGCTAGTTTAACTGCTTCTTCTAATGTTCGCGGGTCTGCAATTTTTAAGTCTCTGTGCAAATGTGGCCAGCATCCTCTTATAAATTGTCGCACTAATCGTTTCTGAATACACTGGTTTCTATAATTTTGCCCATCCACAGTATTTGTTTCAGGTTCTAATTTTTCCGAAAAAATTGCTAGTCTATCTGCATAATCTCTTATACTTTCATTTCTTCTTTGATAACAATCACTGAATTGAGTTTCTAAAGCATCATAATCATAAACTTCCGAAAACCTCTCGATTATGGCTTTACGAAGCTCAACCCAATCATCAGTATCTCTTAATTTCGGATATGAATGTAAAAAATATTCTGCTTCACCTTTTAAATGAATTTTTGCTATATATGCTGTATTTGAACTAGAAATATTAAAATTTAAACTATATTGATCTATTTGCCAAACGAATTTACTCACAGATTCTCCTGGTTCTCCACTAAAATTTTGAATATAATTTGCTACACCACTATTTGTTATTAAAAAACTAGCATTTACATTTATCGGATCCATTATCTTAATCAATGAAACTAACTATTCAAATACAGAAAATACAGAAAACTCAACGAATGAATTTAATAAACGCTTAGTCGCTCTCACTAAAATATACCAGAACAACAGCAAATCATAATATCAAAAAAAAAATCGCATCTACCAAATATATTTTTAACCGAGCGTGGCTACTAATATTTCGACTCTTCCAAAGTTTTCACCGAGCGTGGCTACCGGAATATTCGTATCACACCGCTGCCAACCAAATGTATACGAGGTAGAAAACGTAATAGTTTATTATTAATTTTAAATATGAATAATGCCGAAAAGGTAGATTTTTAAAAATGCTGCCACCAGGTTATTTTTAAAGTTAAAATAACCAAAACTAATTTTGAATATTAAATGGTAGATGGAGATGCCGGGTAATTAAATTATCAATAAAACGTAACAAATAGTATATTAAAATATTAAATAAAATATAAAACAAATTATTATTACACTTACACTAACACGGAACAAGACAAGTTACATGCATTCAAATTATATTTACAAAAGCTTACTCACATGAATATAAAAACACACACTATTTACACTTAATGAATCTTAACATATTAATAATAAAACTTCTCAACTACTTTGTCATGATTCTAACATGACTACCTCTAACACACTTCAGCTCATGATGACTACTCAACTCTCTCGCTAATACTCACCTGTTCAAAATCTTCAAAATCTGCTTGAGATGGCTTGACCCTTCGATTTACAAAATTCATCCCTGTTCCGTAATTCCCTTAACATACGCACCAAAATCCCACATTCTTGTGATTCCAGAAAAAAACCAGATCTATACGCTTGTACCAGGAATTACAGAACGGTTTCCTGTCTCTGATTTATGGTTTATGACCATCCCAAGCAAACTTTCGAAGACAATATACTGAAATGCAAAACGGAATTTGAAACCTTAGACAACTTAACTGTGAACTATTTATGACCAAAAGAAATTTAGAAAAAATCGAATTTCCTGTCAGCATGAGCTCTACAAAGAGTACTGTTTCATTTTACAAATTATTTAAACAATATTACAATTTAAACAATAATCGAATTAATTACTAAAAACTGTTACATATTCCTCTCCCTTCATATTGTTATATTTTTTTTTAATAAAAAAAAATATAATAATCAAAACATAATAACAACTATTAGATGATGGTTACCAGATGTTCCCCAGGTCGCTGAAGTCGCCGTTTCAATCCAAGTCCCTGACGTAGACAGCTGATCTGCATTGGCCTTTTCCTTACTCTAGGCCACGATGATGTTGGCTCCTGCTGCTACGTACTATGATCGGTTCTCTGCCTGTTGACAGCAGCTTGTCGCCCGTGCACTTCGTTGTTAGCCAGGTTCTTCCTGCTAGCTATGGTCGCAGCGTTTGCCATACGTTGGACTTGAACAAGCCATGCTTTCTTTCCTGGCTGCAATCATTTAGGGAACTCCGGTCCATCATACTAATAGTTTGGTGTCTGGGCTGCAACAAAATTCTCCAGCAGTATCGCGTGTACAAACTTAATGCCTAATTTTCCTAATTTAATTACTAGTATCCTTTTTTTTTAAACTTTAACACAGACCTAATTTATACTGTACTTTACTGTTATTTATATTGTATTTCTTAAAACTTTTAAATCTATCTTTACACTTTAACTAAATTTATACTGTATACTTTTCTTAAACATTTTAAAAATATTCACCAATTAATGAAAACTAATTTACTTTTACTAACTTTAAATACCGAGGTTACACATCATATTATCAAATTAAATTAATTCGTTCAATATGCTGTGCAACATTGGTTGGCTACCAATGGATAGGAGTGCCAAATTCCTAAGCCTCAACAACAATATGTGGCTTTGGCATCCACAAAACCAAAACTAAACTCTAGTAATAAAATGCCACTTCAAAAATCAAAATCAATTTTAAAAACATCAACAATCAAATCCCCGAAGATCAAATCAATTTCAAATAATCAGGCTAACTGAACAATTTTGAGAAATAAAAATTCTAAAATATCATTAATAACTACGACCAAAACACAATTTTTGAAAATTTGCTACGTCAAAAAACCCATGATAAAAACAAAATTAAACATTTTTAGCACTGATTATGTCACTGAGAATTATTTATATTATTTTCTTTTTCTCTGCTTGAACAACAGAAATTTTAAAATTATTTCATCTAACAAATAAATTTTATAGATAATTTCTCTCAGAAAAACTCTCCCAAATAAGACATTAAAAACAAAATCTTTGTCTATCTTATTTTTCTCAAATTTCTTGTCGAAATTATAATTCTTTAATTTTTCGCGAATTAAGTTAAATTCTGATTTCTTACCTGCTTTCTGAATTACGTGGGTCTTCTTTACCTCCACGATTTCAGGAACTTCTTGGGCCGACATCACGCGTTTGGGATGGGAGGCTATCTCGACCTCGCAGCTAAACTGGGCCTCTGAGTTCACCACATCAGAGCCATTTTCCATCTCTAAAACCTTCGCTGTATCCACTACATCCTCGAAATGTATGACGTCGTCCAATCGGTTTTCCTTCATCGTTGACTCCAAGTTCGGCCTAAAATCAAAAAACTCGTGCGCTGTTAATCTTTCTTTACTTACCTGTATTTCTTCCACTGTCTCTTCCTTGTCATGTCCGGGTACTAAACTTTCTTCTGCAGTTTGGGGTGGGATTTCCACATTATGTGCCAGGGCAATGACCTTGGCTACATCTTCGGCTTTTCGATGGTTGTTATTGTCCATTCCAGATTCACATTTCGCGCCCTCCTCTTTCTCGCACACTTCATTCTCTCTTTTATCAGAGTGGATTATACTCTTATCCACCTCTATCAAATCCTTGTCGTTCCTTTCACATTGCATACCTAATTGTACCTCATCGCGAGAATAACTAATTTCGGCGTTTGTTCCAACGGCAGACAATAACAAAACATCTTTACTATTAACTCTTCCTTGTTTACTCATATTATCCATCCTATTATCGCTCCCAAACTTCTCATGTTCATTATTTCTACATTCAGTCACATCACACACATATTTATCACATTCACTCTCAAATTTCACATTTTGATCAACACATGTAACTGTCTGCTCTGTTTTTAGGATCTTTACTGGACAAAATTTCCTTGTGTGCCCATTTTCTCCTCAACTAAAACACATGACCTTACTAAATTTTGTGGGACAATCCCGTTGAAAATGTCCCATCTGTTCACAGGTAAAACACATGATACTCGGAATAAAATTCGCGTTTCTTTGCTTGTTATATGCTTTGACTTGATCGGACTTTGAATTATTATGAATAAAGTGTCTGTTATCGTTCCTATCGTTTCGATTATTATTTGAAAAATTTGATTTTGTTTGATTTCTAGGTCACGAATTTACTCTATTTACATTAGAATTTAAAAGAGACTCTGCTTTAGTATTAACCGCGTTGATTGCTGCTAATAAATTATCTGAGGACCAAGCGTTATCGTTATTAATACTATTGTTACCTCTGAGTTGATTTTCTATTAAATCAAATTTAATCGCTAGTTTAACTGCTTCTTCTAATGTTCGCGGGTCTGCAATTTTTAAGTCTCTGTGCAAATGTGGCCAGCATCCTCTTATAAATTGTCGCACTAATCGTTTCTGAATACACTGGTTTCTATAATTTTGCCCATCCACAGTATTTGTTTCTGGTTCTAATTTTTCCGAAAAAATTGCTAGTCTATCTGCATAATCTCTTATACTTTCATTTCTTCTTTGATAACAATCACTGAATTGAGTTTCTAAAGCATCATAATCGTAAACTTCCGAAAACCTCTCGATTATGGCTTTACGAAGCTCAACCCAATCATCAGTATCTCTTAATTTCGGATATGAATGTAAAAAATATTCTGCTTTACCTTTTAAATGAATTTTTGCTATATATGCTGTATTTGAACTAGAAATATTAAAATTTAAACTATATTGATCTATTTGCCAAACGAATTTACTCACAGATTCTCCTGGTTCTCCACTAAAATTTTGAATATAATTTGCTACACCACTACTTGTTATTAAAAAACTAGCATTTACATTTATCGGACCCATTATCTTAATCAATGAAACTAACTATTCAAATACAGAAAATACAGAAAACTCAACGAATGGATTTAATAAACGCTTAGTCGCTCTCACTGAAATATACCAGAACAACAGCAAACAATAATATCAAAAAAAAAATCGCATCTACCAAATATATTTTTAACCGAGCGTGGCTACTAATATTTCGACTCTTCCAAAGTTTTCACCGAGCGTGACTACCGGAATATTCGTATCACACCGCTGCCAACCAAATGTAAACGAGGTAGAAAACGTAATAGTTTATTATTAATTTTAAATATGAATAATGCCGAAAAGGTAGATTTTTAAAAATGCTGCCACCAGGTTATTTTTAAAGTTAAAATAACCAAAACTAATTTTGAATATTAAATGGTAGATGGAGATGCCGGGTAATTAAATTATCAATAAAACGTAACAAATAGTATATTAAAATATTGAATAAAATATAAAACAAATTATTATTACACATAAACTAACACAGAACAAAACAACTTACATGCATTCAAATTATATTTACAAAAACTTACTCTCATGAATATAAAAACACACACCATTTACACTTAATGAATCTTAACATACTAATAATAAAACTTCTCAACTACTTTGTCATGATTCTAACATGACTACCTCTAACACACTTCAGCTCATGATGACCACTCAACTCTCTCGCTAATACTCAACTGTTCACCTTAACTTAACCTTAGACAACTTAACTGTGAACTATTTATGACCAAAAGAAATTTAGAAAACATCGAATATCCTGTCAGCATGAGCTCTACAAAGAATACTGTTTCATTTTACAAATTATTTAAACAATATTACAATTTAAACAATAATCGAATTAATTCAGATACTAAAAACTGTTACAAAATGACACCCGAAAATTGAATGTTTATTATCTGATTGGTACCACGTTATGGTCACTTTTGCATGTCCAATGCAAAAATTATCCATAGTATAGATCCTAATGCATGAATATGAATGTTTCAACAAAAATATCCATTTCAAAAACAGGTAAAATGTGACTTTTTTTTTGTAAAAAATCATATAAATATTTGCTTCCGCGCCCGAATTTTATTATTCTTCATCATATTTTAGCTAAAAGAAAACATTGCAACAAGAAAATTGCTATTTCAAGTGTTGTAGGTAATATAGAATCCAGCCCATGTAGTTTACAATATACAACGTATTCATCAAGAAAAGGTAAAATCTGACTTTATTTTTGTAAAAAATCATATAAATATTGGCTTCCGCGCCTGAATTTTATAATTTTTTATCGTATTTTAGCTAGAAGAAAATATTGCAACAAGAAAATTGCTATTTCAAGTGTGGTCATTCTAGATTCCAGCCCACGTAGCTTACAATATACAACGTATTCATCAAGAATAGGTAATATCTGGCTTTATATTTGTAAAAAATTATATAAATATTTGCTTCCGCGCCCGAATTTAATAATTCTTTATAATATTTTAGCTAAAAGAAAACATTGCAACAAAAAAATTGCTATTTCAAGTGTGGTAGGTATTGTAGAATCCAGCCCATGTAAGTAGGTATGGGGACGATTGAGCCTGGGAAAATTTTGCCGACCTTGGGAACTTGGCGGCATCCTTTGATCCCCAAATTTCGGGGGTTTGGCCCACCCCCAAAATTTTGGGGATTGGCCCACCCTCGCAGGGGTTTGGCCCACCCCCGAAATTTTGGAGTTTTGGCCCATCCTAATTTGCATACCGAGTGTGTTTGGCCCACCCTAATTTGCATACCGTGAAGTATGGCCCACCTCCGAAATTTTGGGGTTTGGCCCGCCCTAATTTGCATATCGTGGGGTTTTTGGCCAACCCTAATTTGCATACCGTGATCCACCTCCGAAATTTTGGGGTTTGGCCCACCCTAATTTGAATATCATAATTTGCATATCGTAATTTGCATACGGTAATTTGCTTACCGTAATTTTTGGCCCACCCTAATTTGAATACTATAATTTGCATACCGTAGTTTGCATACTGTGATTTTCATACCGTAATTTTAGATGTTTGGCCCACCCTAATTAGAATTTTGTAATTTGCATACGGTAATTTGCGTAATTTTGGGATTTGGGCCACCATAATTTGCATATCGTAATTTGCGTACAATAATTTTGGGATTCGGCCCACCCGTGGGAAAATTTGAATACCGTAATTTGCATACCGTAGGAAAAAATCTGCATAACTTAATTTGAATACCGTAATTTGCATACCGTAATATGTATACGGTAATTTGCATAATTTTGAGGTTTGGCCCAACCTAATTTAGTAATTTTGCATACGTTGATTTTATATTATAATATTTTCATCATCAAACTAGGGCAATAATAGTACATAATCAGCAAAGTTAGGGCAATAGTAGTTGTTGACGTCATGCTCATTAAAATAAATGAAATAATACATTATCATCACATTAAACTAGGACAATATTAGTTGCTGACGTTGTACTTTAGTAATATTACAATGAATGAAATCATTGAACTAAACTAGGGCAATAATATTACGTTTTGAAATATTCACCATTGGTGGAAACAGGGTTTTTACAGTAAAATTAAATAGTAAATTATCATCCAATTGGGGCAATAATGTTGTGCTATTGATTCCAGTACCGTAATTTGCATACGGTAATTTGCGTAATTTTAGGGTTTGGCCTGCCCTAATTTTATATACCGTTATTTGCACGGGTTTGGTCCGCCCTAATTTACTAATTTTTGCATGAAAATTTACATACCGTGCGAGCCTGTCTTCTCGTTTGATGCCACCGACCACGTTGTGCGATATAAATAAAAACCACTCCCGCACTTCCTCTGTCGGATTCCAAATCCTGACATCCTTTCAACACGAAACAAAATTATGAATAAGACAAGTTGTCAACAACGGGCTCCTGTGGAGAGGGGAGGTGCGAGACCTTGCAGAACTTGCAGGTCAGTGTCTTACTAAGGTACACATGCAAGTTGCTCCTGCGTAACTGTCTAGACATAGGGGGCGAATGTTCAGAATTGATACAGGTGTGCAAGGTTAGTTTCTGTTTGTGATGCTGTGTCAACAACCTAGCCGGAGGCTTGACTTATAGGTCAGTGTCTTACTAAGGTACACGTGCAAGTTGCACCTGCGTAACTGTCTAGACATAGGGGGTGAATGTTCAGAAATGATACAGGTGTGCAAGGTCAGTTTCTGTTTGTGATGCTGTGTCAACAACCTAGCCGGAGGCTTGACTTATAGGTCAGTGTCTTACTAAGGTAGACATGCAAGTTGCACCTGCGTAACTGTCTAGACAAAGGGGGTGAATGTTCAGAATTGATACAGGTGTGCAAGGTCAGTTTCTGTTTGTGATGCTGTGTCAACAACCTAGCCGGAGGCTTGACTTATGGGTCAGTGTCTTACTAAGGTACACGTGCAAGTCGCACCTGCGTAACTGTCTAGATATAGGGGGTGAATGTTTAGAATTGACACAGGTCTGCAAGGTCAGTTTCTGTTTGTGATGCTGTGTCAACAACCTAGCCGGAACCTTGACTTATAGGTCAGTGCCTCACCAAACCACACGTGCAACCACCAGGTGTGCAGGTGGCACATGTGCTTGATGATGGAGAGAGAAGGAAAAGAAGAAGGTCACTACTTACACGTCTACTATAATTACAGACATCACACATCCTAGGCCGGTCATTCTTCACTTAATCTTAAAAGTAGAAAGTGCACCAAACATTTTTAAAATGGAAAAATTTATTGTAATTAAAGATTACAAGAAGAAAGTTAAACGTTTTAATTTACAAGGAAGAACTATCGAGTTTAATATTAAACCTGTTCCACAAGGTAAAGACCCTGTCAAATGGGTGCGAGAAGCTATAACAGATGTAATAATACATGCTACGCAAGATGTAGATCCATCTGATAAAGTAGGATTTACATTCTGTATTGATGATGTGTGGCGAGTGCTTAGCGGAATATTTCAATCTAATTCTGTAGGACTGAATACCGACACCTTCTGTCTAGGTAATAATATTTAGCGATACGTATTACGAAATATTATTTTAAACCCAGATGTAAATACTCTGTAATTTTGATTTTGTTAAAAATACACACCAACTTTGTAGTTGTATTAGTAAAATACTTCATTTTAGGCGTAACAACTGTACGCATTCCCAAAGGAACGGGAAAACGATCAAACAAATACAACACATTTAAGGAAGATTGTGGTATGCGTCGAGGTATAATTAGTATTCAGAACAAAGACAATTTGTGTTTACCCCGAGCATTAGTTGTGGCTATTGCAAATGCTGGAAAAGACGTCGATTTTACTAAAGTGCGGAAGGATATTGGTAAGCTGCAATTGAAGAGAGCTATTAAACTTGCGGAAGATGCTGAGGTAAGTATTCCTGATGATGGAGCCGGAATACCCGAACTACATCAGTTCCAGCGGTATTTCGGTGACACTTACAAAATATGTGTATACGAGTTTGGTGGCAGGGGTAAAGACGTTGTATTTGAAGGAGGTGAGGCGAAGTGTACTTTGAATCTTCTCTATAAAAAGGGCATTACAACGTTATAACATCGTTGACTGCAGCATTTTGCTGTGGTTACTATTGCGAAAAGTGTCATGTACCCTACAACACTAAAAATCGGCACAGGTGCGGTGGTACGTGTTATGCCTGCCAACAATCTCCACCATGTCAGACAGACATAAAAATAAAATGCACCGATTGCAATCGCTGGTTCAAAAGTACACAGTGTCTTCAAAATCACACTAAACCAAATTCTCTGGGTAAAAATACTATCTGTAGCGAAATTGTTTGTTATACTATCTGTTTGAAAACAATTAGAAATAATAGAAAACACACATGCGGTGAAATATACTGTAAAATTTGCATGACTCATCAATCTCAAGATCACTTGTGTTACATGCAGCCTGATACGGGTTCACCTAAAACTAAAGACTTTTTGTTTATATTTTATGATTTGGAAACGCGGCAAGAGAAAATAATTGATGACCATACAATCGAGCACGAACCCAATCTTTGTGTTTTTAAACAATGTTGTGATAAATGCATAAATGAAAAAAAGTTATTCGTTTGCAAAAATTGTGGTATTAAAGTGCAGACCATAAAAGACAACGTTGTTGGTTTATGCTTCATTTATTAACACTACGTAAAAAATTTAAACATATTGTAGTCATAGCTCATAACGGCCAAGCGTTCGATCATCAGTGTATTTTGAATTATATTTTAACAAAAACCTCATTAATACCTGAATTAATAATGCGTGGGACGAAAATTATATCCATGGTTTTGGGAAATGTAAAATTTCTCGATTCTTTAAATTATTTTCCTATGGCACTAGCCAAATTACCTAAAGCATTTGGGTTGGGACATAATTTTAAAAAGGGTTATTATCCTCATTTATTTAACACGTTGGAAAATAAAAATTACGTTGGCCCCTTACCTGCTTTAGAGTACTACAGTCCAAACACAATGAAAGACATAGAAAGAACAAATTTTTTAGAATGGTATGAAGAGCATAAGAACGCCGAGTTCGATATGCAACGTGATATAGTCGAATACTGTATCTCTGATGTGGAAATTCTCACTCAGGCGTGTATAAAGTTTAGGGGTCAATTGATTTCCACAAGTAATGTATGTCCGTTTACCGAGGCGTGTACTATTGCGTCGTCGTGCAACAAAGTTTACAGGCGCAATTGCTTAAAACCAAATACAATTGGTATAATACCTAAAAACGGTTATCGCAATCGTGACATACAATCTAAAATAGCAACACAATGGCTTGTGTGGGAGGAACACATTCTTGGGGTAAATATATTACATTCGGCTAAACAAAAAGAAGTTAGATTAGGGGGGTTAAAAGTTGATGGCTATTGTGAACAATTAAACCAGGTTTTTGAATTTCACGGGTGTTATTACTATGGACATCCTGAGTGTCAAAAATTCAGTAGAGACACCCCGCTGCACGACAAACCCGATGAAACTTTAAACCTGCGTTATGAGTCGACAGTAGCTAAAACCGAAAGACTTAAAACACTTGGTTACGAAGTTGTGGAAATGTGGGAGTGTGATTTTAGACGAGAAATGCAGGCTAACCCCGAAATTGAAAATTTTACTAATACATTGACCCTGCTTACTAATATACCGCTTAATCCGCGTGACGCGTTTTACGGAGGAAGAACAGGAAATACTAAAACTTATTATAAATGTAAGGATGGCGAAAAAATTCACTACATAGATATTTGCTCATTATATCCTTATATTTGTAAATATGGAAAATATCCTGTGGGTTACCCTGTAGTGCTCCTAGGGGATGAATGTCCAAAAAATGTTTCTGGTCTTGACGGCATAATTATATGCGTGCTTTTGCCACCTCAAAATTTATACCATCCTGTATTACCGGTAAAAATAAATAATAAATTAATGTTTGCACTCTGCCATGCTTGTGCAAAAAATTTTAATACGGGTAATTGTTCACACAATGGTTCAGAGAGAGCTATAACCGGAAATTGGGTTATAGATGAAGTTGTAAAAGCACAGGAGATGGGATATCAATTACTTAAGGTTTATGAAATTTGGAAATTTAAGGTTGAACAGTATAACAAAGAAAAGAATGTCATGGGGTTGTTTACAGAGATGATGAATCAATTTATAAAAATTAAACAACAGGCATCGGGGTGGCCGCAAGATTGCGACACAGAGGAACAAAAAAATGCATATATTGAAGATTTTTTCAAACAGGAGGGTCTACCTTTGGTGTACACAGAAATTTTTTAAAACCCTGGCTTAAGAGCTCTAGCAAAATTAATACTTAACTCATTTTGGGGAAAATTGGGGCAACGAGAAAATCAGCCAAAAACAAAAATAATAAATAGACCCGATGAATTTTTTAAAATGATGACTGACCCGACAATTGTAGTTAATACCGTGCTTCCAGTTAATGATAATACCGTTGTAATTAATTATGAATATACTGAAGAAACATGCGATGTTCTACCAACAGTAAATGTGTGCTTAGCCGCCTACACCACAACACAAGCTCGTTTAAAATTATATAGTTATCTTGAGCAACTTGGAGAAAGGGTATTGTACTATGATACGGATTCGGTAATATTTATTTCCAAACCAGGAGATGTTGACCCTGTATTTGGAAATTGTATCGGTGACATGACGAATGAATTGACCAGTTATGGACCCGGGAGTTACATTACAGAATTTTCCTCTGGCGGGCCGAAAAACTACGGTTACATAGTTTATTCACCAACAAAAAATAAATATACTGAAATTTGTAAAGTAAGGGGAATTTGTATAAATCACGAGGTGGAAAAAGATGTTAATTTTAGTACGCTTAAAGGGATGATTATTGACAATGAAAAAATGAAACCTAGAAAAATAGCATTCAAAACCATTCGAAGAACAAAAATACATGAGGTTATCTCACGAAGTGAAACAAAAGAATTTAAGCCGACTTCATGTAAACGAAAATTTTATCAATATGATTCTGTTCCATATGGATACAAAAAAGCTAAATAATAGCAATTACTAACTTTTTATTAATTTAACAAAATGTTAATTGTATATTTACCGTGCGCCCCAACGAGATGTTGACATGTCGTTTACCGTGTTAAATTTAAAATTAGCGAGTATCTTTTTTCTGGTATAATATAACAACAACATATTTTTGTTAAAATAGTTTATTTTAGATAAACGAGTAAAACGTCTATCAAGTAAATAATATTAGCACTAAGTTTCACATGATGATGATATGTTTTCAGATGCTCATTCATAGGGTTGCTGTTTTAGTCTTTTCAGACACCCTTTCACATGGTTGCTGTTTTAACTCCTAATACTTTGTATATGTATATGTAATATTTATATGTCAATAAATTTATTAAATTCATGTTGTCTTTTACTTGTAAGAAAACCTACTCATATCAGTCTTTGTGTGTGTGTGTGTGTCAAATTACAATCAATTCTTGTATATACCCGAGGTGCCCATCCCGCGAGAGCATTTCCCCATAAATTGTTCATGACCAGATAAAAAACAGAGGTGATATATATAGAAACAGGTAAAAAACTGATTCAATAAAAAAAAACAGCTTATTACCAGATAAAAAACAGATCCAATTACAGATAAACAACTATGCTGTTGTAAAGCTGTTGTAAAGCTGTTCTGTTTCTAATAAGTAGCAGTTTGTCATAATCAGCTCTGATACTAATGGCGCAGTTCTGTTTCTAAAGATAAAGAGTTCGGTTGCTAAATCCGTGGTATAATTTAAATTCTACTCGCTGTTCCACCCCATATCGCGAGAGCATTTCCCTAACAAAACTGTTATTTGTGAAAATAGATAAATTTTTCATGACCAGATAAAAAACAGAGGTGTTATTTATAGAAACAGGTAAAAAACTGATTCAATAATAGAAAAACAGCTCATTACCACATAAAAAACAGATCCAATTACAGATAAACAACTATGCTGTTGTAAAGCTGTTCTGTTTCTAATAAGTAGCAGTTTGTCATAATCAGCTCTGATACTGATGGCGCAGTTCTGTTTCTAAAGATAAAGAGTTCGGTTGCTGATTCCGAGGTATAAATTAAATTCTACTCGCTATTCATCAATGACTGGCCTGACCCTAGTCATCATATCGCTGACGTAGAGCAAAAGGAGGTGACGATGACCCAGTATCGAGTCAGCATAACGACGACGACACACGTCAGCAAAACTTTTGTAAAGAACAACTAAAAATTCATAAATAGTAATTTTATTAACAAATTATGGTATTATTATATTACAGTCAAATATTATACATACAATTTTATTAACATATCTAGTACCTACACGTCAGCAAAACTTTTGTAAAGAACAACTAAAAATTCATAAATAGTAATTTTATTAACAAACCATGGTATTATTATTATACTACAGTCAAATATTATACATACAATTGTATTAACATATCTAGTATAATTATTATCACACACGCGCGCACACACACAGTCATATATTACTATTTTATATATAAACAATTATATTTACACATGAGTCTAGTTTTTGTTAAACATTTTTTTTTGTTAAACATATGCAACAGACAAGAACTATATAGTTAAATTAAAGACATGGAAGGAAAGAGATGACCCAGAGATATAGCCTCACTGCCGGTTGATTGGTTCTGCGACGTAGAAAGAGATAACATGGAGATGTGGCTTGACTGTCCTCGAGTGGCTGATTGGTTCTGCGATGTAGAAAGAGATGACATAGAGATGTGGCCTGACTGCTTTCGAGCTGCTGATTGGTTCTGCGACGTTTATCAATAACACGTTATTGTTTTTGCACAAATTTAGTTTTAATATTATTATTTCACTACCACTTATCACATATCTTTACTTCGTTTGTGTTAATAAATCTCATTACAAACAACATCTCTCTCTCTCTCTCTCTCTCTCTCTCTCTCTCTCTCTCTCTCCTCTCTCTCTCTCTCTCCTCTCTCTCTCTCTCTCTCTCTCTCTCTCTCTCTCTCTCTCTCTCTCTCTCTCTCTAGCTGGATAAAATTTTCTCACAGTTGTTGTTTTTGTTTCTTAAATTTTCTATAAACAATTTTTTTGGTTGTTGTAATAGATTTAAATTTTGACAATTTATGCCAAAGATTGATAGATTGAAAGGTGCAACATTTAAAAGTAATTTTAAATTCTCGCGGTATTTGTACGTAATATTATCTCTGAAAAAATATATGTTTCCATCCATGTACTGGCATGCACCGTCAATATACTGTGGTATACCTGGAAATTCTGAATTTATTACGCCATACCTAATAATTCTATTATTACATTCATTTAACTCAACAAAATTACTCAAATCATAAAAAATATAATTTTTCCCCGAATTGGTTCTCAGTGCGCCTATAATATTTTGTATTTCATTGTTAAAATTGTAAGAATTTCTGTAGAGTTTGAATAAAGGCCACTGAATATCCAAAAAATTATCATTTTCTTTTAAAACAATATTTCCATCTATAACAATTTCGTAAAAATTATCTTTTATTATTAGTACAATATGATCGTCTGAACGGCGGTATACCTCAGATATATTTTCAAATTCGGTTGGTAAAAATGGAAGCAAATTATTTAGAAAATATGGTTTGGAAATTTTATCCCCCGACAACAACAAACTTTTTACCCAAACTCTTTTATCTGAAAAAATTAACAATTTATCGTCAACAACTAAAAACTTTGATATTTTATTAAAATTGCACAATTCTGCTCCATAATCGTTTACCGTAACTGTTGGTGAATTTTTATCATCGTTATTCGTTATGTCTGGTGTTGTTGTTGGAGGTTGTTTTATTTTTTTTCCATACAGTTTTTGTATGACGAAGATATCGTCTGCATCCAGAGTAAACTGTGATAAATTTTTGAAATATGAATTTCTGCTATATGGATACATAATAGCTGTTTTTACTCTAGAATGCATCAACCCCAACGAATGCCCAATCTCATGCACAAGAACTTCAAAAAAACTATCTCCTTCATCAGCAGGGCCTTGAGATAGCTTATAATTCCAGTTACGATTAGCATTCATATGAATGTCTACTGACGTACTGAATCTAGTTGGTGAATATGCGTGCCCCAACACCGGTGAAAGATTTTCCAACAACGAAGAACATATTTTACCATCATAGTACGAATGATGTATTCTTCTACCAAGAGAAATTAAAATGTTTGGACAGTACTGACCCTGTATAAACTCTCTATTTAAATAATTACTTTTATGATTTGGTGCGTGTTGAAAGGTAATATTTGCATGTTGCTCCCAAATGTAAAATGCTTCCTTTGCAATATGAACCTGGTTACTATCTCCGCCTATAAAGTCCCATGTTACAACGGGGGCGTTCCATCTGTATTGATGATGTTGATGATGTAGTCCACGGGGGATATCAGAAACCGCACATCTTGAACACTGCATCAGTTCTAATGTTTCACTATTTAACGCACCTGTTTGCTCCAAACCATGGTATTCTTGAAAGAGTGAAATAGCCTCTCGATATTTTACCGATGATGGATTAAGGCTTACTATTTCGTTATCTCCCACCTTCAAATATCCATATTTTTCCAAAAATTCCATACGATCCAAAAATAACCCGTCATCTTCAACTTCTTCCACACGGTTTAAAAACGACTCTTCGGTGTCGCATTTAACACTGTCACCAATTAGAATAAGATAGCAAAAAACTATATATTTTACCATCTTACTACTGCTGAAGCACATTTTCAAACTTTATTGAGTTGAAAGTTTAAATACACCAATTTACAGCAAACACCACTAATTCTATTAAGTTGAAGCTTAGATATGGTACAACAACCACCACCGCTATTTAAATTAAATTTTTATTAGTGTAAGCAAAATTTATTGACGGTTATGTAATAATAACTACCAGAAGTGGACTGGCGTCGTTGAATGAAATCAGGAGAATTTCCTATGTAGCGCCACTGTGTTACGATTTTTACAAGTCCGGTACTGGTAATCGAATCAATAGCATAACATTATTGCCCTAATTGTAATGGGTTGATAATTTACTTTATACTACTATTGTCCTAGTTTAATTCGATGATAATGCATTATTTCAATATTACTAGAGTATGACTTCAACAACTAGTATTGTACCTAACTTTAATTTGCTGATTATGTACTATTATTGTCCTAGTTTGATGATGATTTGTTATTGAAATATTACTATAATATAACATCAACAACTAGAATACTCCAGAAAAAATAAATGTTGTATGAAAATTATATTTTCGAATGAATAATTTGAGATTAAGATGTTTTATTACTATTTATTTACAGACACAATAATACAAATAATTGTAACAAACACAGTATATTCTACAACCATTTATGTTTGAAAAATATGTGTTGTTTTATTAAAGCACATATAGCACAATTACAAAAATTTTCTGCAAGAACCATTCAAAATTTCTTCATTTTGTTCTCGCCGCCGCCGCTGTTGTCCTACTGATTGTAGTTTCAATTGTTGTTGTTGTTTTTCTTCTAATTGTTGTTGTCGCCCCTGCAACGATTGTTTCACAGGTGTGTTTCTTTTACAAGAACACTTGTCGAACTTTAAAATAGAAAAAATTATATACTGTTGGTTAAATTGTTTTATGTCGTTCACGCACCTCACGTCCCTATTTCCTTAACAACTTCTTAACTCTACGTTGTATATTTTTTCTTATTTTGAGTAAAATTTGCGGTACGTCGCTTTCATTGAAATATTCGTGAGAACTCTGAGATTGTTTATACTTATTATAGTACTCAATCATTCGAAATTCATCTTCATTTCTTGGAGGTAATTAAATCTCAGAAGAGGAAAATTTTAAATATTATATTAAAAATAAACCGCAGTATGTTTGTAGTACTTGTAGATTAGGGTCGTATAGTTCCTCATTAACTTTTACACAAAAGTGAAGTACAGGAAATGGTTGATAATAATGCACCTGATGCCCCATAATGATTTCCGGGGTGAATCCCTTTTTTTTAGCCTCATCACAAAATATGAATGCAGCCGGTAAACAAGCCCCATAATAATTTTCATTAATTAAAGCACGCGAAATTAACGTGCTTAAAATAGTAAGTTTAGTTTTATCGATATCCATTTTTAATTTAACAAAGAACAACCTTGTGGTTTGAAGATTACATAAAGAATGTCTACCCCAGCGTGTAATGTTTGTAATTGTAGCTGTGTGTATGAATAGAAGTAAAATATACGCATGCGTACTCAGATATAATAATTTGAAATTGGATATTAAAAATAATCATTGGGTAATGTTGTACACTCAATTTCAATTGTCTTATTATAATCGATTATGTGAACCTATCTTTACACATTACGAATTTACAGCTGTTTTCTTGCAAAGCTGTTTTGCTTCTAATAATTAGTCATATTAGGAATTTGATCTGTTTTGAAAAATTTTCAAGAACATACGGAGGTAATCGCTATCATCAAGTTATGTATTACTAGGAAATAAGGAAAATTAGCTTAAAATCAACAAGGAATAACGAGGGGATGTGAAGCAAGAGACAAATTTAAAGAATATAATATATGTATTAAATATTACACAGCTTACAAAAATTGTAATTTTTTTATCTCATTCCAGCGCTGTCGTTCCTGGTTCCTAAATTGTTTTTTGTCTTTTCTACTTAATTTATACATATCTATAGGAAGACTTTTTATAATTAATCTTGAATCAACAGCGCTGGAGTTATTAAGAGGGCTGCTGCTGCAATTTTCGGGTGCACCACGTGAATGCGAGACCGGTCTGCTGAAAAAAAAAGTGAAAAATAGTACTATTATTATAATAAATTTACATTAACTCACCGTTCTCGAATATACTTGAGCGGACTCACAGCGGAACAGTCATCCCAGTTGTCACTAGCCTCTACAACAAACATTTTCGTAGCGTTGATCGGTCTATTCTTCTTCGTTTGAATGTCCACGTGCGGACTCACAGCGGAACACTCGCCCAAATTTTCAGTGGTTGCTGGGGCAAGATGCGAGACCCGTCTGCTGGACATTCTGTAAAAATATGAAAAATAGTACTATTATTATTATAATATATTTACATTAACTCACCGTTCTCGAATATACACGAGCGGACTCACAGCGGAACAGTCATCCCAGTTCTCACTAGCCTCTACAACAAACATTTTCGTAGCGTTGATCGGTCTATTCTTCTTCGTTTGAATGTCCACGAGCGGACTCACAGCGGAACACTCGCCCAAATTTTCATTGGTTGCTGGGGCAAGATGCGAGACCCGTCTGCTGGACATTCTGTAAAAATATGAAAAATAGTACTATTATTATTATAATAAATTTACATTAACTCACCGTTCTAGAATATACTCGAGCGGACTCACAGCGGAACACTCATCCCAGTTCTCACTAGCCTCTACAACAAACATTTTTGTAGCGTCGATCGGTCTATTCTTCTTCGTTTAAAAGAATGACTATTCTTGTGCACAATGCTGGTAATTATAATAGGCGCGCGATCCCCCACTTCTACGGAATTTATTGCTGATCCGGTACTATTTTTTACTGTCTAGTAAAACTCCGGCCAGGCTGTCGACACAGCACCGCAAGCAGAAACTGACCTTGCTCGCAGCAGATGCAGTCTGCATAGTAAGACACTCCCACTAGGCTGTTGCACAGCATCACAAGCAGAAACCGACATTGCTCACATGTGTATCATTCAACCTACCTGTAAAGACAGGTGCAACTTGCACGTGTACCTTAGTAAGACACTGATCTATAAGTCAAGCCTCCGGCTAGGTTGTTGACACAGCATCACAAACAGAAACTGACCTTGCACACCTGTATCAATTCTGAACATTCACCCCCTATGTCTAGACAGTTACGCAGGTGCAACTTGCACGTGTACCTTAGTAAGACAATGACCTGCAAGTTCTGCAAGGTCTCGCACCTCCCCTCTCCACAGGAGCCCGTTGTTGACAACTTGTCTTATTCATAATTTTGTTTCGTGTTGAAAGGATGTCAGGATTTGGAATCCGACAGAGGAAGTGCGGGAGTGGTTTTTATTTATATCGCACAACGTGGTCGGTGACATCAAACGAGAAGACAGGCTCCCACGGTATGTAAATTTTCATGCAAAAATTAGTAAATTAGGGCGGACCAAACCCGTGCAAATAACGGTATGTAAAATTAGGGCAGGCCAAACCCTAAAATTACGCAAATTACCGTATGCAAATTACGGTACTGGAATCAATAGCACAACATTATTGTCCCAATTGGCTGATAATTTACTATTTAATTTTACTGTAAAAACCCTGTTTCCAGCAATGGTGAATATTTCAAAACGTAATATTAATGCCCTAGTTTAGTTCAATGATTTCATTCATTGTAATATTACTAAAGTACAACGTCAGCAACTAATATTGTCCTAGTTTAATGTGATGATAATGTATTATTTCATTTATTTTAATGAGCATGACGTCAACAACTACTATTGCCCTAACTTTGCTGATTATGTACTATTATTGCCCTAGTTTGATGATGAAAATATTATAATATAAAATCAACGTATGCAAAATTACTAAATTAGGTTGGGCCAAACCTCAAAATTATGCAAATTACCGTATACATATTACGGTATGCAAATTACGGTATTCAAATTAAGTTATGCAGATTTTTTCCCACGGTATGCAAATTACGGTATTCAAATTTTCCCACGGGTGGGCCAAACCCCAGAATTATTGTACGCAAATTACGAAATGCAAATTATGGTGGCCCAAATCCCAAAATTACGCAAATTACCGTATGCAAATTACAAAATTCTAATTAGGGTGGGCCAAACATCTAAAATTACGGTATGCAAATCACAGTATGCAAACTACGGTATGCAAATTATGGTATTCAAATTGGGGTGGGCCAAAAATTACGGTAAGCAAATTACTGTATGCAAATTACGATATGCAAATTATGGTATTCAAATTAGGGTGGGCCAAACCCCAAAATTTCGGAAGTGGGTCACGGTATGCAAATTAGGGTTGGCCAAAAACCCCACGATATGCAAATTAGAGCGGGCCAAACACCAAAATTTCGGAGGTGGGCCATACTTCACGGTATGCAAATTAGGGTGGGCTAAACACACTCGGTATGCAAATTAGGATGGGCCAAAACCCCAAAATTTCGGGGGTGGGCCAAACCCCTGCGGGTGTGGGCCAATCCCCAAAATTTTGAGGGTGGGCCATACTCCCGAAATTTGGGGATCAAAGGATGCCGCCAAGTTCCAACGATCGGCAAAATTTTCCCAGGCTCAATCGTCCCAATACCTACTCATGTAGCTTACAATATACAACGTATTCATCAAGAATAGGTAAAATCTGACTTTATATTTGTAAAAAATCATATAATTATTTGCTTCCGCGCCCGAATTTTATAATTCTTCATCATATTTTAGCTAAAAGAAAACATTGCAACAAGAAAATTGCTATTTCAAGAGTGGTAGGTATTCTAGAATCCAGCTCATTTTGCTAACAATATACAACGTATTTATTAAAATGACACAATAAAATTGAATGTTTATTATCTGATTGGTACCACGTTATGGTCACTTTTGCATGTCCAATGCTAAAATTATCCATAGTATAGATCCTAAAGCATAAATATGAATGTTTTAACTTAAATATCCATTTCAAGAATAGGTAAAATCTTACTTTATTTTTATAAAAAAATCATATAAATATTTGCTTACGCGCCCGAATTTTATAATTCTTCATCATATTTTAGCTAAAAGAAAACATTGCTACTTCAAGTGTGGTAGATAATCTAGAATCCAGCCCATGTGGCTTACAATATACAACGTATTTATCAAGAAAAGGTAAAATCTGACTTAATTTTTGTAAAAAATCATATAAATATCATATTTTAGCTAAAAGAAAACATTGCAACAAGAAAATTGCTTTTTCAAGTGTGGTAGGTATTCTAGAATCCAGCCCATGTAGCTTACATTATACTACGTATTCATTAAAATGACACCCGAAATTTGAATGTTTATTATCTGATTGGTACCGCGGTATAGTCACTTTTGCATGTCCAATGCTAAAATTATACATAGTATAGATCCTAATGCATGAATATGAAAGTTTTAACAAAAATATCCATTTCAAGAATAGGTAAAATCTGACTTTATTTTTGTAAAAAATCATGTAAATATTTGCTTCTTTATCATATTTTAGCTAAAAGAAAACATTGCAACAAAAAAATTGCTATTTCAAGGGTGGTAGGTGTTTTAGAATCCAGCCCATGTAGCTTACAATATACAACGTATTTTTCAAAAAAAGGCAAAATCTGACATTATTTTTGTAAAAAATCATATAAATATTTGCTTCCGCGCCTGAATTTTATAATTCTTTATCATATTTTAGCTAAAAAAAAAAACATTGCAACAAGAAAATTGCTATTTCAAGTGTGGTAGGTATTCTTGAATCCAACCCATGTAGCTTGCAATATACAACGTATTCATCAAGAAAAGGTAAAGTCTGACTTTATTTTTGTAAAAAATCATATAAATATTTGCTTCCGCGCCCGAATTTTGTAATTTTTCATCATATTTTAGCTAAAAGACAACATTGCAATAAGACAATTGCTATTTCAAGTGTGGTGGGTATTCTAGAATCCAACCCATGTAGTTTACAATATACTACGTATTCATCAAGAATAGATAAAATCTGACTTTATTTTTGTAAAAAAACATATAAATTTTTGCTTCCGCGCCCGAATTTTATAATTTTTCATCATATTATAGCTAAAAGAAAACATTGCAAAAAGAAAATTGCTATTTCAAGTGTGGTAGGCATTCTAGAATCCAGCCCATGTAGCTTACAATATACAATGTGTTCATTAAAATGACACCCGAAAATTAAATGTTTATTATCTGATTGGTACCGCGTTATGGTCACTTTTGCATGTTACTTATTGTTTATTAGTTAGTCTGGTCATTGAATTCTAAATTCTGTATTTACTTGATTCACAAATTTCTCAAGGTTTCTTTCTACACTGTTAAAAATTACCACAGTTTATTTATTTAATATTTATTTCTTTACTGATTGTTACTTACTATGCACATTTACTACCAAAATGTTAGAGGGCTGAATACCAAAACTAATGACTTCTACAATAATTGTTTTAATTCGGAATATGATTTAGTATGTCTTTCTGAAACATGGCTAAATGACAGTGTACTTAATGCAGAATTATTTAATGATACGTATGATGTTTACCGTATGGACAGAGACTTATCCAGGAGTACAAAAATAAGAGGCGGCGGTGTCCTATGTGCAGTAAATAATAAATATAAATCAGAACGTGTTGATATTATGTTTCATCCTAACTGTCTCTCTGATATTGTTTGTGTAAAAATTCTTTCTTCTTCTAATACTCATATTTATGTATTTGTTATTTACTGCCCTCCACCACTGTCATCTAAACAATTTAATTATATGATTGAATGCCTGGAATCTGTCTTGTCAACTATTGATACAGAATTTTTAATAATCGGTGATGCAAATATCACACACCTTGTAGATTATATAACTTGTGGGCGTACAGATAATTTTGTTACTTCCTTTCTAAATTTATGTGACTTCTCAAATGCTAGAAACTACAATACTATTACCAATTCCAATAACAGAATTCTTGACATTGTTGCCTCAAATATTGACGAAGATTCACACCATCCTACTCTATCAATTACTTCTTCCTTCCAGCCCCATTATTTATATCCTTCCGCCACATTTAATCATTCTCTAAATAATTATAATTTTCGGTTATGCATCTTCAATCTTTTGTATCTTTCTCTCTCTAATGTCGACTGGACACCGCTGTATTCTTGTGAAGATGTAGACACACCATTTTCTAAATTCTATGAAGTACTATATGATATTTTCAATAAATGTGTTCCTACTACTACATGTAAACACTCTAAATATCCACCGTGGTGCACTCCTCAAATAATCAAAAATATCAAGTTAAAATCTGAACTACGCAAACTATACCAGATTCATAAACATGATCAGTACTTGATAGAATTTAAAAAAATACGTGCTCAGGTTAAAAAGGACATTAAAATTGAACATTCAAAATATCTAGCTTACATAGAAAATTCCATTTCAACTGATCCCACTAAACTGTGGTCATATATTAACAATAAAAAAAATACCACGTATTCCTGGTAGCATGCATTTTGAAGATCGAATGTTCAATTGTACACCTGATAACGTCCAAGGCTTCGCAGATTTTTTTGCCAGTGCTTATTCTGATCCTGATATAAATATTAATCCCACTTTAACTCCACTCAATACTAGTAACACAACAATTACACAGAATATCACTAGTGATGACATTAAATCTGCAATTAATAAACTTAAACCCTCTCGTAATCCTATCCCCGACAATCTACCTGCATACATAATCAAGGGATGTGATGATCATTTCATAGCTCCACTAAAATTTCTATTTAATTTGGCAATAAAAAAAAAATCCAACTTGTTTGAAAAAATCATTCATTACGCCCATTTTTAAATCAGGAGATAAAGCGGATATTTCTAATTACCGACCTATTGCCATCTTATCTAACATCTCAAAATTTTTTGAATCTATCATATACAAACACATATACAATTCTATAGAAAAATCTATCTCCATCTTTCAACATGGATTTGTCAATAGTCGGTCAACTACCACGAATTTAATGAATTTTACAGAAAAAGCACTGAACCTTCTACATGACAACAATCAGGTGGATGTCATTTATACAGATTTTGCGAAGGCCTTTGATCGTATTAACCATAGCATTCTTCTTCATAAACTAGATGTGAATTTTCAATTTTCGAATGACCTTCTTGCATTCTTTAAATCCTATTTAACTAATCGCTCATTATGTGTTAAATATAACAATTTTATTTCTAAATCCTACATCCCCACCTCCGGAGTTCCACAAGGCTCTACTTTAGGTCCTCTCCTATTCATTCTGTTTATTAATGACATTGTCAATTTTGTCAAATATTCCGAAGTTCTGTTATACGCTGATGATGTTAAACTCTTTCGAAAAATTAATTCAATAAATGATTGCATTCTTCTACAATCTGATATAAACAATTTATTAACATGGTGTCGGTCATCCAAACTATTCTTTAATTTCAGTAAGTGTAAAATAATGAGTTACTTAGTAAAGAAATTTGTTTATACTTATGCATATAAAATGGAAAGCACAATGCTTGATAGAGTAATGCAGTATAAGGACCTTGGCGTAATTTTTGACTCGAAATTATCCTTCAACGATCACATTAACTATATTATTACTCACAAAAATTTAGGTTTTATTATAAGAAATAGAAAATCGTTTAAAAATATATTAACTTTAAAAAATCTATATTTTGCCTTTGTAAGATCAAAACTAGAATATTGTCTGCAAGTGTGGCTTCCAATATACAACAAAAATATTTATAACATTGAACTGAAATTCTGTTTTCTTCGAATACATGGACATTATCCTGGTTCTGATTACAATTATAATGATCTTCTCAAACAATTTAATTTTGTTACTTTGTCAACCAGACGCAAGATTCAATGCACTATGTATTTGTATAAACTACTAAATGGGAATATAGATGACCAAGTCAGTCGTGTTAAATTCCATTTAATGTGCCAAGGACTTCTTCTAGGACTAATAATCTTTTTAAATTACCATTTGTAAGAACTAATTATGAATCAAAATCCCCGATACGTCAACTATGTTCCATATTTAACAATATAATTTGTTCGGAATGTAGAGTAGAATTAGATATATTTAACGACTCGTTAATTAAATTTAAAAAAAACAGTCACAGCTACTTTTTCAGTATAATTCATTGTTATTGTATATTTTCATATATTGATTATTTTCATGTTTACTTGTGACATTTATAATATTATTTTTTGTATAATCATCCTATAATTGGGATCTCGTATCCTGTTGGATTGATTTTTAATAAATAAATGTCCAATGCTCAAATTATCCATAGCATAAGTCCTAAAGCATTAATATGAATGTTTTAACAAAAATATCCATTTCAAGAAGAGAAAAAAAAGAAAACATTGCAACAAGAAAATTGCTATTTCAAGTGTAATAGGTATTCTAGAATCCAGCCCATGTAGCTTACAATATTCAACATATTCATCAATAATAGGTAAAATCTGACTTAATTTTTGTAAAAAATCATATAAATATTTGCTTCCGCGCCGAATTTTATAATCCTTTATCATATTTAACTAAAAGAAAACATTGCAACAAGAAAATTTCTATTTCAAGTGTAGTAGGTATTCAAGAATCCAGCCCAAGTTGCTTACAATATACAACGTGTTCATTAAAATGACACACGAAAATTTAATGTTTATTATCTGATTGGTACCACGTTATGGTCACTTTTGCATGTCCAAGGCTAAAATTATTCATAGAATAGATCCTAAAGCATGAATATAAATGTTTTAACAAAAATATCCATTTCAAGAATAGGTAAAATCTGTCATTATTTTTGTAAAAAATTATATAAATATTTGCTTCTGCGCCTGAATTTTATAATTCTTCATCAAATTTTAGCTAAAAGAAATTATTGCAACAAGAAAATTGCTATTTCAAGTGTGGTAGGTATTCTAGAACGCATCCCATGTAGCTTACAATATACAACGTATTCATCAAGAATACGTAAAATCTGACTTTATTTTTGAAAAAAATCATATAAATATTTGCTTCCGCGCCCGAATTTTATAATTTTTCATCATATTTTAGCTAAAAGAAAACATTGCAAAAAGATAACTGCTATTTTAAGTGTGGTAGGTATTATAGAATCCAGCCCATGTAGCTTACAATATACAACGTATTCATCAAGAATAGGTAAAATCTGACTTTATTTTTGTAAAAAATCATATTAATATTTGCTTCCGCGTCCGAATTTTTTAATTCTTTATCATATTTAAGCTAAAAGAAAACATTGCAACAAGAAAATTGCTATTTCAAGTATGGTATGTATTCTAGAATCCAGCCCATGTAGCTTACAATATACAACGTATTCATCAAGAATAGGAAAAATCTGATTTTATTTTTGAAAAAATCATATAAATATTTGCTTCCGCGCCCGAAATTTATAATTCTTTATCATATTTTAGCTAAAAGAAAACATTGCAACAAGAAAATTGCTATTTCAAGTGTAATAGGTATTCTAGAATCCAGACCATGTAGCTTACAATATTCAACATATTCTTTAAGAATAGGTAAAATCTGACTTTATTTTTGTAAAAAATCACATAAATATTTGATTCCGCGCTTCAATTTTATAAGTCTTCATCATATATTAGCTAAAAGAAAACATTGCAACAAGATAATTGCTATTTCAAGTATGGTAGGTATTCTAGAATCCAGCCCATGTAGCTTACAATATACAACGTATTAATTAAAATAACACCCGAAAATTAAATGTTTATTATCTGATTGGTACCACGTTATAGTCACTTTTGCATGTCCAATGCTAAAATTATCTATATTATAGATCCTAAAGCATGAATACGAATGTTTTAACAAAAATATCCATTTCAAGAATAGGTAAAATCAGTCTTTATTTTTGTAAAAAATCATATAAATATTTGCTTCCGCGCCTGAATTTTATAATTCTTCATCATATTTTACCTAAAAGAAAATATTGCAACAAGAAAATTGCTATTTCAAGTGTGGTAGGCATTCTAGAATACAGCTCATGTAGCTTACAATAAACAACGTATTCAGCAAGAACACGTAAAATCTGACTTTATTTTTGTAAAAAAATCGTATAAATATTTGCTTCCTCGCCGGAATTTTATAACTTTTTATCATATTTTAGATAAAAGAAAACATTGCAACAAGAAAATTGCTATTTCAAGTGTGGTAGGTATTCAAGAATCGAGCCCATGTAGCTTACAATATACTACGTATTCATCAAGAATAGGTAAAATCTGACTTTATTTCTGTAAAAAATCATATGAATATTTGCTTCCGCAACCGAATTTTATAATACTTCTTCATATATTAGCTAAAAGAAATCATTGCAACAAGAAAATTGCTATTTCAAGTGTAATAGGTATTTTAGAATCCAGCCCATGTAGCTTACAATATTCAACATATTCATCAAAAATAGGTAAAATCTGACTTTATTTTTGTAGAGAATCATATAAATATTTGCTACCGCAACCGAATTTTATAATATTTCATCATATTTTAGATAAAAGAAAACATTGCAACAAGAAAATTGCTATTTCAAGTGTTATAGGTATTTTAGAATCCAGCCCATGTATCTTACAATATTCAACATATCCATCAAGAATAGGTAAAATCTGACTTTAGTTTTGTAAAAAATCATATAAATATTTGCTTCCGCGCCCGAATTTTATAATTTTTCATCATACTTTAGCTAAAGAAAAAACATTGCAACCAGATAATTGCTATTTCAAGTGTGGTAGGTATTCTAGAATCCAGCCCATGTAGCTTATAATATACAACGTATTCATCAAGAATAGATAAAATCTGACTTTATTTTTGTAAAAAATCATATAAATATTTGCTTCCGCGCCCGAAATTTATAATTTTTTATCATATTTAAGCTAAAAGAAAACATTGCCACACGAAAATTGCTATTTCAAGTATGGTATGTATTCTAGAATCCAGTTCATGTAGCTTGCAATATACAACGTATTCATCAAGAATAGGTAAAATCTGATTTTATTTTTGAAAAAATCTTATAAATATTTGCTGCCGCGCCCGAAATTTATAATTCTTCATCATATTTTAGCTAAAAGAAAACATTGCAACAAGAAAATTGCTATTTCAAGTGTGGTAGGTATTCTAGAAACCAGCCCATGTAGCTTACAATATACAACGTATTCATCAAGAATAGGTAAAATCTGACTTTATTTTTGTAAATGTCCTATAAAAATTTGCTTCCGCAACCAAATTTTATAATTCTCCTTCATATTTTAGCTAAAAGAAAACATTGCAACAAGAAAATTGCTATTTCAAGTGTAATAGGTATTCTAGAATCCAGCCCATGTAGCTTACAATATTCAACATATTCATCAAGAATAGGTAAAATCTGACTTTATTTTCTTAAAAAATCATATAAATATTTGATTCCGCGCTCTAATTTTATAAGTCTTCATCATATTATAGCTAAAAGAAAACATTGCAACAAGATAATTGCTATTTCAAGTGTGGTAGGTATT
The DNA here is from genome assembly GCA_035578165.1 of Stenolophus ochropezus. Taxonomy (NCBI): domain Eukaryota; kingdom Metazoa; phylum Arthropoda; class Insecta; order Coleoptera; family Carabidae; genus Stenolophus; species Stenolophus ochropezus. The sequence goes on along the minus strand of JAQOWZ010000051.1, from coordinate 228,511 downwards.
CTAGAATCAAGCCCATGTAGCTTACAATATACAACGTATTCATTAAAATAACAGCCGAAAATTGAATGTTTATTATCTGATTGGTACCACGTTATAGTCACTTTTGCATGTCCAATGCTAAAATTATCCATAGTATAAATCCTAAAGCATGAATATGAATGTTTTAACAAAAATATCCATTTCAAAAATAAGTAAAATCAGTCTTTATTTTTGTAAAAATCATATAAATATTTGCTTCCGCGCCTAAATTTTATAATTCTTTATCATGTTTTAGCTAAAAGAAAATATTGCAAAAAGAAAATTGCTATTTCAAGTGTATGTATGTATGTATGTATGTATATGAGGGTTTTTTAAGCGTTTTGTCGCTTTTTGTCAACGCGACCTAGAAGATCTATTGTGACAGCCCTTACTTAGTTTTCCGGAAGTAGATCCAGATTTTTGGTGAAGCCGATTAGGCCTCAAGTATCTGAAGTACTTGTTTCCTGACATGTTTTACTTGCATTTTAGTGATGCAGGTTGTCAGCCTACAGTCTCTGCAAGGCCAGCACACACCGAGCCGTTGTGCGGCAACCCATCCAATTGGACAGGGCGGGCTATGTTGCTTATCTACACGATCAGACAAGACACGCCACGACCACACAACCGTACTGGCTGACTATTTCAAGTGTGGTAGGCATTCTAGAATCCAGCCCATGTAGCTTACAATATACGAGGTATTCATTAAAATGACACCCAAAAATTGTAAGTTTATTATCTGATTGTTACCACGTTATGGTCACTTTTGCATGTCCAATGCTAAAATTATCCATAGTATAGATCCTAAAGCATGAATATGAATGTTTTAACAAAAATATCCATTTTAAGAATAGGTGAAATCTGACTTGATTTTTATAAAAAAAAAATCGTATAAATATTTGCTTCCGCGCCGGAATTTTATAATTTTTTATCATATGTTAGTTAAAAGAAAAAAAATGCAACAAGAAAATTGCTATTTCAAGTGTGGTAGGTATTCAAGAATCGAGCCCAAGTTGCTTACAATATACAACGTATTCATCAAGAACAGGTAAAACCTTATTTTATTTTTGAAAAAATCATATAAATAATTGCTTCCGCGCCCGAAATTTATAATTCTTCATCATATTTTAGCTAAAAGAAAACATTGCAACAAGAAAATTGCTATTTCACGTGTGGTAGGTGTTCTAGAATCCAGCCCATGTAGCTTACAATATACTACGTATTCATCAAGAATAGGTAAAATGGGACTTTATTTCTGTAAAGAATCATATAAATATTTGCTTCGGCAACCGAATTTTATGATACTTCATCATATTTTAGCTAAAAGAAAACATTGCAACAAAAAAATTGCTATTTCTAGTGTAATAGGTATTTTAGAATCCAGCCCATGTAGCTTACAATATTCAACATATTCATGAAGAATAAGTAAATTCTGACTTTATTTTTGTAAAAAATCATATAAATATTTGCTTCCGCGCCCGAATTTTATAATTCTTCGTCATACTTTAGCTAAAAGAAAACATTGCAACAAGATAATTGCTATTTCAAGTGTGGTAGGTATTCTAGAATCCAGCCCATGTAGCTTACAATATACAACGTATTCATTAAAATGACACCTGATAATTGAATGTTTATTATCTGATTGGTACTACGTTATGGTCACTTTTGCATGTCCAATTCTAAAACTATCCATAGTATAGATCCTAAAGCATGAATATGAATGTTTTAACAAAAATATCCATTTCAAGAATAGGTCAAATCTGACTTGATTTTTGTAAAAAATCATATAAATATTTGCTTCCGCGCTAGAATTTTATAATATTTCATAATATTTTAGCTAAAAGAAAACATTGCAACAAGAAAATTGTTATTTCAAGTGTGGTCGGCATTCTAGAATCCAGCCCAAGTTGCTGACAATATACAACCTGTTCATTAAAATGACACACGAAAATTTAATGTTTATTATCTGATTGGTACCACGTTATGGTCACTTTTGCATGTCCAAGGCTAAAATTATTCATAGAATAGATCCTAAAGCATGAATATAAATGTTTTAACAAAAATATCCATTTCAAGAATAGGTAAAATCTGTCTTTATTTTTGTAAAAAATTATATAAATATTTGCTTCTGCGCCTGAATTTTATAATTCTTCATCAAATTTTAGCTAAAAGAAATTATTGCAACAAGAAAATTGCTATTTCAAGTGTGGTAGGTATTCTAGAACGCATCCCATGTAGCTTACAATATACAACGTATTCATCAAGAATACGTAAAATCTGACTTTTTTTTTGAAAAAAATCATATAAATATTTGCTTCCGCGCCCGAATTTTATAATTTTTCATCATATTTTAGCTAAAAGAAAATATTGCAAAAAGATAACTGCTGTTTCAAGTGTGGTAGGTATTCTAGAATCCAGCCCATGTAGCTTACAATATACAACGTATTCATCAAGAATAGGTAAAATCTGACTTTATTTTTGTAAAAAATCATATTAATATTTGCTTCCGCGTCCGTATTTTTTAATTCTTCATCATATTTAAGCTAAAAGAAAACATTGCAACAAGAAAATTGCTATTTCAAGTATGGTATGTATTCTAGAATCCAGACCATGTAGCTTACAATATACAACGTATTCATCAAGAATAGGAAAAATCTGATTTTATTTTTGAAAAAATCATATAAATATTTGCTTCCGCGCACGAAATTTATAATTCTTTATCATATTTTAGCTAAAAGAAAACATTGCAACAAGAAAATTGCTATTTCAAGTGTAATAGGTATTCTAGAATCAAGACCATGCAGCTTACAATATTCAACATATTCTTTAAGAATAGGTAAAATCTGACTTTATTTTTGTAAAAAATCACATAAATATTTGATTCCGCGCTTCAATTTTATAAGTCTTCATCATATTTTAGCTAAAAGAAAACATTGCAACAAGATAATTGCTATTTCAAGTATGGTAGGTATTCTAGAATGCAGCCCATGTAGCTTACAATATACAACGTATTCATTAAAATAACACCCGAAAATTGAATGTTTATTATCTGATTGGTACCACGTTATAGTCACTTTTGCATGTCCAATGCTAAAATTATCTATATTATAGATCCTAAAGCATGAATACGAATGTTATAACAAAAATATCCATTTCAAGAATAGGTAAAATCAGTCTTTATTTTTGTAAAAAATCATATAAATATTTGCTTCCGCGCCTGAATTTTATAATTCTTCATCATATTTTACCTAAAAGAAAATATTGCAACAAGAAAATTGCTATTTCAAGTGTGGTAGGCATTCTAGAATACAGCTCATGTAGCTTACAATAAACAACGTATTCAGCAAGAACACGTAAAATCTGACTTTATTTTTGTAAAAAATCATATAAATATTTGCTTCCGAGCCCGAATTTTATAATTCTTCATCATATTTTAGCTAAAAGAAAAAATTGCAACAAGATAATTGCTATTTCAAATGTGGTAGGTATTCTAGAATCCAGCCCATGTAGCTTACAATATACGAGGTATTCATTAAAATGACACCCGAAAATTGAAAGTTTATTATCTGTTACCACGATATGGTCACTTTTGCATGTCCAATGCTAAAATTATCCATAGTATAGATCCTAAAGCATGAATATGAATGTTTTAACAAAAATATCCATTTTAAGAATAGGTGAAATCTGACTTGATTTTTGTAAAAAAATCGTATAAATATTTGCTTCCGCGCAGGAATTTTATAATATTTTATTATATTTTAGATAAAAGAAAACATTGCAACAGGAAAGTTGCTATTTCAAGTGTGGTAGGTATTCAAGAATCGAGCCCATGTAGCTTACAATATACTACGTATTCACCAAGAATAGGTAAAATCTGACTTTATTTCTGTAAAAAATCATATGAATATTTGCTTCCGCAACCGAATTTTATAATACTTCTTCATATTTTAGCTAAAAGAAATCATTGCAACAAGAAAATTGCTATTTCAAGTGTAATAGTTATTTTAGAATCCAGCCCATGTAGCTTACAATATTCAACATATTCATCAAAAATAGGTAAAATCTGACTTTATTTTTGTAAAAAATCATATAAATATTTGCTTCCGCGCCCGAATTTTATAATTTTTCATCATATTTTAGCTAAAAGAAAACATTTGAACAAGAAAATTGCTATTTCACGTGTGGTAGGTATTCTAGAATCCAGCCCATGTGGCTTACAATATACTACGTATTCATCAAGAATAGGTAAAATCTGACTTTATTTCTGTAAAGTATCATATAAATATTTGCTACCGCAACCGAATTTTATAATATTTCATCATATTTTAGATAAAAGAAAACATTGCAACAAAAAAAATTGCTATTTCAAGTGTGGTAGGCATTCCAGAAACCAGCCCATGTAGCTTACAATATACAACGTATTCATCAAGAATAGGTAAAATCTGACTATATTTTTGTAAATGTCGTATAAAAATTTGCTTCCGCAACCAAATTTTATAATTCTCCTTCATATTTTAGCTAAAAGAAAACATTGCAACAAGAAAATTGCTATTTCAAGTGTAATAGGTATTCTAGAATCCAGCCCATGTAGCTTACAATATTCAACATATTCATCAAGAATAGGTAAAATCTGACTTTATTTTTGTAAAAAATCATCATATTTTAGCTAAAAGAAAACATTGCAACAAGATAATTGCTATTTCAAGTGTGGTAGGTATTCTAGAATCAAGCCCATGTAGCTTACAATATACAACGTATTCATTAAAATAACACCCGAAAATTGAATGTTTATTATCTGATTGGTACCACGTTATAGTCACTTTTGCATGTCCAATGCTAAATTTATCCATAGTATAGATCCTAAAGCATGAATATGAATGTTTTAACAAAAATATCCATTTCAAAAATAGGTAAAATCAGTCTTTATTTCTGTAAAGAATCATATAAATATTTGCTTCGGCAACCGAATTTTATGATACTTCATCATATTTTAGCTAAAAGAAAACATTGCAACAAGAAAATTGCTATTTCTAGTGTAATAGGTATTTTAGAATCCAGCCCATGTAGCTTACAATATTCAACATATTCATGAAGAATAAGTAAAATCTGACTTTATTTTTGTAAAAAATCATATAAATATTTGCTTCCGCGCCCGAATTTTATAATTCTTCGTCATACTTTAGCTAAAAGAAAACATTGCAACAAGATAATTGCTATTTCAAGTGTGGTAGGTATTCTTGAATCCAGCCCATGTAGCTTACAATATACAACGTATTCATTAAAATGACACCCGATAATTGAATGTTTATTATCTGATTGGTACTACGTTATGGTCACTTTTGCATGTCCAATTCTAAAACTATCCATAGTATAGATCCTAAAGCATGAATATGAATGTTTTAACAAAAATATCCATTTCAAGAATAGGTCAAATCTGACTTGATTTTTGTAAAAAATCATATAAATATTTGCTTCCGCGCTAGAATTTTATAATATTTCATAATATTTTAGCTAAAAGAAAACATTGCAACAAGAAAATTGCTATTTCAAGTGTGGTAGGCATTCTAGAATCCAGCCTATGTAGCTTACAATATATAACGTATTCATCGTTCATTCATTGTAAAATATCATATAAATATTTGCTTCCGTGCCCGAATTTTATAATTTTTCGTCATATTTTATTTAAAAGAAAACATTGCAACAAGAAAATTGCTATTTCAAGTGTGGTAGGTTTTCCAGAATCCAGCCCATGTAGCTTACATTATACAACGTATTCATCATGAATAGGTAAAATCTGACTTTATTTTTGTAATAAATCATATAAACATTTGCTTACGCGCCCGAATTTTATAATTCTTTATCATATTTTAGCTCAACTAAAGAATATTACAGACGTAAATGGTTGAAAACAAATAATGTGTATTATTTCAATGAATTTAAAAGACTGAGGGTTTTAGTAAAATCGCAAATTAATAACGCTTATAACTGTTATGTTAGTAATATAGAACAAAATGTAAAATTGAATCCAAATGAGCTATGGAAATATGTAAATCTAAAGCAAGGGTACCACTCGTATACCAGGTATTCTTCATGATGACAGTTGTGAATATGATTCTCCACAGGATATTGTCAATGCATTTGCTTCTTTCTTTTCTAGTTTTGTCTCAGAAAGTTCATCTGACACTTTTGTAGATGAAAATAATAACTCTCAGCCTTTCAATTTTCTGAAAGTTAGTGAAAATGAACTTAGTGTTTTAATGTCATCCTTTTCTACCAAATGTACTGCTGGAGAAGACCAAATTCCCAGTTTTCTTATAAAAGACTGTCGATCAGTACTTACAAAACTACTCTGTACTATTATTAATCTCGCAATTAGCACTTGTACCTTTCCCGAACGTTGGAAAAAAACCAGAATAACACCAGTCTTCAAAAAGGTGATAAATCTTATATTAATCATTACAGACCCATCTCCATTTTGAATAATTTTGCTAAGCTACTCGAGATGGTAATGTATAATAATATTTATACTAATACTCGCTGCTTAATATCTCCAGATCAACATGGTTTTATGGTTGGCAGATCAACTATTACTAATCTCGCATCGTTTTCACAATTCGTCTGTGAGGTGTTGGATGAAAGAGGTCAAGTAGACACTGTTTACACTGATTTAACGCGTGCCTTTGATTCCATTGACCACAATCTGTTACTACATAAAATAAGTAACTTTGGGGCAGCTCCCTCTGTCATTAAATTATTAAAATCTTATTTACATAATCGCACATGTTGTGTTTTCTATAATGGTTTTGAATCTTTTAAATTTGTTACTATATCAGGTGTACCGCAAGGATCTAACCTAGGGCCGCTCTTATTTATATTGTTCATAAATGATCTAATATCATCCTTTAACTGTAAAGTTCTTGCCTATGCTGATGACATCAAATTATATTTAAAAATTAATACTCCAGCAGAAACAATTAATTTACAAACCAATATAAATTTAATGGTCAACTGGTGCATTAGAAATAAATTAAAATTAAATACAGACAAATGTTGTATAGTTACGTATACACGTAAAAAGTGCCCATTACAGATGGAATACAATATGCAGAATAATTCTTTATCAAAGATCTTGGAGTTACATTCTGTAGCAATTTCATGTTCACAGAACACAAATAATATTTGCAAATCAGCTAGCAAGACACTGGGTTTTCTAATGAGAATTTCTAATATGTTTACTGACATCAATGTTCTTAAATCTTTATATCTAGCATTCATAATGAGTAAATTTGAGTATGGTTGCTTAATTTGGTATCCGTTTTATCATTATCAAAGTCTTGCTCTTGATCAAATCCATCGTAGATTTTTAAAATATCTCTCGTTTAAACTAGATAGGTCCTATCCAGTAAGAGGTACAGACCAGGATTCCCTATTACAACGCCATTCCATGCAGTCCCTGGCCGAGAGGAGAGAATGGTCCTGTGCTCGATTTCTTAATCGCCTGATAAACAACCAAATTGATGCTTCATATCTCCTGTCCCGTGCGTCATTCCACGTACCTCGACTGCAGTCCAGATATGCCAGGTCCTTTCATATGTCGACCTCGCGCACTGATATTTTAAAACGATCTCCAATTTATATAGCTTCCCATGCAGCCAATCTTCTGTATCCACATATTTTTATTTAATATATATTTGTATTATGTATCTCAATACATGTATTATGTTATGATTATTATTTTATATTTTGTCCTGTTATCGGATTACTGTTGCGCAATAAATTATTATTATTATTATTATTAAAAGAAAACATTGCAACAAGAAAATTGTTATTTCAAGTGTGGTAGGTATTCTAGAACCCAGCCCATGTAGCTTACAATATAAAACATATTCATCATGAATAGGTAAAATCTGACTTTATTTTTGTAAAACATCATATAAACATTTGCTTCCGCGCCCAAATTTTATAACTCTTCATCATATTTAAGCTAAAAGGAAACATTGCAACAAGAAAATTGCTATTTTATGTATGGTATGTATTCTAGAATCCAGCCTATGTAGCTTACAATATACAACTTATTCATCAAGAATAGGTAAAATCTGTCTTTATTTTTGTAAAAAATCATATAAATTTTTGCTTCCGCGCCCGAATTTTATAATTCTTCAACATATTTTATCTAAAAGAAAACATTGCAACAGGAAAATTTCTTTTTCAAGTGTGGTAGGTTTTCTAGAATTCAGCCCATGTAGCTTACAATATTCAAAGTATTCATTAAGAATAGGTAAAATCTGACTTCATTTTTGTAAAAAATCATATAAATATTTGCTTCCGCGCCCGAATTTTATAAACCTTTATCATATTTAGGCTAAAATAAAACATTGCAACAAGAAAATTGCTATTTCAAGTATGGTATATATTCTAGAATCCAGCTCATGTAGCTTACAATATACAACGTATTCATCAAGAATAGGTAAAATTTGACTTTAGTTTTTTAAAGAATCATATAAATATTTGCTTCCGCGCCCGAAATTTATAATTCCTTATCATATTTTAGCTAAAAGAAAACATCGTTACAAGAAAATTGCTATTTCAAGTGTGGTGGGTATTCTAGAATCCAGCCCATGTAGCTTACAATATACAACGTATTCATGAAGAAAAGGTAAAATCTGACTTTATTTTTGTAAAAAATCATATAAATATTTGCATCCGCGCCCGAATTTTATAATTCTTCATCATATTTTAGCTAAAAGAAAATATTGCAACAAGAAAATTGCTATTTCAAATGTGGTAGGTATTCTAGAATCCAGCCTATGTAGCTTAGAATATACAACGTATTCATAAAAAATAGGTAAAATTTTACTTTATTTTTGTAAAAAATCATATAAATATTTGCTTCCGCTCCCGAATTTTATAATTTTTCATCATATTTTATCTAAAAGAAAACATTGCAACAGGAAAATTGCTATTTCAAGTGTGGTAGGTTTTCTAGAATTCAGCTCATGTAGCTTACAATATTCAATGTATTCATCAAGAAAAGGTAAAATCTGACTTTATTTTTGTAAATGTCATATAAAAATTTGCTTCCGCGCCCGAATTTTATAATTCTTCATAATATTTTAGCTAAAAGAAAATATTGCAACAAGATAATTGATATTTCAAGTGTGGTAGGTATTCTAGAATCCAGCCCATGTAGCTTACAATATACAACGTATTCATCAAGAATAGGTAAAATCTGACTTTATTTTTGTAGAAAATCATATAAATATTTGCTTCCGCGTTCGAATTTTATAATTTTGCATCATATTTTATCTAAAAGAAAACATTGCAACAGGAAAATTTCTTTTTCAAGTGTGGTAGGTTTTCTAGAATTCAGCCCATGTAGCTTACAATATTCAATGTATTCATTAAGAATAGGTAAAATCTGACTTCATTTTTGTAAAAAATCATATAAATATTTGCTTCCGCGCCCGAATTTTATAAACCTTTATCATATTTAAGCTAAAATAAAACATTGCAGCAAGAAAATTGCTATTTCAAGTATGGTATATATTCTAGAATCCAGCCCATGTAGCTCACAATATACAACGTATTCATCAAGAATAGGGAAAATTTTACTTTAATTTTTTAAAGAATCATATAAATATTTGCTTCCGCGCCCGATATTTATAATTCTTCATCATATTTTAGCTAAAAGAAAACATTGCTACAAGAAAATTGCTATTTCAAGTGTGGTGCGTATTCTAAAATCCAGCCCATGTAGCTTACAATATACAACGTATTCATCAAGAAAAGGTAAAATCTGACTTTATTTTTGTAAAAAATCATATAAATATTTGCATCCGCGCCCGAATTTTATAATTCTTCATCATATTTTAGCTAAAAGAAAACATTGCAACAAGAAAATTGCTATTTCAAGTGTGGTAGGTATTCTAGAATCCAGCCCATGTAGCTTACAATATACAACGTATTCATCAAGACAAGGTAAATTCTGAATTTATTTTTGTAAATGTCATATAAAAATTTGCTTCCGCGCCCGAATTTTATAATTCTTCATAATATTTTAGCTAAAAGAAAACATTGCAACAAGATAATTTCTATTTCAAGGGTAGTATGTATTCTAGAATCCAGCCTATGTAGCTTACAATATACAACGTATTCATAAAAAATAGGTAAAATTTGACTTTATTTTTGTAAAATATCATATAAATATTTGCTTCCGCGCCCAAAATTTATAATTGTTCATGATATTTTATCTAAAAGAAAACATTGCAACAAGAAAATTGCTATTTCAAGTGTGGTAGGTATTCTAAAATCCAGCTCATGTAGCTTACAATATACAACGTATTTATTAAGAAAAGGTACAATTAGAATTTATTTTTGTAAATGTCATATACAAATTTGTTTCCGCGCTCGAATTTTATAATTCTTCATCATATTTTAGCTAAAAGAAAACATTGTTACAAGAAAATTGCTATTTCATATGTGGTGGGTATTCTAAAATCCAGCCCATGTAGCTTACAATATACAACGTATTCATCAAGAAAAGGTAAAATCTGACTTTATTTTTGTAAAAAAATCATATAAATATTTGCTTCCGCGCCCGAAATTTATAATTCTTCATCATTTTTTAGCTAAAAGAAAAAGTGCAACAAGAAAATTGCTATTTCAAATGTGGTAGGTATTCTAGAGTCCAGCCCATGTAGCTTACAATATACAACGTATTCATCAAGAAAAGGTAAAATCTGACTTTAATTTTGTAAAAATCATATAAATATTTGTTTCCGCGCCCGATTTTGATGATTTTTCATTATATTTTATCTAAAAGAAAATATTGCAACAGGAAAATTGCGATTTCAAGTGTGGTAGGTATTCTAGAATCCAGCGCATGTAGCTTACAATATACAACGTATTCAACAAGAATAGGTAAAATCTGACTTTCTTTTTGTAAAAACTCATTTAAATTTTTTCTTCCGCGCCCGAATTTTATAATTTTTCATCATATTTTAGCTAAAAGAAAACATTACAACAAGAAAATTGCTATATCCAGTGAGGTGGGAATTCTAGAATCCAGCCCATGTAGCTTACAATATACAACGTATTCCTGAAGAACAGGTAAAATCTGACTTTATTTTTGTAAAATATCATATAAATATTTGCTTTCGCGCCCGAATTTTATAATTTTTCATCATATTTTAGCTAAAAGAAAACATTGCAACTAGAAAATTGCTATTTCAAGTGTGGTAGGTATTCTAGAATCCAGCCCATGTAGCTTACAATATACAACGTATTCATGAAGAACAGGTAAAATCTGACTTTATTTTTGTTAAAAAACATATAAATATTTGCTTCCGCGCCCGAATTTTATAATTTTTCATCATGTTTTAGCAAAAAGAAAACTTTGCAACAAGAAAATTGCTATTTCAAGTGTGGTACGTATTCCAGAATCCAGCCCATGTAGCTTACAATATACTTGTAAGCTACATGGGCTGGATTCTAGAATACCTACCATACTTGAAATAGCAATTTTCTTGTTGCAATGTTTTCGTTTAGCTAAAATATGATGAAGAATTATAAACTTCGGGCGCGGAAGCAAATATTCATATGATATTTTACAAAAATAAAGTCAGATTTTACCTATTCTTGAAATGGATATTTTTTTAAAACATTCATATTCATGCTTTAGGATCTATACTATGGATAATTTTAGCATAGGACATGCAAAAGTGACCATAACATGTGACCAATCATATAATAAACATTCAATTTTCAGGTGTCATTTTAATGAATACAATGTATAATGTAAGCTACATGGGCTGGAGTCTAGAATATCAACCACACATGAAATAGCAATTTTCTTGTTGCAATGTTTTGTTTTAGCTAAATTATGATGAAGAATTATAAAATTCGGGCGCGGAAGCAAGTATTTATATAATTTTTTACAAAAATAAAGTCAGATTTTACCTACGCTTGAAATGGATATTTTTGTTAAAACATTCATATTCATGCTTTAGGATCTATAATATGGATAATTTTAGCATAGGACATGCAAAAGTGACCATAACATGTTACCAATCATATAATAAACATTCAATTTTCAGGTGTCATTTTAATGACTACAATGTATAATGTAAGCTACATGGGCTGGAGTCTAGAATAACAACCACACATGAAATAGCAACTTTCTTGTTGCAATGTTTTGTTTTAGCTAAATTATGATGAAGAATTATAAAATTCGGGCGCGGGTAGCATGTATTTATATGATTTTTTACAAAAATAATGTCAGATTTTACCTTTTCTTGATGAATACTTTGTATATTGTAAGCTACATGGGCTGGATTCTAGAATACCAACCACACTTAAAATAACAATTTTCTTGTTGCAATGTTTTCTTTTAGCTAAAATATGATAAAGAATTATAAAATTCAGGCGCGGAAGCAAATATTTATATGATTTTTTATAAAAAGAGATTCAGATTTTACCTATTTTTGAAATGGATATTTTTATTAAAACATTTATATCCATGCTTTAGGATCTATACTATAGATAATTTTAGCATTTGCCATGCAAAAGTGACGAAAACGTGGTACCAATCAGATAATAAAATCAGATTTGACCTATTCTTGATGAATAGGTTGTATTTTAAAAGCTATATGTGCTGGATTCTAGAGCCTCTGCCACACTTGTAAATAGCAATATTCTTCTTGCAATGTTTTCTTTTAGCTAAAATATGATAAAGAAATATAAAATGCGGGCGCGGAAGCAAATATTTATTTGATTTTTTACAAAAATAAAGTCAGATTTTATCTATTCTTGAAATGGATTTTTTTGTTAAAACATTCAAATTCATGCTTTAGGATCTTTACTATGAATGGTTTTAAGCATTGGACATGCAAAAGTGACCAATACGTGGTACCAATCAGATAATAAACATTCAATTTTCGGGTGTTATTTTAATGAATACGTTGTATATTGTAAGCTACATGGGCTGGATTCTAGAATACCTACCACACTTGAAATAGCAATTTTCATGTTGCAATGTTTTCTTTTAGCTAAAATATGATGAGGAAATATAAAATTCGGGCGCAGAAGCAAATTTTATATGTTTTATTATAAAAATAATGTCAGATTTTACCTATTCTTAAAATGGATATTTTTGTTAAAACATTCATATTCATGCTTTAGGATCTATACTATCCATAATTGTAGCATTGGACATGCAAAAGTGACAATAACGTGGTACCAATAAGATAATAAACATTAAATTTTCGGGTGTCATTTTAATGAATACGTTGTATATTGTAAGCTACATGGACTGGATTCTAGAATACCTACCACACTTGAAATAGCAATTTTTTTGTGGCAATGATTTCTTTTACCTAAAATATAATAAATAATTATAAAATTCGGGCGCGGAAGCAAATATTATATGATTTTTTACAAAATTAAAGTCAGATTTTTCCTTTTCTTGATGAATACGTTGTATATTGTAAGCTACATGGGCTAGATTCTAGAATACCTACCACACTTGATATAGTAATTTTCTTGTTGCAATGTTTTCTTTTAGCTAATATATGGTAAAGAATTATAAAATTCGGGCGCGAAAGCAAATATTTATATGATTATTTACAAAAATAAAGTCAGATTTTACCTATTCTTGAAATGGATATTTTTATTAAAACATTTATATCCATGCTTTAGGATCTATACTATAGATAATTTTAGCATTTGCCATGCAAAAGTGACGAAAACGTGGTACCAATCAGATAATAAACATTCAATTTTCGGGTGTCATTTTAGTGCATACGTTTTATATTGTAAGCTACATGGGCTGGATTCTAGAGCCTCTGCCACACTTGTAAATAGCAATATTATTGTTGCAATGTTTTCTTTTAGCTAAAATATGATGAAGAAATATAAAATGCGGGCGCGGAAGCAAATTTTTATTTGATTTTTTACAAAAATAAAGTCAGATTTTATCCATTCTTGAAATGGATATCTTTGTTAAAACATTCATATTCATGCTTTAGTGCATACGTTTTATATTGTAAGCTACATGGGCTGGATTCTAGAGCCTCTGCCACACTTGTAAATAGCAATATTATTGTTGCAATGTTTTCTTTTAGCTAAAATATGATAAAGAAATATAAAATGCGGGCGCGGAAGCAAATTTTTATTTGATTTTTTACAAAAATAAAGTCAGATTTTATCCATTCTTGAAATGGATATCTTTGTTAAAACATTCATATTCATGCTTTAGGATCTATACTATGGATGGTTTTAATCATTGGACATGCAAAAGTGACCAATACGTGGTACCAATCAGATAATAATAATAATTTTAGCATTGGCCATGCAAAAGTGACGAAAACGTGGTACCAATCAGATAATAAACATTCAATTTTCGGGTGTCATTTTAGTGCATACGTTTTATATTGTAAGCTACATGGGCTGGATTCTCGAGCCTCTGCCACACTTGTAAATAGCAATATTCTTGTTGCAATGTTTTCTTTTAGCTAAAATATGATGAAGAAATATAAAATGCGGGCGCGGAAGCAAATATTTATTTAATTTTTTACAAAAATAAAGTCAGATTTTATCTATTCTTGAAATGGATATTTTTGTTAAAACATACATATTTATGCTTTCGGATCTATACTATGGATGGTTTTAAGCTTTGGACATGCAAAAGTGACCAATACGTGGTACCAATCAGATAAAAAACATTCAATTTTCGGGTGTTATTTTAATGAATACGTTGTATATTGTAAGCTACATGGGCTGGATTCTAGAATACCTACCAAACTTGAAATAGCAATTTTCTTGTTACAATGTTTTCTTTTAGCTAATATATGATGAAAAATTATATAATTCGGGCGCGGAAGCAAATATTTATATGATTTTTTACAAAAATAAAGTCAGATTTTACCTTTTCTTTATGAATACGTTGTATATTGTAAGCTACATGGGCTGGATTCTAGAATACCTACCACACTTGAAATAGCAATTTTCTTGTTGCAATGTTTTCATTTAGCTAAAATATGATAAAGAATTATAAATTTCGGGCGCGGAAGCAAATATTTATATGATTTTTTTACAAAAATAAAGGCAGATTCTACCTATTCTTGAAATGGTTATTTTTGTTAAAACATTCATATTTATGCCTTAGCATCTATACTATGGATAATTTTAACATAGGACATGCAAAAGTGACCACAAAGTGGTACCAATCAGATAATAAACATTCAATTTTCGGGTGTCATTTTAATGAATACGTTGTATATTGTAAGCTACATGGGCTGGATTCTAGAATACCTAACAAACATGAAATAACAATTTTCTTGTTGCAATGTTGCAAATACTATTGATGGTTTTAAGCATTAGAAATAGAAAAGTGACCAATACTTGGTACCAGTCTGATAAGAAACATTAAATTTGCGGGTGTCTTTTTAATGAATACTTTGTATATTGTAAGCTACATGGGCTGGATTCTATATGACCTACCACACTTGAAATAGCAATTTTGTTGTTGCAATGTTTTCTTTTAACTAAAATATGATGAATAATTATAAAATTCGGGCGCAAAAGAAAATAATTTTATGATTTTTTTACAAAAATAAAGTCAGATTTTTCTTATTCTTGAAATGGATATTTTTGTTAAAACATTCTTATTCATGCTTTAGGATCTATACTATGGATAATTTTAACATAGGACATGCAAAAGTGACCACAAAGTGGTACCAATCAGATAATAAACATTCAATTTTCGTGTGTCATTTTAATGAATACGTTGTATATTGTAAGCTACATGGGCTGGATTCTAGAATACCTAACAAACATGAAATAACAATTTTCTTGTTGCAATGTTTTCTTTTAGCTAAAATATGAAAAAGAATTATAAAATTCGAGCGCGAAAGCAATTATTTATATGATTTTTTACAAAAATAATGTCAGATTTTACCTATTCTTGACAAATACGTTGTATATTGTAAGCTACATGGGCTGGATTCTAGAATACCTACCACACTTGAAATAGCAATTTTCTTGTCGCAATGTTTTCTTTAAGCTAAAACAAGATAAAGAATTATAAACCTCGGTCACGGAAGCCAATATTTATATACTTTTTTACAAAAATAAAGTCTAATTTTACCTATTTTTAAAATGGATATTTTTGTTAAAAAATTCATGGGCTGGATTTTAGAATACCTACCACATTTAACATAGCAATTATCTTGTTTCAGCTAAAATATGATAGAGAATTATATAATTCGGGCGCGGAAGCAAATATTTATATGGTTTTTTTACAAAAATATAGTCAGATTTTACCTATTCTTGAAATGAATATTTTTGTTAAAACATTCATATTCATGCTTTAGGATCTATACTACAGATGGTTTTAAGCATTGGACATGCAAAAATGACCAAAACGTGGTACCAATCAGAAAATAAATATTCAATATTGGGGAGTTATTTTAATGAATACGTTGTATATTGTAAGCTACTTGGGCTGGATTATTGAAAACCTACCACACTTGAAATAGCAATTTTCTTGTTACAATGTTTTCTTTTACCTACAATATGATGAAGAATTATAAAATTCGGGCGCGGAATTAAATATTTATATGATTTTTTTAGAAAAATAAAGTCAGATTTTACCTTTTCTTGATGAATACGTTGTATATTATAAGCTACATGGGCTGGATTCTAGAATACCTACCAAACATGAAATAGCAATTTCCTTGTTGCAATGTTTTCTTTTAGCTAAAATATGATAAAGATTTATAAAATTAGGGCGCGGAAGCAAATATTTATATGACTTTTTACAGAAATAAAGTCAGATTTTACCTATTCTTGATGAATACGTTGTATATTGTAAGCTACATTGGCTGGATTCTAGAATACCTACCACACTTGAAATAGCAATTTTCTTGTTGCAAGGTTTATTTTAGCTAAAATATGATAAAGAATTATAAAATTCGGGCGCGGAAGTAAATATTTATATGATTTTTTACAAAAATAAAGTCAGATTTTACCTTTACTTGATAAATATGTTGTATATTGTAAGCTACATGGACTGGATTCTAGAATACTTACCTCACTTGAAATAGCAATTTTCTTGTTGCAATGTTTTATCTTAGCTTAAATATGATGAAGAATTATAAAATTCAGGCGCGGAAGCAAATATTTATATGATTTTTTAGTAAAAAAAAGTCAGATTTTATCTATTCTTGAAATGGATATTTTTGTTAAAACATTCATAGTCATGCTTTAGGATCTATACTATGGGTGGTTTTAAGCATTGGACATGCAAAAGTGACCAAAACGTAGTACCAATCAGATAATAAACATTTAATTTTCTGGTGTCATTTTAATGAATACTTTGTATATTGTAAACTACATGGGCTGAATTCTAGGATACTTACCACACTTGAAATAGCAGTTTTCTTGTTGCAATGTTTTATTTTATCTAAAATATGATGAAGAATTATAAAATTTGGGCGGGGAAGCAAATATTTATATGATTTAAAAAAAAAAATTAACTCAGATTTTTACCTATTCTTGATGAATACGTTGTGTATTGTAAGCTACATGGGCTGGATTCTAGACCACCTAACACACTTGAAATAGCAATTTTCTTGTTGCAATGTTTAATTTTAGCTAAAATAGGATAAAGAATTATAAAATTCGGGCGCGGAAGCAAATATTTATGTGATTTTTTACAAAAATAAAGTCAGATTTTACCTTTTCTTAATAAATACGTTGTATATTGTAAGCTACATGGACTAGATTCTAGAATACTTACCACACTTGAAATAGCAATTTTCTTGTTGCAATGTTTTCTTTTAGCTTAAATATGATGAAGAATTATAAAATTTGGGCGCGGAAGAAAAAATTTATATGATTTTTTTAAGAAATAAAGTCAGATTTGTACCTATTCTTGATGAATACGTTGTATATTGTAAGCTACATGGGCTGGATTCTAGAATACCTACCACACTTGAAATAGCAATTTTCTTGTTGCAATGTTTTTCTTAGCTAAAATATGATAACTTATAAAATTCTGGCGCGGAAGCAAATATTTATATGATATTTTACAAAAATAAAGTCAGATTTTACCTATACTTGATGAAAACGTTGTATATTGTAAGCTACATGGGCTGGGTTCTAGAATACTTACCACACTTGAAATAGCAATTTTGTTGTTGCAATGTTTTCTTTTAGTTAAAATATGATGAAGATTTATAAACTTCAGGCGCGGAAGCAAATATTTATATGATTTTTTACAAAAATAAAGTCAGATTTTACCTATTCTTGATTAATACATTGTATATTGTAAGCTACATGGGCTGGATTCTAAAATACCTACAACATTTTAAAAAGCTATTTACTTGTTGCAATGTTTTCTTTTAGCTAAAATTTGATAAAGAATTATAAAATTTGGGCGCGGAAGCAAATATTTATATGATTTTTTACAAAAATAAAGTCAGATTTTAACTATTCTTGAAATGGATATTTTTGTTAAAACATTCATATGCATGCTTTAGGATCTATAATATGGATAATATTAGCATTGGGCATGCAAAAGTGACCAAAACGTGGGTACCAATTAGATAATAAACTTCCAATTTTCGGGTGTCATTTTAATGAATACGTTGTATATTGTAATCTACATGCGCTGGATTCTAGACTACCTACCACACATGAAATAGCAATTTTCTTGTTGCTATGTTTTCTTTGAGCTAAAATATGATGAAGAATTATAAAATTCGGGCGCACAAGCAAATATTTATATGATTTTTTACAAAAATAATGTCAGATTTTACCTATTCTTGACAAATACGTTGTTTATTGTAAGCTACATGGGCTGGATTTTAGAATACCTACCACACTTAAAATAGCAATTTTCTTGTCGCAGTGTTTTATTTTAGCTAAAATAAGATAAAGAATTATAATCCTCGGGCACGGAAGCCAATATTTATATGATTTTTTACAAAAATAAAGTCAAAATTTACCTATTCTTAAAATGGATATTTTTGTTGAAACATTCATATTCATGCTTAAGGATCTATACTATAGATGGTTTCAGGCATTGGACATGCAAAAGTAACCAAAACGTGGTACCAATCAGATAATAAACAATCAATATTCGAGTGTCATTTTAATGAATACGTTGTATATTGTAAGCTACATGGGCTGGATTCTAGAATACCTACCACACTTGACATAGCAATTATCTTGTTGCAATGTTTTCTTTCAGCTAAAATATGATAAAGAATTATATAATTCGGGCGCGGAAGCAAATATTTATATGAATTTTTACAAAAATTAAGTCAGATTTTACCTATTCTTGAAATGGATATTTTTGTTAAAACATTCAAATTCATGCTTTAGGATCTATACTATGGATGGTTTTAAGCCTTGGACATGCAAAAGTGACCAAAACGTAGTATCAATCAAATAATAAACATTCAATTTTCGGGTGTCATTTTAATGAATACGTTGTATATTGTAAGCTACATGGGCTGGATTCTAGAATACCTACTACACTTGAAATAGCAATTTTCTTGTTGCAATGTTTGCTTTTAGCTAAAATATGATGAAGAATTATAAAATTCGGGCGCAAAAGGAAATATTTATATGATTTTTTACAAAAATAAGGTCAGATTTCACCTATTCTTGAAATGGATATTTTTGTTAAAACAATCATATTCATGCTTTAGGATCTATACTATGGATGGTTTTAAGCCTTGGACATGCAAAAGTGACCACAACGTAGTACCAATTAGATAATAAACATTCAATTTTCGAGTGTCATTTTAATGAATACGTTGTATATTGTAAACTACATGGGCTGGATTCTAGAATATCTACTACAATTGAAATAGCAATTATCTTGTTGCAATGTTTTCTTTTAGCTAAATTATGATGACGAATAATAAAATTCGGGCGCGGAAGCAAATATTTATATGATTTTCTACAAAAATAAAGTCAGATTTTACCTATTCTTGAAATGAATATTTTTGTTAAAACATTTATATTCCTGCTTTAGGGTCTATACTATGGATGGTTTTAAGCATTGGACATGCTAAAGTGACTACAACGTAGTACCAATTAGATAATAAACATTCAATTTTCAGGTGTCATTTTAATAAATACGTTGTGTATTGTAAGCTACATGGGCTGGATTCTAGAATACCTACCACAATTGAAATAGCAATTTTCTTGTTGCAATGTTTTCTTTTAGCTAAAATATGATGAAGAATTATAAAATTCGGGCGCCGAAGCAAATATTTATATGATTTTTTTACAAATATAAACTCAGATTTTACCTATTCGTGATGAATACGTTGTATATTGTAAGCTACATGGGCTGGGTTCCAGAATACCTACCACACTTAAAATAGCAATTTTCTTGTTGCAATGTTCACTTTTAGCTAAAATATGATGAAGAATTATAAAATTCGGCCGCGGAGGTATATATTTATATAATTTTTTACAAAAATATAGTCAGATTTTTCCTATATTTGAAATAAATAATTTTGTCAAAACATTCATATTCTTGCTTTAGGGTCAATACTATGGATGGTTTTAAGCATTGGACATGCAAAAGTGACCAAAACGTGGTACCAATCAGATAATAAACATTTAAATTTCGGGTGTCATTTTAATGAATACGTTGTATATTGTAATCTACATAAGCTGGATTCTAGAATACCTACCACAATTGGAATAGCAATTTTCTTGTTGCAATGTTTTCTTTTAGCTAAAATATGATGAAGAATTATAAAATTCGGGCCGCGGAAGCAAATATTTATATGATTTTTTACAAATATAAAGTCAGATTTTACCTTTTCTTGATGAATACGTTGTATATTGTTAGCTACATTGGCTGGATTCTAGAATACCTACCACACTTGAAATAGCAATTTTCTTGTTGCAATGTTTTCTTTTCGCTAACATATGATGAAGAATTATAAAATTCGAGCGCGGAAGCAAATATTTATATGATTTTCCAGAAAAATAATGTCAGATTTCACCTATTCTTGAAATGGATATTTTTGTTAAAACATTCATATTCATGCTTTAGGGTCTATAATATGGAAAATTTTAGCTTTGGACATGCAAAAGTGAGAAACGTGGTACCAATCAAATAATGAACATTAAATTGTCGGGTGTCATTTTAATGAATACGTTGTATATTGTAAGCTACATGAGCTGGATTCTAGAATACCTACCACACTTGAAATAGCAATTTTTTTGTTGCAATGTTTTCTTTTAGCTAATATATGATTAAGAATTATAAAATTCGGGCGCGGAAGCAAATATTTATATGATTTTTTTACAAAAACAAAGTCAGAATTTACCTATTCTTGATGAATACGTTGTATATTGTTAGCTACATTGGCTGGATTCTAGAATACCTACCACACTTGAAATAGCAATTTTCTTGTTGCAATATTTTCTTTTAGCTAAAATATGATGAAGAATTATAAATTTCGGGAGCGGAAGCAAATATTTAAATGATTTTTTACAAAAATAAATTCCGATTTTACCTATTTTTGATGAATACGTTGTTTATTGTAAGCTACATGAGATGTATTCTAGAATACCTACCACACTTGAAATAGCAATTTTCTTGTTGCAATGTTTTCTTTTACCTAAAATACGATAAAGAATTATAAAATTCGGGCGCGAAAGCAAATATTTATATGATTTTTTACAAAAATAAAGTCAGATTTTACATATCCTTAAATTGGATATTTTTGTTAAAATATTCATATTCATGCTTTAGGATCTATACTATGGAAGATTCAAAGCATTGGACATGCAAAAGTGACCAAAACGTGATATCAATCGGATAATAAACATTCAATTTTCGGGTGTCATTTTAATGAATAGGTTGTATATTGTAAGTTACATGGGCTGGATTCTAGAATACCTACCACACTTGAAATAGCAAATTTCTTGTTGCAGTGTTTTCTGTAGCTAAAATATGATGAAGAATTATAAAATTCGGGCGCGGAACCAAATATTTATATATTTTTTTACAAAAATAAAGTCAGATTTTACTTATTCTTGAAATGGATATTTTTGTTAAAACATTCATATTTATGCTTTAGGATCTATACTATTAATGGTTTTAGCATTGGACATGCAAAAGTGACCAAAACGTGGTACCAATCAGATAATAAACATTAAATTTTTGGGTGTCATTTTAATGAATACGTTGTATATTGTAAGCTACATGAGCTGGATTCTAGAATATCTACCACACTTGAAATAGCAATTTTCTTGTTGCAATGTTTTCTTTTAGCTAAAATATGATGAAGATTTATAGAATTCTGGCGCGGAAGCAAATATTTATATGATTTTTTACAAAAATAAAGTGAGATTTTACCTATTCTTGAAATGGATATTTTTGTTAAAACATCATGCTTTAGGATCTATACTTTGGATGGTTTCAAGCATTAGAGATGCAAAAGTGACCACAACGTGATACCTATCAGATAATAAACATTCAATTTTCGGGTGTCATTTTAATGAATACGTTGTATATTGTAAGCTACATGGGCTGGATTCTACAGTACTACCACACTTGAAATAGCAAACTTCTTGTTGCAATGTTTTTTTTAGCTAAAATATGATGAAGAATTATAAAATTTGGGCGCGGAAGCAAATATCTATATGTTTTTTTACAAAAATAAAGTCAGATTTTACCTATTCTTGAAATGGATGTTTTTGTTAAAACATTCATATTCATGCTTTAGGATCTATACTATGAATAGTTTTAGCATTGGACATGCAAAAGTGACCAAAACGTTGTACCAATCAGATAATAAACATTAAATTTTCGGGTGTCATTTTAATAAATACGTTGTATAATGTAAGCTACATGGGTTGGATCTAGATTACCTACCACACTTGAAATAGCAATTTTCTTGTTGCAATGTTTTCTTTCAGCTAAAATATGATGAAATATTGTAAAATTCGAACGCGGAAGAAAATATTTATATGTTTTTTACAAAAATAAAGTCAGATTTTACCTATACTTGAAATGGATATTTTTGTGTAAAACATTCATATTCATGCTTTAAAATCTATTCTATGGATGGTTTTAAGTATTGGACATGCAAAAGTGACCAAAAAGTGGTATCAATCAGATAATTAACATTCAATTTTCGGGTGTTATTTTAATGAATACGTCGTATATTGTATGCTACATGGGCTGGATTCTTGAATACGTACATTATTTGGAATAGCAAATTTCTTGTTGCAATGTTTTCTTTTAGCTAAACTATGATGAAGAATTATAAAATTCGGGCGTGGTGGAAATATTTATATGATTTTTTACAAAAATAATGTCAGATTTTATCTATTCTTGAAATGGCTATTTTTGTTAAAACATTCATATTCATGCTTTAGGATCTATACTATAGATGGTTTTAGCATTGGATATGCAAGAGACACCAAAACGTGGTACCAATCAGATAATATACATTCAATTTTCGGGTGTCATTTTAATAAATACGTTGTATATTGTAAGCTACTTGGGCTCCATTCTAGAATACTTACCACACTTGAAATAGCAATTTTCTTGTTGCAATGTTTTCTTTCAGCTAAAATATGATGAAATATTGTAAAATTCGGGCGCGGAAGAAAATATTTATAAGTTTTTTACAAAAATAAAGTCAGATTTTACCTATACTTGAAATGGATATTTTGTGTAAAACATTCATATTCATGCTTTAGAATCTATTCTATGGATGGTTTTAAGCATTGGACATGCAAAAGTGACCAAAACGTGGTATCAATCAGATATTAACATTTAATTTTCGGGTGTCATTTTAATGAATACGTTGTATTGTAAGCTACATGGGCTGGATTCTAGAATACCTACCACACTTGAAATAGCATTTTCTAGTTGCAATGTTTTCGTTTAGCTAAAATATGATGAAGAATTATAAAATTCGGGCGGAAAGAAATATTTATATGATTTTCTACAAAAATAATGTCAGATTTTACCTATTCTTGAAATGGCTATTTTTGTTAAAACATTCATATTTATGCTTTAGGATCTATACTATAGATGGTTTTAGCATTGTATATGCAGAAGACACCAAAACGTGGTACCAACAAGATAATATACATTCAGTTTTCGGGTGTCATTTTAACAAATACGTTGTATATTGTAAGCTACATGGGCTCCATTCTAGAATACCTACCACACTTGAAATAGCAATTTTCTTGTTGCAATATTTCTTTTAGCTAATATATGATAAAGAATTATAAAATTCGGGCGCAGAAGCAAATATTTACATGATTTTTTACAAAAATTAAGTCAGATTTTACCTATTCTTGAAATGGATATTTTTGTGTAAAACAGTCATATTCATGCTTTCGAATCTATTCTATGGATGGTTTTATGCATTGGACATGCAAAAGTGACCAAAACGTGGTACCAATTAGATAATAAACATTTAATTTTCGGGTGTCATTTTAATGAATACGTTCTATATTGTAAGCTACATGGGCTGGATTCTAGAATACCTACCACACTTGAAATAGCATTTTCTAGTTGCAATGTTTTCGTTTAGCTAAAATATGATGAAGAATTATAAAATTCGGGCGGAAGGAAATATTTATATTTTTTTTTACAAAAATAAAGTCAGATTTTACCTAATCTTGAAATGGATATTTTTGTTAAAACGTTCATATTCATGCTTTAGGATCTATACTATGGATGGTTTTAGCATTGGACATGCAAAAGTGACCAAAACGTGGTACCAATCAGATATTAAACATTCAATTTTCGGGTGTCATTTTAATGAATACGTTGTATATTGTAAGCTACATGGGCTGGATTCTAGAATACCTACCACACTTGAAATAGCAATTTTCTTGTTGCAATGTTTTCTTTTAGCTATAATATAATAAAGATTTGTAAAATTTGATTGCGGAAGCAAATATTTGTATGATTTTTTACAAAAACAAAGTCAGATTTGACCTATTCTTGAAATGCATATTTTGTCAAAACATTGATATTCATGCTTTAGGATCTATACTATGGATGGTCTTAAGCATTAGACATGCAAAAAAAAACCAAAACGTTGTACCAATCAGATGATAAACATTAAATTTTCTGGTGTCATTTTAATGAATACGTTGTATATTGTAAGCTATATGGGCTGGAATCTAGAATACCTACCACACTTGAAATAGCAATTTTCTTGTTGCTATGTTTTCTTTTAGCTAAAATATGATGAAGAATTATAAAATTCGGGCGCAGAAGCAAATATTTATATGATTTTTGAAAATAATAAAACCTGATTTTACCTACTTTTGAAATGGATATTTTTCTTAAAACATTCATATTCATGCTTTAGAATCTATACTATGGATGGTTTTATGCATTGGACATGCAAAAGTGACCAAAACGTGGTACCAATTAGATAATAAACATTTAATTTTCGGGTGTCATTTTAATGAATACGTTCTATATTGTAAGCTACATGGGCTGGATTCTAGAATACCTACCACACTTGAAATAGCATTTTCTAGTTGCAATGTTTTCGTTTAGCTAAAATATGATGAAGAATTATAAAATTCGGGCGGAAGGAAATATTTATATTTTTTTTTACAAAAATAAAGTCAGATTTTACCTAATCTTGAAATGGATATTTTTGTTAAAACGTTCATATTCATGCTTTAGGATCTATACTATGGATGGTTTTAGCATTGGACATGCAAAAGTGACCAAAACGTGGTACCAATCAGATATTAAACATTCAATTTTCGGGTGTCATTTTAATAAATACGTTGTATATTGTAAGCTACATGGGCTGGATTCTAGAATACCTACCACACTTGAAATAGCAATTTTCTTTTTGCAATGTTTTCTTTTAGCTATAATATAATAAAGATTTGTAAAATTTGATTGCGGAAGCAAATATTTGTATGATTTTTTACAAAAACAAAGTCAGATTTGACCTATTCTTGAAATGGATATTTTGTCAAAACATTGATATTCATGCTTTAGGATCTATACTATGGATGGTTTTAAGCATTAGACATGCAAAAAAAACCAAAACGTTGTACCAATCAGATGATAAACATTAAATTTTCTGGTGTCATTTTAATGAATACGTTGTATATTGTAAGCTATATGGGCTGGAATCTAGAATACCTACCACACTTGAAATAGCAATTTTCTTGTTGCTATGTTTTCTTTTAGCTAAAATATGATGAAGAATTATAAAATTCGGGCGCAGAAGCAAATATTTATATGATTTTTGAAAATAATAAAACCTGATTTTACCTACTTTTGAAATGGATATTTTTCTTAAAACATTCATATTCATGCTTTAGAATCTATACTATGGATGGTTTAAGCATTGGACATGCAAAAGTGACCAAAACGTGGTACCAATCAGACAATAAACATTCAATTTCCGGGTGTCATTTTAATGAATACGTTGAATATTTTAAGCTACATGGTCTGGATTCTAGAATACTTATCACACTTGAAGTAGCAAGTTTCTTGATGCAATGTTTTCTTTTAGCTAACTATGTTGAAGAATTATAAAATTCGGGCGCGGAAGCAAATATTTTTATGATTCTTTACAAAAATATAGTCAGATTTTACATATTCATGAAATGGATATATATATATATATATAGTGGTTTAACACTCCGTTGTGGAGTTGCACCGCTTTTACTTAAGCTTTCTAGATCCTTTTTTGGAGGGGATCGGACTCCTTTTCAGTTATTTATTAAATATTCTTCGCTATGATGTTCCATTTCTTCCTATCTATTGTTTTATTTTTACAGTTGTTAATTCCCGCTCTTCTTAAATCTTCTTCTACTTCTGCTAGCCATGTTGATCTGGGTCTTCCTCTTCTTTTCTTACTTCCAGGGCTCCATTGCATGATTACTTTTATTGGTTCTTTTTTGTCAGCTCTGCTTACGTGTCCTAGCCATTTTAGTCTTTGTTTCTTGATTATATTTATTATATCTTCTCCTTTTAATTCCTTGTCAATCTCATGGTTCATTCTTACTCTGTATTCATTATCAGATATCTTCTTAGGTCCCAGTATCGTTCTTATTATTTTCCTTTCTATTATTCTTAATTTTTCTTCGTCCTTTTTTGTAAATGTCATTGTTTCGGCTGCGTATAATGCTATTGGTCTTATTATTGTTCTATATACTCTCATTTTTGTTGTCTTGCTTAAAATTTCGTTTCGTAGTAATTTTTTATTGGCTTGGAAAGCTCTATTTGTAGCAGCTATTTCTTCATCTCTTTCGCCTCTATTTGTTAACATTACACCTAAATATTTGAATTTGTTTACTTGTTCAAACTCTGCTTCTCCTATATTAATAGTCTTGTCTTGCACTTCTTTTCCCATTACCATTATTTTAGTCCTTTTTTGGTTGATTTCTAGTCCTATTTTCTTTCCTTCTTTTACTATCTCCTCTAGCATTTTTCTCATTATATTTCTGTTTTTCGTTATTATTACAATGTCGTCTGCATACGCTATTATTTGGCTTCCCCCTGTTCTGAGGGTTCCTTTCTTTACTTTTCTCATACTTCTCCTTGTCTTCTTTTTTATTTGTTCTTAAATATGTTAATCTTGCGTTTCTCTTTTCATCTAGTATTATTTTAATTTCTTCATTAAACCAGGCTTTTTTTATTTTTTGCATTCTTATTTTCATGTCCTATCCATTTTTGAGCAGCGTCGTTAATACATCTTTTTATCCAGCACCATTTTTTTTCTATATCTTCCATTTTATGTTCTTCCTTTTTTATGTTTTTTTTTTTTAACCTCCTCTTCGTATTTCTCTCTCGAGCTTTCATTGTTTATATTTTCTATATTCCATTTAATTCTCGTTATATTTTTTCTATCACTTGTTTTAACTTTGTTTCGTATCTTTGTTGTTACTATGTAGTGATCTGAGTCGGCACATGCTCCTCTGTATGTCCTTACGTTTAGTATCGAAGATTGCCTCCTTTTCGTTACTAGTACGTGGTCTATTTGTGTTTGAGTCTTATTGTCTGGTGCTGTCCATGTTACTTTATGTATTTAGGGGTGTTTATACTTCGTGCTACTTATTATCATGTTAGTCTTTATTGCTAATTTAAATAACCTTTGCCCATTATCATTTGTTCTTTCATGTATTGTGTGTGTACCTGCGACTTGTTGTATGTAGTTCTCTCTTCCTATCTGTGCGTTAAAGTCGCCCATTATAATGCTTAGGTCTTCCTTCGGTATTTTTTCAATTTCCTCTTCCAGATTCTCATAAAAATCTTCTTTCCTTTCATTTGTTGCATTCTCCGTAGGTGCATACACATTTAATATCGATATGTTGACAGGTGTTCCTTCTATTCTAATGTATGCCAACCTTTCATTAATTGCTTTAAATTCTATTATTTTTTATTTTTTATTTTTTTAAAACTATGAATGCTACCCCATATTTCCCCTGTTTATCTCCGGAATATAATGTTGTATAGTAATTCTTCTTGATTATACCTTCACCGCCCCATCTTGTTTCCTGAATCGCTGCCAGATTAATATCATAACTTTTCAATTCTTGCGCTACTTCTTCCATCTTTCCTGGCTGGAGCATCGTTCTTATATTCCATGTACTAAATTTTAACATTTTGTTCTTTTTCCTATTTACTTTTTTTGTTTTAATTGTATTTATTGCCTTTCCCTTATCTTTATATCCTTCTCCTCGCTTTCCGTATTCCATATTGCCATCCTCGTTCTCCATTGTTAGTTGTTTAAGTTTCTTGGAGCTTTATCCTCCTATATTCATCTTCTCTTCATCCCATATATACCAAGTCTCATTTATTTTCAGTTTTTTATACCCTATTCTTATTCTATTTCCATTATTTTTCTCATCTTTCGCCAATTTTAAGATTTCTTTTTGTATTTGCATCTCTTTATTAGTCATTTCACTTTCTATGTAAGTTTTTGTCCCTGTAAGTTCGTTTTTATTTTTTAATATTTTTATTTTACCTTCCCAATTCTCTATTTTGGCAATGGTAACTTTTTTATCCCCTTTTCCTTTCTTATGGGTTTCTTTAACTCTGATGTCTATTCCTAATTTGTTTTTTATAAGTTGTTCAACATCCTGATTGTTGTTTATATTCTGTTCTCCCTTAATTACGATATTGTTACGTTTTTCAATTTTTTCTTTCTTCTCTTCCATTGTTTCTAAAGCTACTATTTTCCCTTTTAAAACCTTTCTTTCCTCCGTCATCAATTTTTCTTTTGTTTTTAAATCTTTGACTTCTTGTTTTAATGTATTTATTACTTCATGGAAACCTTTATGTAATTCCTGCATTTCCTTTCGTATTTCTGTCCGTAATTCTTGAGTTTCTTCTCTGAGTTGTTTGTTTTCCTTCTTCATCGATTTTATGTCTTCGTTTATTGTTATTAGCATCTTTACTATTTCATTTTCTTCTGATTCTATGACTTTGCGTAAAATCGATGTAAAATTTGTTAAGGTTTGCTTGTTATTATTTTTAGGTTATGTTATGCTTAAAATTTTCAAAGAGTACTTTTAATAAGGATACGGCTTCTTCTGCACAGATAACACTTCCTGTTCTTTATCTGACCTTTAACTACCACTTCCTTAGCAGATTCTTCTTTTCAGATTTAGATATTAATACAAATTTGTTTTGATATTGCGGCTCTTCAAACTATCAACTGTCAATCAGCGGTCCTTGGAATGGATACTTTTGTTAAAACATTCATATTCATGCTTTAGGATCTATACTGTAGATGGTTCTAGCATTGGACATGCAAAAGTGACCAAAACGTAGTACCAATCAGATAATAAACATTCAATTTTCGGGTGTCATTTTAATGAATACGTTGTATATTGTAAGCTACATGGTCTGGATTCTAGAATACTTACCACACTTAAAGTAGCAATTTTCTTAATGCAATGTTTTAGTTTAGCTAAAATATGATAAAAAATTGTAAAAATCGGGCGCGGAAGCAAATATTTATATGATTTTGTACAGAAATAAAGTCAGATTTTACCTATTCTTGAAATGAATATTTTTGTTAAAACATTCATATTCATGCTTTAGGATCTACACTATGAATGGTTTTAGCATTGGACATGCAAAAGTAATTAAAACAAGGTACCAATCAGATAATAAACATTCAATTTTCGGGTGTCATTTTAATGAATACGTTGTTTATTGTAAGCTAGATGGGCTGGATTCTGGAATGCCTACCACACTTGAAATAGCAATTTTCTTGTTGCAATGTTTTTTTTTAGATAAAAAATGATGAAAAATTATAAAAATTCGGGCGGAAGCAAATATTTATGTGATTTTGTACAAAAATAAAGTCAGATTTTACCTATTCTTGAAATGGATATTTTTTTCAAAACATTCATATTCATGCTTTAGGATCTATACTATGAATGGTTTTAGCATTGGACATGCAAAAGTGACCAAAACGAGGTACCATTCAGATAATACACATTCAATTTTTGAGTGTCATTATAATGAATACGTTGTTTATTGTAAGCTAGATGGGCTGGATTCTAGAATGCTTACCACACTTGAAATAGCAGTTTTCTTGTTGCAATGTATTTTTTTTAGCTAAAATATGATGACAAATTATAAATATCGGGCGGAAGCAAATATTTATATGATTTTGTACAAAAATAAATTCAGATTTTACCTATTCTTAAAATGGATATTTTTGTAAAAACATTCATATTCATTCTTTAGGATCTATACTATGAATGGTTTTAAGCATTAGACATGCAAAAGTGACCAAAACGTGGTACCAATCAGATAATAAAAATTAAATTTTTGGGTGTTTCCTTGTTGCAATGTTTTCTTTTAGCTAAAATATAAACAAAAATTATAAAATTCGGGCGCGGAAGCAAATATTTATATGATTATTTACAAAAATAAAGTCAGATTTTCCCTATTCTTGAAATGGATATTTTTGTTAAAACATTCATATTCATGCTTTAGGATCTATACTATGGATGGTTTTAAGCATTGGACATGCAAAAGTGACCAAAACGTGGTACCAATCAGACAATAAACATTCAATTTTCGGGTCTCAT
Organism: Stenolophus ochropezus; assembly: GCA_035578165.1. Lineage (NCBI taxonomy): Eukaryota > Metazoa > Arthropoda > Insecta > Coleoptera > Carabidae > Stenolophus > Stenolophus ochropezus. The sequence goes on along the minus strand of JAQOWZ010000051.1, from coordinate 197,401 downwards.
TTTAATGAATACGTTGTATATTGTAAGCTACATGGGCTGGATTATGGAATACCTACCAGCCTTGAAATAGTAATTTTCTTGTTGCAATGTTTTCTTTTAGCTAAAATATGATAAAGGATTATCAAATTCGGGCGCGGAAGGAAATATTTATATGATTTTTTACCTACCACACTTGAAATAGTAATTTTCTTGTTGCAATGTTTTCTTTAGCTAAAATATGATGAAGAATTATAAAATTCGGGCGCGGAAGCAAATATTTATATGATTTTTTACAAAAATAAAGTCAGATTTTACCTATTCTTAAAATGGATATTTTTGTCAAAACATTCATATTCATGCTTTAGGATCTATACTATCGATGGTTTTAAGCATTGGACATGCAAAAGTGACTAAAACGTGGTACCAATCATATAATAATCATTCAATTTTCGGGTGTCATTTTAATGAATACGTTGTATATTGTAAACTACATGGGCTGGATTCTAGAATACCTACCACACTTAAAATAGAAATTTTCATGTTGCAATGTTTTTTTAGCTAAAATATGATGAAGAATTATGAAATTCGGGCGCGGAAGGTAATATTTATATGATTTTTTACAAAAATAAAGTGAGATTTTACCTATTCTTAAAATGGTAATTTTTGTTAAAACATTCATATTCATGCTTTAGGATCTATACTATGGATTGTTTTAGAATTGGACATGAAAAAGTGACCAAAACGTGGTACCAATCAGATAATAAACATTCAATTTTCGGGTGTTATTTTAATAAATACGTTGTATGTTTTAAGCTACACGGGCTGGATTCTAGAATACCTACCACACTTGAAATAGCAAGTTTCTTGTTGCAATGTTTTCTTTCAGCTAAAATATGATGAAATATTGTAAAATTTGGGCGCGGAAGAAAATATTTATATGATTTTTTACAAAAATAAAGACAGATTTTACCTATACTTGAAATGGATATTTTTGTGTAAAACATTCATAATCATGCTTTAGAATCTATTCTATGGATGGTTTTAAGCATTGGACATGCAAAAGTGACCAAAAAGTGGTATCAATCAGATAATTAACATTCAATTTTCGGATGTCATTTTAATGAATACGTTGTATATTGTAAGCTACATGGGCTGGATTCTGGAATACGTACCTTATTTGGAATAGAAAATTTCTAGTTGCAATGTTTTCTTTTAGCTGAAATATGATGAAGAATTATAAAATTCGGGCGCGGTGGTAATATTTATATGATTTTTTACAAAAATAATGTCGGGTTTTACCTATTCTTGAAATGGCTATTTTTGTTAAAACATTCATATTCATGCTTTAGGATCTATACTATAGATAGTTTTAGCATTGGATATGCAAAAGACACCAAAACGTGGTACCAATCAGATAATATACATTCAATTTTCGGCTGTCATTTTAATAAATACGTTGTATATTGTAAGCTACATAGGCTTCATTCTAGATTACCTACTACACTTGAAATAGCAATTTTGTTGTTGCAATGTTTGTTTTAGCTTATATATGATAAAGAATTATAAAATTCGGGCGCGGAAGCAAATATTTACATGATTTTTTACAAAAATTAAGTCAGATTTTACCTATTCTTGAAATGGATATTTTTGTGTAAAACATTCATATTAATGCTTTCGAATCTATTCTATGGATGGTTTTAAGCATTGGACATGCAAAAGTGACCAAAACGTGGTACCAATCATATAATAAACATTCAATTTTCGGGTGTCATTTTAATGAATACGTTGTATATTGTAAGCTACATGGGCTGGATTCTAGAATACCTTTGTAGTATTACGAGGGTTAGAGAAATGATGTACACAACTTACAAAATTGTAGGGATTTATTTTTAATTAGAAATGATTACACTAGATGTATGTTTATACCGAGCACTTGTGTTGTCTGTAAATTGTTCTTAGAGTCTTGGATTCACTGACGTCTTACTTGTTTGACGGCTTTTGTTCAACTGCCTGACATGTTATTTTGCATCCACAGCAACCGCACATTTTATAGGGTAGTGCACATACTACATTCCTCTCCCACGAATGAAAGGTTTCAGTCCGGGTAGCGAGCAGGCGGCTTCCTGTCTCGCGGAGGGTTTCTTCTAGGCGTTGGAGACTTCGGATGTTGCTGATTTTCAGATTCCTGAGTAACTGTTCCATTTTTTCTACATCTGGAATTATATACATCTGTATTTTCATTAAATTCAGAACTTGACAGTAATTCTGTTGATGGCGTATCTTCTTTTGAAGATGTATTGGAAAATGTACCATCGGTTTCTTCCACGTTTGACGATTCTTTTGGTAGTTCCTGATGTAACTCATATGGAATATCCGATCCGCGTTTGCGCATTTGGTCCGAATGTTTTCGACGAGGTTTTCCATCAACATTTACGGTATATGACAATGGTCCGTTTTGCTTTAAGATTTGTCCTGGAACAGAGCCTTTTTCAAAAGGGTTATTTACCCACACGTTTTCCCCCTCCGTAAAATATTGCTGTGAACCTGCTGTGTGATCATGATTTCGCTTTTGAATAATATGCTCATATTCCATATTCTTTTTCACGTCAGGTTTTAATAGATCAAAACGTGATCTAAGATGATGACCAAACATTAATTGACTAGGCGTTCTATTTGAAAATCTTCTAATGGTGTTTCGGTACGAGAACAAAAACTCCGCAAGTCTCTGGGATTCGCTCAACGTTTGGTCACTAGCACGCGTTCTCTCTTTAAATGTTCGTACCATACGTTCAGCAAGCCCATTTGATTTTGGATGGTACGGTGTTACTTTCACGTGCGTAATTCCATTTTTCCACAATAGTATATCCTCTTGAAAGGATAATTCTTCTCGCTTCTCATAGTAAGGAATAAGGTCATGGTAAATAATTTTTTTTTTCGGGCCAATAAGTCTGGCTACATTTGATAACTTTTGAAAGAATTGGATCCCTCAAGGTATCCATTTTTAACTGCCGTTTATTCATCGATAATTTCCGCACTCTTAAGTGCAGCAACCGAGTATGGTTTGGTAATCCTGTTGGTTCCATTTTTGTTTGTAAAGGAAGCCTAGACAGCGAATCAGCAGGACAGTTTTCTTTGCCGGGGTGATAACGGACATCAAAATCCTAACTATTCAATGTCATAGCCCATCTCAATAATCTGTTGCTTGCAACCTTTGGGGTCTGTCGGTTTTCTCCAAAAATATATTCCAGTGGCTTGTGGTCTGTGATAAGAATAAATCGTCTTCCATATAAATATTGGTGGAACTTTGTCACCGCGTAAACTAATCCGAATGCTTCTTTATCTATGGTAGAGTAGCGTCGTTCTACATCGCTAAAAGAGCGTGAGGTGAAAGCGATTGCTTTTAAAGTGCCATCAGGGAATCTGTGTGACAGAACTGCGCCCGCGCCCACATTACTGGCATCACTAGTGACAAACAAAGGTTTGTTAGGGTCATAATGAACCAACGTGTCGTTTGAAGTAAAATTTCGCTTCAGAGTTTCAAATATCTCTGTGTCTTCGTTTGACCACTCCCATTTTGCATTCTTTTTCAAATGACGGTATAAAGGAACGCATTTTATATGTAGATTTTCTATGAATCTTCCGTAGTAGGTAATTGTGCCAAGAACAGATCGTAACTGAGTAGTGTTCTGTGGAATTGGCATATGTTTAATGGCGTCAATGTGTTCTTCAGTTGGATGTAAACCATTTTTATCAATTTTGTGACCTAGGTACGTTATGCTGCTTTTAAGCCAATCACATTTAGATTTTTGTGTTCTTAGTCCAGCAGCTTGCAAACGTCGTAGAACCTCGCCTAGTCTTTTGGCATGTACTATTAAATTTGGGGCTGTCACAAGTATATCGTCCAGGTAGCATACTACACCGTCTATTTCGGTAAGTATTTGATCCATGGTCAGTTGAAATAAAGCCGGGGCAAAACTAATACCAAATGGTAAACGTCGGTATGTAAAATACCCCATATGTGTAGCGATAACCAAAAATTTCCGTGAATCCGGATGAACTTCCATTTGTAGATTTGCGTCTTTCAAGTCTATTTTTGAGAAATATGTCCCCCCCGATAGTTTTGCAGTAATGTCTTCGAATCGCGGCAGTGGATAATCATCTATCTGGACATATTTATTTATGGTTACCATGAAATCTGCGCAAATTCTCACTTTGCCATTTGACTTCATAGCCACTACTATGGGAGACGCCCATGAAATTTGACTATTTGTTGTATCAATGGGCTCTAAAACACCTTCCTCAATTAATCTAGTAAGTTCTGCAGAGACCTGTTCTTGTAGCGCAATCGGAACGTTTCTTGGACGAAAACTTTTTGGAATGACATTATCACTTATATAGATTTTGGCTTGATGACCTTTTATAGTACCCAAACCATCCTTAAAAAGCTCTTCAAAACCTTTCAAAAGATCGTTGGTTAAATCTTGTCTCGACTTTTTATGTATTTCCTCCCCTCCCTCTCTAATGTTATTGTGGGGTGCACTGTCTTCTTGAATATAATCTTTTCTTAAATGACATACTTTTGCGCCTGAAGGTAGGGGTAATTTAAAAGCCAAACACCAGTCTAACCCAAAAAGTGGTATATCTTCATCTTTAGTAATGTAAATTGGCAAATACAACTTTTCTTTAAATGCTTCTACTTCCACCATAGATTTACCCAACATGCTAATTGGTTTTTCACCATACGCTACTACGTCAGCTGTTTTTGTTAAGGATGGTTTACCCAATTTTGCCCATGTTAAATTGCCAACTACAGCATGTACAGAGCCAGGATCGTAAAGCATGTCAATATTTTCATTATTTATATTAACCGATAACATTACTTTACTGGATGATCCAACTTTTCGTATATTTGATATAGTTGTGTTTAGATTTTTTTCTTGTGATTCTGCTCCACTTTCGTTATTCGAAGAGTCGTCGCTTTCTTCGTCACTTTGATCTTGAACATATCGGGTATAACGTTTCGATCTATTGTCATTTTTCGTTGTTTTCGATAATTGTTTTATGATCGCGTTTCTTGACGTAACACAAACGCGTACGAAATGATTTTCTTCACCGCAGCCACTACACTTTTTTCCAAAAGCTGGACAGTCCTTTTGTTTATGCTTTGAGTCTCCGAAATAAAGACAGTCTGTTTGCGGATGTAACTCACGAATTTTTGTTTTATTGCTGTTAGAAAGGGCACAGTTTTTATTTGATTTCTTTAAACGATTTACGTAATTTTCTGTTTTCTAAATATTTGTTTCTAAACTAGTCAATTGTTTGGTTTGTATAGATGCTTGCTCTAAAAGAACTGCAGTGGCTTCAACTTGTTCGAATGTCGTGTCATTTGTTGAATGTTCTCGAATGATTTTTTCTTGCCAGTCACGGTTATTTATTCCAAAAATCAATTGATCGCGCATTCTTTCGTTTAAGTTTGCACCAAAACTACAGTCTCCCGCTGAAGCACGTAATCGGTTCACATATTCAGTCACAGATTCACTCGTGTTTCGAAAACAACCAGCAAAGTTTATTCTTTCAGCGAAAATGTAGACTTTCTTGCCATAAAATCGATTTAGCACTTCAGTTAGCTGTGTGTACGTCTTTGTTGTTAATTTCTCTGGTTTAAAATCGTCAGCCAGAATCTTAAAAACTGGTGCACCTACTTTTGACAGGAGCAAATTTCGTCTTACAATCGCTTTATCATCTGTCATCAATCCATGCATTTCAAGTTCTAATTCAAATCTCTGCAGATAGTAGTCCCAATGTTCTGTTTCAGCTTCAAAGCTGTTGAAGCGAAAATTTTTATACGAATCGTTTACTCCCATGATTTGTGCCTGGTTTGTTTCGTTATAAGGCTTATATTTGTAGTCTGGTTCGTGATTTCTCGTTGCCAAAATGTAGTATGACGAGGGTTAGAGAAATGATGTACACTTACAAAATTAAAATATTAAAATATGATGAAGAATTATAAAAATCGGGCGCGGAAGCAAAAATTTATATGATTTTTTACAAAAATAAAGTTAGATTTTACCTATTCTTGAAAAAGATATTTTTTTAAAACATTTATATTCATGCTTGAGGATCTATACTATGGATGGTTTTTAACATTAGACATGCAAAAGTGACTAAAACGTGGTACCAATCAGATAATAAACATTTAATTTTCTGGTGTCATTTTAATGAATACGTTGTATATTGTAAGCTACATAGCTGGATTCTAGAATATCTACCACACTTGAAATAGCAATTTTTTTGTTGCAATGTTTTCCTTTTGGTAAAATATGATGAAGAATTATAAAATTCGGGCGCGGAAGCAAATATTTATATGATTTTTTTACAAAAATAAAGTCAGATTTTACCAATTCTTGAAATGGATGTTTTTGTTAAAACATTCATATTCATACTTTAGGATCTATACTATGAATGGTTTTAGCATTGGACATGCAAAAGTGACCAAAACGTTGTACCAATCAGAAATTAAACATTAAATTTTCGGGTGTCATTTTAATAAATACGTTGTATATTGTAAGCTACATGGGCTAGATTCTGGAGTGCCTACCACACTTGAAATAGCAATTTTCTTGTTGCAATGTTTTCTTTTAGCTAAAATATGATGAAGAATTATAAAATTCGGGCGCGGAAGCCAATAGTTATATGATTTTTTACAAAAAAAGTCAGATTTTACCTAATCTTGAAATAAATATTTTTGTTAAACATTCATATTCATGCTTTAGGATCTATACTATGAATGGTTTTAAGCATTGGACATGCAATAGTGACCAAAACGTGGTACCAATCAGATAAAAAACATTAAATTTTCGGGTGTCATTTTAATAAATACTTTGTATAATGTAAGCTACATGGGTTGGATCTAGAATACCTACCACACTTGAAATAGCAATTTACTTGTTGCAATGTTTTCTGTTAGCTAAACTATTATGAAGAATTATAAAATTCGGGCGCGGAAGCAAATATTTATATGATTTTTTACAAAAATAATGTCAGATTCCACGTACTCTTGAAATGGATATTTTTGATAAAACATTCATATTCATGCTTTAGGATCTATAGTATGGACGGTTTTAGCATTGGACATGCAAAAGTGACCAGAACGTGGTACCAATCCGATAACAAACATTCAATTTTCGGGTGTCATTTTAATTAATACGTTGTATATTTTAAGCTACATGAGTTGGATTCTAGAATACCTACCACACTTGAAATAGCAATTTTCTTGTTGCAATGTTTTCTTTTAGCTAAAATATGATAAAGAATTATAAAATTCGGGCGCAGAAGCAAATATTTATATGATTTTTTACAAAAATAAAGTCAGATTTTACCTATTCTTGAAATGGATAATTATGTTAAAACATTCATATTCATGCTTTAGGATCTATACTATGGATGGTTTTAAGCATTAGACATTCAAAAGTGACCAAATCGTGGTACCAATAAGATAATAAACATTCAATTTTCGGGTGTCATTTTAATGAATACGTTGTATATTGTAAGCTACATGGGCTGGATTCTAGAATACCTACCACACTTGAAATAGCAATTTTCTTGTTGCAATGTTTTCTTTTAGCTAAAATATTATGAAGAATTATAAAATTCGGGCGCGGAAGAAAATATTTATATGATTTTTTACAAAAATAATGTCAGATTTCACCTATTCTTGTAATGGATATATTTATTAAAACATTCATATTCATGCTTTAGGATATATAGTATGGACGGTTTTAGCATTGGACATGCAAAATAGACCAAAACGTGGTACCAACCAGATAATAAACATTCAATTTTTGGGTGTCATTTTAATAAATACGTTGCATATTGTAAGCTACATTGGCTGGATTCAAGAATACCTACCACACTTGAAATAGCAATTTTCTTGTTGCAATGTTTTCTTTTAGCTAAAATATGATAAAGAATTATAAAATTCGGGCGTGAAAGCAAATATTTATATGAATTTTTACAATAATAAAGTCAGATTTTACCTATATTTGAAATGGATATTTTTGTCAAAACATTCATATTCATGGTTTAGGATCTATACTATGGATGGTTTTAAGCATTCGACTTGCAAAAGTGACCAAAACGTGGTAAAAATAAGATAATAAACATTCAATTTTCGGGTGTCATTTTAATGAATACGTTGTATATTGAAAGCAACATGAGCTGGATTCAAGAATACCTACCACACTTGAAATAGCAAGTTTCTTGTTGCAATGTTTTCTTTTAGCTAAAATATGATAAAGAATTATAAAATTCGGGCGTGGAAGCAAATATTTATATGATTTTTTACAAAAATAAAGTCAGATTTTACCTATTCTTGAAATATATTTTTATTAAAACATTCATTTTCATGCAAACGTGGTACCAATCAGATAATAAACATACAATTTTCGGGTGTCATTTTGATAAATACGTTTCATATTGTAAGCTACATGGGCTGGAATCTAGAATACCTACCACACCTGAAATAGCAATTTTCTTGTTGCAATGTTTTCTTTTAGCTAAAATATGATAAAGAATTATAAAATTCGGGCGCGGAAGCAAATATTTATATGATTTTTTACAAAAATAAAGTCAGATTTTACCTATTCTTGAAATATATTTTTATTAAAACATTCATTTTCATGCAAACGTGGTACCAATCAGATAATAAACATACAATTTTCGGGTGTCATTTTGATAAATACGTTTCATATTGTAAGCTACATGGGCTGGAATCTAGAATACCTACCACATCTGAAATAGCAATTTTCTTGTTGCAATGTTTTCTTTTAGCTAAAATATGATAAAGAATTATAAAATTCGGGCGCGGAAGCATGTATTTATATGATTTTTTTACAAAAATAAAGTTAGATTTCACCTATTCTTGCAATGGATATTTTTGTTAAAACATTCATATTCATGCTTTAGGATCTATACTATGGACGGTTTTAGCATTGGACATGCAAAAGTGACCAAATCGTGGTTCCAACCAGATAATAAACATTCAATTTTCGAGTGTCATATTGATAAATACGTTGCATATTGTAAGCTACATGGGCTGGATTCTAGAATACCTACCACACTTGAAATAGCAATTTTCTTGTTGCAATGTTTTCTTTTAGCTAAAATATGATGAAGAATTATAAAATTCGGGCGCGTAAGCAAATATTTATATGATTTTTTTACAAAAATAAGGTCAGATTTTACTTATTTTTGAAATGGATATTTTTCTTAAAACATTCATATTCATGCTTTAGGATCTATACTATGGATGGTTTTAAGCATTGGACTTGCAAAAGTGACCAAAACGTGGTACCAATCAGATAATAAACATTTAATTTTCAGGTGTCATATTAATGAATACGTTGTATATTGTAAGCTACATGGGCTGGATTTTAGAATACCTACCACACTTGAAATAGCAATTTTCTTGTTGCAATGTTTTCTTTTAGCTAAAATATAATCAAGAATTATAAAATTCGGGCGCGGAAGCAAATATTTATATGGTTTTTTACAAAAATAAAGTCAGATTTTACCTATTCTTGAAATGGATATTTTTGTTAAAACATTCATATTCATGGTTTAGGATCTATACTATGGATGTTTTTAGCATTGGACATGCAAAAGTGACTAAAACGTGGTACCAATCAGATAATAAACATTCAATTTTCGGGTGTCATTTTAATGAATACTTTGTAAATTGTAAACTACATGGGCTGGATTCTAGAATACCTACCACACTTGAAATAGCAATTTTCTTGTTGCAATGTTTACTTTTAGCTAGAATATTAAAAAGAATTATAAAATTCGGGCGCGGAAGCAAATATTTATATGATTTTGTACAAAAATAAAGCCAGATTTTACCTATTCTTAAAATGGATATTTTTGTTAAAACATTAATATTCATGCTTTAGGATATATACTATAGATGGTTTTAAGCATCGGACATGCAAAAATAACCACAACATGGTACCAATCAGATAATAAAGATTCACTTTTCGGGTCTCACTTTAATGATTACGTAGTATATTGCAAGCTACATAGGCTGGATTCTAGAATACCTACCACAATTGAAATAGCAATTTTCTTGTTGCAATGTTTTCCTTTAGCTAAAATATAATGAAGAATTATAAAATTCGGGCGCGGAAGCAAATATTTATATGATTTTTTACAAAAATAAAGTCAGATTTTACTTATTCTTCAAATGAAAATTTTTGTTAAAACATTCATATTCATGCTTTAGGATCTATACTATGGATGGTTTTAGGCATTGGACATGCAAAACTGACCAAAACGTGGTAACAATCAGATAATAAACATTCAATTTTCGGGTGTCATTTTAATGAATACGTTGTATATTGTGAGCTACGGGGGTTGGATTCCAGAATACCTGCCACACTTGAAATTGCAATTTTCTTATTGCAATGTTTTCCTTTAGCTAAAATATGAAAAAGAATAATCTAATTCGGGCGCTGAAGCAAATATTAATATGATTTTTTACAAAAATAAAGTCAGATTTTACCTATTCTTGAAATGGATATATTTGATAAAACATTCATAATCATGCTTAAGACTCTACACTTAGGATGGTTTTAGCATTGGACATACAAAAGTGACCAAAACGTGGTATCAATCAGATAATAAACATTCAATTTTCGGGTGTCATTTTAATGAATACGTTGTATATTGTAAGCTACCACACTTGAAATAGCAATTTTCTTGTTGTAATGTTTTCTTTTAGCTAAAATATGATAAAGAATTATAAAATTCCGGCGCGGAAGCAAATATTTATAAGATTTTTTACAAAAATAAAGTGAAATTTTACCTATTCTTGAAATGGATATTTTCGTTAAAACATTCATGTTCATGCTTTAGGATCTATAGTATGGATGGTGTTTAGCATTGGACATGCAAAAGTGACCAAATCGTGGTACCAATCAGATAATAAACATTAAATTTTTGGGTGTCATTTTAATAAATACGTTGTATATTTTAAGCTACATGGGCTAGATTCTAGAATACCTACTACACTTGATATAGCAATTTTCTTGTTGCAATGATTTATTTTAGCTAAAACATAATAAAAAATTATAAAATTCGGGCGCGGAAGCAAATATTTATATGATTTTTTACAATAAATAAAGTCAGATTTTACCTATTCTTGAAATGGATATTTTTGTTAAAACATTCATATTCATACTTTAGGATCTATACTATGGATAGTTTTAGCATTGGACATGCAAAAGTGACCAAAACGTGGTACCAATGAGAAATAAACATTTAATTTTCGAGTGTCATTTTAATGAATACGTTTTACGGTGTAAGCTACCACACTTGAAATAGCAATTTTCTTGTTGCAATGTTTTCTTCCAGCTACAATATAATGAAGAATTATAAAATTCGGGCGCGGAAGCAAATATTTATATGTTGTTTTACAACAATAAAGTCAGATTTGACCTCTTCTTGAAATAGATATTTTAGTTAAAACATACATATTTAGGCTTTAGGATCTATACTATGGATGGTTTTAAGCAATAGACATGCAAAAGTGACCAAAACGTAGTACCAATCAGATAATAAACATTCAATTTTCGGGTGGCATTTTAATGAATACCTTGTATATTATAAGCTTAAAACCATCCATAGTATAGATCCTAAAGCATGAATATGAATGTTTTAACAAAAATATCCATTTCAAGAATAGAGAAAATCTGACTTAATTTTTGTAAAAACTCTTATAAATATTTGCTTCCGTACCCAAATTTTACAATTCTTCATCATATTTTAGCTAAAAGAAAACATTGCAACAAGAAAATTGCTATTTCAAGTGTGGTAGGTATTCCAGAATCCAGCCCATGTAGCTCACAATATACAACGTATTCATTAATATGACATACGAAAATTAAATGTTTATTATCTGATTGGTACTACGTTTCAGTCACTTTTGCATGTCCAATGCTAAAACCATCCATAGTATAGATCCTAAAGCATGAATATGAATGTTTTAACAAAAATATCAACTTCAAGAATAGGTAAAATCTGACATAATTTTTGTAAAAAATCTTATAAATATTTGCTTCCGTACCCGAATTTTACAATTCTTTATCATATTTTAGGTAAAAGAAAACATTGCAACAAGAAAATTGCTATTTCAAGTGTGGTAGGTGTTCTAGAATCCAGCCCATGTAGCTTACAATATACAACGTATTCATTAAAATGACACCCGAAAATTAAATGTTTATTGTCTGATTGGTACCACGTTTTGGTTACTTTTGCATGTCCAATGCTAAAACCATTCAAAGTAGAGATCCTAAAGCATGAATATGAATGATTTAACAAAAATATCCATTTCAAGAATAAGTAAAATCTCACATTATTTTTTTAAAAAATTATATAAATATTTGCTTCCGCGCCTGAATTTTTAATTCTTCATGATATTTAAGCGAAAAGAAAACATTGCAACAAGAAAATTGCTATGTCAAGTGTGGTAGGTATTCTAGAATTTAGGTCATGTAGCTTACAATATACAACGTATTCTTTAAAATGACACCCGAAAATTTAATGTTTATTATCTGGTTGGTACGAAGTTTTTGACACTTTACATGTCCAATGCTTAAAATCATCTATAGTATAGATCCTAAAGCATGAATATGAATGTTTTAACAAAAATATCCATTTTAAGAGTAGGTAAAATCTGACTTTATTTTTGTAAAAAATCATATAAATATTTGCTTCCGCACCCGAATTTTACAATTTTTTATCATATTTTAGCTAAAAAAAACATTGCAACAAGAAAATTGCTATTTCATGTATGGTTGGTATTCTAAAATCTAGCCTATGTAACTTACAATATAAAACATATTCATTAAAATAACACCCGAAAATTAAATGTTTATTATCTGGTTGGTACCATGTTTTGGACACTTTTGCATGTCAAATGCTTAAAACCATCTATAGTATAGACCCTAAAGCATGAATATAAATGTTTTAACAAAAATATCCATTTCAAGAATAGGTAAAATCTTACATTATTTTTGTATTAAATCATATAAATACTTGCTTCCGCGCCTGAATTAAGTAATTCTTCATCACATTTTAGCTAAAAGAAAACATTGCAACAAGAAAATTGCTATTTCAAGTGTGGCAGGTGTTCTAGAATCCAGCCCATGTATCTTACAATATACAACGTATTCATTAAAATGACACCATAAATTTGAATGTTTATTATCTGGTTGGTACCACGTTTTGGTCACTTTTGCATGTTTAATGCTAATACCATCTATAGTATAGATCCTAAAGCATGAATATGAATATTTTAAAAAATATGTCCATTTCGAAAATATGTAAAAGCTGACTTAATTTTTGTAAAAAATCATATAAATATTTGCTTCCGCGCACGTATTTTATAACTCTTTACCATATTTTAGCTAAAGGAAAACATTGCAACAAGAAAATTGCTATTTCAAGTGTGGTAGGTATTCTAGAATCCAGTCCATGTAGCTTACAATATACAACGTATTTATTAAAATAACACCCGAATATTGAATGTTGATTATCTGATTGGTACCACGTTTTGGTCACTTTTGCATGTCACATGCTAATTCCATTAATAGTATAGATCATAAAGCATGAATATTAATGTTATACCAAAATTATCCATTTCAAGAATAGGTAAATTGTAACTTTATTTTTGTAAAATATCATATAAATATTTGCTTCCGCGCCCGAATTTCATAATTTTTCATCTTATTTTAGCTAAAAGAAAACATTGCAACAAGAAAATTGTTATTTCAAGTGTGGTAGGTATTCTAGAATCCAGCCTATGTATTTTACAATATACAACGTATTCATTAAAATGGCACCCGAAAATATGTTTATTATCTGGTTTGTACCACGTTTTTGACACTTTTCATGGCCAATGCTTAAAATCATCTATAGTATAGATCCTAAATCATGAATATGAATGTTTTAACAAAAATATCCATTTCAAGAATAGGTAAAATCTGACTTTATTTTTGTAAAAAATTATATAAATATTTGCTTCCGCGTCCAAATTTTATAATTCTTCATCACATTTTAGATAAAAGAAAACATTGCAATAAGAAAATTGCTATGTCAAGTGTGGTAGGTATTCTAGAATCCAGCTTACAATATACAACGTATTCATTAATTTGACACCTGAAAATTTAATGTTTATTATCTGATTGGTACCACGTTTTTGACACTTTTCATGTCCAATGCTTAAAATCATCTATAGTATAGATCCTAAACCATGAATATGAATGTTTTAACAAAAATATCCATTTCAAGAATAGGTAAAAACTGACATTATTTTTGTAAACAATCGTATAAATACTTGCTTCCGCGTCTGAATTTTATAATTCTTCATCTTATTTTAGCTAAAAGAAAACATTGCAACAAAAAAATTGCTATTTCAAGTGTGGTAGGTATTCTAGAATCCAGCCCATGTGGCTTACAATATACATTGTATTCATTAAAATGACACCCGAAAATTGAACGTCTATATCTGATTGGTACCACGTTTTGGTCACTTTTGCATGTCCAATGCTAAAACCATAAAAAATAGGTAAAATCTGACTTTATTTTTGTAAAATATCATATAAATACTTGCTTCCGCGCCCGAATTTAGTAATTCTTTATCACATTTTAGCTAAAAGAAACCATTGCAACAAGAAAATTGCTATTTCAAGTGTGGTAAGTATTCTAGAATCCAGCCCATGTAGCTTACAATGTACGAGTACAACGTATTCATTAAAATGACACCCAAATATTAAATGTTTATTATCTGATTGGTACCATGTTTTGGTCACTTTTGAATGTCTAATGCTAAAACCATTCATAGTATAGATCCTAAAGCATGAATATGAATGTTTTAACAAGAATATCCATTTCAAGAATAGGTAGGGAAAATCTGACATAATTTTTGTAAAAAAATCATACAAATATTTGCTTCCGCGCCCAAATTTTATAATTCTTTATCATATTTTAGCTAAAAGAAAACATTGCAATAAGAAAATTGCTATTTCAATTGTGGCAGGCATTCTAGAATCCAGCCCATGTAGCTTACAATATACAACGTATTCATTAAATGACACCCGAAAATTGAATGTTTATTATCTGGTTGGTACCACGTTTTGGTCATTTTTGCATGTCTAATGCCAAAACCATCCATAGTATAGATCCTAAAGCATGAATATGAATGTTTTGAAAAAAATATCCATTTCGAAAATATGTAAAATCTGACTTTATTTTTGTAAAAAATCATATAAATATTTGCTTCCGCGCACATATTTTATAACTCTTCACCATATTTTATCTAAAGGAAAACATTGCAATAAGAAAATTGCTATTTCAAGTGTGGTAGGTATTCTAGAATCCTGCTCATGTAGCTTACAATATACAACGTATTCATTTAAATGACACCCAAAAATTGAATGTTTATTATCTGATTGGTAACACGTTTTGATCGTTTTTGCATGTTCAATGCTAAAACCATCCATAGTATAGATACTAAAGCATGAATATGAATGTTTAAACAAAAATATCCATTTCAAGAATAAGTAAAATCTGACTATATTTTTGTAAAAAAAAACATAAAAATATTAGCTTTAGCACCCGAATTTTATAATTCTTTTTCATGTATTATCTAAAATAAAACATTGCAACAAGAAAATTGCTATTTCAAGTATGGTAGGTATTCGAAAATGTAGCCCATGTAGCTTACAATATACAATGTATTCATTAAAATGACACCCGAAAATTAAATGTTTAATATCTGGTTGGTACCATGTTTTGGACACTTTTGCATGTCCAATGATTAACACCATCTATAGTTATAGATCCTAAAGCATGAATATAAATGTTTTAACAAAAATATCCATTACAAGAATTGGTAAAATCTGACTTTATTTTTGTAATAAATCATATAAATACTTGCTTCCGCGCCCGAATTTTATAATTCTTCATCACATTTTAGCTAAAAGAAAACATTGCAACAAGAAAATTGCTATTTTAAGTGTGGCAGGTATTCTAGAATCCAGCATATGTAGCTTACAATATGCAACGTATTCATTAAAATGACACCCGAAAATTGAATGTTTATTATCTGCTTGGTACCACGGTTTTGACACTTTTGCATGTCCAATGCTTAAAATCATCTATAGTATATATCCTAAAACATGAATATGAATGTTTTAACAAAAATATCCATTTCAAGAATAGGTAAAATCTGACTTTATTTTTGTAAAAAATCATATAAATATGTGCTTCCGCGCACGTATTTTATAACTTGAATTACATACATGTGTAGTCGCGAGTAGACGTATTTTGCGCAGCTCCGTCTTAACTTAAGTAAAGTGTCGTAAAATACTACTTACGTGTTCAAATTATTCCTTTCTGTGGCCCAAATTTTTTTTTTTGGTATACAATGGGTGGATCTACTCGTAGCCAGACGACATCGGCAATTAAAGAAGTTATTGCTCGACTAGATGAAAAGCTCGAAGAACAGCGTGTGTATTATGAGGGCATCATTTCGAAGTTGACCGACGACAACCGCGTCCTGGAAGAGAAGCTGGACCAGTAGGAGCAGTACTCACGGCGCAACTGCATCCGCGTCTTTGGCGTTCCAGAAACTCCCAGCGAAAACACCGAATCAACCGTGAGTGAAGTGTTTAATAATATCTGTGGTGTGAGTGTAGTACCTGGCCCCATTGATCGGTGTCACAGAATTGGCAGAAAAGACCCTTCCGGCACTAAAATACGACCCATTATTGTTAAATTTGTCTCTTAAAAATCTCGTGAACTTGTAACCAACGCAAAAAACTAAAAGGCACGAAAATGTCCATTAAAGAAGATCTCACTAAAAAGAGACTACATTTACTTACAAGTTCATCTGCTAAGTATGGCTTTAAGAACGTTTGGTCTAGAGATGGTTATATTTATGCCAAAGTCAACAACTCTATCAAAAAAATAAATAATTTAAATGACTTACATCAGACACCGATAACGATGTATGTTAATGCTTGGAGCTGTTAAAAGCCATTATTTTGAAATTGTTATTCTTTATTTCTTTAGTAATTGTGGTTACATTATTTAGTTTTAAGCGTAAATTTCCTCAAACTGTTATCATCTGTCAATACATTTATTTTTGTACATCTCAATACTTCTGCGCAAGATCTTACAAGAAATTAAAGGTCTACCGTTTTACTTAATTTTAACTTATTTCATTGTAAATTTCTTTAATCGCCTACCGTTACACCAAATTATTTACATACAATCATATTTTAAATCTATACATATATTAATAAAAACTTAAGTTCTTGTTATTTTGCATTGATTTGTTTCTCTCTATTTTTACTAATATTAGTCACTCTATCATCTTAGGTCATCAACCGAATTTATTACATTCCACATCTGTTTATTTTTATTTATATACTTTTATCTCTCTTCTTATTTTTTTGAAATTGTAATGTCAGGCAAACTACCAAAAGGTCTGTGTACTAAAATAAATACTTTCTACAATAATCTTACCTCTTAACAACAGTGTTCACACTTCCGAATTGTTTTAGCCTCATTACGATGTTTATAGATGTGACAGGGACACACTCAGTAGTGGTAAATCTCGTGGTGGTGGTGTCCTATGTGCTGTCAATAATAACAAATACAAATCTTTGCCTATCAACATTGCTTTACATCCTTCCTCTCATTCTGATCTTGTCTGCACCAAACTGTTTCTAACATCCACTATTTTTGTCTATATCATTGTTGTCTATGTTCCTCCACCCATTTCCCTTGATCAACAGAATTATATTTTTGAATCTCTTGAATCCTTCATATCCATTACTGATTGTAACTTCACAATTGTTGGTGACTTTAATATAGCGAAACTAATTGACAGTTATCAAGGTTTTCGCACTGATAATTTTACGTCTAATTTTGAGAATTTTGCTGCTTTTATAAATGCAACACAGTTTAACCAGATAAGAAATTCCTATGGTAGGTTGTTGGATGTAGTTGTTTCTAATCTATCCTGTTCTGTTCTTGCAAACAATGATCCAGTTGTTGATGAAGATCCGCACCATCCAGCTCTTTCAATATCATTTAAATTTGACTCTAACCCTAATATTCCTAACTCTTCCTTTAATCAAAACTATTGCTCTTACAATTTTCGTTCTGCAGATTATAATCTACTTTATAACTTACTTTCAGATGTTAATTGGGACTTACTGAAAAATTATGATAATGTTGACTTTGTCTTTAATATCTTTTACACTATTATCTACAAAATATTTGATATGTGTATTCCTGATAGTATAAAACGACCATCTAAATATCCACCTTGGTTTAATTCTCATATCATCAAATTAATAAAACTTCAAAACAGTTTCAAAACTTTATTTAAAATCTATAAAACCGAATATTATCAGTCTGAATTCAAACGTCTCCGTGCACTTATTAAAAAAGAAATTAAAATTGCCCATAAAGTATATTTAAATAACGTCGAGGATACTTTGAGTGCTGATCCAAATAAATTTTGGTCCTATATAAATAGTAAAAAACGTACTTCTCGCATCCCAGGGCACATGCATTTTAACAATCAAGAATTTACCACTACTCCTGATATAGTGCACGGTTTCTCAGAATTCATTGCTAGCGTTTACATTCCTTCAGATAGCTCCGATCACTCTACTAGTCCCATTCACAATAATAATTGCCTGTCAAACGTTGTCAATATTTCTAATATTTCAGATGATGATATTTTAACTGCAAATAAACGTCTGGAAGTAACTAGAAATCCAGGTCCAGATAATCTTCTATCTTACATCATTAAAGCATGCAGTCATATTTTTCTTGAATCTCTATCATATTTGTTTAATCTATCTTTAAAAAATAACACTTTCCCTTCTATTCTCAAATCTTGTACCATTTGTCCAATTTTTAAATCTGGTGATGTAACTGATATTTCCAACTATCGTCCTATTGCTATCCTTTCAAATATTTCAAAAATCTTTGAATCTATCCTCTACAAGCATATTTACGGTAATGTTCAGAATCTTATATCTACTCAACAGCATGGATTTGTAAATGGCAAATCTACAGCTACCAATATTATCAACTTTACGAAATATACTCTTAACTCCCTTCATGATAACTCACAAGTAGACGTCATCTATACCGATTTTAAAAAAGCTTTTGATACTGTCGATCACTATATTCTTCTCCGCAAACTAAATTCTAATTTCAATTTCTCTCCAAATTTACTATCTTTTATTAAATCCTATCTAGAAAATCGTAAACTATCAGTTCAAATTAATAATGTTAGCTCTGCTTCATTTGTTGCCACTTCTGGTGTGCCACAAGGTTCGAATTTAGGACCCCTGTTGTTCATTTTATTCATTAATGACATTGCTGATGCGGTCAAGAATTCGGAAGTTTTGATCTACGCTGATGATTTGAAAGTTTTTAGAACCATAAATTCCATAGAGGACTGTAAACTTTTGCAAGATGATATAGATAGTATTCTAACTTGGTCTCAGAACTCTAAATTAATCTTAAATTGTAGTAAATGTAAAATACTGAGTTATCTGGTGAAAAAATTTGTTTACACCTATTCTTACGCTATGGAGAATTTTTGTCTTGAACGTGTACACCAATTTAAAGACCTCGGAGTGATCTTTGATGATAAATTGACTTTTAATTTGCCCATTGACAATATCACTAAGTCATCTATTCGAATGTTAGGATTTATTATTCGTACATGTAAACCTTTTCATAGTGTGTTAACTTTAAAAAACTTATATTGTTCGTTGGTAAGATCAAAATTAGAGTATTGTTTCCAAATTTGGAACCCGATTTACAACAAATACATTTACATTATAGAATCACTTCAAAAACGTTTTGTTAAATATTGTTATTTTAAAAAATATAATCAGTATCCTAATTTTGACATTAAATATAATAAACTTTTGCTTGAAGTGAATTTGTTCTCATTAAAATATCGTAGGGAAATGCAATCTTGCTTGTTTTTATACAAAGTTTTAAACAATATTGTTACTGATTGTTATATTCTCGCCCACCTTCCTCTTAGTGTTCCACGTATCACCTCTAGGAACAAATATATTTTTCGTTGTAGTAAAGTCAGGACAAATTATGAAAGTAAGTCTCCTATTAGACACATGTGCACTATTTACAATTCTATTCCCTCGAATATTGCCGTTTTTGCAGATCCTTACAGTTTGTTTAAAAGTTTTTTGATAAATTATTATTTATCTGTTGATAATAATGTTATTTTATATTTGTTTGTTTATTACTTAAGTTTAGTTATTTTGTTTATTTATTCAAATTCGTGTATGTATTTAATTTTGTTGCGTATTTCCAACGTTATGTACTTGTATGTATTATTTCATGTACACATCATCCTGTAATTGAAACTTATGTCCTGTTGGATTGATTCATTATAAATAAATAAATAAATAAATAAATAAACTCTTCACCATATTTTAGCTAAAGGAAAACATTGCAAGAAGAAAATTGCTATTTCAAGTGTGGTAGGTATTCTAGAATCCAGCCCATGTAGCTTACAATATACAACGTATTCATTAAAATGACACCCAAAAATTGAATGTTTATTATCTGATTGGTACCATGTCTTGGTCACTTTTGCATGTCCAATGCTAAAACCATCCATAGTATAGATCCTAAGTCATGAATATGAATGTTTTTACAAAAATATGCATTTCAAGAATAGGTTAAATCTGACTTTATTTTTGTAAAAAAATCATATAAATATTTGCTTCCGCGTCCGAATTTTATGATTCTTTATCATATTTTAGCTAAAAGAAAACATTGCAACAAGAAAATTGATATTTCAAGTGTGGCAGGTATTCTAGAATCCAGAACATGTAGCTTACAATATACAACGTATTCATTAAAAGGACACCCGAAAATTAACAGCCGTATTCATAATACGTCAGAAAACTCGGTTTTAAACTATGCTCATGTAGTTCTGGTTTAGACCTGGTTCAAGATAGCCCATTTATGACCTATTCATATTCCTTTTCGAAACTGTTTTAATCTATATTTTTGTAATCCTGGTTTTAGTTTCATTTTGCTGGTTGCACGCTGGTTGTATCTAGTTGACCGTGGTATACTCATGCGCAGTGTTTTACGCTTGGTTTTGTGGTTATACTTCTGACAAGATTCAAAGAAAAATTTGCTGGTAAGTACATATAAAAATAATATAATAATTATGGAAAAAAATATATAAGTTAAATTTCAAGATATGGCTAATCATGAAGTGAACTGGACTCTCGAAGAAAAAAAGTTGTTAGTAGAGCAGATAAAGATTCATGGGAATGTAATAGAGAACAAAACCGTAAATTCAGCAACTAATTTAAAAAAGGATGAAGCTTGAAGAAATATTCAGAACGTGTTTGCAGCCACGGTTTTGGACGAGATAAGAAAAAATTAAAAGAACAGTGGAAACGGATGAAAATATCAGGGAAGAAAAACATTTCAAAATATAAAAAATATCAATTTGGTACTGGCGGCGGCCCTCCAACTAATTTCCCAGATGAAATCGATTATGAAATCCAAGAAATCATACCAATGGATTTCATTACAGATCATAGAGTATATGATTCTGAAAGAATTATCAGGTAAAACTAAGTTTGTATTACTTAAATCTTCGTAAACGTTATTTTTGTAATAAGTTTATAGGATTATACAGTAAGTAGTTATTAATAATAAGTACAAGGGAAATATGCAGCCAGAATTTTACCAAATAGTAGTTTTATTTATTAACTACTTAAAAACTGGTTTAATTAAAAATTGCTAAATGTACATTTAATTATAAATAGTTTTAATTTTAACAATTATTATTGTGTAGAATATTATTCAAATTAAAATAAAATTTAAATTAAAATGTACATTTCATAGCAATAGTACCAGTAGCAAACATGTATTTGTACTCTGATAGCGCTAACACAAGTAAAAGGTTTTAGCGCACCAGGTAATTCACAGGCACAGGCATCCACATCTAGATCGCAGGCACAGGCATCCACATCTAGTTCGCAGGCACAGGCATCCACATGTAGTTCGCAGGCACAGACATCCATTTCTATTTCACAGACGCAATCCTCCACATTTCATCAAGGCTGAAATATTACATTATTTCATAAAGATTTACAGGAAATACAGTTTGTGGACATCACTCTCACTCACGCACCAGCAACAGAAATTCTAGAGCCTGAAGTAGAATATATTAACTTACCCTACGTACCATCTCCAAAGGCGAAATCTACCCCAAAGAAACCAAAAACTGCTACGAGGAAAGTAATGACTGTTTACGAAGAAAAGTGTCTAAATATTTATGAGAAAAAAATAAAGCTACAGATGAAACATGAAAAAGAACTGCATAACATAAGGAAGAGGTGGAAAGAAAAGATATTTAAATTAAAATATAAACTTTTATTACAAAAAAAAGAATGCCATATAAATTTGTTCGTTACCAAATAATTTTCTTTTTTTTCATTTTACAGAATTTAATTTGTTTTTATATTTTTATATAATTATATAGAATTTATAATAGTTTAAAAAAATATGTATTCCCTTATTTTAATTAAAATAAGTGTTTATATAATTTTAATATATTCCTCAGGTCATTATTATATAAATATTTGCTTCCGCACCCAAATTTTATAATTCTGAGTCATATTTTAGCTAAAAGAAAACATTGCAACAAGAAAATTGCTATTTCAAGTGTGGTAGGTATTCTAGAGTCCAACCCATGTAGCTTACAATATACAACATATTCATTAAAATGAAACCCAAAAATTTAATGTTTATTATCTGATTGGTACCACGTTTTGATCACTTTTGCATGTTCAAAGCTAAAACCATCCATAGTATAGAGCCTAAAGCATGAATATGAATGTTTTAACAAAAATATCCATTTCAAGAATAGGTAAAATCTGACTTTATTTTTGTAAAAAATCATATAAATATTTGCTTCCGTGCCCAAATTTTATAATTCTTCATCATATTTTAGCCAAAAGAAAACATTCCAAGAAAAAAATTACTGGTTCAAGTGTGGTAGGTATTCTAGAATCCAGCTCATGCAGCTTAAAATCTACAACGTATTTATTAATATGAAAAGAAAACATTGCAACAAGAAAGTTGCTATTTCAAGTGTGGTAGGTATTCTAGAATTCAGCCCATGTAGCTTACAATATACAACGTATTCATTAAAATGACACCCGAAAATTGAATGTTTATTATCTGATTGTTACCACGTTTTGATCACTTTTACATGTCCAATGCTAAAACCATCCATAGTATAGATCCTAAAGCATGAATATGAATGTTTTAACAAAAATTTCCATTTCAAGGATAGGTAAAATCTGACTTTATTTTTGTAAAAAATCATATAAATATTTGCTTCATCGCCCGAATTTTATAATTCTTCATCATATTTTAGCTATAAGAAAACATTGCAACAAAAAAATTGCTATTTCAAGTGTGGTAGGTATTCTAGAATCCAGCCAATGTAGCATACAATATACAACGTATTCATCTAAAAATCGTACTGACTTTATATTTGTAAAAAATCATATAAATATTCGCTTCCGCACCCGAATTTTATAGTTTTTCATCATATTTTAGCTAAAAGAAAACATTGCTACATTAAAATTGCTATTTCAAGTGTGGTAGGTATTCTAGAATCGTGCCCATGTAACTTACAATATACAACGCATTCATCAAGAATAGGTAAAATCTGAGTTTATTTTTGTAAAAAATCATATAAATATTTGCTTCCACGCCCGAATTTTATAAATCTCCATTATGTTTTAGCTAAAAGAAAACATTGCAACAAGAAAATTTCTATTTCAAGTGTAGTAGGTTTTCTAGAATCCAGCCCATGTAGATTACATTATACAACGTATTCATCAAGAAAAGGTAAAATCTGACTTTATTTTTGTAAAAAATCATATAAATATTTGCTTCTGCGCAAGAATTTTATAATTTTTCATCATATTTTAGCTAAAAGAAAGTATTGCAACAAGAAAATTGCTATTTCAAATGTGGTAGGTATTCTAGAAACCAGCCAATGTAGCTTACAATATACAACGTATTCATCAAGAATATGTAAAATCTCACTTTTTTTGTAAAAAATCATATAAATATTTGCTTCTGCGCATGAATTTTATAATTCTTCATCATATTTTAGCTAAAAGAAAACATTGCAACAAGAAAATTGCTATTTAAAGCGTGGTAGGTATTCTAGAATCCAGCCCATGTAGCTTAGAATATACAACGTATTCTTCAAGAAAAGGTAAAATCTGACATTATTTTTGTATGTAAGAAAATTGTTATTTCAAGTGTGGTAGGTATTCTAGAATCCAGACCATGTAGCTTACAATATACAACGTATTCATCAAGAAATCGTAAAATCTGACTTTATTTTTGTAAAACATCATATAAATATTTGCTTCCGCGCCCGAATTTTATAATTCTTCACCATATTTTAGCTAAAAGAAAACATTGCAACAAGAAAATTGCTATTTCAAGTGTGGTAAGTTTTCTAGAATCCAGCCCATGTAGCTTACAATATACAACTTATTTATTCAAATAACACACGAAAATTGAATGTTTTTTATCTGATTGGTACCACGATATGGTCACTTTTGCATGTCCAATGCTAAAATTATCCATAGTATACATCCTAAAGCATGAATATGAATGTTTTAAAAAAATATCCATTTCAAGAATTGGTAAAATCTGACTTTATTTTTGTAAAAAATCATATAAATATTTGCTTCCTCGCTCGAATTTTATAATTCCTTATCATATTTTAGCTAAAGTAAAACATTGCAACGAGAAAATTGCTATTTCAAGTGTAGTAGATATTCTAGAATCAAGCCTATGTAAAATAATATAAATATTTGCTTCCGCGCCTGAATTTTATAATTTTTCATCATATTTTAGCTAAAAGAAAACATTGCAACAAGAAAATTGCTATTTCAAGTTTGCCAGGTATTCTAGAATCCAGCCCATGTAGCTTACAATGTACAACGTATTCATCAAGAATAAGTAAAATCTGACTTTATTTTTGTAAAAAGTCTGTAACGTTTTTATATGTATATGTATATGCGACTAAAATATCGCCAGATAGCTCAAAATATTTATAACATTACGTTTTTACAAAAGAAATATATATAAAATTACATACCGTCTCGCTGAAATTTACTAATCTCACTTGACAGTAACTAACAATTGTCTTCACTTGACAAACAAATAATAATTGAATTAATTAAATGACATTGACATTAACTTGACATTGAAATTTACATTGACATTGACAACTAAGAGGTTGGTATGATGCGAAGTTGGATGCACATGTCAAAAGTTTTATAAAAAGTATAAATTCTCAGACTAAGGAAATAAGTACAAGTAATTAATAATCATTATATTGTACTTTATAACTAATTTGGGATATTATTATCCAATATCAATAAATTGATTAACCAAACGTGTAAGTGTTGAAAGTAAATATAACCTCACTTTATCAGCATGGTGAGCATTGAAGAAAAAATTAACAATATTCATATCATGATAGACTCTCTAGATAAAATAGGAGAAGATGTTCAGCTCATCAAATCGAATATATGCAATATTTCGGAATTAATAAAAACGAACTCAGAAAAAATCACTGGAAATGTCCATGAAATCGAATGTACAAACTACGAAAAGTCTAACTAAAAGTACCAAAAAGAAAAATCTTATTATTTTTGGTATTATGGAGCAAGCTCGAATTGGCAAATACGTTAATTTCCATCTTTAAACAGTATCTAAATGTGATCATAAGTATTACACAATTAGAAGATGTATTCAGGTTAGGAAAGAATAATCCACAGATAATTCGCCCAGTTTTACTAACACTGTCTAGTGTGATAACAAAAGAAGAATTATTCTCTAAACGAGCAAATTTTAAGGGCTCCAACATTTACATGAAATTTGACAGTAGCGTGGAAGAGCGAAATAAGCGAAAAAATCTCATCGCGGAAGTTAAGGCACTCCAGGCGCAAGGCAACAACGCTAGAATAGTAAGAAATGAGATTATCATTTCTGGAAACAACGCTGACGACATCGGAGGAGGTAAAAGAGACCGGCAATCATCAGAGGAGTCCCTCTCGAATTCCACACAACTCTCCAAAATTGTTAAGCCCAATCCAGGAGGGCCAATCCACCAACAGTATGCCAGTACCAACGAAGAACGTACTGCAGTTAATTTTTTAGCCAAAACTCCGCAGAACACAAAGCATCGAATGAAGTAATATCTATAGACAAGTATAACCCTGCTTTAAATAATTTTAATCAAAATCTAAATATCAGTAATGGTTTAACAAATTTTTATTTTGAAAATAACTTATCTATATTTTTTTGGAATATTCATGGAATAAATTCACTTTTCAATGTTGACCCTGAAATAAAAAGTAAGCTATGTAATGCGCACATTATTTGTTTGTGTGAAACTTGGACATGTTACGAGAATGTTAAATTACCCCAATTTTTAGAGAACTTCGAGATAAAGATAGTTATTGTAGCAATTAAAGAAAAAGATAAAGGTAGAGCAAGCGGTGGCTTAATAATTCTTTTAAAAAAGGATAAAAATATTGAGTTTCAAAGTTTAGAGCAAAATAATTTTTGGGTATTCTTTCGTATTTATACTAAATTTAATAGTTATATTATTGGGTCATTATATTTGAAACCTAGTATAAATATTGACTTTTATTTGGATATGTTGTATGATTCTATTGATACAATATTGGGTGCTTATACTGATCATAAATTTATGCTGTTAGGGGATTTTAATTCGAAAATTGACCAATTGAACCAAGCCCCGCATATTACTTTTTTTTGCAACAATGTCTGGGAGGAAAGACTTTCTTTGCATACCGTGGAGGATCCTAAGGGCAAGAAACTAGTTATAGTAATGGAAAACTTAAATTTATTTGTTTTAAATGGTCGCACTTTAGGAGATTATCCAGGTAAGTTTACTTTCTGTAATAAAAATGGTCAAAGTACAATTGATTTAGCCTGAGTTACTGTAAACACCCTAGAAAGCATCACAAATTTCGAAATTATTGACTCATTAGCGTCATCAGACCATAGTATTTGTGCTCTGCTTGTTGAGGATTTGTCTTTTGTTAATAAACACAAATATAATCACTTATAATAAAGAACACAATTAATACACAATCAATTTTAAATTTTGTGAATCTACTAAAAATCAGTATATAGCTTCCTTAGAACAATCTAGTAACATTTACTTCAGTAGCCAAAACAGTGATGAATTGAATAGTAATCTTATTAGCGCCATTAAAAATTCAGCGTGTTGCTCGGGCATGCTTCATATTCGTAAAACAAGCCCTCGGAGTTCTTTGAAAGAAAACCGGGCATGGTTTAATACGGAGTGTAAAATTGCTAAATCACAGGCCAAAATATGCTTGAGAAACTACAGGAAAACGATTAACTGGGCTGATCTTGATTTATACATTGATGCAAAAAAACATTATAGACAAACTTTAAGTAATGTAAAAAAATGCTATTTTTTAGAAATTAGAAATAACTTGGCAAATATAAAAAATCCTCAACAATTCTGGCAAACAATTCAAAAATTAAAAACAAAACCCTTACTAAATGATACAATTAACTTGAAAAATTGGGAAACATTTTTCGCCGAACAATTCTCTTCCCCACTATTGTCAAATATGGACTATTTTGACTGCATGCATCCAGTATTAGACAAGGAAATGTCACTTGAAGAACTTAAAACTTCTATTAACAACTGCAAAGTAAACAAAGCTCCGGGCAGTGATAACATTTCAAATGAATTCTATAAGAACCTACCTCCAAATTGGGAACATTATTTGCTAAATATGTTCAATATAATTATGAGTTCGGAATGTATACCAAAATCGTGGCGCACAATTCACATGAGGATGTTGTTCAAAAACGGCGATAAGGAGGACCCCAGCAATTATAGGGGAATTGCGCTAGTTGTTTCATTATGCAAATTATTTACACAAATAATTTATAACCGCATACAACCATGGTTAGATTCACATAATATATTACAGGAGTTTCAAATGGGTTTTCGTAAAGGTAGTGGCACCATGTACAGTATTTTTACTTTAATGGGTTTAATTCATCTCCATATCAGACTTAAGCGTCGAAAAGTTTACGCGACTTTTTTGGCCTTTAAAAAAGCGTTTGATACTGTACAGCATACCTTACTTTGGTCTAAATTATACCAAACTGGGATTAGTACTAAATTAATAAGAATCTTAAAGAACTTATATAATAATGCCTCTATACAAATTAGAAACCTAAATCAAGTATCCGAGCCGATAAAAGTAACACAGGGAGTTCTTCAAGGCGAGATATTAAGTCCATTGTTGTTCTCATTGTTTATCAATGACATCGAGCTATTCTTCAGAAAAAATAATTGTACTGGTTTAAATGTCAATGGAGTTGAAGATATATTTATACTCGGTTATGCTGACGATTTAGTCATTCTTGCGGAATCCCCGGTCGACGTAAAACGTAAATTAAAAGTACTAGAAAAACACTGTGACGACAACCACTTAACTCTCAATTGCAGAAAAACAAAAATTGTAACGTTTCACGAAGGAAGAAAACCCTCTTCTCTTAATTTTACCTACAAAGGAGAAAACATTGAGGAAGTACGTAAATTTAATTATTTAGGCACTATGTTCTTCTCCTCAGGATTATTTTTAGAGGCAGTAAAATACAAAGTTAAGAAAGCTGCTATAGCTACTCAAAAAGTTAAAGTAATTCTGTCCAAAGGTAAATCTAATTCGTTCGCAGAAAAACTAAAATTATTAAATGCAGTTGTAAATGCTACATTGATGTACTCCGTGGAAGCTTGGGGACCAAAATATTGTGATGTAATTGAAAAATGTCAAATTCAATATGTAAAGAATATACTTCGTGCACCTATTCACACACCAAACTATATGATACGTTCTGAAACCGGATTTGATTATATATCTATTACCGCATGGAAATTAATATTGGGTTGGTGGCAAAAAATAGATTGTTGGAATTAGACAAATATCCACTCAATAAGACTGAATTAAATTGGGCTTCTCAGATAAAATCATTTCTTATAGAACAGGGTTATATTAGCTCATGGAATAATCAATTTATTAACAGAGAGATGGTTAAAAATATCACATTAAATTTAGCCGAAACAAATCGGGAAAAGGATCTGACATGTGTCAAGAACTGCAGGTATAATGACCATAAAAAGCACCTGAAATCAGAATTTATAGTTAAACCTCACCTGAATGATAATTTAGCTTTCTGCAAGCAACAACTCATATCCCAGATTCGATTTGCTTCCAAAAAAGGGTTGAGAATTAATTATAAAGGTATTAAATAAGTATTGGACGCGGATACGCATTGCTCTATCTGTAATCTTCACAAAAAAGAGGATTTATTTCACTTCTTTATAGAATGTCCTATTTATCATGGCATACGTTTGCATTACTTAAATAAATATAATGTACAACATATTGATGTCTTTAATTTACAAAGTTTGTTTAAAAATTTAACGGTCCAAAAAGGGAATGATTTATTTTTCTATACTATTGCTGCTATGAAATGTACAAACTTTTGCAGAAATGAGTAAAATGAGTAACATGTCCAGGTTTATAGAACCATTATTAGTATTAATTAAATAGCGCAAATAAAATAATTAAAATTAAAGTACAAGAAATTTTCTATTCTATTGTTATTGTTACGCTGTACCTAATTAAGTTTAAGATAAATGATTGTAAGTTTAAGAGTATACATACATTGTGATAACTAAAAAAATAAAAAAAAAATAATTAAAAAAAAAAAAAAAAAACAATGTAGGTACTTAAGTTGAAGGGTCTATTTTTGTGTAAAATACTTTTTATATATTTGTATACATATTTATATATTTTTGTAAACATATTTACCAACCTCCTTTGGCATAAAGTGTAAGCTTTGAATCCAAATAAACATTATTATTATATTATTATTGACAACTAAGTATTCGGGCGCCAGTCACTTTGCTAGGGTGACAAATCTAAGCAATCACAAATTCGGGTCCGGTTCTGAAATAAAACATTTAGGAAAAGAAAGCATTGGATTTAAATTATGTATTTAACGAAATTTGGAAATGATAATGACATATAATAAACTATTAATAAACACAGGAAAATGAATAAACATTACAATTATAAAAGAAATAGATAATAAGAGATTGACAGAATATGGGGTTTTACTAAAAAGAATTGGAAAAAGGCAGGACTTACTTCGATTTTGAAATTAATTGTGATCTCTCGCAGTTAAGATACGGTAAGGCCAAGAGAATCACAAATAAATTATAGCCCAAGTATTTGAGCACACGCTTTCTATCAAAATGTATAGCCTTAAGACTCAAATTGACGTATGAAAGGGTTTTCAAACTTTGCGAGGACAAAACAGCTATCGCTTTTATCAAGAAATATTATATAGACCCAAAAAGCTATTTCTTCAACCACGAAATCTTATATAGACTCAATGCATGGTCCAGGGACAAAAAGAACTATTTCGTCATCCACGAAATCTTATATAGACTCAATGCATGGCCCAGAGACCCAAAGAGCTATTTCTTCAACCAAGAAATCTTATATAGACTCAATGAATGGCCCAGAGACCCAAAGAGCTATTTCTCAAGCAAGAAATCTTATGAGAGATGGGATATTTCTTGGCTAGGTGTTGATATTAAAAACGAAGATGGTTACTGGAAATCAGCCACTCTTTATTATATTCAGCCTCTACAGTTTCGACCCCACATGGGTCTTCTTCAGGAGCTATATAACAAAATTACAATTCTATTTAATATCTAAAAGTTTTACAAATATGTGTATCTGTGTGTAGTATAATTTTCACTTACATGAATTTAAATATTTGTGGTTTTATGTTTGTAATAAATTGATATTTTTCCAACATGAAAATAGTCAAAAATCGAAGTGAAATAAATATAAATTATTTTGTTAAACATTAAAATTAACAAATGTCGATCTAATTTTAATTAGAAATATAAAATATATATAAAATGAAAACACGGTTTATCACACCCTAACGGACAACTTATACTAAGTATCATGTGTCCTTGCAAGTTTAATTAAAGTGAAGGTTGAGTCATCTTTTAAGAAGGTATAAAAAGTTTATTTTAAATTTTAAATTTTTAAATTTTTAGCGCGCCTATTATTTTGAGCTGAAGTTAGTTATTGTTTTATCAAATATTTAATACCCTAGTTTGTTATGTAGTGTTATTTTATTTTATTTTAGAATTATTTTTATAGAATTTTAAAATATTGTTATAAATTTTGCTTATATACATTGTACCTGTTTTTAAATTGACATTGTTATGGTCATTATTTATGTGTAACATTTCAAGTGTAAGTCTTTTATGTAAATTTTGTTCATTGTCTAATATTGTTGTTTTTTCAAAGTCAAATGTATGATTTTGTGATTGTGCAGCACTAAAATTAACCACACAAACATATCATGAGGAAATTTGCAACTATGTTTCGCATCTATTAAAACTAAACAGCTACCCTACTAACATCAGTAATTCTTTGAAAAGTGACAGTAAAAATAAAATTAAAATTAAACAAAACCAGAATAATAACCCCACTAACAACGGAATAAGAAATGTAATAACAACAGATAATAAAAACAAAGAGGATACAACAAAATGTTTTTATTCATTAATACATATAGATGGCATAGCAACAAAATTAAAGAAATGCTTCACAAATCACTTAAACATCAGAATTGCAATTAAACAAATAAAAACAGTTGAGACATTATTTAGCAACCTGAAAGCTAAAATACTTAAAAATAATCTCTCAAATGTTATTTATAAAATACCATGTCAGGATTGTACTGCGCAATACACAGGACAGACAAAAAGATATTTAAAAATAAGATTAGAAGAACATAAGAGGAATTGTAACAAAGATAAAAGTAATAATAACAAATGTGCTCTTGTGCAACATGCACAATCACAAAATCATACATTTGACTTTGAAAAAACAACAATATTAGACAATGAACAAAATTTACATAAAAGACTTACACTTGAAATGTTACACATAAATAATGACCATAACAATGTCAATTTAAAAACAGATACAATGTATATAAGCAAAATTTATAACAATATTTTAAAATTCTATAAAAATAATTCTAAAATAAAATAAAATAACACTACATAACTAACTAGGGTATTAAATATTTGATAAAACAATAACTAACTTCAGCTCAAAATAATAGGCGCGCTAAAAATTTAAAAATTTAAAATTTAAAATAAACTTTTTATACCTTCTTAAAAGATGACTCAACCTTCACTTTAATTAAACTTGCAAGGACACATGATACTTAGTATAAGTTGTCCGTTAGGGTGTGATAAACCGTTTTTTCATTTTATATATATTTTATATTTCTAATTAAAATTAGATCGACATTTGTTAATTTTAATGTTTAACAAAATAATTTATATTTATTTCACTTCGATTTTTGACTATTTTCATGTTGGAAAAATATCAATTTATTACAAACATAAAACCACAAATATTTAAATTCATGTAAATGAAAATTTTACTACACACAGATACACATATTTGTAAAGCTTTTAGATATTAAATAGAATTGTAATTTTGTTATATAGCTCCTGAAGAAGACCCATGTGGGGTCGAAACTGTAGAGGCTGAATACAATAAAGAGTGGCTGATTTCCAGTAACCATCTTTGTTTTTAATATCAACACCTAGCCAAGAAATATCCCATCTCTCATAAGATTTCTTGCTTGAGAAATAGCTCTTTGGGTCTCTGGGCCATTCATTGAGTCTATATAAGATTTCT
Organism: Stenolophus ochropezus; assembly: GCA_035578165.1. NCBI lineage: Eukaryota > Metazoa > Arthropoda > Insecta > Coleoptera > Carabidae > Stenolophus > Stenolophus ochropezus. The sequence continues at coordinate 164,399 of JAQOWZ010000051.1, read as the reverse complement.
CGGTTGAAGAAATAGCTCTTTGGGTCTCTGGGCCATGCATTGAGTCTATATAAGATTTCGTGGATAACGAAATAGCTCTTTGGGTCCCTGGACCATGCATTGAGTCTATATAAGATTTCGTGGTTGAAGAAATAGCTCTTTGGGTCTATATAATATTTCTTGATAAAAGCGATAGCTGTTTTGTCCTCGCAAAGTTTGAAAACCCTTTCATACGTCAATTTGAGTCTTAAGACTATACATTTTGATAGAAAGCGTGTTCTCAAATACTTGGGCTATAATTTATTTGTGATTCTCTTGGCCTTACCGTATCTTAACTGCGAGAGATCACAATTAATTTCAAAATCGAAGTAAGTCCTGCCTTTTTCCAATTCTTTTTAATAAAACCCCATATTCTGTCAATCTCTTATTATCTATTTCTTTTATAATTGTAATGTTTATTCATTTTCCTGTGTTTATTAATAGTTTATTATATGTCATTATCATTTCCAATTTTCGTTAAATAAATAATTTAAATCCAATGCTTTCTTTTCCTAAATGTTTTATTTCAGAACCGGACCCGAATTTGTGATTGCGTAGATTTGTCACCCTAGCAAAGTGACTGGCGCCCGAATACTTAGTTGTCAATAATAATATAATAATAATGTTTATTTGGATTCAAAGCTTACACTTTATGCCAAAGGAGGTTGGTAAATATGTTTACAAAAATATATAAATATGTATACAAATATATAAAAAGTATTTTACACAAAAATAGACCCTTCAACGTAAGTACCTACATTGTTTTTATTATTTATTTTTTTTAATTATTTTTTTTAAATTTTTTTAGTTATCACAATGTATGTATACTCTTAAACTTACAATCATTTATCTTAAACTTAATTAGGTACAGCGTAACAATCACAATAGAATAGAAAATTTCTTGTACTTTAATTTTAATTATTTTATTTGCGCTATTTAATTAATACTAATAATGGTTCTATAAACCTGGACATGTTACTCATTTTACTCATTTCTGCAAAAGTTTGTACATTTCATAGCAGCAATAGTATAGAAAAATAAATCATTCCCTTTTTGGACCGTTAAATTTTTAAACAAACTTTGTAAATTAAAGACATCAATATGTTGTACATTATATTTATTTAAGTAATGCAAACGTATGCCATGATAAATAGGACATTCTATAAAGAAGTGAAATAAATCCTCTTTTTTGTGAAGATTACAGATAGAGCAATGCGTTTCCGCGTCCAATACATATTTAATACCTTTATAATTAATTCTCAACCCTTTTTTGGAAGCAAATCGAATCTGGGATATGAGTTGTTGCTTGCAGAAAGCTAAATTATCATTCAGGTGAGGTTTAACTATAAATTCTGATTTCAGGTGCTTTTTATGGTCATTATACCTGCAGTTCTTGACACATGTCAGATCCTTTTCCCGATTTGTTTCGGCTAAATTTAATGTGATATTTTTAACCATCTCTCTGTTAATAAATTGATTATTCCATGAGCTAATATAACCCTGTTCTATAAGAAATGATTTTATCTGAGAAGCCCAATTTAATTCAGTCTTATTGAGTGGATATTTGTCTAATTCCAACAATCTATTATAGATAATTTTCGGATAACGGTCTTTGCCACCAACCCAATATTAATTTCCATGCGGTAATAGATATATAATCAAATCCGGTTTCAGAACGTATCATATAGTTTGGTGTGTGAATAGGTGCACGAAGTATATTCTTTACATATTGAATTTGACATTTTTCAATTACATCACAATATTTTGGTCCCCAAGCTTCCACGGAGTACATCAATGTAGCATTTACAACTGCATTTAATAATTTTAGTTTTTCTGCGAACGAATTAGATTTACCTTTGGACAGAATTACTTTAACTTTTTGAGTAGCTATAGCAGCTTTCTTAACTTTGTATTTTACTGCCTCTAAAAATAATCCTGAGGAGAAGAACATAGTGCCTAAATAATTAAATTTACGTACTTCCTCAATGTTTTCTCCTTTGTAGGTAAAATTAAGAGAAGAGGGTTTTCTTCCTTTGTGAAACGTTACAATTTTTGTTTTTCTGCAATTGAGAGTTAAGTGGTTGTCGTCACAGTGTTTTTCTAGTACTTTTAATTTACGTTTTACGTCGACCGGGGATTCCGCAAGAATGACTAAATCGTCAGCATAACCGAGTATAAATATATCTTCAACTCCATTGACATTTAAACCAGTACAATTATTTTTTCTGAAGAATAGCTCGATGTCATTGATAAACAATGAGAACAACAATGGACTTAATATCTCGCCTTGAAGAACTCCCTGTGTTACTTTTATCGGCTCGGATACTTGATTTAGGTTTCTAATTTGTATAGAGGCATTATTATATAAGTTCTTTAAGATTCTTATTAATTTAGTACTAATCCCAGTTTGGTATAATTTAGACCAAAGTAAGGTATGCTGTACAGTATCAAACGCTTTTTTAAAGGCCAAAAAAGTCGCGTAAACTTTTACTCTGAGATAGCGCGTATGGAGATGAATTAAACCCATTAAAGTAAAAATACTGTACATGGTGCCACTACCTTTACGAAAACCCATTTGAAACTCCTGTAATATATTATGTGAATCTAACCATGGTTGTATGCGGTTATAAATTATTTGTGTAAATAATTTGCATAATGAAACAACTAGTGCAATTCCCCTATAATTGCTGGGGTCCTCCTTATCGCCGTTTTTGAACAACATCCTCATGTGAATTGTGCGCCACGATTTTGGTATACATTCCGAACTCATAATTATATTGAACATATTTAGCAAATAATGTTCCCAATTTGGAGGTAGGTTCTTATAGAATTCATTTGAAATGTTATCACTGCCCGGAGCTTTGTTTACTTTGCAGTTGTTAATAGAAGTTTTAAGTTCTTCAAGTGACATTTCCTTGTCTAATACTGGATGCATGCAGTCAAAATAGTCCATATTTGACAATAGTGGGGAAGAGAATTGTTCGGCGAAAAATGTTTCCCAATTTTTCAAGTTAATTGTATCATTTAGTAAGGGTTTTGTTTTTAATTTTTGAATTGTTTGCCAGAATTGTTGAGGATTTTTTATATTTGCCAAGTTATTTCTAATTTCTAAAAAATAGCATTTTTTTACATTACTTAAAGTTTGTCTATAATGTTTTTTTGCATCAATGTATAAATCAAGATCAGCCCAGTTAATCGTTTTCCTGTAGTTTCTCAAGCATATTTTGGCCTGTGATTTAGCAATTTTACACTCCGTATTAAACCATGCCCGGTTTTCTTTCAAAGAACTCCGAGGGCTTGTTTTACGAATATGAAGCATGCCCGAGCAACACGCTGAATTTTTAATGGCGCTAATAAGATTACTATTCAATTCATCACTGTTTTGGCTACTGAAGTAAATGTTACTAGATTGTTCTAAGGAAGCTATATACTGATTTTTAGTAGATTCACAAAATTTAAAATTGATTGTGTATTAATTGTGTTCTTTATTATAAGTGATTATATTTGTGTTTATTAACAAAAGACAAATCCTCAACAAGCAGAGCACAAATACTATGGTCTGATGACGCTAATGAGTCAATAATTTCGAAATTTGTGATGCTTTCTAGGGTGTTTACAGTAACTCAGGCTAAATCAATTGTACTTTGACCATTTTTATTACAGAAAGTAAACTTACCTGGATAATCTCCTGAAGTGCGACCATTTAAAACAAATAAGTTTAAGTTTTCCATTACTATAACTAGTTTCTTGCCCTTAGGATCCTCCACGGTATGCAAAGAAAGTCTTTCCTCCCAGACATTGTTGCAAAAAAAAGTAATATGCGGGGCTTGGTTCAATTGGTCAATTTTCGAATTAAAATCCCCTAACAGCATAAATTTATGATCAGTATAAGCACCCAAAATTGTATCAATAGAATCATACAACATATCCAAATAAAAGTCAATATTTATACTAGGTTTTAAATATAATGACCCAATAATATAACTATTAAATTTAGTATAAATACGAAAGAATACCCAAAAATTATTTTGCTCTAAACTTTGAAACTCAATATTTTTATCCTTTTTTAAAAGAATTATTAAGCCACCGCTTGCTCTACCTTTATCTTTTTCTTTAATTGCTACAATAACTATCTTTATCTCGAAGTTCTCTAAAAATTGGGGTAATTTAACATTCTCGTAACATGTCCAAGTTTCACACAAACAAATAATGTGCGCATTACATAGCTTACTTTTTATTTCAGGGTCAACATTGAAAAGTGAATTTATTCCATGAATATTCCAAAAAAATATAGATAAGTTATTTTCAAAATAAAAATTTGTTAAACCATTACTGATATTTAGATTTTGATTAAAATTATTTGAAGCAGGGTTATACTTGTCTATAGATATTACTTCATTCGATGCTTTGTGTTCTGCGGAGTTTTGGCTAAAAAATTAACTGCAGTACGTTCTTCGTTGGTACTGGCATACTGTTGGTGGATTGGCTCTCCTGGATTGGGCTTAACAAATTTGGAGAGTTGTGTGGAATTCGAGGGGGACTTCTCTGATGATTGCCGGTCTCTTTTACCTCCTCCGATGTCGTCAGCGTTGTTTCCAGAAATGATAATCTCATTTCTTACTATTCTAGCGTTGTTGCCTTGCGCCTGGAGTGCCTTAACTTCCGCGATGAGATTTTTTCGCTTATTTCGCTCTTCCACGCTACTGTCAAATTTCATGTAAATGTTGGAGCCCTTAAAATTTGCTCGTTTAGAGAATAATTCTTCTTTTGTTATCACACTAGACAGTGTTAGTAAAACTGGGCGAATTATCTGTGGATTATTCTTTCCTAACCTGAATACATCTTCTAATTGTGTAATACTTATGATCACATTTAGATACTGTTTAAAGATGGAAATTAACGTATTTGCCAATTCGAGCTTGCTCCATAATACCAAAAATAATAAGATTTTTCTTTTTGGTACTTTTAGTTAGACTTTTCGTAGTTTGTACATTCGATTTCATGGACATTTCCAGTGATTTAATTTTTTCTGAGTTCGTTTCTATTAATTCCGAAATATTGCATATATTCGATTTGATGAGCTGAACATCTTCTCCTATTTTATCTAGAGAGTCTGTCTTGATATGAATTTTGTTAATTTTTTCTTCAATGCTCACCATGCTGATAAAGTGAGGTTATATTTACTTCCAACACTTACACGTTTGGTTAATCAATTTATTGATATTGGATAATAATATCCCAAATTAGTTATAAAGTACAATATAATGATTATTTATTACTTATACTTATTTCCTTAGTCGGAGAATTTATACTTTTTATAAAACTTTTGACATGTGCATCCAACTTCGCATCATACCAACCTCTTAGTTGTCAATGTCAATGTAAATTTCAATGTCAAGTTAATGTCAATGTCATTTAATTAATTCAATTATTATTTGTTTGTCAAGTGAAGACAATTGTTAGTTACTGCCAAGTGAGATTAGTAAATTTCAGCTAGACGGTATGTAATTTTATATATATTTCTTTTGTAAAAACGTAATGTTATAAATATTTTGAGCTATCTGGCGATATTTTAGTCGCATATACATATACATATAAATACGTTACAGACTATTTACAAAAATAAAGTCAGATTTTACTTATTCTTCATGAATTCGTTGTACATTGTAAGCTACATGGGCTGGATTCTAGAATACCTAGCACACTTGAAATAGCAATTTTCTTGTTGCAATGTTTTCTTTTAGCTAAAATATGATGAAAAATTATAAAATGCAGGCGCGGAAGCAAATATTTATATGATTTTTTACAAAAATAAAGTCAGATTTTACCTATTCTTGATGAATACGTTGTATATTGTAAGCTACATGGGCTAGATTCTAGTTAAAAACCCACACTTGAAATAGCAATATTCTTGTTGCAATGTTTTCTTTTAGCTAAAATATAATGAAAAATTATAAAATTCGGGCGCGGAAGCAAATATTTATATGATTTTTTACAAAAATAAAGTCAAATTTTACCTTTTCTTGATGAATACGTTGGTTATTGTAAGCTACATGGGCTGGATTCTAGAATACCTACCACACTTGAAATAGCAATTTTTTTGTTGTAATGTTTTCTTTTAGCAAAAATATGATGAAAAATTATAAAATTCGAGCGCGGAAGCAAATGTTTATATGATTTTTTACAAAAATAAAGTCAGATTTTACCAATTCCTGAAATAGATATTTATTTAAAACATAATTTTAGCATTGGACATGCAAAAGTGACCATAACGTGGTACCAATCAGATAATAAACATTCAATTTTCGTGTGTTATTTGAATAAATACGTTGTATATTGTAAGCTACATGGGCTGGATTCTAGAAAACTTACCACACTTGAAATAGCAATTTTCTGGTTGCAATGTTTTCTTTTAGCTAAAATATGATGAAGAATTATAAAATTCGGGCGCGGAAGCAAATATTTATATGATTTTTTACAAAAATAAAGCCAGATTTTACTTTTTCTTGATGAATACATTGTATATTGTAACCTACATGGGCTGTATTCTAGAATACCTACCACACTTGAAATAGAAATTTTCTTGTTGCAATGTTTTCTTTTAGCTAAAATATGATGAAGAATTATAAAATTCGGGCGCGGAAGCAAACATTTATATGATTTTTTACAAAAAGAAAGCCAGATTTTACTTTTTCTTAATGAATACATTGTATATTGTAACCTACATGGGCTGTATTCTAGAATACCTACCACACTTGAAATAGCAATTTTCTTGTTGCAATATTTTCTTTTAGCTGATATATGGTAAAAAATTATAAAATTCGGGCGCGGAAGCAAATATTTATATGATTTTTTACAAAAATAAAGTCAGCTTTTACCTAATCTTGATTAATACGTTGTATATTGTAAGCTACATGGGCTGAATTCTACATTAAATACCACACTTGAAAGAGCAATTTTCTTGTTGCAATGTTTTCGTTTAGCTAAAATATGATGAAGAATTATAAAATTTGGGCGCGGAAGCAAATATTTATATGATTTTTTACAAACATAAAATCAGATTTTACCTATTCTTGATGAATACGTTGTATATTGTAAGCTACATGGGCTGGATTCTAGAATACCTACCACATTTGAAATAGCAATTTTCTTGTTGCGATGTTTTCTTTTTGCTAAAATATAATGAAAAATTATAAAGTTTGGGCGCGGAAGCGAATATTTATATGATTTTTTACAAAAATAAAGTTAGATTTTAACTTTTCTTGATGAATACGTTGTATATTGTAAGCTACATTGGCTGGGTTCTAGAATAACTACCACATTTGAAATAGCAATTTTCTTGTTGCAATTCTTTCTTTTAGCTAAAATATGATGAAAAATTATAAAATTCAGGCGCAGAAGCAAATATTTATATGATTTTTTACAAAAATAAAGTCAGATTTTACCTTTTCTTGATGAATACGTTGTATATTGTAAGCTACATGGGCTGGATTCTAGTATACCTACCACAATTGTAATAGCTATTTTCTAGTTGCAATGTTTTCTTTTAGCTAAAATATGATAAAAAATTATAAAATTCGGGCGCGGAAGCAAATATTTATATGATTATTTACAAAAATTACTTCAGATTTCACCTTTTTTTGATGAATACGTTGTATATTGTAAGCTACTTGGGCGGGATTCTAGATTACCTAGCACACTTGAAATAGCAATTTTCTTGTTGCTATGTTTTCTTTTAGCTAAAATATGATGAATAATTATAAATATCGGGCGCGGAAGGAAATATTTATATGATTTTTTACAAAAAAAAACAGATTTTACCTTTCTTGATGAATACGTTGTATATTGTAAGCTACATGGGCTGGATTCTTAAATATCTACCAAACTTGCAATAGCAATTTTCTTGTTACAATGTTTTCTTTTAGTTAAAATATGATGAAATATTATAAAATTCGGGCGAGGAAGCAAATATTTATATAATTTTTTACAAAAGTTAAGTCAAATTTTACCTATTCTTGATGAATACGTTGTAGATTGTATGCTACTTGGGCGTGATTCTAGATTACCTAGCAAACTTGAAATAGCAATTTTCTTGTTGCAATGTTTTCGTTTAGCTAAAATATGTTGAAGAATTATAAAATTTGGGCGCGGAAGCAAATATTTATATGATTTTTTACAAAAGTAAAATCAGATTTTACCTATTCTTGATGAATACTTTATATATTGTAAGCTACATAAGCAGGATTCTAGAATACCTACTACACTTGAAATAGGAATTTTCTTGTTGCAATGTTTTCTTTTAGCTAAAATATGATGAAAAATTATACAATTCGGGCGCGGAAGCAAATATTTCTATGATATTTTACATAATTAAAGTCATATTTTACCTATTCTTGATGAATTCGTTGTATATTGTAAGCTACATAGGCTGGATTTTAAAATACCTACCACACTTTAAATAGCAATTTTCTTGTTGCAATGTTTCCTTTTTGTTAAAATATGATATAAATTTATAAAATTCGGGCGCGGAAGCAAATATCTATATGATTTTTTACAATAATAAAGTCAGATTTTACCTTTTCTTGATGAATACGTTGTATATTGTAAGCTACATGGACTGGATTCTAGAACAACCTACCACACTTGAAATAGCAGTTTTCTTGTTGCAATGTTTTCTTTTAGCTAAAATATGATGAAAAATTATAAAATTCGGGCGCGGAAGCAAATATTTACATGATTTTTTACAAAAATTTAGTCAGATTTTACCTATTCTTGAAATGGATATTTTTGTTAAAACATTCATATTCATGCTTTAGGATCTATACTTTGGATAATTTTAGCATTGGACATGCAAAAGTGACCATAACGTGGTACCAATCAGATAATAAACATTCAGATTTTGGCTGTCATTTTAATGAATACGTTGTACATTGTAACCTACATGGGCTGGATTTTGGAATACCTACCACACTTGAAATAGCAATTTTCTAGTTGCAATGTTTTCTTTTAGCTAAAATATGATGAAGAATTATAAAATTCGGTCGCTGATGCAAATATTTATATGATTTTTTACAAAAATAAAGTCAGATTTTACCTATTCGCGATGAATACGTTGTATATTGTAAGCTACATGGGCGGGATTCTAGATTACCTAGCACACTTGAAATAGCAATTTTCTTGTTGCTATGTTTTCTTTTAGCTAAAATATGATGAAGAATTATAAATATCGGGCGAGGTAGCAAATATTTATATGATTTTTTACAAAAAAAAAAACAGATTTTACATTTCTTGATGAATACGTTGTATATTGTAAGCTACATGGGCTGGATACTAGAATACCTACTACACTTGAAATAGGAATTTTCTTGTTGCAATGTTTTCTTTTAGCTAAAATATGATAAAGAATTATAAAATTCGGGCGCGGAAGCTAATATTTCTATGATTTTTTACAAAAATATAGTTAGATTTTACCTGTTCTTCATGAATAAGTTGTATATTGTAAGCTACATGGGCTGGACTCTGGAATACGTATCACATTTGAAATAGCAACTTTCTTGTTGCTATGTTTTCTTTTAGCTAAAATATGATGAAAAATTATAAAATTCGGGCGCGGAAGCAAATATTTATATGATTATTTACAAAAATAAAGTCAAACTTTACCTATTCTTGATGAATACGTTGTAGATTGTAAGCTACTTGGGCGGGATTCTAGATTATCTAGCACTCTTGAAATAGCAATTTTCTTGTTGCGATGTTTTCTTTTTGCTAAAATATAATGAAAAATTATAAACTTCGGGCGCGGAAGAAAATATTTATATGATTTTTTACAAAAATAAAGTCAGATTTTACCTGTTCTTCATGAATACGTTGTATATTGTAAGCTACATGGGCTGGATTCTGGAATACCTACCACACTTGAAATAGCAATTTTCTTGTTGCAATGTTTTCTTTTAGCTAAAATATGATGAAAAATTATAAAATTCGGGCGCGGAAGCAAATATTTATATGATTTTTTAAACTATGTAAAGGGAACGAAATATTATTTTAATTTCTTAAGCACCAAAAAAATGTTTACATGGGCTGGATTCTAGAACACATACCACACTTACAAGATCAACTTTCTTGTTGCAATGTGTTCTTTTAGCAATAATAAGATGAAGAATTATAAAATTCGGGCGCGGAAGCAATTATTTATATGATTTTTTACAAAAATCAAGTCAGATTTTACCTATTCTTGAAATGGATATTTTTGTTAAAACATTCATATTCATACTTTAGGATCTATATTATGGATAATTTTAGCATTGGACATGCGAAAGTGACCATAATGTGGTACCAATCATATAAGAAACATTCAATTTTCGGGTGTCATTTTAATAAATACGTTGTATATTGTAAGCTACATGGAAAGGATTCTACAATACCTACCACACTTGAAATACCAATTATCTTGTTGCAGTGTTTTCTTTTAGCTAAAATATGATAAATAATTATAAAATTCGGGCGCGGAAACAAATATATATATATGATTTTTCACAAAAACAAAGTCATATTTTACCTATTCTTGATGAATACGTTGAATATTGTAAGCTACATGGGCTGGATTCTAGAATACCTACCATACTTGAAATAGCAATATTCTTGTTGCAATCTTTTCTTTTAGCTAAAATATAATTAAGAATTATAAAATTCGTGCGCAGAATCAAATATTTATATGATTTTTTACAAAAATAAAGTCAGATTTTAACTATTCTTAATGAATACGTTGTATATTGTAAGCTGCATCGGCTGAATTCAAAATACCTACCACACTTGAAATAGCAATTTTCTTGTTGCAATATTTTCTTTTAGCCAAAATATCATAAAGAATTACAAAAATCGGGCGCGGAAGCAAATATTTATATGATTTTTTACAAACATAAAGTCAGATTTTACATATTCTTGAAAAGGATATTTTTGTAAAAACATTCATATTCAAGCTTTAGGATCTATAATATGGATGGTTTTAAGCATTGGACATGCAAAAGTGACCAAAACGTGGTACCAATCAGATAATAAACATTCAATTTACGGGTGCCATTTTAATGAATACGTTGTATATTGTAACCCACATGGACTGGATTCTTGAATACCTACCACACTTGAAATAGCAATTTTCTAGTTTCAATGTTTTCTTTTAGCTAAAATATGATGAAGAATTTTAAAATTTGGGTGCGGAAGCAAATATTTATATGGTTTTTTACAAAAATAAAGTCAGATTTTACTTATTCTTGATGAATACGTTGTATATTGTAAGCTACTTGGGCTGGATTCTAGAATACCTACCACACTTGAAATATCAATTTTCTTGTTGCAATGTTTTCTTTTAGCTAAAATATGATGAAGAATTACAAAATTCGTGCGCGGAAACAAATATTTATATGATATTTTACAATCATAAAGTCAGATTTTACATATTCTTGAAATGGATATTTTTGTTAAAACATTCATATTTATGTTTTAGGATCTATACTATGGATGGTTTTAAGCATTGATGAGGAATTATAAAATTCGGGCTAGGAAAGAAATGTTTATATGATTTTTTACAAAAATAAAGTCAGATTTTACCTATTCTTGATGAATACGTTGTATATTGTAAGCTACATGGGCAGTATTCTAGAATACCTACTACACTTGAAATAGGAATTTTCTTGTTGCAATGTTTTCTTTTAGCTAAAATATGATGAAAAATTATAAAATTCGGGCGCGGAAGCAAATATTTCTATGATTATTTACAAAAATAAAGTCAAATTTTACCTATTCTTGATGAATACGTTGTAGATTGTAAGCTACTTGGTCGGGATTCTAGAGTACCTAGCTCACTTGAAATAGCAATTTTCTTGTTGCAATGTTTTCGTTTAGCTAAAATATGATGAAGAATTATAAAATTTGGGCGCGGAAGCAAATATTTATATGATTTTTTACAAAAATAAAATCAGATTTTACCTATTCTTGATGAATACTTTGTATATTGTAAGCTACATGGGCTGGATTCTAGAATACCTACCACACTTAAAATAGCAATTTTCTTGTTGCGATGTTTTCTTTCTGCTAAAATATGATGAAAAAATTATAAAATTCGGGCGCGGAAGCAAATATTAGTATGATATTTTACTAAAATAAAGTCAGATTTTACCTATTCTTGTTGAATTCGTTGTATATTGTAAGCTACATGGATTGGATTCAACAATACTTACCACACTTGAAATAGCAATTTTCTTGTTGCAATGTTTTCATTTAGCTAAAATATGATGAAGAATTATAAAATTCGGCGCGAAAGCAAATATTTATATGATTTTTTACAAAAATAAAGTCAGATTTTACCTATTCTTAATGAATACTTTGTTTATTGTAAGCTACATGAGCTGGATTATAGAATACCTACCACACTTGAAATAGCAATTATTTTGTTCCAATGTTTTCTTCTCGCTAAAATATGATAAAGAATTATAGAATTCGGACGCGGAAGCATATATTTATATGATTTTTTACAAAAATAAAATCAGATTTTACCTATTCTTGATGAATACGTTGTACATTGTAAGCTACAGGGGCTGAATTCTAGAATACCTATTACACTTGAAATAGCAATTTTCCTGTTGTAATGTTTTCTTTTAGATAAAATATGATGAAAAATTATAAAATTCGGGCGCAAAAGCAAATATTTATATGATTTTTTAAACTATGTAAAGGGAACGAAATATTATTTTAATTTCTTAACCACCAAAAAAATGTTTACATGGGCTGGATTCTAGAACACATACCACACTTAAAAGAGCAACTTTCTTGTTGCAATGTTTTCTTTTAGCTAAACTATGATGAAGAATTATAAAATTCGGGCGCGGAAGCAATTATTTATATGATTTTTTACAAAAATCAAGTCAGATTTTACCTATTCTTGAAATGGATATTTTTGTTAAAACATTCATATTCATACTTTACGATCTATATTATGAATAATTTTAGCATTGGGCATGCAAAAGTGACCATAACGTGGTACCAATCATATAAGAAACAGTCAATTTTCGGGTGTCATTTTAATAAATACGTTGTATATTGTAAGCTACATGGGCTGGATTCTACAGTACCTACCACACTTGAAATACCAATTATCTTGTTGCTGTGTTTTCTTTTAGCTAAAATATGATAAACAATTATAAAATTCGGGCGCGGAAACAAATATATATGTATGATTTTTCACAAAAATAAAGTCATATTTTACCTATTCTTGATGAATACGTTGAATATTGTAAGCTGCATCGGCTGAATTCAAAATACCTACCACACTTGAAATAGCAATTTTCTTGTTGCAATGTTTTCTTTTAGCCAAAATATGATAAAGAATTACAAAATTCTGGCACGGAAGCAAATATTTATATGATTTTTTTACAAAAATAAAGTCAGATTTTACCTGTTTTTGATGAATACGTTGCATATTGTAAGTTACATGGGCTGGATTTTAGAATACATACCACACTTAAAATAGCAATTTTCTTGTTGCAATGTTTTCCTTTAGTTAAAATATGATGAAGAATTATAAAATTCGGGCGCGGAAGCAAATATTTATATGATTTTTTACAAAAATAAAGTCAGAATTTACCTATTCTTGATGAATACGTTGTATATTGTAAGCTACATGGGCTGGATTCTAGAATAGCTACCACACTTGAAATAGCAATTCTCTTATTGCAATGTTTCATTTTAGCTAAAATTTGACGAAGAATTATAAAATTCGGGCGCGGAAGCAAATATTTATATGATTTTTTACAAAAATTAAGTCAGATTTTACATATTCTTGAAACGGATATTTTTGTTAAAACATTCATATTCATGCTTTAGGATCTATACTGTGGATGATTTTAAGCATTAGACATGCAAAAGTGACCAGAACGTGGTACCAATCAGATAATTAACAATCAATTTTCGGGTGTCATTTTAATGAATACGTTGTATATTGTAAACTACATGGGCTGGATTCTAGAATACCTACCACACTTGAAATAGTAATTTTCTTGTTGCAATGTTTTCTTTCAGCTAAAATATTGTTGAAGAATTATAAAATTCGGGCGCAGTAGCAAATATTTATATGATTTTTTACAAAAATAAAGTCAGATTTTACTTGTTCTTGATGAATACGTTGTATATTGTGAGCTACATGGGCTGAATTTTAGAATACCTACCACACTTGCAATAGAAATTTTCTTCTTGCAATGTTTTCTTTTAGCTAAAATATGATGAGGAATTATAAAATTCGGGCGAGGAAAGAAATGTTTATATGATTTTTTACAAAAATAAAGTCAGATTTTACCTATTCTTGATGAATGCGTTGTATATTGTAAGCTACATAAGCTGGATTCTAGAATACCTACCACACTTGAAATAGCAATTTTCTTGTTGCAATGTTTTCTTATAGCTAAATATGATAGAAAATTATAAAATTCGGGCGCGGAGACAAATGTTTATATGGTTTTTTACGAAAATAAAGTCAGATTTTACCTATTCTTGATGAATACGTTGTATATTGTAAGCTACATGTGCTGGATTCTAGAATATCTACCACACTTGAAATAGCAATTTTCTTGTAGCAGTGTTTTCTTTTAGCTAAAATACTATAAAGAATTATAAAATTCGGGCGCGGAAGCAAATATTTATGATTTTTTACAAAAATAAAGTCAGATTTTACCTATTCTTGAAATAGATATTTTTGTTAAAACATTCATATTCATGCTTTACGATCTATACTAAGGATAATTTTAGCATTGGACCTGCAAAAGTGACCAAAACGTGGTACCAATCAGATAATAAACATTAAATTTTCGGGTTTTATTTTAATGAATACGTTGTATATTGTAAGCTACTTGGGCTGGATTCTAGAATACCTACCATACTTGAAATAGCAATTTTCTTGTTGCAATGTTTTCTCTTAGCTAAATTATTATAAAGATTTATAATATTCGGGCGCGGAAGCAAATATTTATATGATTTTATACAAAAATAAATTCAGATTTTACCTATTCTTGATGAATACCTTGTATATTGTAAGCTACATAGGCTGGATTCTAGATTACCTATTACATTGAATTAGCAATTTTCTTGTTGCAATGTTTTCCTTTAGCTAAAATATGATGAAAAATTAAAAAATTCGGGCGCGGAAGCAAATCTTTATATGATTTTTTACAAAAATAAAGTCAGATTTTACCTGTTTTTGATGAATACGTTGCATATTGTAAGTTACATGGGCTTGATTTTAGAATACATACCACACTTAAAATAGCAATTTTCTTGTTGCAATGTTTTTCTTTAGCTAAATTATGATGAAGAATTATAAAATTCGGGCGCGGAAGCAAATATTTATATGATTTTTTTACAAAAATAAAGTCAGATTTTACCTATTCTTGATGAATACGTAGTATATTGTAAGCTACATGGGCTGGATTCTATAATAGCTACCACACTTGAAATAGCAATTTTCTTATTGCAATGTTTTATTTTAGCTAAAATTTGACGAAGAATTATAAAATTCGGGTGCGGAAGCAAATATTTATATGATTTTTTACAAAAATAAAGTCAGATTTTACATATTCTTGAAACGGATATTTTTGTTAAAACATTCATATTCATTCTTTAGGATCTATACTAAGGATGGTTTTAAGCATTGGACATGCAAAAGTGACCAAAACGTGGTACCAATCAGATAATGAAAATTCAATTTTCGGTTGTCATTTTAATAAATACGTTGTATATTTTAAGCTATATGGGCTGGATTCTAGAATACCTACCAGACTTAAATTGCAATTTTCTTGTTGCAATGTTTTCTTTTAGCTAAAATATAATAAAGAATTATAAAATTCGGGCGCGGAAGCAAATATTTATATGATTTTCTACAAAAATAAAGTCAGATTTTACCTATTCTAGATGTATACGTTGTATATTGTAAGCTACATGGGCTGGATTCTAGAATACCTACCACACTTGAAATAGCAATTTTCTTGTTGCAATGTTTTCTTTTAGTTAAAACATGATTACGAATTTTAAAACTCGGGCGCGGAAGCAAATATTTAAATGATTTTTTACAAGAATAAAGTGAGATTTTACCTATTCTTAAGATGGATATTTTTGTTAAAACATTCATATTCATGCCTTAGGATCTATACTATGAATAATTTTAAGCATTGGACATGCAAAAGTGAGCAAGACGTGGTACCAATTAGATAATAAACATTCAATTGTCGGGTGACATTTTAATAAATACGTTGTATATTGTAAGCCACATGGACTAAATTCTAGAATACCTACCACACTTGAAATAGCAATTTTCATGTTGCAAAGATTTCTTTTAGCTAAAGTATGATAAAGAATTATAAAAATCGTGCGAGGAAGCTATAATATGGATGGTTTTAAGCATTGGACATGCAAAAGTGACCAAAACGTGGTACCAATCAGATAATAAACATTCAATTTTCAGGGGTCATTTTAATGATTACGTTATATATTGTAAGTTACATGGACTAGATTCTAGAATACCTACCACACTTGAAATAGCAATTTTCGAGTTGCAATGTTTTCTTTAGCTAAAATATTTTTTTTTTGTATCTCCTAAGAATTTTACAATCTATCTATAAGATAATAAGTAAAAATATAACAGCAAATGAATTACATGAGGTGCATTTGTCCACTGACAAAAACTCGAAATATGAACTATATAATCTTAGTTAAATCTATCTACTAAATCTAATGGTTTAAAACGTTTTAATCGTCGTATGTCCTCACTGCTGTCTAACAATTTTACTGCACTTGTGTTTGGGTGGGCTTCAAGTGTTTAAAGATATTTGGTACTAAATTGTTCGATTGTTTCTTTCGCTGTACACATGTTGAGGTCTCTGTGGATGTTTACCAAGGAGCATTTGTAATTGTTCAGAGACACTTAGATTGAAAGCGTTAAAATATTTCAATATTGGAGTTGCTTGCTGTTCCCAAGATTTGTATTCCATACGTCCAGACTGGTTTAAAGATGCTTTTATATATCAGTAGTTTGTTTTCCAGTAACAGTTTGGAAGTTCTACCTAATAGCCAATAGTGCTGCCTGAATTTTAGTCCCAGTTGTTTTCTTTTTAAGAAAATGTGTTTACGCCATGTTAGTCTTCTATCAAGATGTATTCCTAGATATCTTGTTTGTTTGCGGTAGCAGTTGGTTGTTGAGTGTTACCGAAGGACACGTACTTTTACTCAAGGTAAAGGTTAGATAGACTGATTTGGTTTCGTTGCCTTTTATTCTCCAGATTTTTAGCCACTTTTCGATTTTTTTAAGCTGTATTTGAAGAAGATGTGAGGCCTCTGCTGAATTTTTATGACAAGCTAGGATTGCTGTGTCATCAGCAAATGTGGCAACTGTAGAATTTGGAGTTGTTGGAATATCAGCTGTGTAAATGAGGTAGAAAATAGGTCCAAGAACACTACCTTGGGGTACTCCTGATTTTGATTGAGTATAATGGACTACATTCTTCTTTGTATTTTACTGTAAAATATCTGTTTGTAAGATAGGATTTTAGGATTTGATAGAAGGTATGAGGGATGATACTTTTTAATTTATATAGCAGGCCAATATGCCACACTTTATCGAACGCTTGCAAAACATCTATAAATGCTGCTGAACTGTAGTGTTTTCTTTCAAGTTTATTACGTCGACTACTCTATGTACCTGCTCAATAGTTGAGTGGTGTTTTCGGAATCCAAACTGATGATCAGGAATTAATTTTCTTAGGATTTATATGTTTGCATATTATCACGAGAACATCCTTCGGTTTAAAATGTTGCATAGGATAATCCAACTGAAAGGGATGTTCTAACGTGTTATATATGAATTGTTCATCTTCTGGTGGTATCGACTGTGGAAAAGGTTGGAATACTTTTGTTAGGTGAATTGCAAAGGCTAGAGCTTTGTCAGAGTCAGTCCTTGCCCATAGTCCGCCTTGGGGCTGTTTGATTTTTTTCGTTGCTTTCCATAATGAGTAGTCACTTGCTTCTGTCGCTGATAAATTCTCAAGATAGTTTTGAATTGTTTCATTTTTTTCTTGTTGCAATATTTTTTTCAAGAATTTGGTGGCTTTATTTAATTTACTTTTTACTTGGGGGTCTCGAGTTGTCTGCCATATTCTTCTAATTTTCCGTTTATGAGCTATTAAATGTTTGATGTACGCTGGTATGTTTGTTACAGTATTACAAGATTTTTGTATTGGGGTCGATTGCCAAGTTGATTCCTGAATTGATTTTGTTAAATGTTCTACAGCATTATCTAAGTCTTCTTGGGATTTTAAGCTGACATTTAACGAGATTCTACTTTCTAGTATGTTCCTGAATTTGTGCTAATTCGTTTTTTTATTACAGAGAGAGGCGGGTTTATCTACTTTTGGTATTTGTGTACTGAATATTATAGTTACGGGCGAGTGGTCTGATGATAAATCTACGCAGGATTCTACTTTAAAATATTTTTCTGATTTTCCACTCACTATGAAAAAGTCAAGTAGATCAGGTATTTTATTTGAGTCAGTCGGCCAGTAGATTGCTTCTCCAGTTGAAAGGGTTATGTATTGTTTATTCTGGATAGTTTTGAGTAATTCTCTTCCTCATGGTGTAATGAGTCTCAATCCCAAAACTTGGAGTTTAGCATTGTAATCTCCACCAGCAATGAATTTATTTCCCAATGTATTAAAAAAGGTAGTACATTCTTTCGTTTTTAATTATATGTTTCGGTGGCATATAAATTGCTGACACTACAAAAGATTCCGATAGCGTTTCAATTTTTATATTTGTGGCTTGCAAATATTCTTTCTGGTATTTTACAAGTTCATAATGTTTAATTGAATTTTTTACAATAATTGCAGTTCCACCATGAGCCGTTCCGTCAGGATGATTTGTTGAATATATTGAATAATTTGGTATTTTAAGGTAGTTTTTATTCGTAAAATAAGTTTCTGATATAAGTATTATATCTAGTTGGTGGTTAATAATAAATGATTTTAATTCTTGGCTATGTTGAGCCAAGCCGTTGGCATTCCATAATACAATTTTCATGTGAGTATTTATTTTATTTTTGAAATTAATGTTGTTAAAATATTTAACATTGTGTCCATACGTTCCATTAGTTTACATAACATTTGTTCTAGATTTTTATTAGAATTATCTTGCGTGTTTATTTCCGGGGTAACGATTTCATTAGCTGGCGTCTCGACCTGTGAATTTTTTGCAGTATTTGCATTAATATTAGTAGGTTGCTGATTAGACATTTTTTCAAAACCTGCATATGTATTGTTATTGTTTACATATTGCGCTGGACGGATGTTGACATTATTATTTGTAGGTCGTTGAGTAATTTGTTTAGTATGTAAAGTGGGACATTTTCTTTTTTGAATCTCTTTGTATATTGCGCAACCTTTATAATTTGCAGGGTGTTTTCCATCACATAAGGCACAGGTTGCATCTGTATTAGATGGTTTTTCGCACGTAGATGTATGATGATTTTTCCCACATTTCACTCAGCGTGCTTGCTGCTCGCAGTAGTTATGGGTATGTCCGTATCTTTGGAAATTAGTACACTGTACGATTTGTTGTTTTACTCGCGGAGGTTCGAATTCAATTTTGCAGTTTAATAAATATTTAATGTCGTATACTTTTTATTAATTTCCTGCTGTTCTAAGTCCACATAAAACATGGGAAGCGGCTGTTTAGTTTTCCAATTTTTATTATTGTGAATATTAATAACTTTGTGACCATACGATTCTATTTCAGTTTTCAAATATTCTATGTCCGCAGAGTAGTGGATATTTCTTAGGACTGTTCTAAAATTTCTTTTCTGTTTTAACTGATATATATGAAAAGCCGTTTTTTTCTCTGTTAAGGTTTTAACCTGATTGTTTGACTTTGATTTTAAAAAATAATCATCACTGGCTACTAATTTCAATATTTCTAGTAATGGTTGCAATTTAATTATATCAGGAATAAAAATAGGTGGCGGTTTAGGTTCTCGTTTTTCAACTGTATTTTCGTCATCATTATCATTTTCTGGGTCTTGATTAGTTAATTCCTGAAATCTATTTTGAGTATTTATAATTACCACAAAATCAGTTAGAGTTTTTTATCTGACGTTCCTGCTGTTAATTTCTGGACTGTTTCGTTTTGTTTTGTTTGATTTAACTGTTTGCCATTCTGAGCTATTGTTCACGCTGTTCGATAAAAGTGGAAGAATTTGGGTGTGTCCTGTAGGAGAGTTTTGTGTTTGAGGCTGATTTTCTATTTCGGATATCTGTGTAAAGGGAATTGCAGTATTAGTTAAGAGGATTCTGAGAAGCGTCCGTTATGGGGTTGGCTGGGGGCGTATTGGTTGATGAAAGTGTCTGAGGATAAGTCGTAGTTGGTGTTGTATTAGAATTTCTAGGTGGTTAACGGTTAACAGGCATAGCTAGGTTGGTTGGGAATGTGCCGGGTTGATTTACTGAGCTTGGCTGATTTCTAAGTACCAATGTTGCATTCTTAAGCTCTGGCGGTATAGATGCTTTCCCGCTAGGTGGAATCAAAAAGAAGACGCCGTCTATTTTGTTATTTTAGCTATTGACTTTTCAATCTTAGCTAAAACATGATGAAGAATTATAAAATTCGGGCGCGGAAGCAAATATTCATATGATTATTTAAAAAAATAAAGTCAGATTTTACATATTCTACATGGGCTAAATTCTAGACTACCTACCACACTCGAAATAGCAATTTTCATATTGCCATATTTTCTTTTAGCTAAAATATGATGGTGAACTATAAAATTCGGGCGCGAAAGCAAATATTTATATGATCTTTTACAAAAATAAAGTCATATTTTACCTATTCTTGAAATGGATATTTTTGTTAAAACATTCATATTCATGTTTTAGGATCTATACTTTGGATGGTTTTAAGCATTGACCATGCAAAAGTGACCAAAACGCGGTACTAATCAGATAATAAACATTCAATTTTCGGGTGTCATTTTAATGAATACGTTGTATATTGTAAGCTACATAGGCTGGATTCTAGAATACCTACCACACTTGAAATAGCAATTTTCTTGTTGCAATGTTTTCTTTTAGCTAAAATATGATAAAAAATTATAGAATTCGGGCGCGGAAGCAAATATTTATATGATTTTTACAAAAATAAAGTCAGATTTTACCTTTTCTTGATGAATACGTTGTATATTGTAAGGTACATGGGCTGGATTCAAGAATAATTACTACACTTGAAATAGCATTTTTCTTGTTGCAATGTTTTCTTTTAACTAAAATATGATGAAGAATTATAAAATTCGGGCGCGGAAGCAAATATTTATATGATTTTTTACAAAAAAAAAATCAGATTTTACCTATTCTTGATGAATACGTTGTATATTGTAAGCTACATGGGCTGGGTTCTAGAATACCTACCACACTTGAAATAGAAATTTACTTCTTGCAATGTTTTCTTTTAGCTAAAATATGATGAAGAATTATAAAATTCGGGCGCGGAAGCAAATATTCATATAATTTTTTAGAAAAAAAAAGTCAGATTTTACCTATTCCTGAAATGGGTATTTTTGTTAAAACATTCATATTCATGCTTTAGGATCTATACTATGGATGGTTTTAAGCATTGGACTTGCAAAAGTTACCAAAACTTGCTACCAATCAGATAATAAACATTCAATTTTCGGGTGTCATTTTAATGAATACGTTGTATATTGTAACCTACATGGGCTGGATTCTAGAATACCTACCACACTTGATATAGCAAATTTCTTGTTGCAATGTTTTCTGTTAGGTAAAATATGATGAAGAATTATAAAATCCGGGCGCGGAAGCAAATATTTATATCATTTTTTACAAAAATAAAGTCAGATTTTAACCATTCTTGATGAATACGTGGTATATTGTAAACTACATGGGCTGGATTCTAGAATACCTACCTAACACATTTGAAATAGCAATTTATTGTTGTAATGTTTTCTTTTAGCTAAAATATGATAAAAAGTTATAAAATTCGGGAACGGAAACAAATATTTATATAATTTTTTACTAAAATAAAGTCAGATTTCACCTATTCTTGATGAATACGTTGTATGTTGTAAGCTACATGGGCTGGATTCTAGAATACCTACCACACTTGAAATAGCAATTTTCTTGTTGCAATGTTTTCTTCTAGCTAAAATATGATGAAGAATACTAATATTCGGGCGCGGAATCAAATATTTATATGATTCTTTACAAAAATAAAGTCAGATTTTACCTATTCTTGATGAATACGTTGTATATTGTAAACTACATGGGCTGGATTCTAGAATACATACCATACTTGCAATAGCAATTTTCTTGTTGCAATGTTTTCTCTTAGCTTAAATATGATGAAGAATTAAAAAATTCGGACTCGGAAGCAAATATTTATATGATTTTTTACAAAAATAATGTCAGATTTTACCTATTCTTGATGAATACGTTGTATATTGTAAGCTACATGAACTGTATTCTTGAATACCTACCACACTTGAAATAGCAATTTTCTTGTTGCAATGTTTTCTTTTAGCTAAAATATGATGAAAAATTATAAAATTCCGGTGCGGAAGCAAATATTTATATGATTTTTTTACAAAAATCAAGTCAGATTTTACGTATTCTTGAAATGGAAATTTTTGTAAAAACATTCATATTCATGCTTTAGGATCTATACTATGGATAATTTTAGCATTGGACATGCAAAAGTGACCATAACGTGGTACCAATCAAATAATAAAACATTCAACTTACGGGTGTCATTTTAATGAATACGTTTTAAGCTACATGGGCTGGATTCTAGAAAACCTATCACACTTGAAATAGCAATTATCTTGTTGCAATGTTTTCTTTTAGCTAAAATATGATGAGGAATCATAAAATTCGTGCGCGGAAGCAAATATTTATATGATTTTTTACAAAAATAAAGTCAGATTTTACATATTCTTGATGAATACGTTGTATATTGTAAGCTACATGGACTGGATTCTAGAATACCTACCACATTTGAAATAGCAATTTTCTTGTTGCAATGTTTTCTTTTAGCTAAAATATGATGAAAAATTATTAAATTCGGGCGCGGAATCAAATATTTATATGATTTTTTACAAAAATAATGACAGATTTTAATTATTCTTAAAATGGATATTTTTGTTAAAACATTCATATTCATGCTTTAGAATCTATACTATGGATAATTTTAGCAATGGACATTCAAAAGAGACAAAAACGTAGTACCAATCAGGTAATAAACATTCTATTTTCGGATGTCATTTTAATGAATACGTTGTATATTGTAAGCTACATGGGCTGGGTTCTAGAATACCTACCACACTTGAAATAGCAAATATCTTGTTTCAATGTTTTCTATTAGCTAATATATGATGAAGATTTATAAAATTCGGGCGTGAAAGCAAATTTTTATATGACTTTTACAAAAATAAAGTCAGATTTTACCTATTCTTGATTAATACGTCGTATATTGTAAGCTACATAGGCTGGATTCTAGAATACCTACCACACTTGAAATAGCAATTTTTCTGTTGCAATATTTTCTTTTAGCTAATATATGATTCTAGAACACCTACCACATTTGAAATAGCAATTTTCTTGTTGCAATGTTTTCTTTTAGCTAAAATATAATGAAAAATTATAAAATTCGGGCGCGGAAGCAATTATTTATATGATTTTTCACAAAAATAAAGTCAGATTTTACCTATTCTTGATGAATACTTTGTATATTGTGAGCTACATGAGCTGGATTCTAGAATACCTATTACTCTTTAAATAGCAATTTTCTTGTTGCAATGTTTTCTTTTAGGTAAAATATGATGAAGAATTATAAAATTCGGGCGCGGAAACAAATTTTTATATGACTTTAACAAAAAAAAGTCGGATTTTACCTACTCTTGATGAATACGTTGTATATTGTAAGCTACATGGGCTGGATTCAAGAATACCTACCACACTTGAAATAGCAATTTTCTTGTTGCAATGTTTTCTTTTAGCTAAAATATGATGAAGAATTATAAAATTCGTGCGCGGAAACAAATTTTTATATGACTTTTACAAAAATAAAGTCAGATTTCACTTATTCTTGATGAATACGTTGTATATTGTAAGCTACATGGGCTGGATTCTAGAATAACTACCAAACTTGAAGTAGCATTTTTCTTTTTGCAAAGTCTTCTTTTAGCTAAAATATGATGAAAAATTATAAAATTCGGGCGCGGAAGCAAATATTTATATGATTGTTACAAAAATAAATTCAGATTTTACCTTTTCTTGATGAATACGTTGTATATTGTAAGCTACATGGGCTGGATTCTTGAATACCTACCACACTTGAAATAGAATTTTCTTGTTGCAATGTTTTCTTTTAGCTAAAATATGATGAAGAATTATAAAATTCTGGCGCGGAAGCAAATATTTATACGATTTTTTACAAAAATCACGTCAGATTTTACCTATTCTTGAAATGGATATTTTTATTAAAACTTTCATATTCATGCTTTAGGATCTATACTATGGATAATTTTAACATTGGACAACCAACGTGACCATAACGTGGTACCAATCAGATAGCAAACATTCAATTTTCGGGTGTCATTTTAATGAATACATTGTATTTTGTAAGCTACATGGGCTGGATTCAGGCCCCTCTCACTTAAGTTGAATTTCGCTTGCATTATATGTTAGTTCCATAATACATTGGCAGAGGCG
This sequence comes from Stenolophus ochropezus, assembly GCA_035578165.1. Lineage (NCBI taxonomy): Eukaryota > Metazoa > Arthropoda > Insecta > Coleoptera > Carabidae > Stenolophus > Stenolophus ochropezus. The sequence continues at coordinate 139,575 of JAQOWZ010000051.1, read as the reverse complement.
CTGTTGTTACCGTGTCATGCGCACAACTGTATGTTTAAATTTCAAATTTAAACGAACATCACATTACATGACAAAACGTGACTAAACTGTCAGCAGTGCAGTACACAAACCACCCTAGTTTTCTTGTTTGTGTTTATAATTTTTTTTATGTTTTGTGTAATGTGAAGCAGCTATAAATCTTATAAATACAATTGAAATATTTTTAACGTTAAATTACTATCTTCTATCTTTAAACAGTGTGATCTATTCAAATTACTTTAAATATGATGGTTATATTTTGGGCAAATTATTGCCATAGTGTTATTTTGTAACGCTGTAACAATTAAGTATGAATCATTTCGCATCATATTTAGTAACAAATAAAAAATGAATTATTATTTATTAAATTATATATTTCGTGAATATTATTAAATCTATTTAAAATCTTTTTCAACTATGTTGTTCGTGGCTGTGAGACAAATCTAAGGGATTTTTTCATCAAGAAATATTTAATCGTAGGTATCAAGTATGTCATCTCCACTTCGCTGAACATCAATTCCAAACAGCTGAGAAGAAAAACTCTTTAGGGGACAGATACCTTTCAGCGTCGTACAACATGGTAAGTTTATTTATTAATTGAAGCCTAATACTCGTTCATTATTAATTTTTACTTGCATTAATGAATTTCAATGATTATACATTTATTGTTACAAATAATTTTTTCGCAGTTGTGGAGGCCCAGCCCGTATAGCCGGTTAGTGAGGTTATTTCCGTGGTAGATGCATAGGTTGACATCCCCATTGAAGCAATATCAGTAAGTTGATAAATAATATATTGCATAAAAGGTATCCATTTTATGTGGTGTAGTTTAGGTAGTTCAGGGATGTGTGATGATGGTGTAGGATATAGCATATTTCCCAAAAATTAGTAATTATGTATACTTGGTAAAGTGCAAAAAATTTCAAATTTTAATTTCCAAAGTAATTCTAGGAAAATTGCGGACTGTAATTACCGTTGTACAGGCTTTTTCAACTTTACATGGAAAGGATAATCTGGGCCCTTTTCAAATACAATCATTAAATCTACTTTTGTACTAAGTAAGTTTATTCTTAAATAAGAGGGTCGGCTTGCTAATGACATATTATAGATAATTTTATTTGTACCGTTTCTTGCTTCATAGAGTTATTTGCACCGAAGTATTGTTTTTCTATAATGTCCAAGTATTTTTATTACACAGTACCATTATGATATGTCAGTTGTACTTTACTGAGAATTTTTTGGTCATTTATATTATATGTTTCTAAATATACTTTAAATTCATAGTGTTAAGAAATGGGACATTCTTCCGAGATTTTGGTTTCAGGAGAAACCAGGCTAAGCCGAGGAAGAGGAAGATGTTTCAACTGCTGCTACATACAGAACGGTTATTAAAACTGAGGAGGAAACGCTGCCGCAACTTCTGAAGTAATTTAACACTTTTGCGTGAATTTGGAGACGATCAAAATTTAATAAAGTATCCGTCGGAGTATTTTACATTTAAATTAAAAAAAAATAATTGAAACAAAAAAAATAGTAAATTGTTGTATTTGATTTTAATCATTCATTTTATAAATTTAGGTAATTAAAAAAATGTACAGAATTAACTAAGAAACAAATACTGTTTTCAATGTTTTGTAAAAGATGTATTCTACTATTTATTAAAAATTGTATATAAGTAAAAATTAATTGTTTCTTTTTTAAATAAAATATGAATTTAATTTCAAATCTATTGGGTCCCAAACGCCTCTTTAAGTTTAGTTCCATAACACATTGGCATATGTCACTTACGTACAGCGTTTTAACGTCTTATTAAATAACACACAGTTGACCAGTCTTATAGTAGGTTGGTCCGTGGCTGGATTCTAGAATACCTACCACACTTGAATTAATAATTTTCTTGTTGCAATGTTGTGTTTTAGCTAACATATGATGAAGAATTATAAAGTTCGGGCACGGAAGCAAATATTTATATGATTTTTTACAATAAATCAGTAAGATTTTACTTATTCGTGAAATGGATATTTTTGTTAAAACATTCATATTCATGCTTTAGGTTCTATACTATAAATAATTTTAGCATTGGACATGCAAAAGGGACCATAACGTGGTACCAAGCAGATAATAAACATTCAATTTTCGGTTGTCATTTTAATGAATACGTTGTATATTGTAAGCTACATGGGCTGGATTCTAAAATACCTACCACACTTGAAATAGCAACATTCTTGTTGCAATGTTTTCTTTTAGCTAAAATATGATGAAGAATTATAAAATTCGGGCGCGGAAGCTAATATTTATATAATTTTCTACAAAAATAAAGTCAGATTTTACCTATTCTTGATGAATACGTTGTATATTGTAAGCTACATGGGCTGGATTCTAAAATACCTACCAAACTTAAAATAGCAAATTCTTGTTGCAATGTTTTCTTTTAGCTAAAATATGATGAAGAATTATAAAATACGGCGCGGAAGATAATATTTATGTGATTTTTTACAAAAATAAAGTCAGATTTTACCTATTCTTGATGAATACGTTTTTTATTGTGAGCTACATGGGCTGGATTCTAGAATACCTACCACACTTGAAATAACAATTTTCTTGTTGCAATGTTTTCTTTTAGCTAAAATATGATGAAGTATTATAAAATTCGGGCGCGGAAGCAAATATTTATATGATATTTTACAAGAATAAAGTGATATTTTACCTTTTCTTGATGAATACGTTGTATATTGTAAGCTACATGGGCTGGATTCTAGAATACCTACAACACTTGAAATAGCAATTTTCTTGTTGCAATGTTTTCTTTTTGCTAAAATATGATGAAGAATTTCAAAATTCGGGTGCGGAAGCCAATATTAATATGATTTTTTACAAAAATAAAGTCAGATTTTACCTTTTCTTGATGAATATATTGTATATAATAAGGTACATGGGCTGGATTCTAGAATACCTACCACACTTGAAATAGCAATTTTCTTGTTACAATGTTTTCTTTTAGCTAAAATATGATGAAAATTTATAAAATTCGTGCGCGGAAGCAAATATTTATATGATATTTTACAAAAATAAAGTGATATTTTACCTTTTCTTGATGAATACGTTGTATATTGTAAGCTACATGGGCTGGATTCTAGAATACCTACAACACTTGAAATAGTAATTTTCTTGTTGCAATGTTTTCTTTTTGCTAAAATATGATGAAAAATTTCAAAATTCGGGTGCGGAAGCAAATATTTATATGATTTTTTACAAAAATAAAATCTGATTTTACCTATTCTTGAAACGGATATTTTTGTTAAAACATTCATATTCATGCTTTAGGATCTATACTATGGATAATTTTTGCATTGGACATGCAAAAGTGACCATAACGTGTTACCAATCAGATAATAAACTTTAAATTTTTGAATGTCATATTAATGAATACGTTGTATATTGTAAGCTACATGGGCTGGATTCTAGGACACCTACCACACTTGAAATAGCAATTTTCTTGTTGCAATGTTTTCTGTTAGCTAAAATATGATGAAGAATTATAAAATTCGGGCGCGGAAGCAAATATTTATATAATTTTTTACAAAAATAAAGTAAGATTTTAAGTATTCTTGAACTGGATATTTTTGTTAAAACATTCATATTCATGCTTTAGGATCTATACTATGGATAATTTTTGCATTGGACATGCAAAAGTGACCATAACGTGTTACCAATCAGATAATAAACTTTAAATTTTTTAATGTCATATTAATGAATACGTTGTATATTGTAAGCTACATGGACTGGATTCTAGAATACCTACCACTTTTGAAATAGCAATTTTCTTGTTGCAATGTTTTCTTTTAACTAAAATATGATAAAAAATTATAAAATTCGGGCGCGGAAGCAAATATTTATATGATTTTTTACATAAATAAAGTCAGATTTTATAATTTCTTGATGAATACGTTGTATATTGTAAGCTACATGGGCTGGATTCCAGAATACCTACCACATTTGAAATAGCAATTTTCTTGTTGTAATGTTTTCTTTTAGGTTAAATATGATGAAAAATTATAAAATTCGGGCGTGGAAGCAAATATTTATATGATTTTTTACAAAAATAAAGTCAGATTTTACCTTTTCTTGATGAATACATTGTATATAATAAGGTACATGAGCTGTATTCTAGAATACCTACCACACTTGAAATAGCAATTTTCTTGTTACAATGTTTTCTTTTAGCTAAAATATGATCAAAATTTATAAAATTCGTGCGCGGAAGCAAATATTTATATGATATTTTACAAAAATAAAGTGATATTTTACCTTTTCTTGATGAATACGTTGTATATTGTAAGCTACATGGGCTGGATTCTAGAATACCTACAACACTTGAAATAGTAATTTTCTTGTTGCAATGTTTTCTTTTTGCTAAAATATGATGAAAAATTCAAAATTCGGGTGCGGAAGCAAATATTTATATGATTTTTTACAAAAATAAAATCTGATTTTACCTATTCTTGAAATGGATATTTTTGTTAAAACATTCATATTCATGCTTTAGGATCTATACTATGGATAATTTTTGCATTGGACATGCAAAAGTGACCATAACGTGTTACCAATCAGATAATAAACTTTAAATTTTTGAATGTCATATTAATGAATACGTTGTATATTGTAAGCTACATGGGCTGGATTCTAGGACACCTACCACACTTGAAATAGCAATTTTCTTGTTGCAATGTTTTCTGTTAGCTAAAATATGATGAAGAATTATAAAATTCGGGCGTGGAAGCAAATATTTATATAATTTTTTACAAAAATAAAGTAAGATTTTAAGTATTCTGGAACTGGATATTTTTGTTAAAACATTCATATTCATGCTTTAGGATCTATACTATGGATAATTTTAGCATTGAACATGCAAAAGTGACCATAACGTGGTACCAATCAGATAATAAACATTCAATTTTTGGGTGTCATTTTAATGAAACGTTGTATATTGTAAGCTACATGGACTGGATTCTAGAATACCTACCACTTTTGAAATAGCAACTTTCTTGTTGCAATGTTTTCTGTTAGCTAAAATATGATGAAGAATTATAAAATTCGGGCGCGGAAGCAAATATTTATATAATTTTTTACAAAAATAAAGTAAGATTTTAAGTATTCTTGAACTGGAATATTTTTGTTAAAACATTCATATTCATGCTTTAGGATCTATACTATGGATAATTTTAGCATTGAACATGCAAAAGTGACCATAACGTGGTACCAATCAGATAATAAACATTCAATTTTTGGGTGTCATTTTAATGAAAACGTTGTAAAATTGTAAGCTACATGGACTGGATTCTAGAATACCTACCACTTTTGAAATAGCAATTTTCTTGTTGCAATGTTTTCTTTTAGCTAAAATATGATGAAAAATTATAAAATTCGGGCGCGGAAGCAAATATTTATATGATTTTTTACAAAAATAAAGTCAGATTTTACCTTTTCTTGATGAATACGTTGTATATTGTAAGCTACATGGGCTGGATTCTAGAATACCTACCACATTTGAAATAGCAATTTTCTTGTTGTAATGTTTTCTTTTAGGTAAAATATGATGAAAAATTATAAAATTCGGGCGTGGAAGCAAATATTTATATAATTTTTTACAATAATAATGTCAGATTTTACCTTTTCTTGATGAATACGTTGTATATAATAAGCTACATGAGCTGGATTCTAGAATACCTACCACACTTGAAATAGCAATTTTCTTGTTACAATGTTTTCTTTTAGCTAAAATATGATAAAAAATTATAAAATTCGTGCGCGGAAGCAAATATTTATATGATTATTTACAAAAATAAAGTCATATTTTACCTTTTCTTTATGAATACGTTGTATATTGAAGTTTAGGAAGAAAAGAATTGCAGAATGTTTTATAAATTTTATTTAAATCGCTATCGATTTCGTAGCTACAAGGGCACATGCTTTTGATCAAAAATTTTTATGTAAAAAATATACTTACAATCAATATTATGAATAAAATAATTGTTTAATTTGGAAGAATTTTTGTTTTTGTCATTGGCATGTGCACTTACCTCTTTATTGTTTAGTATGATGTTTGTCATGTTGCTGAAGATGTCCTGGCGTTGAGGGTGGTTGTATAGTTGAGTTTCTATTTCTATGGCTGTTCTAAGTTGTAAGTCTGAGAATGGTTCTGGAGCAAATTTGTGACTGGTATGTAGAAGTTTTGTTTCTATGTCGTTGAAGGTGTAGTTAGAGAGATTTGTTGTCCGAGGTGTGAATTTCTTGTGTGTAGTTGTAGGCTTGCCTATTTCTGAACTGTTGTTGGAAGTTAGGGCTGTATGTTGAGGGTTTGAAATATTTGATGTTATTTTTGTATGATGGTTATATATATATATATATATATATATATATATATATATATATATATAGTAGTTTAACACTCCGCTTTTACTTAAGCTTTCTAGATCTTTTTTTGGAGGGGATCGGACTCCGTTTCAGTTATTTATTAAATATTCTTCGCTATCATGTTCCATTTCTTCCTATCTCTTGTTTTATTTTTCCAGTTGTTAATTCCCGCTCTAATTAAATCTTCTTCTACTTCTGCTAGCCATGTTGATCTGGGTCTTCCTATTCTTTTCTTACTTCCAGGGCTCCATTGCATGATTACTTTTATTGGTTCTTTTTCGTCAGCTCTGCTTACGTGTCCTAGCCATTTTACTCTTTGTTTCTTGATAATTTTTATTATATCTTCTCCTTTTAATTCTTTATCAATCTCATGGTTCATTCTTACTCTGTATTCATTATCAGATATCTTCTTAGGTCCCAGTATCGTTCTTATTATTTTCCTTTCAATTATTCTTAATTTTTCTTCGTCCTTCTTTGTAAATGTCATTGTTTCGGCTGCGTATAATGCTATTGGTCTTATTATTGTTCTATATACTCTCATTTTTGTTGTCTTGCTTAAAATTCCGTTTCGTAGTAATTTTTTATTGGCTTGGAAAGCTCTATTTGTAGCAGCAATTTTTTCTTGTATCTCTTCATCTCTTTCGCCTCTATTTTTATTACCATTACACGTAAGTATTTGAATTTGTTTACTTGTTCAAACTCTGCTTCTCCTATATTAATAGTCTTGTCTTGCACTTCTTTTCCCATTACCATTATTTTAGTCCTTTTTTGGTTGATTTCTAGTCCTATTTTCTTTCCTTCTTTTACTATCTCCTCTAGCATTTTTCTCATTATATTTCTGTTTTTCGTTATTATTACTATGTCGTCTGCATATGATATTATTTGACTTCCCCTGTTCTGAGGGTTCCTTTCTTTACTTTTCTCATGGTATATTCCAGTGCTAAATTAAATAATGTGGCAGATAGGGCATCACCTTGTTTTACACCTTTATTTGTTAATATATCTTCCGTTTCTCCTTTTTGTGTTTTAATTCGTATTTTTGATGTTTTCATAGTCATTGCTATCAATCTTCTTAATATGTTTGGTATTTGTAGTTCTTTTAAAGCTTTCATTAGTTGCTGTCTTTTAATTGAGTCAAAGGCTTGTCTGAAGTCAATGAACAGAATCTCGGTGTTTATGTTGTACTCACGTGTTTTTTCCATTATCTGTTTAATAACATGTATTGCGTCCGTGGTAGATTTTCCTTTCATAAAACCACACTGATAATTTCCGATAATTATTGCTGATACATTTGTTATTCTTCTTTGTATTATTGTTGACATTATTTTATAGGTAGTAAAATAATCTGTCCATACCTTTTTGTATTGTTCTTCAGATTCTGCTAGTTGCCCATTTTTATCCTTTATCCCATTTGTCTTGGTCTTATATATTTTAGTTTGTTCTTTTATTTCCTTGTAAAATCTTTTTGTGTTTCTGTTTGCTCTTTCATTCTCAATATTTTTTATTGTATTTTCTATTGATATTCTTTTGTTTTTCTTAATAATTTTATTACATTCCTTTCTTTTTTTCTCATACTTCTCCTTGTCCTCTTTTTTATTTGTTCTTAAATATGTTAATCTTGCGTTTCTCTTTTCATCTAGTATTACTTTAGTTTCTTCATTAAACCAGGCTTTTTTATTTTTTGCATTCTTATTTTCATGTCCTATCCATTTTTGAGCAGCGTCGTTAATACATCTTTTTATCCAGCACCATTTTTTTTCTATATCTTTCATTTTATGTTCTTCCTTTTTTATGTTTTCTCTTCGTATTTCTCTCTCGAGCTTTCATTGTTTATATTGTCTATATTCCATTTAATTCTCGTTATATTTTTTCTATGACTTGTTTTAACTTTGTTTCGTATCTTTGTTGTTACCATGTAGTGATCCGAGTCGGCACATGCTCCTCTGTATGTCCTTACGTTTAGTATCGAAGATTGCCTCCTTTTCGTCACTAGTACGTGGTCTATTTGTGTTTGAGTCTTATTATCTGGTGCTGTCCATGTTACTTTATGTATTTTGGGGTGTTTATACTTCGTGCTACTTATTATCATGTTAGTCTTTATTGCTAAATCGCATAACCTTTGCCCATTATCATTTGTTCTTTCATGTATTGTGTGTGTACCTGCGACTTGTTGTATGTAGTTCTCTCTTCCTATCTGTGCGTTAAAGTCGCCCATTATAATGCTTAGGTCTTCCTTCTGTATTTTTTCAATTTCCTCTTCCAGATTCGCATAAAAATCTTCTTTCCTTTCATTTGTTGCATTCTCCGTAGGTGCATATACATTTAATATCGATATGTTCACAGGTGATCCTTCTATTCTAATGTATGCCAACCTTTCATTACTTGCTTTAAATTCTATTACTTTTTCTTTTAATTTTTTTAAAACTATGAATGCTACCCCATATTTCCCCTGTTTATCTCCGGAATATAATGTTGTATAGTAATTCTTCTTGATTATATCTTCACCGCCCCATCTTGTTTCCTGAATCGCTGCCAGGTTAATATCATATCTTTTCAATTCTTGCGCTACTTCTTCCATCTTTCCTGGTTGGAGCATCGTTCTTATATTCCATGTACTAAATTTTAACATTTTGTTCTTTTTCCTATTTACTTTTTTTGTTTTAATTGTATTTATTGCCTTTCCCTTATCTTTATATCCTTTTCCTCGCTTTCCGTATTCCATATTGCCATCCTCGTTCTCCATTGTTAGTTGTTTAAGTTTTTTGGAGCTTTATCTTCCTGTTTTTCTATATTCATCTTCTCTTTATCCCATATATACCAAGTCTCATTTATTTTCAGTTTTTTATACCTTATTCTTATTCTATTTTCTTTATTTTTCTCATCTTTCGCCAATTTTAAGATTTCTTTTTGTATTTGCATCTCTTTATTAGTCATTTCACTTTCTATGTAAATTTTTGTCCCTGTAAGTTTGTTTTTATTTTTTAATATTTTTATTTTATCTTCCCAATTCTCTATTTTGGCAATGGTAACTTTTTTATCCTCTTTTCCTTTCTTATGGGTTTCTTTAACTCTGATGTCTATTCATAATTTGTTTTTTATAAGTTGTTCAACATCCTGATTGTTGTTTATATTCTGTTCTCCCTTAATTACGATATTGTTACGTTTTTCAATTTTTTCTTTTTTCTCTTCCATTGTTTCTAAAGCTATTATTTTCCTTTTTAAAACCTTTATTTCCTCTGTCATCAATTTTTCTTTTGTTTTTAAATCTTTGACTTCTTGTTTTAATGTATTTATTACTTAATGGAAACCTTTATGTAATTCCTGCATTTCCTCTCGTATTTCTGTCCGTAATTCTTGAGTTTCTTCTCTGTGTTGTTTGTTTTCCTTCTTCATCGATTTTATCTCCTCGTTTATTGTTATTAGCATCCTTATTATTTCATTTTCTTCTGATTCTATAACTTTGCGTTTAGCAACTGGTGATCTCGATGTCTTCCTACTTTTACTGAAGACCATATTATCACTTATGTTGCTGACACTGGAACTTCTAGTAAATTTACGTTCGTCATCTTCCATCTTTGTACGCCTAGTTGGAAACTTCTGCGGTCCTTAGGTGTTTTCGTGGTTGCAGCTTAACTCGATGTAAAATTTGTTAAGGTTTGCTTGTTATTATTTTTAGGTTATGTTATGTTTAAAATTTTCAAAGAGTACTTTTAAAAAGGATACGGCTTCTTCTGCACAGATAACACTACCTGCTCTTTATCTGACCTTTAACTACCACTTCCTTAGCAGATTCTTCTTTTCAGATTTAGATATTAATACAAATTTGTTTTTATATTGCGGCTATTCAAACTATCAACTGTCAATCAGCGGTCACCTCACTTATATTGAGATGATGGTTATTTGTATTGTTATTTATTGATTGATTATGTTGTTTTTTGTATATGAGTTTTCCCAGTTTTTTTCTTCTGTTTTGGTCGTCTCTGTATTCTTGATATATGGTATGGTCTTGTAGATCTGTTACCAGGATTTCGTATTCTATTGTGTGAAGTTGTTTTAGTAGATGTCTGTGTAGAAATTTTAGTTGCATGTCTATTGTAGTTTCCTTCTTGGCTAGATTTTTTAATTCCTGTTTTATAAGTCGCATATGAAATTCGTATTGTTGTTTTAATGGGATATGTTTATGTTTTGGAAATTTAATTTTGATAAAATTTGGAATAACTTTGTTTTTTGGCTTCTTGTAGAAATGTGATATGTTCTTTAGTGCGGTGTCCTTTGCGTATTATATATTTTAGCTGTTGGAGTGCTACGGATAACTCCGAAGATTTAATAAATTGGCAGAAGGACTCCAGGTTGTTCTGCATTGTGAATGAAGTTTAGGAAGAAAAAAATTGCAGAATGTTTTATAAATTTTATTTAAGTCGCTATCGATTTCGTAGCTACAAGGGCTACATCATCAGGCGGACGCTAAAAATATAATACAAAAATATAAATAAAATGTAATATAAATATTTGTCTTATTATAAAAAGTGGGGGTATTTTTGTAGTGTTTTTATATGTAGTTATTCTTAATTTAATTATTATCTATATATTTTGTAATGTTTTAAAAAATATTCATAACTAGTTTCTAAAACTTTAAATTTAAATTCTAAATATAAAAATATATACATACAGTCAAGTAGTAAAATATATATGGTTTCATAGGCAAAATCTATTGCTTAGTTGATATTTATTTATACAGAAAGTAAATAATTAAAAAGTTGAAAACACATGGTTGAATTAATTTTGAAAAACGTTAAAGAAACAAGAAGGAAGGTTGTCGTGGAATGTTAAATTTATATACTATGGAAGTTACAGTTAGTGAGAGGAAGTAGGTGGCGTTAGTTGGAATTGTTTAGATTAGTGTATTATGAGGAAAAAGGAGGTAAACATTTAAATAGGTGTGGCTCTGGGAATGAAATAGTTTCGTTTAAAAGAATGATTTCATTTGACATAGTTTGTTTAAGAATTTCGTATTTTTCTAGTAAATTTAATTTGTGATATGCAGTTTCGCTATGTAGTAATTTAATACTATTTTCGATAGATATTTGATGAAGAGTTTCATTAATATGTGTATGTATGGTTGAGGGCGGTCTTTTATTTAAATGTTTGTTAAATCGTAGTTTTAAATTTCTAGTTGTTAAACCTATATAAATTTTGTCGCAAGAATTACATGTAATTTTATATATGCCAGATTTTTCTATTGGGGGAATTGTGGGTTTGTTATTTATGAGATAATTTGCTATTGTATTGTGTGATTTTGAAGTTACTGTTAGATTATATTTTGTAAAGTATTTTTTGAATTTATTAAAATTGTTTTTATTGTAATGGATGGAGATGTATCGGGTAATCGGTTTTGTGTGTGGATATATATCTTTTTAAATTTAGTTTTTATGTATTTTATTGTAAATTTGTAGAATAAAATTTAAAGGAAATTTGTTGTTTAGGCCTATGTCTATCATTTTTTGTAATTCTTTATTATAATTTTCTTTTGATAATGGAATTGAAGTTAATCTGTGGAAGTAGTAATAAAATGCTGATTGTTTAACTGTGGGATTGTGATAAGAGTCGTATGGTATTATATTGTCTGTGGCTGTAGGTTTTCGGAATATGTTATATTCTATGCCGTTATTTGTTCTGGTTAAAGGTAAATCTAAGAAATTTAATGAATTATTTGTTTCTTGTTCTAAGGTAAATTTATTTTGTGAAATATTATTTATTGTATTAAGAAAGTTTTGAAGTTCTGTATCTGTACTATTCCAAAAGCAAAGGATATCTTCAACATGTCTAACCCAAAGTAGTATTTTGTTACTACATGGAAGCTGCATAATTTTATGTTCTAAATTGTCTATGAAAATTTTTGCTAAAATTTCGCTAATTGAACTTCCCGTTGGAACACCGTCATTTAATATGTTGATTTTATTGTTAGACTAAAAAAAATTTTGTTGGGTACTAATTTTGAAAAGGTTTATGAGGTTATTTTAATCTGTGGAATCTAGATTAAATGAATTTTTGAACTCGTTGTCATTTTTTAAGAAATTAGAAAGGATATCTATTGTTTCGTTAACTGGTACATTCGTGTATAAATTTACTATGTCAAATGAAATCATTTTAAAATTATTGTTGTTATTTAAATTAAGATTATTGTTAATTGTGTTAATTAAATCTATTGAATTTTGTATTGAATATTTAGAGTGAAAATTAAAAAGATTTGTAATTAAATGGTTCAGGAATTTTGATAGGTTATGAGCTAGGGAAGATATGGAACTAGTGATGAGACGAATAGATTTATGTGTTTTATGTAATTTTATGAGGCTATAAAGTATGGGTGTGGAGGGATTAGGATTGGTTAGTTGTCTTTTAGTTATTGGAAATTTTTGTAAAGTATCAGAAGCAAATTTTAGAGTATTATTGAATTTTGTGAAATATGAACTTATAGGATTTTTTGTTATTTCAATTATATTGTTATTTCGGAAAAAGTGAGAGTTTTATTAATGTAGTCGTCTGTATTTAGGATAACTAAACCAGCATTTTTGTCGGCTTTTGTAATTATTATATTATTGTCTGTAAGTTTTTTCCGCATAGATTGTATAGTATCAAGTGTGTTTTTGTGATTATGAATAAAAGAATTGTTTAATTTGAAAGAATTTTTGTTTTGTGTCATTGGTTGTTATGATTATGATTGTTGATTATGTTGTTTTTTGTGTATGAGTTATTCCAGTTTTTTTCTTCTGTTTTGGTCGTCTCTGTATTCTTAATAAATAGTATGGTCTTGTAGATCTGTTACCAGGATTCCGTATTCTATTGTGTGAAGTTGTATATTGTAAGCTACATGGGCTGGATTCTATAATACCTACCACACTTGAAATAACAATTGTCTTGTTGCAATGTATTCTTTTAGCTAAAATATGATGAAGAATTTTAAAATTCGAGCGCGGAAGCCAATATGTATATGATTTTTTACAAAAATAAAGTCAGATTATACTTATTCTTGATGAATACGTTGTATATTGTAAGCTACATGGACTGGATTCTAGAATACCTACCACATTTGAAATAGCAATTTTCTTGTTGCAATGTTTTCTTTTAGCTAAAATATGATGAAAAATTATAAAATTCGGGCGCGAAAGCAAGTATTTATATGATTTTCTACAAAAATAAAGTCAGATTTTACCTTTTCTTGATGAATACGTTGTATATTGTAACCTACATGGGCTGGATTCTAGAATACCTACCACACTTGAAATAGCAATTTTCCTGTTGCAATGTTTTTATTTAGCTAAAATATGAAGAAGAATTATAAAATTCGGGCGCGGAGGCTAATATTTATATGATTTTTTAAAAAAATAAAGTCAAATTTTACATATTCTTGTAATGGATATTTTTGTTAAATAATTCATATTCATGCTTTAGGATCTATACTATGGATAATTTTAGCATTGGACATACAAAAGTGACCATAACGTGGTACCAATCAGATAATAAACATTCAATTTTCGGGTGTCATATTAATGAATACGTTGTATATTGTAAGCTACATGGGCTGGATTCTAGAATACCTACCACTTTTAAAATAGCAATTTTCTTGTTCAATGTTTTCTGTTAGCTAAAATATGATGAAGAATTATAAAATTCGGGCGCGGAAGCAAATATTTGTATGATTTTTTACAAAAATAAAGTCAGATTTTACCTATTCTTGATGAATACGTTGTATATTGTAAGCTACATAGCCGATCGACATGGAACATTTTTGTCAATTTTGCATTTCAGCCCTCAACGAGACCTTTCATTAGATACCAAACACGACATACTTCTATTAACTTTTTGCATAAAACAAAAGCCGATCAACGTAGACCGTTTTTGTCAGTTCTGCACGCGAGCCCTCAACAAGACCTTTTATTTGAGACCAAACATGATATACTTTATACTACTTTTTACAAAAAACAAAAGCCGATCGACATAGATCATTTCTGTCAAATCTCTACGCGAGCCCTCGCGATTAGCTTGAAAAACACGATATACTTCCAATAATTTTTTGCAAAAAACAAAAGCCGGTCGGCATGAATCATTTTTGTCATTTATGTACCCCAGCCCTCACCGAGACCTTTCATTTGATACCAAACACGATATACTTCTGACAACTTTCTACATAAAATAAAAGTCGATCGATGTAAAACATTTTTATCACTTCTGCACGCTAGCCCACACCAAGACTTTTCATTTGATACCAAACACTATATACTAGTGACAACATTTTGCAAAAAACAAAAGCCGATCGACATTGACATTTTTTGTTAATTCTGCACACCAGCCCTCATTGAAACGTTTCATTTGATACCATACACTATATATTTGTGACAACCTTTTGCAAAAAACAAAAGCCGATCGACATTGACCATTTTCGTTAATTCTGCACATCAGCCTTCATTGAAACCTTTGATTTGATACCAAACACCACACACTTCTGACAACTTTTTTGCAAAAAACAAATACCGATAGACATACCACATTTTTGTCAATTCTGCACGCTAGCCCTCTCCGAGACCTTTTATTTGATACCAAACACGACATACTTCTGACAACTTTTTGCATAAAACAAAAGCCGATCGACATGGAACATTTTTTATCAATTCTGCACGCTAGCCATCAACGAGACCTTTCATTTGAGACCAAACTCGACATACCTTTGTAAAATTTTTGCAAAAAACAAAAGCCGATCAACATTGAACTTTTTTGTTAATTCTGCACGCCAGCCCATATCGAACCTTTTCATTTGATACCAAACACCACATACTTCTCACAACTTTTTCCAAAAAACAAAAGCCGTTCGATACAGAACATTTTTGTTCATTTTGCACGCTAGCCCTCATCGTGACCTAGCCTATTATAACATTCACTGACTTCAGTAACGTTCATTTGGGAATATTTGTTCCTTGTTTAGTTATTTTATTAAACATTTGGCAATATTGACATGTAATTCGAAAATACCCAAACACGACATTTTTCTGACAACATTTTGCAAAAAACAAATTCTAATCTACGTAGAACATTTTTGTCATTCGTGCACACCAGTCCGTATTCTGTCGTTTCCTTAAAACCCAATTACGACCTACTTCTAACAACTTTTTACACATTTTTTTTGTCATTTTAACACTGGCCCTTATGGTTTCCTTTCTTTTGATAACAAACACAGCAAAGTAATCAATTTATTTTATTTAGGAATATTTGATTTTTATTTAGTTACTTTATAATTTGGCAACACTGTTTGCATTAAAAAATAGTAGTTAATTTTTAAATTTATAAATTAATATTGTCAACCCTAATACAACTGCCACCGTCTTCAGTGAAGTTAGTTTAGGAATATTTGGTTTTAATTTAGTTACTTCATCACACATTTGGCAACATTGACTTTTGACATTGGAACGTCAAAATTTATATTAATTAAATACGTTATGTTTTAAACTTAAATTGTCAAAAGTGACGGATGACGGCGTGATTCTTCTTAAAGTTAGACATGGCCTCCAGGATCCATTGTTTCAAGGCAGCATTTGTGCATAGTTTTAATTTTTTACACGAAAACTACTAATAGTAAAAATATGAGACACCCAAAAGGCAACAGATCTCATTAGACCGCACATATTAAAAAAAAAATTATAACAATCACTTGCATGGTTCAGGCTGCAGGCGATTACAAAAGGTACTCGATGCTCGTGATGAATCTATAGATAGATATATAGATATATATATAGTGAATGTAATCGTTTAGTATATAGGACTAGCGAATTCTCGGCTACGCCGAGCATTCCCTAGAGCTCCGCTGTCAGTGCAAAAAACAAATGCCGATCGACATGAAACAATTATTTCATATTTCCACGTCAGGCCTCACTAAGACCTTTCATTAGATTGCAAACACGATATACTTCTAATATTTTTTTGCAAAAAACAAAAGCCGGTCGACATGGAACATTTTTGTCAATTCTACACGCTAGCCCTCAACAAGACGTTTGATTTGAGTCCAAACTCGACATAACTTTGAGAACTTTTTGCAGAAAACAAAAGCCGATCTGAATGGGACATTTTTGTCAATTCTGCACGCTAGCCCTCAACAAGACCTTTCATTTGAGACCAAACTCGACATACTTTTGAGAAATTTTTGCAGAAAACAAAAGCCGATCGGAATGTAACATTTTTCTCAATTCTGCACGCTAGTAGATAATGAATCTATCAAAATAGTATATGATGTTTATATCGCTGAATTCAGAAAAAAAAGCTCTATCGAATAACCTAAAAATAAACATATGTTTCCATCTAAAAGAGAAAGTTGTGTCCCGTATTTTGAGAACCACAGGTCAAAAAAAAGTTTTTTTTGTTCTTTGTATTAGTATTGTAAAATGGTGGTTCTTTGCTAATTTAACCAACCTCGTAGCTCTTATAGTTCTCGAGATAGAAATGGTGGCACGTTTAGATGGAACATCCTGTATATGAACTACTCACACATAACTTATCAAATAATATCATATATTTAATATTCCAACTTTGGAAATTGATGAATTTTTTTCACACCCTTCTACGGGGGGTGCTACTATGTGTTAGACCTAGAAACATTTGTTGTAATGTATATTATTTATTTATAACACGTTCAAAGCGGCACGCGAAACCGTTTAGGAAATAAATAAAAATACATGTTGATAAATAAATGAAATTATAGAGATTCTAAATTTCCCGCGCTTAGGGATTTTAAAATACAACGGTTTAATCATCAAAATACATAAGAAGAAAAGATTTAAATAATACGTTTAACCCAATTTTATGTATTTTTATTATATCTTAACAATATTTGTATTTTCGTACAATACATTCAGTTTGACAGAACTTAAATGTCATAACTTGACACAATAAGTATGAAGTTAGTTAAAGAATATATAAAAATGTATTATTTTGAAAATAATTATCTATTTTATAAATATAAATAATGTGAAATAACATACCAAAATTTATAAACTGATACATTTTTATATTGCCAAAAAAAACATGATTATATTAATGTTTTTGTATTGCTATGTTCATTTATATATGTATGAAGCTGAATTATATATGTATTTATCTACAACTATTGTTATTGTTATTAATAATTTATTTTTTATTATAAATATCAATATAAATGATTATAAAAGTATAATAAATACAATTTGAATAGTTATTTTGGAATTTAAGTGATCCTGTGGCGCCATCTGTTGAGGTATATATGAACTACTCGCACATAAATGAAAGTTTATATGCCTGTTAGTTGTAGATAAAGTAACCAATTTTTATACGTTCTTTTGCATTATTTCTTAATGAAAACATGAATTTTCGTGCAGTACAATCACAGTCAAGTTCGACTAAGAGAATATAAATATTTGGTTTGAAAAGATGTTTATTGTTTCATACATCAGTTACAAATGGATAAATGGATAGATAATTTGTTTATGTAAACGTTTACATCTGAGAAATCATCTCATTTCATTATAAAATACTACAGAATTTTGAAAAATGTAATCTCTATTGTAATCAAATGTTTTCATCAGAAATGTTAAGAAATGCGTATAAAGAAAGAGTAAATTGCAATTAATAAAAGTTTAATAAAGTCCAGATACATCATTTATTTATATACTAATTATTTTACAATAAATTGTTAAACAATTCTCTCCAAAACTGTATGAAATAAAGGCTTGTCAATTTTGTCCACGTAATCAGACAAAATCTATAGTCTAACTATCTAAAATATTTATAAATTAGATTTAAAAAGTATTTATATATAAGGGAAGAATACTGTACAGTATGAATTTACCTTTGGAAGTGTTTGAATAGTAATCAAATATAGTTTTTTAAACGTCAGAGTGTAAATCAATTTTGAAATGCAATTTTCTTGATTAAATAATCCATTCTGGAATATTCTTTAGTTTGCATTTAATAAAGAATATGTTTTACTATTACTTATTTTTATAATTATTGCCCAATAGATTGTTTTAGTTTATTAAAAAATCCATGTTAGTGTATCTGAGTCTCATCTAAAAAATAAAATATTTAACTATTAATATATAAATATTTATATTCTATATAAGTACCTGTATTGGAGATGATTTCTTATTAAATTTCGTACAATATTTCATTATACATTTTAGTAAATATGACATTTTTCACTTAGTTGTCTCCAACTCAAGTGTCAAATGAACCATTTTTGTTAAATTTTATAATATCGTGCAATTTTCCTGGTTTCATTTTCAAGGATACATTATAATAATGATTTTCATCCAACGAATTGCAACGCATTTCTCGATTAATATTTGGTTGCAGAAAGTGTTTATTGTTTGAAATATCAATGATAAATGAATAATTGGATAGATACGTTGTTTTTATAAACGTTTTTATCTAACAAATCATTTCATTCCATAACAAAATTCAATAGAATTTTAAAAATCAAATCTTTGTTGTAATCAACTACTTTCATCTGAAATTTGATGAAAGAATACATAAAGAATGTATAAAATGCAGTTACTTACAGTTTATTATAATCCAGATACATAATTTAAAATAATTATTGTACAATAAATTATTAAACATTTCTTCCAAGTGGGTATGAAGGAAAGATTTGTCAGTATTTTTAAATAAATGTGTTTATGACTGAATACGACGCGGCTTGATTGATTTCCAGAATTTATTTTTTTGTCAATAGTATTATTATCCGTAATATTATCTTATTTCTTTTCTATAAATATATTCTTGTTTGGATATCTTAACCAATTAAAAACTATAACTGAAATGAAAACACATATCTAAATACAGCCAAGAATATACAAAATTACATACTTACATTACAGAAAGTAGTGCAATTTTACTTTTAAACTAATTTTACTATATATTTCTCCAAGCAAATACAAGACTTGCATTATGATTGTTTGATTATATTGTAAATAAGGTTTGCCGTAAATTATTATGTACAATGCACTTTTATGATAATCAGTTACATTTCAGTAGTGTTATTGTGAGTAATTTTATGTTATTTCGCTTCTATAAATGTACTCTTGTTTGGGTAACCAATTAAAAATTGTAACTGAAATGAAAATACATATTTAAATACAGTGAAACAAATTTAAAATGATATACTTACATCACAAAGTGTATTGTACATATTCTTTTAAACATAGATTACTTTTATTTCTGTATATTTGTCTTTGAAAATATAAAACTTGTACCACGAATTTTTGACGGCTCTATTATATGATAAACGTGAAATGTCTTAAAAGAAATATTTTAAATACACCACATTTAACATTCAGTATATTTGTATATATTTCGCTCACTATTATAATATATGAAAACATAATTCAATTCATAATATCTCTTCACATTTTCCAAAAAAATCAAATAAAAGTTTCATATTGAATTGTCAAATTTGACGGATGAGAACCGTGATTCTTCTTAAATGTAGACATGGCCTCTGGGATCCATTGTTTCAATGTACCAATTTTACTCAGTTTTTATTTTTTTAAACAAAAACCACTCACAGTAAAAATATGAGACCCCCAAAAGGCACTCCGGCACAATAGACACTACAACTTGGAAAAAAAATTACAGCAATTACTTCAATGGTCTAGGAGTTTGAGCTGGACAAACGATGCCTGATCGTCGTGATGAATCCAAATATAGATAGATATATAGATAGTGAATCTACCAAAATAGTATATGACTAGCGAATTCTCGGCTACGCCGAGCATTCCCTAGAGCTCCTCTGTCAGTGCAAAAAACAAAAGCCGATCGACATTGACCATTTTCGTTAATTCTGCACACCAGCCTTCATTATAACCCTTTATTTGATACCAAACACCACACACTTCTGGCAACTTTTTGCAAAAAACAAATACCGATCGACATAGCACATTTTTTGTCAATTCTGCACGCTAGCCCTCTCCGAGACCTTTCATTTGATACCAAACACGACATACTTCTGACAACTTTTTGCATAAAACAAAAGCCGATCGACATGGAACATCTTTGTCAATTCTGCACGCTAGCCCTCTCCGAGACCTTTCATTTGATACCAAACACGACATACTTCTGACAACTTTTTGCATAAAACAAAAGCCGATCGACATGGAACATTTTTGTCAATTCTGCACGCTAGTCCTCAACGAGACTTTTCATTTGATACCAAATACCGCACACTTCTGACAACTTTTTGCAAAAAACAAATACCGATTGACATAGCACATTTTTATCAATTCTGCACGCTAGCCCTCTCCGAGACCTTTCATTTGATATCAAACACGACATACTTCTGACAACTTTTTGCAAAAAACAAAAACCGATCGACATAGTACATTTTTGTCAATTCTGCAGGCTAGCCCTCTCCGAGACCTTTCATTTGATACCAAACACGACATACTTCTGACAACTTTTTGCATAAAACAAAAACCGATCGACATGGAACATTTTTGTCAATTCTGCACGCTAGCCCTTAACGAGACCTTTCATTTGATATCAAACACGATATACTTCTGACAACTTTTTGCAAAAAACAAAAACCGATCGACATAGTACATTTTTGTCAATTCTGCACGCTAGCCCTCTCCGAGACCTTTCATTTGATATCAAACACGACATACTTCTGACAACTTTTTGCAAAAAACAAAAACCGATCGACATAGTACATTTTTGTCAATTCTGCAGGCTAGCCCTCTCCGAGACCTTTCATTTGATACCAAACACGACATACTTCTGACAACTTTTTGCATAAAACAAAAGCCGATCGACATGGAACATTTTTGTCAATTCTGCACCCTAGTCCTCAACGAGACTTTTCATTTGATACCAAATACCGCACACTTCTGACAACTTTTTGCAAAAAACAAATACCGATTGACATAGCACATTTTTATCAATTCTGCACGCTAGCCCTCTCCGAGACCTTTCATTTGATATCAAACACGACATACTTCTGACAACTTTTTGCAAAAAACAAATACCGATTGACATAGCACATTTTTATCAATTCTGCACGCTAGCCCTCTCCGAGACCTTTCATTTGATACCAAACACGACATACTTCTGACAACTTTTTGCATAAAACAAAAGTCGATCGACATGAAACATTTTTATCATATCTACACGGTAGCCCACACCCAGACTTTTCATTTGATACCAAATACTATATACTTGTGACAACCTTTTGCAAAAAACAAAAGCCGATCGACATTGACCATTTTCGTTAATTCTGCACACCAGCCTTCATTATAACCTTTTATTTGATACCAAACACCACACACTTCTGGCAACTTTTTGCAAAAAACAAATACCGATCGACATAGCACATTTTTTGTCAATTCTGCACGCTAGCCCTCTCCGAGACCTTTCATTTGATACCAAACACGACATACTTCTGACAACTTTTTGCATAAAACAAAAGCCGATCGACATGGTACATCTTTGTCAATTCTGCACGCTAGCCCTCTCCGAGACCTTTCATTTGATACCAAACACGACATACTTCTGACAACTTTTTGCATAAAACAAAAGCCGATCGACATGGAACATTTTTGTCAATTCTGCACGCTAGTCCTCAACGAGACTTTTCATGTGATACCAAATACCGCACACTTCTGACAACTTTTTGCAAAAAACAAATACCGATTGACATAGCACATTTTTATCAATTCTGCACGCTAGCCCTCTCCGAGACCTTTCATTTGATATCAAACACGACATACTTCTGACAACTTTTTGCAAAAAACAAAAACCGATCGACATAGTACATTTTTGTCAATTCTGCAGGCTAGCCCTCTCCGAGACCTTTCATTTGATACCAAACACGACATACTTCTGACAACTTTTTGCATAAAACAAAAACCGATCGACATGGAACATTTTTGTCAATTCTGCACGCTAGCCCTTAACGAGACCTTTCATTTGATATCAAACACGATATACTTCTGACAACTTTTTGCAAAAAACAAAAACCGATCGACATAGTACATTTTTGTCAATTCTGCACGCTAGCCCTCTCCGAGACCTTTCATTTGATATCAAACACGACATACTTCTGACAACTTTTTGCAAAAAACAAAAACCGATCGACATAGTACATTTTTGTCAATTCTGCAGGCTAGCCCTCTCCGAGACCTTTCATTTGATACCAAACACGACATACTTCTGACAACTTTTTGCATAAAACAAAAGCCGATCGACATGGAACATTTTTGTCAATTCTGCACGCTAGTCCTCAACGAGACTTTTCATTTGATACCAAATACCGCACACTTCTGACAACTTTTTGCAAAAAACAAATACCGATTGACATAGCACATTTTTATCAATTCTGCACGCTAGCCCTCTCCGAGACCTTTCATTTGATATCAAACACGACATACTTCTGACAACTTTTTGCAAAAAACAAATACCGATTGACATAGCACATTTTTATCAATTCTGCACGCTAGCCCTCTCCGAGACCTTTCATTTGATACCAAACACGACATACTTCTGACAACTTTTTGCATAAAACAAAAGTCGATCGACATGAAACATTTTTATCATATCTACACGGTAGCCCACACCCAGACTTTTCATTTGATACCAAATACTATATACTTGTGACAACCTTTTGCAAAAAACAAAAGCCGATCGACATTGATCATTTTCGTTAATTCTGCACACCAGCCTTCATTATAACCTTTTATTTGATACCAAACACCACACACTCCTGGCAACTTTTTGCAAAAAACAAATACCGATCGACATAGCACATTTTTTGTCAATTCTGCACGCTAGCCCTCTCCGAGACCTTTCATTTGATACCAAACACGACATACTTCTGACAACTTTTTGCATAAAACAAAAGCCGATCGACATGGAACATCTTTGTCAATTCTGCACGCTAGCCCTCTCCGAGACCTTTCATTTGATACCAAACACGACATACTTCTGACAACTTTTTGCATAAAACAAAAGCCGATCGACATGGAACATTTTTGTCAATTCTGCACGCTAGTCCTCAACGAGACTTTTCATTTGATACCAAATACCGCACACTTCTGACAACTTTTTGCAAAAAACAAATACCGATTGACATAGCACATTTTTATCAATTCTGCACGCTAGCCCTCTCCGAGACCTTTCATTTGATATCAAACACGACATACTTCTGACAACTTTTTGCAAAAAACAAAAACCGATCGACATAGTACATTTTTGTCAATTCTGCAGGCTAGCCCTCTCCGAGACCTTTCATTTGATACCAAACACGACATACTTCTGACAACTTTTTGCATAAAACAAAAACCGATCGACATGGAACATTTTTGTCAATTCTGCACGCTAGCCCTTAACGAGACCTTTCATTTGATATCAAACACGATATACTTCTGACAACTTTTTGCAAAAAACAAAAACCGATCGACATAGTACATTTTTGTCAATTCTGCACGCTAGCCCTCTCCGAGACCTTTCATTTGATATCAAACACGACATACTTCTGACAACTTTTTGCAAAAAACAAAAACCGATCGACATAGTACATTTTTGTCAATTCTGCAGGCAAGCCCTCTCCGAGACCTTTCATTTGATACCAAACACGACATACTTCTGACAACTTTTTGCATAAAACAAAAGCCGATCGACATGGAACATTTTTGTCAATTCTGCACGCTAGTCGTCAACGAGACTTTTCATTTGATACCAAATACCGCACACTTCTGACAACTTTTTGCAAAAAACAAATACCGATTGACATAGCACATTTTTATCAATTCTGCACGCTAGCCCTCTCCGAGACCTTTCATTTGATATCAAACACGACATACTTCTGACAACTTTTTGCAAAAAACAAATACCGATTGACATAGCACATTTTTATCAATTCTGCACGCTAGCCCTCTCCGAGACCTTTCATTTGATACCAAACACGACATACTTCTGACAACTTTTTGCATAAAACAAAAGCCGATCGACATGGAACATTTTTGTCAATTCTGCACGCTAGCCCTCAACGAGACCTTTCATTTGAGACCAAACTCGACATATCTTTGAGAAATTTTTGCAAAAAACAAAAGCAGATCAACATTTTTTCTTTTGTTAATTCTACACGCCAGCCCTTATCGAGCCTTTTCATTTGATACCAAACACCACATACTTCTCACAACTTTTTCCAAAAAACAAAAGCCGTTCTATACAGAACATTTTTGTTCATTTTGCAACTTCAGTAACGTTCATTTGGGAATATTTGTTCTTTGTTTAGTTACTTTATTAAACATTTGGCAATATTGACATGTAATTCGAAAATACCCAAACACGACATTTTTCTGACAACATTTTGCAAAAAACAAATTCTAATCTACGTAGAACATTTTTGTCATTCGTGCACACCAGTCCGTATTGTGTCGTTTCCTTAAAACCCAATTACGACCTACTTCTAACAACTTTTTACGAAAAACAAAAGCAGATCGACATGACACATTTTTTTTTTCATTTTAAAACTGGCCTTAACGGTTTCCTTTCTTTTGATAACAAACACAGAAAAGTATTCAATTTATTTTATTTAATAATATTTGATTTTTATTTAGTTACTTTATAATTTGGCAACACTGTTTGTATTAAAAAATAATAGTTAATTTTTAAATTTATAAATTAATATTGTCAACCCTACTATAACTGTCACCGTCTTCATTGAAGTTAGTTTAGGAATATTTGGTGTTAATTTAGTTACCTCATCACACATTTGGCAACATTGACTTTTGACATTGGAAACGTCAAAATTCATATTAATTAAATACGTTATGTTTTAAACTTCAATTAGTTGTAACACCTTTGCTCAAGTCTATTATTCATGAAATTGTTTTTAAATCTTTGATATCAATGTTCTATTAAAAGATATAATTATTTAAAGTTCATAGACAGATTGTCAAAAGTGACGGATGACGGCGTGATTCTTCTTAAATGTAGACATGGCCTCTGGGATCCATTGTTTCAATGTACCAATTTTACGCAGTTTTTATTTTTTTAAACAAAAACCACTCACAGTAAAAATATGAGACCCCCAAAAGGCACTCCGGCACAATAGACACTACAACTATATATATATATATATATATATATATATATATATATATATATATATATATATATAGATAGTGAATCTATCAAAATAGTATATGACTAGCGAATTCTCGGCTACGCCGAGCATTCCCTAGAGCTCCGCTGTCAGTGCAAAAAACAAATGCCAATCGACATGAGAAAATTTTTTCTTATCTGCTCGTTAGCCCTTACTGAGACCTTTCATTAGATTCCAAACACGATATATTTTCAATAACTTTTTGCAAAAAACAAAAGCCGATCGACATGAAACATTTTTGTCATTTATGCACACCAGCCTTAACCGAGACTTTTCATTTGATATCAAACACGACATACTTCTGACAACTTTTTGCACAAAACAAAAGTCGATCGACATGTTTCATTTTTTCATTTCTGCACGCTAGCCCACAACGAGATTTTTCATTTGATACTAAACATGACATATTTCTAACAATTTTTTGAAAAGAACAAAAGCCGGTCGACATAAAATATATTTGTCATTTATTCAAGACAGAAAACATTTACATAGAAAACAATCAATTTTAAGATAATTTTAGACTTCAACAAAAATTAATAATTAATATCAATTATAACATTTACTAGAATGATATAATAACAATAATAAACTCTCAGATAACTGTCTGATTTTTAGCGAAAAAGTTACATTTTATATTTAATATATATCATACAATAGACGTGCGGTACAATCGATTATGATTTTATCTGATGGACAATTGAAATTTGAACAACTTTGTACTTTTATAGTTTTGCTCTAAATATATCAGGAGAGAAAGAATTCAAAATTTTTTCAAATCGCATTTTTAAGTCCTATGTTCTTTATTTTGTTGCACAGCTCTATACTGAGTGTAGATTTTAATGTTACTTTTTTCATACTTCTGTATCTCTTTACCTATTCATTTTAGCGCTAAAAGCCTAGGAATATAAGTTGTTCAAAAATTAAAAAGGCATCCTATAAAGTCAACTTACTTTTATAGTTATTCATATTTAATGATATATTAATGAAATAAAATTTAAGGTTTTTTAGAACATGAATTAAGATTGTCTTGATAAATGAAACAAATTTTTGAATAAATTTTCTGTTTACACTTTCCGCTCATTGATAATTTATTATTTTATTTAAAATTATTGCATTCTTATATTAAAAATAACTATAACTTTGTTTATAAATTTAATTACTATACAATAATATTTTTGAATTAATAAATCTATATTTTTAAATAATATATACACATAATTTTTATAGGTTTAACAATACCGTTTAAACCAGTCTTTGTAAAATTTGTTTCTGTGTATATCAGAAAAAATCAATATTTTAATAGTTAAAAAAAATCACATAGATGTCACTATTTATGAATTTCATTGCATCTGCTAAAGAAGGAATCGATATAATTATTCAACAATTAAATATGTTTATATTTAATTTTATATGTATATGAATAAAAATATTATTTTTAGGCATAAATGAAATTTATTATTCAAAGCAAAAACAAGAACATAATAATATTTTGAATACTTTGTGACATATCAAACTAACTGGTGGCGCTAGTGTTGTTTTATTTATTTACAAATCACCAGTATGATGTGAAAAGAAGCAAATTATTTACAGCTGACTTCTTATTTTGTAAATCTAAAATGATTTTTTTTTTGACAGGAATAAGGACATTTTATTTCCAGAAGTTCAAATCCGTTTTCTGTTTTGATAAAAATATCATCACTACATGCTAAGTATGGTTGGTTAGATAATATTACAACACAACAAGTCCAATTTCATGTATAATATAATTAGTTGAAGCTTGAAATACTGATTTCGCTTTTCTTTCGGTTTCCAAGCCATAACGCATAGCTTGATTACAATAAAAATTGTAGCCATTAATTCTTATCAACAACATTTTCATTATAATAATCATTGTCATATTTTCTCTGTACCAATCTAATTCTATTGGTACATATGTACATCTACAATGAAAGAGTTCATTACAGAATATATAGTACTGGGTGGCGCAAAAGTTGTCACCCGATGTTCTTTGGCTGCAATTTTTTTTATGAATGAAAAACTTTGGTTCTGCTTTTTGATTGTGTTCATTTGATGTCTTAATTTTTTTCCTATTAAGTCGAGAAAATGATATCGGCCAAGTGGCCGCAACCAGAAATGATACCATACGGACCCGATTTATTGCATTTTCCATCACTCTTGCCAGAACTTCCGGCGACAGTTTTTCGCATTTTTGACGGATATTCTCTTTGAAGGCTTGAAAAGTCTAAGGCTTGTTGACATAGACTCGTGACTTGAAAAAACCCCAGAAAAAGTAGTCTGGAACGGTTAAATCGGACGATCTTCCGGCCAGTGCAAACCACGAAAACGAGAGATTAGGCGACCCGGAAATGTAACCCTCAGAATTTCCGTTGTGGCTCGTGCAGTATGCGCCGTTGCTCCATCCTGTTGGTACCAAATGTTCTCCAGTTCTAATTCATTCAATTAAGGAAGGAGAAAGTCGTTGAGCATGGCTCTGCAGCGTTCGCCGTCCACAGTAGTCGTCTTCAGCCACAATCGCGATATTTTGAGCAGAACGGCTGCTCCGGGGCCGGCCAGACCTGGCAGCATTTCATGTTGTGCCATATTCTTCTAGGCGAGCGGCTGAACGCCGTAGTGTTTACCCAGTTGGTGTCGGGCGACCGAGAAATCTGCGCCTAAATTCACGCTGCGCCTACACCACCGACGAATTATTTCGCAAAAATCGAAACAATTAAACCGCGTTCTTGAGGAGTATAGCGATTCATGTTTTGTTGACATGTATTTTGCATTTGTTTACTTCATAAATGACAAAGCAGATTTGACATTTACCGCTATTTGCAAAAATTAAAACATCTTTCAATAGGGTGATAACTTTTGCGCCACCTTGTATTATTGCGAATTTGTCTATCGTATGAAATATTTATGACGGTTTTTATTTTTTGATTTCTTCTTTCTACTGATTTTATTTTTGCACTTCCAGCCCTATTTAATGTGCTTTCAATTTCAATTTTTCTAAACTGCACTTGTAAAGGCTTGTTCCAAATCATAGACTGATTAGTTTTGGACTGTATTTTAGAATTTTTATTTAAATGTGACTTCACTACACAGTTATAGTTAAAGATAAAATTATAGAAATAACACCTATGATAAACAACAACTTTGTTTCTTGCAGTAGTTTCATTTGTACAAGTTGTGATACACATAAATTGCTAACTTCTTTACATTTCTTAATAACATGAAGTCTCTTTATGATAATACAGCAAAATGAATATCTAGTCTTATTGATTTTAAACGCATAATAAAGTCTAATACTTATATTTTCAGCAATGTCAAAATGACAAGATAATTTGACAACTATATTTTGGATGCGTTCAAACATGTGTTACACAGTCGGATTACTGAATGTAACCATTAAGGGTGAATTTTAAAATTTAAAGACACTAATAAATTTAATTAGAACACAATATTTTTTTAATAAAAATATTATAAATATATCTTAACAATTAACAATGGGCTTTTAGGATCCCGAAAATTTACAAATTAGGAGCTAACAATCAAAGCCGTCCGTTTTCTTTTAAATTTTCGGTAACCTAAAGGCTCATTGTTAAATTTTAAATATTTTTTGTTTCTAAATAAATCTCTTTAAAATATATCTTATAATTTAAATAGGGACACTTCGTTCGACAAATTTTAATTGAATAAAATATATGAAATAAGAATGTTCATAAAGTAATTTTCATTTACTATCCAATGAATATAAAAGAATAATAATATATTTCAAAATGATATATGTTTATAACTACAGAATAATAATTAAAACTAACTGTGAGAACTTGCAAACCCTGCTCGCAACTTTCATCATCCAAAATTAACCTTAAACTAATTTTCATGCAATTCATTCACAGTCACATTCGACTGAGAGCGTATGTCATCAAACTTATTTTTCGATTAATATTTGGTTTCAGAAAGTGTTTATTGTTTGAAATATCAATTAAAATGAATAATTGGATAGACACTTTATTTTTTTAAACGTTTTCATTTAAAAATCATCTCACTCCATAACAAAATATAATAGAATTTTTAAAAATCTAATCTTTGTTGTAATCAATTTCATCATTTCAATTTGATGAAATGAATAAAGAATGTATAAAATGCAGTTACTTACAGTTTAATATAATCCAGATACAAAATTCAAAATAATTATTGTACAATAAATTGTTAAACATTTCTTTCAAAAGGGTATGAAGGAAAGGTTTGTCAGTATTTTTAAATAAATGAGTTTATGACTGAATGCGACACACCTTGTTTGATTTCCAGAATTTAGTTTTATGTGAATAGTGTTATTATTCGTATTTTTGTGATATTTCTTTTCTATAAATATAATCTTGTTTGGATAACTTACAAATTAAAAACTATAACTGAAGTAAAAACACATCTAAATACAGCCAAGAAAATATAAAATTACACACTTACATTACAAAATGTAGTGTAATTTTACTTTTAAACTAATTTTACTATATATTTCTCCATGCAAATACAAGACTTGCATTATGATTGCTTGATTAGAACTGACGTTTTGACAAACGTCATAAGTCATGAAAATTTAAATATTGTAAATTAGGTTTGCCGTAAATTATTATGTACAATGCACTTTTATGATAATCAGTTACATTTCAGTAGTGTTATTATCAGTAATTTTATGTTATTTCTCTTCTATAAATGTACTCTTGTTTGGGTAACCAATTAAAAATTGTAACTGAAATGAAAATACATATTTAAATACAGTGAAACAAATTTAAAATGATATACTTACATCACAAAGTGTATTGTGAATATTCTTTTAAACATAGATTACTTTTATTTCTGTATATTTGTCTTTGAAAATGTAAAACTTGTACCACGAATTTTTGACGGCTCTAACGTATGATAAACGTGAAATGTCAAAAAAGAAATATTTTAAATACACCACATTAAACATTCAGTATATTTGTATATATTTCGCTCACTATTATAATATATGAAAACATAATTCAATTCATAATATCTCTTCACATTTTCCAAAAAAATCAAATAAAAGTTTCATATTGAACTGTCAAATTTGACGGATGAGAACCGTGATTCTTCTTAAATGTAGACATGGCCTCTGGGATCCATTGTTTCAGTGTACCAATTTTACGCAGTTTTTATTTTTTTAAACAAAAACCACTCACAGTAAAAATATGAGAACCCCAAAAGGCACTCCGGCACAATAGACACTATAACTTGGAAAAAAAATTACAGCAATTACTCGAATGGTCTAGGAGTTTGAGCTGGACAAACGATGCCTGATCGTCGTGATGAATCCAAATATAGATAGATAGATAGATAGATAGATATATAGATAGTGAATCTATCAAAATAGTATATGACTAGCGAATTCTCGGCTACGCCGAGCATTCCCTAGAGCTCCGCTGTCAGTGCAAAAAACAAATGCCGATCGACATGAAACAATTATTTCATATTTGTACGTCAGGCCTCACCAAGACCTTTCATTAGCTTGCAAACACGATATACTTCCAATAATTTTTTGCAAAAAAACAAAAGCCGGTCGACATGAAACATTTTTGTCATTTATGTACCCCAACCCTAGCCGAGACCTTTCATTTGATACCAAACACGACATACTTCTGACAACTTTCTACATAAAACAAAAGTCGATCAACATGAAACATTTTTATCATATCTGCACGCTAGCCCACACCGAGACTTTTTATTTGATACCAAACACTCTATACTTCTGACAACCTTTTGAAAAGAACGATAGCCGATCGACATTGACAATTTTTGTTAATTCTGCACACCAGCCCTCATTGAAACCTTTCATTTGATACTAAACACCATACACTTCTGACAACTTTTTGCAAAAAACAAAAACCGATCGACATAGCACATTTTTGTCAATTCTGCACGGTAGCCCTCAACAAGACGTTTCATTTGAGACCAAACTCGGCATACTTTTGAGAAATTTTTGCATAAAACAAAAGCCGATCGACATAGATCATTTTTGTCAATTCTCTACGCGAGCCCTCGCCAAGACCTTTCATTCGATACCAAACACGACATAGTTCTGACAACTTTTTGCAAAAAACAAAAGCCGATCGACATGGAACATTTTTGTCAATTCTGCACGCTATCCTTCAACAAGACGTTTCATTTGAGAGCAAACTCGACATACTTTTAAGAACTTTTTGCAGAAAACAAAAGCCGATCAAAATGGAACATTTCTGTCAATTCTGCACGCTAGCCCTCAACGAGACCTTTCATTTGAGACCAAACTTGACATACTTTTGAGAATTTTTTGCATAAAATAAAAGCAAATCGACATAGATCATTTCTGTCAATTCTCTTCGCGAGCCCTCGCCAAGACCTTTCATTCGATACCACACACGACATATTTCTGACAACTTTTTGCAAAAAACAAAAGCCGATCGACATGGAACATTTTTGTCAATTTTGCATTTCAGCCCTCAACGAGACCTTTCATTAGATACCAAACACGACATACTTCTATTAACTTTTTGCATAAAACAAAAGCCGATCAACATAGACCGTTTTTGTCAGTTCTGCACGCGAGCCCTCAACAAGACCTTTTATTTGAGACCAAACATGATATACTTTATACTACTTTTTGCAAAAAACAAAAGCCGATCGACATAGATCATTTCTGTCAATTCTCTACGCGAGCCCTCGCCAAGACCTTTCATTCGATACCACACACGACATATTTCTGACAACTTTTTGCAAAAAACAAAAGCCGATCGACATGGAACATTTTTGTCAATTTTGCATTTCAGCCCTCAACGAGACCTTTCATTAGATACCAAACACGACATACTTCTATTAACTTTTTGCATAAAACAAAAGCCGATCAACGTAGACCGTTTTTGTCAGTTCTGCACGCGAGCCCTCAACAAGACCTTTTATTTGAGACCAAACATGATATACTTTATACTACTTTTTACAAAAAACAAAAGCCGATCGACATAGATCATTTCTGTCAAATCTCTACGCGAGCCCTCGCCGAGACCTTTCATTAGGTACCAAACACGACATACGTCTATTAACTTTTTGCATAAAACAAAAGCCGATTAACAAGGAAAATTTTCTTTTTTGTACACCAGCCCTCACCGAGACTTTTCATTCGATACAAAACACATATTTCTAATAACATTTTGAAAAAAACAAATTCTAATCGACGTAGAATATTTTTGTCATTCGTGCACTCCAATCCACATTGTGTCGTTTCATTAAAATCCAAGGACGACCTACTTGTAACAACTTTTTGCGCAAAACAAATGCAGATCGACGTAACATATTTTTTTTTGTCATTTCAAAACCGGCCCTTATGGTTTTTTTTTTTTGATATCAAACACAGCAAAGTGTTTAGGAATATTCGGTTTTAATTTAGTTACTTCATCACACATTTGGCAACATTGACTTTCGACATTGGAAACGTCAAAATTTATATGAATTAAATACGTTATGTTTTAAACTTAAATTAATTGTAACACCTTTGCTCAAGACTATTATACATGATACTGTATTTACTTCTTTAATATCAATGTTCTGTAAAAAGTTATAATCGTTTAAAGTTCATAGACAGATTGTCAAAAGTGACAGATGACCTCGTGACTCTTTTTAAATTTAGACATGGCTACTAGGATCCATTGTTTCAAGTTATTACTTTTGCACAGTTTTTATTTTTTTACACAAGAACCACTTACAGTAAAAATATGAGACCCCCAAAAGGCACAACTACACATTATTCCCTGCAATCTAAAAAAAAAAATACAACAATCCCTTTCATGGTTAAGGTAGTTAGGCTGTCCACAAAATTTGGCGATCGTCGTGATGAAAATAAATAAACATCACGACACATGCCTTTTTAGTATATAGGACTAGCGAAGGCTCAGCTACGCTGAGCTTCCCTAGGCCTCCGGCATCAATGAAATATTTACAGTTGACGGCTAATTTCATTCCTGTACACCAGCTCTCGACGAGACCTTTCATATGATACCAAATACGACATACTTATGACAAATTTTGCAAAAAAACAAAAGCCGATCGACCTGGCAAATTTTTGTTATTTCAATATGGCTGCCCTACTTGAGTGCTTTCATTTGATACCAAACACGGCATACTTCTGACAACTTTGTGCATAAAACAAAAGTCGATCGACAGGGAACATTTTTGTCATTTCTGCACGCTAGCCCACAACGAGACCTTTCATTCGATACGAAACATGACATATTTCTAACAATTTTTTGAAAAATACAAAAGCCGGTGGACGTAAAATATATTTCTCATTTAGAGCCTTTTCATACACTTTGGATCCGACGGCCGGCAGCCGGGTATTTATTCCAAGTAGCACTGCGATTGCCTATTTACTCCGGTCAAGAAAATTCATTTACATTTTGTCTTACGACAATGCCGCTTGAACGCATTAATGCTTTGTGGATTTTATACAGACGACTTTGCCGTCGAAAAATAATTGTCCTTCAATTCATTAAAATGTTGCCTCAAATGAGTGCATATTTCTGCTCACGCTTTTGTTTTTGTATATTCCTTCTGTCTTATCCCATAGTACTGGTCTAGCCAGCCTGATACCATTAAATAAAAAAAAAACAGGGTCGAGGTGGTCTCGAACCAGGTCTTGTAGATTATTTATATTATGAATCCGCCCTCTTATCCACTCGGCTACGAAGCATTTTGTTTTAGACGTTTCTTATTCGAAAATATGAAGGATAACCTTCAAAATACAATTTATTTTATCAAATATTTCAGTTAGAAAAGGCCATATTACACAACATTTGGTTTTATTAGATGCAAAATTAACTAATCTAACTAACGATACCATATACACCCGATTTTATTTAGCGGGACAGATGGAAACAGCAAAAAACTGTTTTCCCATGTTATTTCCCTATGTCAAGGTTTTCAGTATTCACCCTGTACTCCTGTACACATAATTTTTATAGGTTTAACAATACCGTTTACACCAGTCTTTGTAAAATTTGTTTCTATGTATATCAGAAAAAAGAACAATATTTTTAACAGTTTAAAAAAATCACATAGATGGCACTAATTATGAAATTTATTGCATCTGCTAAAGAAGGAATCGATATAATTACTTAACAATTAAATATTTTTATATTTAATTATGTATATATTTTAAAATAATATTTTTAGGCATAAATGAAATTTATTATTCTAAGCGAAAACAAGAACATAATAATATTTTGAATACGTGACATACCAAACTAACTGGTGGTGCCAGTGTTTTATTTATTTCCAAATCACCTGTATGATGTGAAAAGAAAAAAACTTGAATCCCCAGAGTAAATCTCAAGGGCTTTTATAATATTTAATATTGAAAATAATGTTATGAAATATTTGATCAAAATGCATAAAAATTGATTACATTATAATTAAAACTTATTTAGAACAAACTGTATGAAATAATTTAAAATAAAGTCGCTAATCCTTGGAATTATTGTAGATAGAAACTTCTCATCTTTAGTAATATAGTAGTAATATAAAGTATGTGCTTTGAAAAGTGGACTTGTGTGTAATATTTGTCGGACTTCTTGAGTTTAACGTTACTATTTTAATGGAATTCTAAATCATTTACAGCTGATTTTTTATTTTGTAAATCTACAATGAATTAGTTTTGACAGGAATAAGGACATTTTATTTCCAAAAGTTCAAATCCGTTTTTTGTTTTGATAAAACCATCATCACTACATGCTAAGTATGGTTGGTTAGATAATATTACAACACTACAAGTCCAATTTCTTGTATAATATATTAGTTGAAGCTTGAAATACTGATTTCGCTTCAGTTTTGGTTTCCAAGCCATAACGCATATCTTGATTACAATAAAACTTGTAGCCATTGATTCTTAATAACAACATTTTCATTATAATAATCACTGTCATATTTTCTCTGTACCAATCTAATTCTATTGGTACATATGTACATCTACAATGAAAGAGTTCATTGCAGAATATGTAGTTTTATGGGGATTTTTTAATCTGCATTTAATTTCCCTATAGGTATAATACTTTATGCACTCGTTTCAGACAAAATTTCTTTGCTTATGTTCTGAAAATGTAAAAAGAATATCAAGAAAATTTCCAGTCGTGTTTTTGTAGAATGGTTTTATTGAAACTTTGTGATATTTTTCAACCTGCGTTTATAAAGTCTTGTTCCAAATGATAGACTGATCAGTTTTGGACTGTATTTTAGAATTCTTATTTAAATGTGACTTCACTAGACAGATACAATTGAAGGTAAAGTTATAGAAATAACACATATGTAAACAAATACTTTGTTTCTTGCAGTAGTTTCATTTGTACAAGTTGTGATACACAATACATTGCTAACTTCTTTACATTTCTTAATAAAATAAATTCTCTTTATGATAATACAGCAAAATGAATTCTGGATTCCGCAAAAATCGCTCCTGTGTAGATAACTCCTAATAGCCATGTCTAAATTTAAGAAAAATCACGCTGTCATCCGTCACTTTGACAATCAGACTATGAACGATTATATCTTCTTATAGAGTATTGATATCAAAGATTTAAATACAATTTCATAAATAATAGACTTGAGCAAAGGTGCTACAACTAATTTAGTTTAAAACATAACGTATTTAATTAATATAAATTTTGACGTATCCAATGTCAACAGTCAATATTGCCAAATGTATGACGAAGTAACTAAATTAAAACCAAATATTCCTAGACTAACTTCACTGAAGACGCTGGCAGTTGTATTAGGATTGACAATATTAATTTATAAATTTAAAAATGAACTACTATTTAATTTTATTTCGTGTTTGATTTAAAATGAAATATAAATATAGTAGTAATAAAATTTCCTTGAATAAATGTGTATTTTTATAGTTAGTTATTTGAAATTCCACTGTTTGAGAACCGATTTTTTATTCAGTTTAAGGTTTAAAAATTAAAATATTATTTGGAAACAATAGCACTATTTACAGTTAAAAGTAAGCAATTCTTAATTACAATATATTATACTGGAGTTTTTCTCAGTTCTCTACTTACATTTTTATTCCAAAGAAAAAATATGAACAAAAATTGTATAAAATGAAACTGTCAACTTTCGGAATGTCGGTAACATAGGTATCATAATTAAAACATGACTACTGATTTTATTCCGTGGAAGCTAATTTTTTTTCATTGTAATACTGCGTCTTTTCATTAACGATATTTAATTTTATTTCGTGTTTGATTAAAAATGAAATATAAATCTAGTAGTAATAAAATGTCCTTGAATAAATGTGTAATTTTATAGTTATATGAAACTCCACTGTTTGAGAACCGATTTGCTTTAAAATTTACTTCACACAACATTTATAAAAATAAATTTACAAATAACAATTAAAACTTTTTAAAACGACACATCGCTATTAAACATTTCTTTGTACTATAATTTTGATCAGTTAGATTTGATTATGTTATTATAAAAACGTTTCAGAACTGCTGTGCTTACAAAAGAAATTTTTATAATGAAACGTATGAATTGCATGTGTAAATAATGTCATTTTAAAATTAGGTTTTACTTTTATATTTGTTAGATAATAAAGTTAAAATTTACCTCATGAAGATGATTATTTCATTATTTTTACTTACTTGAGTTTCGCCGATATGCCACCATTTTTCTCGGACGGGAAAATTAAATTATGCAGTACTGACCCAAGATGAATTTTTTGTTTATCGATAATACGAATAAATACGAAATATATTTTTTAAGAAAATTGTATTAAAAGAAAGAAATTTGAAGCATTTAAAATCAGTTTTCATCAACAGATGTATAATTATAACTTAGATACACAAAATAGGAAAGTTATATATTATTAAAATATTACAATAAATAATAATGACAATAAACTATGTAGTAAAAATCTTCTGGGCGGAACGAATTAGTCTTCAGGATTCCCTGTAAATGCTAACGGAAAACCGCCAAAAACGTTAGCAAAAGACGATAACTAAACAAAAAGAATAATGTGAAAGAATGAATCGAACGAAATAACACTTACATTATTTAAATATATTGGAATTGCCATAAAGAAAGAGCGTTTTCCAAAGAAGCAGTGGGCAAAACGACCAATTCAGATTTAACCTTTTCAAATTTTCTTTTAGTTTCAGAGAAAAACGAAAATAGGTCGACTTATTTGAAAATAACTGGAATTATTTATTTAATTTCATTGACTGTCAATTAGGAAAATCTGTTGTAATCGTTAAAAATGTTGTCAAAAAACAACGATTTTACCTAATTCAATGCTATGGCAATCGGTCTCATGTTTATCTTTGGGGCCGTTGGAAACAAATAGTTTATGCAAATTATCTTCGACCGAATGTAGAGAATTTAAAGGAGAGAATTAGAGACGCTGTGACGTCTTTAACTCTGCGGAAGAAATTCAAAGAAGTTAAATAATTGCATCGAAGACTACAATTGTGCGCTCAACAAACCGTGAATCGATTGAGTAGAATAGTTACTGTTTATATTATTTTTGTTGTTAAATTTATGAAACTAAAGTTAAAGTCATGTTAACAATAATTTCTATGATAACGCAAACTTGTTTTTTGGGGCTTACAATTAGAAAAATTCTAAGTCGAACTATGTTCGACTTTTGTCTGAGACTAAAAGAAAATTTGAAAAGGTTAAAACTGAATTGTCAGTATTGAAACATGTAAAATCTTTTATTAAGAATACATGTTTCTCGTAAAATAAAAAATAAAAATGTTTTCCTTCTTTCTAACTCGATCCGATGACATACTGTATATCAAGGCCACAGAGAATGTTAATATGAATTTTGACTTACTTTATTTGGACATTGCAAAGTTTTCTCGTAGAATTTGTCACGCAAAATTTGAAGAATGTTTCTTTCATTTCATGTAGTAATTTAAATGTTTACTTTCTGAAAATACGACGAAATTTTCCTCCAGTCATCAAACAGATATGCGTTCTGTTAAATAAAAAATAGTAATTAATTAATATATTTTTTTCTTTAAATATGAATGTATTTACCATTCTTGTACAACTTCGTCAATAATAATATAGTTTTTCCGATGGTAGTAGAATCGTCAGCGAATAGAGTGGTTTCCATTTTAAGTTCCAAAATATTCAATATCGCTTTCCAAAGGAGGTTATTCTTGACAAGTTTTCCAAAAATATATTTTTTGTGAAACTGCTACTCTATAAACAATGAAAACTTATATAATAAATGAAGATAATTTTTATTCAAATGATGCCTTCGTTTTAAAATGGATTCATTTTCCAAATATTGTTTAACATCAACGTAGTATATATTTGATTTGGACTAATAGTCCATATGCTTCCATTGAAATTTAATCCTTTTCTTGTAATATTGAATGAAGGAAATTTCCATCTCAGGATTTGATCCATTGTTCTGTATGTAGAAGGAAATATTACTAATTAATAAAAAATATGTAAACATTGAACACTTTTTTATAAAAAAAGTTTCGCCTCAGATGAAAGAACTTCTATATTAATTGCAATAGTCCAAATAAGGATATAACTCGTATTTAAAATCTTCGATGTACTTCACAGGAACAATGCAATGTATACTTCAGTTTCCAATATCTATAAATATAAAATTCACAAATGATATTTTTTAGAACATAAGAAAAACATACCATTTCACATTGTTGTGAATCATGAAGATTTTTGGTATTTGTGTATCTTTATTATATAGTATGAATTTAACTTTTAATTAGTTACAAAAGTTTATCCAATCATTCTACATTTTTTTTAAGAAATATATAATTTTGAAAAAGTTTTCTGACATTATATTTTAATTTTTATTAGAAATTATTTGAGTTGCCAGATAATTTTTAATACAAATAAGTTAAATAATTTAAAAATATGAATGTATAATAATATTAATAAAAATTTCATTTACATTTTAGATAATTTATAGAAATATTTTACTCAACTCAACAAAATATTAAAAGAATACGATTTGTTTACTAACTGCAATTATTATTGTTAAAATTGTAGAATCTTTCATATAAAATAAAAAACAAATTTTGATAACCTGGCAACTCGATTTCATACAAACATTCACACAAACATTCATACTTTTGCGATTTATTACTCTCTTATTTTTCTTTTATTGATCGCTTTGTGGTTTTTTTTTATTATAATGTTGTAATATGCTTCATTAGCTTTATACCTACCAGCCGGTTTGTGACGAGTAATTATTATGAAGCTTATTTTTTCTTATTTATTGTTTTAATTTTTTTAACCACGGGCTATTATAATATTGAAGCAAAGTACAGCAAAAATCCCAAATACCACTGGTATAGGGTTTTAAAGTATTATGTAACAAGTCATTGTCTTGCCAAGTCTACCAAGGAATTATAGATAATATGGTACACATTATGTACATAAAAATGTAATTTAAAACAAAAAATATAAATTGAATGTATTCTTACCAAATAAATTGCAGTTAATATTTGTACTTTTGTAGTTTTTTAAAAATGAAAATATTGTTACTCAAAATCATACAACAGTGACAATGACTTGCTTACATAATACTTCAAAACCCACCAGCAGTAGTTGGAATTTTTACCATACTTTGCGGTTTTGTAGTAGTATGTAGTATATTGCCAAAAAAATGTGTATTTATATTCTGTTGCATGAATTTTGAGGTACAATGGTAGACTGGCCTGCCCACATGTTGCGATTTATTATATACTTTTGTTTAACGTCACATTTCTAATACATATTATAGAGAGACGCAACATGTTTTAACTTAAGCCTGGTATTAGATAGTTTTCGTATAACGTCTTTATTTTTTGATGGTATTAATTAAAAATTATTGACAGCAGTATTGTATAAGCGCTATCACATTTTTTAATGACAATGAAAAATGTTAATGTTAACTAATGACTGTTGTATTATATTAAAATAAAAAAGTTGCTTAACCAATCTTTTAGTAGTAGTAAAAGGTAAAATATGCATTTAAATATAATTTTATTATAATTGTATTTTAATGTAAAAAATTAAAATTATTTTTTTATACTTACATATAAAATAGGTTTTCATTTAACTATTAAATGTAGGGACCCTTTTATCATTAAATAAAATTTTTAATGTATATTATTGAAAATATTGGTAAAACATACAATATACCAGGATGTAGACGCTATAGAAAATTTTTCTAATACTTAACCATTGCTTTATACTATTTATTTAATTTATGTTTTTCATTGTTAATATTATTTTATTAACTTTTATGTAAAGAATAGTTTTATTTATAATTGCCTTTTATAATTCTTTTTATTGTATTTTCATTTTGGCAAGGTCCGTAAAATTTGTAAAAGGAGCAATGGTATTATCAGACTTAAGTTCTTTTTTATTACCTTTTACAATATTTTACGAACCACTTTTCATGTTGGAATAATATTTAATACTTATATCAATTACATTTATTAAATATATTGCATATATTATTTAACAAATCAAATTTTACATTTTTTATTGTTTATATTGTAAATTCTTTCTTATTCCTTTTTATATTATTAAGTATTTCTAAATCATATTTTTAAATCATAATTATTGCTTCAACATGCTTCTATTTTATATTTTAAATTTATTATTATTGCTTTCTTATATTTTTATTTTATATTTCATATATACCATCAATAATCCTTTTTATAATATTACATGTTTTTCCGATATTCTAAAAATTTTAAATTTAAAAATTTAAGGTTTTAATGAGCTTCATATGCCTAATTTCAACCAGCGAATAATTTTGATAAAGTTTATTTTTTAATGTATTTAATTTCTCTTATATTTATTTATTTAATCACGGGCTATAATACTAAATCAAAGTACAGCAAAAATTTAAATACCACTGGTATTGGGTTTAATGCATTGTCCAAGCCATTGTTTTGCCATCTACCAAAGTAATTAAAAATAAAAAGGTATTTTTACCAAAAAATGTATGTTTAAATAAATTGTAGTTAATATTTGTACTTTTATAGTTTTATGAATATCAAAACCTTATTTCTCAAATTCAGTCACAATGACATGGAACATAACACATTAAAACCCCAAATGGTTCTTGAAATTTTTACCATACTTGGCGGTTTTGTAGTATAATGCCAAAAACATAAGTACAAATTAGTATTCTGTTGCATGAATTTTGAGATACAATGGTAGAATGGCCTGGTTGTCTGTTATCATTTATTATATACTTTTGTATATTAAATGTTTTTAAATTTTACGTTCATTCATTAATTATTAAATGGATTGCAATTTTTTATATATTTTTATATGTATTTGCTAGATTTATTTAGGTTTAGTAAATTTTATTTCAATGTCTTTGTCTTCAAACATTAAATATTTTTTCTTATATAGTTTTAAAATTAATTATAATGAAATTTATGTATTATTGATATTTTGTTCATAATTTTGCAGTAAGTTACGAAATGACTATGACATTGTAAATATAACAATTTTTTATCATGATATCTACTTGTTCAATTTAATTTTTTTTCTAAATACTCCATTTGTTCACAATTCAAATCTTTATTTTTAATATTTGAATCTGATAATTTTATCTTTAAGGTTTTTAATAACCTGGCTAAGATACTGCATAATGTTCATCATGTGAAAAGATTGGTTTAATACTTGCACTTTAACTTAAATTTTTTGAAAATTTGTTTATGAAATCCTCTATATAATGTTTTTAAATTTTGAAATAATGATTACAAATATGTACTTCATATAATAATGTTATATAATTTTTTTATTGATTAAAATTTAATTGAAATTATTTCATTATGATTTTAATATCTTGTTTAGTTTAAAATTTCTTTAAATACCACATTCGTCGTTATTCCTTCTTTAGAATTTTCGTTAATATTTTATTCTGGTAATTTTATTTTTAAGTTTTTAGATGACCGTACTCTCGACATTGCAACATATAATTGGCCATGAGTGAAAACTGGATTTTCTAAATTAATTCCAACAAAATTAAGCGTTTGACCTTGTGATTTATTAATTGTCATTGAAAATGCTAATCGAATTGGAAATTGGCGACGTTTTAGACTGAATGGTAAATTTGTATCGGTAATTAAATCAAATCTTGGTAGATAGAGTCGGGTACCTGCACTTTGCCCGGTTAATACTTCTACATCAAGGTAATTAGTTTTCATATCTTTTATAATAAATCTTGTACCGTTACATAGCCCACGTTTCGGATTCATGTTTCTTAGTAACATTACTATTGCCCCCACTTTTAACGTTAATTTGTGAGGGGGCATTCCGGTTGGTGTTAACGCATTTAATAATTCGGTTGGATAACTAATTTTATTTTTATCATCGCCTTCACAAAAATCAGCACTGTAATATATTTTTGATTGTCCTACGATTTTATTTAATACTTGTTCGTTTATTACCATTGTATCGTCATTTGTTGGTGCTAAAATGGCGCGGTCTGTAAATTTGTGTATATTATTTGGCTCTATATCATTATCTCCAAATATATCATTAGCTAATGACGTTTGTGATACACAGTGTGCAGGAATTTTGACAACTTCAGTTAAACCATTGCCGATTTTTAGTAAATACTCAGAAAAATCTTTTTCGTCCCTATTTACACGCATGTTTTGTTTTAAAGAAAATTTTTTAAAGAGTTGCCATAAGTGACTTGTTATTACACAAGTTTCTATTATTGTGGTACGATGATTTGTATAATTTACTACCGGTAAACATTGTCTGAAATCACCACCTAATACTATAACTTTCCCGCCAAATGGTACCGTATTGTTCATTAAATCTTTTAAAAGTAAATCTATTGCATTTAACGCGTGTTTCGGTATCATTGTTACTTCGTCACAGATGATTACACTTGCATCTTTTATTAGTTTGCCTGCATTACTATTCGCTTTAACTTTACATACGCAGCCGTCATTTACAGGTACTGGTAACTTGAAAACCGAATGTACAGTTTGTCCACCTTTTAATAAAGTAGCCGCTAGTCCTGTCCACGCCACGGCTATTACCTTATTATTTTGACCTCTTAAAATACTGATGAGGGTATTATATAAAAATGTCTTTCCTGTACCACCAGGACCGTCTACAAAGAAATATCTATTTTTGCTATTACTATCTGATTCCATTCCATTTAGGTGCCATATCTGGTGCAGACGTCGGCGATCATGAATCTCCATAGGTTGCGGTCTTCGGCAATTCTTACAAAGTCCTCAAAACTTTTCACTCCCAGTTCATTTTGTAGACCCGTAATTAATGAGTTTCGCTTTCTACCGCGTGTAACTGTCCCCACTATTTTACCATTTAATATGTCCCATTCAACACCTTTATCCCGTAATAAATGTCCCAAGAATTCAAATTGATGTTTTCTTATTTTACTCACTAATTGTCTATTTACACCCATCATTTGGAGCACTTTTTTATTATTAATTTTACTTGTCCATTTTATTTTTAAACATCTCCTATATATCCACATTTCCACTGCTTTTAATTTATTTATCATATTATTATTAATTGTCCACGATTCAGAACCATAAGTAATCACACTCCAAATGTAACATTTTATCAGGCGTACTTTCGTTTTATTACTAATATTGTTGTTTG
The DNA here is from genome assembly GCA_035578165.1 of Stenolophus ochropezus. Classification (NCBI taxonomy): domain Eukaryota; kingdom Metazoa; phylum Arthropoda; class Insecta; order Coleoptera; family Carabidae; genus Stenolophus; species Stenolophus ochropezus. The sequence continues at coordinate 95,267 of JAQOWZ010000051.1, read as the reverse complement.
TCAGAAAGTTTTTCATTTTGTTAAAGGCCACCTTTGCTAGTGCAATTCTGTTATTTATATCTGTTTCGCATTTGCCATTGCTACTTATAATACTACCAAGGTATTTGTATTGGCTTACCCGTTTCATCTCCTTGTTGTACAATTTTATTACACTGTCATCAGCTTGTTTTTGCCTTTCTTTTCCCACCACCATATATACTGTTTTCTCTGTGTTAAGCTGTAGCCCCCACTCGTCGCTAATCTCTGCTACTTTATTTATTATTTGTTGCAATTCTTCCAAACTATTAGCTAACAAAATAGTATCATCTGCGTATCTGAGATTATTTATGGTTTTGCCTCCAACTTTTACTCCTTCTAACGTTATAATTTCCTTAAATATTTGTTCGCTGTAAAAGTTGAACAAGAGGGGGGAGAGAACACATCCTTGTCTCACTCCTTTTTTAATTTCCGTATAATTTGACAGTTTTCCCCCTATTCTTATAGCTGATGACTGAATCCAGTATAGGTTTTTTATCAATTTTATTGTTTTTATGTCTACGCCAGCTCTTTCTAGGGTTGTGATAAGTTTTGCATGATTTACCATATCAAATGCTTTTTTGTAGTCTAGAAAACAGACATATACTTTGTTGTTGACTTCTAAGCTTCTCTCTATTATTGTTCTTAGCAGGAACAAACAATTTCTTGTTCCTTTTCCCGCCGTGAATCCAAATTGTAACTTTGAAATTTCGGGCAGTAAGAAATTTTTGAGCCTAACAAGGAGAACTGTCAGGATTATTTTAAGAACATGACTCATGAGACTAATCATTCTATATTGATCACAATGATTGGATCTGCTTTTTTTAGGGATTGTAATAATTGTAGACTTTGTAAGCTCTTCTGGAATTTCCCCAGATTTATAGATTTGGTTTGCTAAGCTGGTAATTATTTCAACTCCTTTGTCGTCTAGTGCATCAATCATTTCTATTGTGACTTCATCTGGTCCCGGAGCTTTGTGTTTGTTCATGGTTTTTATGGCCGATTCTATTTCTTCTTTTAAAATACTTTTTTCTTCCCATTTATCTTCTGAGGCGATTAGCGAATAATCTATGTTTTCAGGCCTGTTCTCATCTGCGTAGAGATCTTCTATATATTCTTCCCATCTGCATAATATTTCATTTTTTTCCATCAAAATTTCTCCCTCCTTGTTTTTAATATAGTTGTTGTTATGTAGTCTCTTTTTATTACAAATGTACTCGATCTTTTTGTAAACTTGGTGCGAATTTTTTTGGTATAAATCTTCTATTTCTTTACAGTTTTCATTAAGCCATTTCTCTTTTGCGTCGTTGCACATTTTTTTAATTTGTTTGTTCAAGATAGTATATTCTGAAGTGTTTTTCTTTCTTCTGCGTTCATCCATTTTGTGTAGTATCTCTTTAGATATCCATTGTTGATTTTTAACTGAATTTGTTTCTTTAGGAACAGTTTGTTCAATTGCATTTAGGATTATAGTCTTCATTTTTTCCCAATGGACGTTGATGTCTCCTATTATTTTTGTGGGTTGCCATTTTTCATTTACTACTTCTTTGTAATTTTCTTTTATTTCTGTAATAGCTAATGCTTTTAAGTCCCATTTGTTGCTGGTGCTTTCTTTTTTGTAAGGGATTTTAAACTTCAACCTAGTGACTGCTACAACTGGTGTATGATCGCTATTACAGTCGGCACCCGGGTACGTTTTAACACTTAAAACGCTATTTTTAAATCTTGAATTAACTGTAATAAAGTCGATTTGATTTTTTGTATGTCCATTTGGATGCCGCCAAGTATATAGTCGTCTCGGATGTTGTTTGAACCAGGTGTTCATAATTATTTGGTCGTTTGCTTTGCACCACCCAATCATTCTTGCACCTCTTTGATTCCTAGTACCTAGCCCGTAAGGCCCAACAGTTTCTACGTCGCTCTCTGATCCAACTTTCGCGTTGAAATCACCTATGATGTAGATAACTTCATGGGGTTTGCAAAGCTTTTTAGTATTTTCAAGCTCTTCATAAAATAAATCTATGTCTTCTTCTTCGTAGTCCCCTGTTGGTGCGTAGACTTGTATGATGTTTGTATTAATATGTTTAGTTCGTAATTTCAACAATATAATGCGTTCGGAAATTGGGATATAATTAATTACTTTATTTTGTAGTTCTTTTTGGACTATTATTGCTACTCCTTTTTCATGCTCTGTTCCACCTGAGTAATATATAATTCCATCATCACAATGTACTTTTCCACTTTCGATCCATCTTACTTCGCTTAGACCCAAAATACTTATATTTAGCCGCTTCATTTCTTGTAAAACATTTGCTAGTTTACCTCGTTGATACAATGTTTTAACATTCCAGGTAGCTAGTTTCCATTTATCTTGTTGATTCGTGATCTTCCTGGGCAATATAGAACAGTGGTTTGCCATTGCCTTCTGTTCGTTGAGCATTTGTGACTGTATTAATTTCTCTAAAACCTTATTATTTGCCAGGGTTGTTTTCAATGTGGTCCATCCTATTTCCAGTAGTTGCTATTTATTATATTTTGCAGTCTCGTTTTCTTTAGCTTGCTGCACATTAATTTGTTCCATACGCATCGGATCTTCTGTGAGATTACTGTATGAGGATGATCTTGCTGTAAGATATTGCAGCATATTGTTTCCTTTTGTGGGGTCCTGTTTACCTTTTTTCACGACCTTTTTTACTTCTGGAAGATTAAATACTTCCACTTTTTCGACTGTCTCTTTTTCTTCCGACAGGTTTCGTTTTTTTGTATTTATTTCCTCATTATTTTCTTTATGCGCTTTATCGTCCATGTCTTCTACTTTCTTCGCTTTATCTGAGTTATTTTCCTTAGCTTTGTCGACATCGATTACCACCTCCTTCCCATCTACTATGAGTACATCATATTTTATATACGCATACTTTCCTTGTTTCCTCATGTTTATCATTATTAGTTGTAGTTGTTTCCTTTTATCTCTTACTTCTTTCGGAAAATCTTCTTTGATGTAGATATCTGTATCTTTTAGTTCACTTTTATTGCTCATAATTTGAATTTTTTTATTTAGAGACGTTAGACCAATTTTAATTGGTCTCGCTGTATTACCTTTCTTACCCAAGTAATAAGCAAAATCAATTTCTTCCTCTTTCAATGTAACTTTTACTTTCTCGTTAATAACAAATAACACTTTCTTTATCATATCATCATAATTATGCGTTTCTCTTATACCAAACAGGACAATATTTTTCTTTCTCGTCTCTTTCTGCAAACCTACAATTATTTTTTCTTGATTTTCCAATTTATTTTTAAGCATGGCGTTTTCTAGCTCTATTTCCTTGAATTTTGTATTGATGCTCGCATGTAAATTGTCACATTCATGCTTAAATTCATTTTTTAGTTCAGTTTTTAGCTCATCTATTTTATTACAAATTCGGTCTTCCATGCTTTGGGTGTTTCTAGCCATGTTTTAATTTTTATACAGTTGGGAACACTGTTGTATATAGAAACTAAAAATGATTATATTGTGTCTATACGAGTTGCAACACTGAACATAGAATAACGACCTTGTCGTTGTACGCCAAAATAGGCCTTATGGTTCTGACCTTGCACAGAGAATTTTTGAAAAAAAGTTATATTTAAGATTTTAAATGCAATTTAATTTAGGTTATAATAAAGATTAGGGTTTTAACTTACTCCAATTATGTCTTTACTTATATTTTATGGCACTAGATCACGATTTAATAATATTTAGTCACACTGTCACTAACAACCTCCTGTCAACACCTTTCACAAAACCAAAGTCTACTATCTGATACGGCATTCAAAATTAAATCTAAAATTTCTCTTTGATCATTATTAAACAACGCTACATTTTGTTCTCCCTCTAATTTCTCTGCTGCAGTATCAATCAAATCGTTTTCATTTTCGTCTACGTCATCTGGCAGCGGTAAACCGAAATCGCTTAATGTGAATCTATGTATTTCTAATATTTCTTGAATTTTTCTTAAACATTTATTTTGCGCTACTTTTTCGGAATTGTGCAATAAATAATCCTCTATCAAATACTCTTTAAATTTTTTCCACAAAGCTACGGCATTGGTGGACGTGTGGAAACAAATTAAATATGCAAATAATTCTCTTAATTGTCTCGGAAATTTATTTATCACTGCCTCACCTAAACAATTTTCGCATTCTTTATCATTTGCTAAAAGACCTAATGCGCGGGCAGCTTCTTGGTATGTGTTATACAACTTACCATCTACGGTACGCAAGTCTTCGAAACTTGTAGCCCCTTTCGCGTGTACTAATATTAAACGTAGATGGAACCTTTCTATATCTCTGGGACTGACGGAAATCATTCGGCCTATTGGTGGTTTTGACTCGCGTTGCCTAGCCTTCCAAGCGTTATTAACAAATACATAATATTTTGGAATTTGCATATAAACATACTGCCGAGCATTTACATCTGTGCTATTTAGAATAAACCACGCAGTTAAAGTTGTATTTTTTTTCGCTGCCCGTTCTACTGCTTTTTTCTCTTGACCATTAACGAAAAATACCGCCTGTTGGTATTTCAAATGAACAGCTAACTCAAATATTGTATGTGATTTATCGTGTAAGGGATATTCCAGTAGCCTCCAACAACATTCTGGAGCAGAAACATACCTCGCATCTAAATAACCGTTGATTTCATCCCATTGAATTACTTTATCTTTATCTGGTTGACCTAATTTAATACTTGCTCAGTCATGACCCTTACACAGATAATCGCAAATATATTTAACACTTTTAACCGAAGAGCATATTTCGATATTAATATGAGCTTTATACTTTTTTAGCAAATATGGATTGTAAGGTACTATCCATCTGTTATCTATTGTATATTTTACTAAACCGTTTTTCCAGAGAATATATATCTTTGCATTATTATCTGGCCTTTTGTAAAGAGGATAACCGTTAATATTTTCGTGTGTTTCGTTTCGAAATTCTTTAGGGTATCTTTTTGTGCATTTATTTTCATTCATGCAAGGTGAATATTTATTTAATATACCGCAGGGACCGTGGATCATGTGCGTTCGAACTAATTGATACAACTCTGGTTCATCGTCTTCATCTGGAATTTCGGCGCTTACAATTTCGTCTATTTCATCTTTGTTACGGATTTTACTATCGCTATCTAATGTCAACAACAAATGCATATGTGGTAACCCACGTTTTTGGAATTCTATTACAAAAATAAAGGCTACGACTTTTCCAAAAATATCATCGTGAAGAATTTCATTCATCATACTTTTAATTTTGCCGTTGAAAACTCGCGCTACTATATCTGGCCGATCTGCAGAACTTTGACCTTCGCGTAACTGTTCAACTATTTCTGGCCATTTTGGATTACACGTTACTGTTATGAACAAATCAGGTCGGCCGAATTCTCTAACAATTGACATAGCGTTCTGATACATTTTTAACATAAAACGACTGCCACCTTGGAATGTGGATGGTAGAATAACCATTGTGCCCGCCTTACCGCCCTCATTATCTGCTAAATTATTTACATGGTCCATTAACCCATTATACAGCTCTACTCTGAGGGTAGGCTGATTTAATCTAATATAAGTCAATCTTTCAGCCTCGACTTTCACATATGCATCTACAATGTACTGCTGAGTTAGCTTTCCGGTTTCTAAACACGGATTAAATGTATCTCTAATTGCTAATCTATTCATGTAAAATTGTAGCATGCTTTGTTTTTTAATACCGTCGGCATGCTTTAGGTTCATGTTCCAGCCACATTCACCGCGAGGAAAAAGTATGGGATATGTCATGGGGTCGCAGTTTTCGCTGAATTGATTAATTCTAACAGAACCGCCTGCTCTTGGGTGAACACAAATGTCTCTATCTATTGGTGGCTCTCCGTCATTTGATGTAAAAACTACAGCCACTTCATTACATGTTGGTACATTATACCTACGCTTATCTTTTCGTCTGTCACTAACTATCCACAAATTAATTTCTGGCACTGACTGATTATTAATATTTGCCCTAGCTATTTCTCTTTGCTCTACTTCTTTTAACATCATGTACGCTTGAGAATACGGATTAATTTCTCTAATAATATCATCTAACTGCCCCATTATATTTGGTTTACACTGTTTATTGTATTCTACATTCATTCTTTCTCTAACGCTTCCGCAGAATTTATAATGTATAACTGCGCATATTTTTCAACATTATTATTAGTTGGATATAAGGAACTGACTGAATCATGATAAATTTGACCATGTATTCGGAAACAATATGGTCCTCTGCCCGGAGGCATTGAAATTTTAGCCCCAAAGGAAGCAAAAGCTAACGCACTATTGTACTGTCTAATATTATCTTTAAAATTTCTACTGTCCGCGTTATTATTGATCATTAGACTTTTTATGTATTCCGGAAACTCGCCTAATTGATCTGCGTTTAACTTGCCTTTACGGCAGCAGTGTGTGAATTTGCCGTCCGAGGGCTTCTCATACGCGAAGTTTTTGGATGAACAGTAAGTGCACAGTGCAGACATTGGACCCAACGAATGCGGTTCAATTTGCATTCCTATACCTTTGCTAGCTAATCTAACTTTATCATTAACTTTATTTTTGCGTGTCTTTATTTTATTTTTATTTATTACATTATTTTTTAACAAACGCTCTTCTTTCTGTTCCGGTGTTTCTGTTTCAACTACTTTTTTAAAATTATCTTTTAACATATTTAAACGCCGTACTTTATGTTCAGGGCTTTCTATTTCTATAGATTTTTTAAAATTAGTTTTTAACTTATTTAAACGATTTTCTCTTTGTTCCGGTGTTTCTGTTTCAATTGTATTTTTAAAATTATTTTTTAACCTATTTAAACGATTTTCTCTTTGTTCCGGTGTTTCTGTTTCAATTGTATTTTTAAAATTATTTTTTAACCTATTTAAACGATTTTCTCTCTGTTCGGGTGTTTCTGTTTCTATTGAAATTTTAAAATTATTTTTTAAAGTATTTAAACGATTTTCTCTCTGTTCGGGAGTTTCTGTTTCTATTGAAGTTTTTAAATTTTTTTTTAACCTATTTAAACGTTTTTCTTTTTGTTCATGTGTTTCTATTTGAATCATATTTTGAAAGTTATCTTTTAATCTATTTAAGCGATTTGTTTTTTGTTCAAGTGTTTCATTTTTAATGTATTCTTTGAAATTAAATTTTAATTTATTTAACCTATTTGTTTGTTGATCAAGTGTTTCATTAGCTAAAATTTTTAATTTATTTTCTGTATTTAATTTTAGACGTTTGGACCGTTCTTCAGCTGTTTCATTCTCTTTACGCTTTAAATGATTTTCTCTTAATTTCTGCTGTCGTGTTATCGGAAATAATACTAAATTACGTGTTCGAAACAAATTTAAAGTATGTGACCTAAGCTTATTGATATCATAATTTTCCTGTTCCGGATTGCGGTTAAATATGATACTCGTACAAAACGCAATTGCAAACAACCCACAATCAAAAGTGTTGGTCTGCTGCTGAACCCGGACAAATCTAACTGTTGGTCTATAAGGAAACAGTCTTTCTAAATATAAACTGGCATTTGAATTTAAACATTGAGAATTCATGCTGTCGTAAATAATTATCTCTGAACCGTCATAGTACGCGGTAAGCCAATGACCAATACTACCGGTATTTGCACCTGGTACGAATAAAATTTGTAAGTGTTTAGTTCCTTGTTGAACTGGAATGATACGGTCCGGAGCATTTACATACACTGTAGGCTGAGGGTTGAACTCAGTCATAGAACGGACTAAAGAAAAGAAAAAGTCTATGTGTACGTCTTCTAAGTACCCTGCAGGATTTAGCAACGTGTTAATATCCTGGTCTATTAACTGAATCTGATAGTTTACTGTCCTAATTCCTACATTAGCCGTTTGATTACTTGTATGTACATTATTGATATTATTGTCCGCTACTGAAATGACAGATATACTCCTACAACCTGATTGAACCTGACTATTAATAAAGTTTTCTTCTATATTTCCCGTATTATCATTTTTATTATTTTTTGCCGCATTTTTCTCGTTGTTTTGCTTGCGCTTAAGACGTTTAATTCTATCTTTACTTGGCATTTTGTTATGTACTTAAAAATTATACAAAACTTACAATTTTTGAGTGTGTTGTTCTTTTCAATATTTATAATTACCAATAATTACGTCAGGCCTTCGATTATAAGTCGATCAGGTTCTTTTCTGTTAGGATAATGAAATCTTGCACTCTTTCTCTTACTCTGCTGCAGTCAAGTTGTAAACCTACAGTAAAATTAATATTTAAAATATATGTATAGCATTATAAAAAATTAATACGAAATAAATGTGTATTTGTATTATTAGATTGCTAAATTACTAAATACTGCAAACTATGTACAATGTCTAGGCCGTGAATCTGCTCTCGTCATAATCGAGCGGCAATTACACAACGTGAAATATAATAATATATTTGAGATTGTCCATGTAGTGAACAAACTATAACCGCGCAATTTAAACAACTGTCATCTGTTGTGTTCTTATGTGTAGTTTGTAAGATAATGATATATTTCCCGTTAATTATTAATTAAATGCATATACATATAAAAATATGTTTATAATTTAATAGTGGATGTATTTAAGACATGGTATCATGGTTGGACTACAAGAAATTTGCGGATAGTTTACATTGTGTGTTTTATTTGTAAATAAATAAAATTTAAATAAAAATGTTGTTTTCGGTAAATATAGGGTGTTCCAGTTAAGTGTGCCACCATTGCTATCTCGAGAACTATAAGAGCTACGAGGTTGTTTAAATTAGCGAGAACCACCATTTTACAAGAACAACATAATGGGCAAAAAAAACCACTCCATATCTTGAGAACCATTGGTTTAAAAAAATATTTGTTTGGCTTATGTTAATAGACTTGTAAAATGGTGATTCCTTGCTAAGTTAACCAACCTGGTAGTTCTTATAGTTTTTAAGATAGCAATGGTGGCACGCTTAAATGGAACAGCCTGTATATTTTAAAGATTTTTCACAAAAAATACATTCATAGATTTCTAATTATATATAACAATAAAATAGTCAACTTTTCGCAATTTTAATTTTTTTTTGGATGTAACAGAAACGTCTGCTACATTTTAAAATTCTCAGAATAAAAAATTTGCGAGATAAAAGTACTGTTACTAAGACCCAAGAATCAACCACTTAATAAATTTATTTTTTAAATAATTTTGTACCTTTCCTACCCTATATGTTAATAAAAAAAAACATGCATTCTTGCATATTAAGCTAAAATAGATTTTATACGGACATATACATAACGAAACATAAGTACACAACAGATGAAAGTTATTTAAATTGAACGGTTATGTGATTTGTTCACCATTACCAAAATTTCAAACCGAAAAATAAATATGTAATTCCCGCTCCATTTTGACGTCACGCTTTCACGGCCTATTAGAGATAGTGTACTGATTATAAATTTAAAGTAAATTACTTATACTTAAATAGAAGATGAACTCTCAAAAACTGTAGGTTGGACTAACTCGCAATTAGTTATAACACGCGGCCCACCAGAGACGATGAAATACTTCAGCTAAATAAAAATAATGGAGACACATCTTTTGTAGGTTTACGGAAAACCGGTTAAAAACTACTGGCGCCGGGTAAACCAGAAAAATATAGAATTTAATAAGAAATAAAATAATATAAAAAAAATCTGGTGTGTCCAACACAATACCTCCCGCCAATTTAGTAATATATTCTATATAAGTTTTTCAATACATTTAATTTGTAGTTTTAAAATTAGTTGGTTATTGCAGTTCAGAATATTTTTAATTTATTTCATACCTAAAATTTCCTTCATAAATTTTGTATCACCAATATGACAGCTATTTTTGACGTTACTAAAACCGAAACTGAACTTACTTTGATTCACGCATGCAAATACATTCCTAATATATATTTCTTCCATCTTTTTAAATTTTAAAATAAAATTACTTCATTTTTTACTTATTTTATCTTTTACACTTACTTACATCAAATTTGACATCATATGTCAAATTTTGTGAACATATGAATAACTCATCTGTTTTATCGAAATTCCTCAGCCTAAACGATATGTAAAATTATTATAATTTATATATTTTTTTTCTATCTAGCTAGAAGTTATATATAAACGTAATTATGCAGATCGGTAGAAAATTAAAAAATCTTTGAATTTATAATAACGAAATTTGCGAAAATATGGTATTTAGAGGTATTTTTTAGGAAAAACGGTTTAAAGCTTCAAGTAAAGTACTACTGCCGGTTAACCAATTGTAGTCAAAATCTAATCAGTTCATCATATTAGAACAGAACTCTTAAATACCAAATATTATATTTTTTACATGTATCGTATTGGAGTTATCGTGGACGAAAAATCGTCACAGACACACACACAGACACACACACACACACATACAGACATCACGCTAAAAATAGTAAAATCGTATTCTAGGGACCCTAATTCGTGCTCATATGTTGAAAACTCACACTCGAGAAATCTGACCAAAAACAATACCTCCCTTATCTATATATTGATAGGCGGGAGGTAAAAAATAATGAAATCACAAATTAAAATTTCTATTAGCTTGGTTGTAAATGACATTTTTCTAATTGCAAATTGCGAACTTGCAAGTTGATTTTTCGAGGGTTGTAAAAGATATAAAATATTTCTCACCTTAGATTTGAATTTAGCGGCACACTAAACGGGATTTATTTTATTGTGACTACTGCAGCTCTGATCAAAGATAATGAATATTAATTCGCAATATAAACATATTGTAACAAAGCACAATAAATGAAATTACTCTACACACAGGTGAAGAAGCAATATTCTTGATAAACAAATTTTGTTTTCTATGGTGTCCCTGATCTCAAATTAGTATTTCCGAAATGTCGGTAAATGTGAAATTATTAATACCGACACCGTACATACCGATAAATACAAAAATTAAATTATTAAAAATTCAAAAATAATAAATTTTAAATAATAATTTATTGATAATGTTATACCACAAATATACTTTTAATTTAAATGAGAATTTTACTTTAAAACGAAATGAACGTGTTATATACAATAACGAAATAATTATAATACTTACTTTTAGCGTCACAGATGCAAGGTTTGTTGTTCGAATCTTTAACTTCCATTCTAATTGATCATAAGATAAGGGCGAACTTTTGAGCGAAAACTGATACTCTGGCATTAGTGCTTATATTCCAAATGCAACCGTTTTCAAATGGTTGCAACATGAACTTCTTCACTGATTCATACTAATAACGTAATAACATAATAACTGTTAATAAAATACAACGTATTGGTAGAGATTAATTGCACTAAAATGTATACTTACATGAAATACATTCAAAATTTGTGTATAATCATTCATATTGTATTTTTGTTAAAATAAACTGCAACTATTGTTCATGCACCTACATTATTATTAATTTTCACATTCATAGCTGTAAAATGAAAATTACAAATTAAAAAAAACATTTGAGGAAGGTCTTTATTGCAGTTACTGTAACTCCAATAAAGACTTTCTTCATATTAACAACCAGTCGATAAACCAATCCTGCATTAAAAACATATTTATCATAAAACGTATTTTATTAAATTTATTTTAAATTCTACTTCGTTCGTTTGATTGTAATTATTTTTTAATAAAAATAAAAATAGTACATCCCCTCCAGCTTGTATTATTTTTTTCATAATAAAGATGTTTTAGGACAACACAATCTGTTATGTACATACATTCATTCGGAGTTAAAACATATCTTCTGCTACTTACAGGTTTTGTTAACAGATTGCAGGAAATTAATACCACGTATTGTTTGTCTAGTATTGTGAAAGATTTTAGCTCAGAATTTAAAATTTCCGATAGTCAGTTATCCCACTTACTTGTTGATTTTAAGTCAAAATCTTCTAATGATATCATGTACTTTTTTATTATAATTATTTAATTTTTTATGGCCTGTCTAATTTAAAATGAAGTACAGTACTCAGGATAGTACTACAAAACACCTATAATAAATAACTTGTTATTCAATATAATAGGAATTTATTTGTAACTTACTATTTCTAATACGTTTGCAAAGTATATTCCGGCTTACAATTATAGGTGTACTTGTCATTTTGCAAATACAATAAACAACAATGTGCTGGCAAGACTTTTAAGTAAATTATGAAGGTCTGACACATAACATGTTTTGACAAATGATTTAATTTCTTCGAACTTGTCGTTCACTAAATACAATAGAGGGTTGAAACGCATATGAATCAAAAGAAGAACACCGGCTCAAAAAATGCGCGTTATTTGAATTATTCTTATAACTCTCTTGTATATAAAGAACAGAATGTCAATTAAATGAATTATTTTCTGAAAAATAATGTTTCTGCTTTTGCAGGAATAATAAATTGTACTCTTTCGTCTTTCATATTCTTTAGTACTGCTTATTTCCAATCTCTTGTATATTTCTTTCCTTTTTATATCTTTCTCTACATTTCTAAAACATACATATATCATTTTATATTTATTTCAATAATAAATAATAAGTACAAACCAACATATGTTCTGAGTATTGTATCAAGTTGCAAAATTTCTAGTATAAATTTATGTTATAACCAATTATAACAAACGTTAAATGTCAGAAAATTTTAATTGTGCCATATACAATTTCTACAATAATAATACATATTTTGCTCAATATTATAAAGTACGGATACATAGTTCAGTTAATAATATCTTTGTCCATTTTCAAAATTATTGTACTTTAATATTCGTACTTTACACTTGTCAAAATTACCTACTTCATCACACATTTGGCAACATTGACTTTTGACATTGGAAACGTCAAAATTTATATTAATTAAATACGTTATGTTTTAAACTTAAATTAGTTGTAACACATTTGCTCAAGTCTATTATTCATGAAATTGTTTTTAAATCTTTGATATCAATGTTCTATTAAAAGATATAATCATTTAAAATTCATAGGCAGATTGTCAAAAGTGACGGATGACGGCGTGATTCTTCTTAAAGTTAGACATGGCCTCTGAGATCCATTGTTTCAAGGCAGCATTTGTGCAAAGTTTTAATTTTTTACACGAAAACTACTAATAGTAAAAATATAAGACACCCAAAAGGCACCAGATCTCATTAGCCCCCACATATTAAAAAAAAAATTATAACAATCACTTGCATGGTTCAGGCTGTAGGCGATTACAAAAGTTACTCGATGCTCGTGATGAATCTATAGATAGATATATAGATAGATATATAGATAGATATATAGATAGTGAATCTAATCGTTTAGTATATGAATGATGAAGATTTTTAAAATTCGGGCGCGGAAGCAAATATTTCTATGATTTTTTACTATAATAAAGTCAGATTTTACCTATTCTTAAAATGGATATTTTTGTTGAAACATTCATATTCATGCTTTAGGTTCTATACTATGGATAATTTTAGCATTGGAAATGCAAAAGTGACCATAACGTGGTACCAATCAGATAATAAACATTAAATTTTCGGGTGTCATTTTAATAAATACGTTGTATATTTTTAGCTACATGGGCTAAATTCTTGAATACCTACCACACTTGAAATAATAATTTTCTTGTTGCAATGTTTTCTTTTAGCTAAAATATGATGAAGAATTATAAAATTCGGGCGCGAAAGCAAATATTTATATGATTCTTTACAAAAATAAATTCAGATTTTACCTATTCTTGATGAATACGTTTTATATTGTATGCTACATGGGCTGGATTATAGAATACCTACTACACTTGAAATAGCAATTTTCTTGTTGCAATGTTTTCTTTTAGCTAAAATATTATGATGAATTATAAAATTCGGGCGCGGAAGCAAATATTTATATGATTTTTTACAAAAATTAAGTCAGATTTTACCTATTCTTGATGAATACGTTGTATAGTAAGATACATGGGCTGGATTCAGGCCCCTGTCACTTAAGTTGAATTTCGCGTGCATTATATTTTAGTTCCATAATACATTGGCAGAAGCGCTCTTGTTACCGTGTCATGCGCACAACCATATGTTTAAATTTCAAATGCAAACGAACATCACATCACATGACAAAACGTGACTGCCAGCAGTGCAGTACACCACCCTAGTTTTCTTGTTTGTGTTTATAAATTTGTTGTGTTTTGTGTAAAGTGAAGCAGCTATGAAACTTGTAAGTACAATTTGAATATTTTTAACGTTAAATTACTATCTTCTGTCTTTAAACTGTGTGATCTATTCAGGTTACTTTAAATATGACGGTTATATTTTGTGCAAATTATAAGTGCTATAGTGTTATTCTGTTACGCTGTAACAATTAATTATGAATCATTTTGCATCATATTTAGTAACAAATAAAAAATGAATTATTATTTATTAAATCATATATTTCGTGAATATTATTAAATCTATTTAAAATATTTTTAGTTTTGTAGGTTTTTCGTGGCTGTGAGACAAATCTAAGGGATTTTTTCATCAAGAAATATTTAATCGTGAGTAACAAGTATGTCACCTTCACTTCGCTGACCATCAATTCCAAAGAGCTGAGAAAAAAAAACTCCTCAGGGGACAAATACCTTTCAGCGTCGTACAACATGGTAAGTTTATTTATTAATTGAAGCCTAATACACGTTCATTATTAATTTCTACTTGCATTAATGAATTTCAGTGATTATGCATTTGTTGTTACAAATAATTTTTTCGCAGTTTTGGAGGCCCAGCCCGTAAAGCCGGTTAATGAGGTTAGTTCCGTGGTAGATACAGAGGTTGACATTCCCATTGAAGCAATATCAGTAAGTCGATAAATAATATATTGCAGAAAAGGTACCCATTTTATCTAGTGTAGCTTAGGTAGTTACGGGATATGTGATGTTGGTGTAGGATATAGCATATTTCCCAAAAATTAGTAATTATGTATACTTGGTAAAGTGCAAAAAAATTCAAATTTTAATTTCCAAAGTATTTCTAGGACAATTGCGGACTGTAATTACCGTTGTACAGGCTTTTTCAACTTTACATGGAAAGGATAATCCGGGCTCTTTTCAAATACAATCATTAAATCTACTTTTGTACTAAGTAAGTTTATTCTTAAATAAGAGGGTCGGCTTGCTAATGACATATTATAGATAATTTAATTTGCACCGTTTCTTGCTTCATAGAGTTACTTGCACCGAAGTATTGTTTTTCTATAATGTCCAAATATTTTTAATACACAGTACCATTATTTTATAGTCACTGATATGTCAGTTCTACTTTACTGAGAATTTATATTTTATATGTTTCTAAATATATTTTAATTTCATAGGGTTAAGGAAAGGGACATTCTTCCGAGATTTCGGTTGCAGGAGAAACCAGGCTAAGCCGAGGAAGAAGAAACGCTGCCGCAACTACTAAAGTAATTTAACACTTTTGCGTGAATTTGGAGACGATCAAAATTTAATAAAGTATCCGCCGGAGTATTTTACATTTAAATTAAAAAAAAATAATTCAGACAAAAAAAATAGTGAATTGTTGTATTTGATTTTAATTATTCATTTTATAAATTTATGTAATTAAAAAATGTACAGAATTGACTAAGAAACAAATAATGTTTTCAATATATATTCAATATTCCTCTATGAACTGTCGTGCGTACTAGACGTGTTTGCGTGTTCTGGCGATAGTTGCATATATTTTTGATTAGTTTTTTTCTCATAAAAATCGCATTTAAATCATCAAAATGTTGACCCGTGACGATCAAATTACGATCAAGACCATAATTAATAATTCGTTAACCCAGCTGGGTGAAAATAAATCCTTCGTCCAACTCATTGTTAGTGAAGTGACCAGTGCTATGCAAAATGTCTTCGAGCAGAAGCTGAAAGTGCTACAAGATGAAATCGCCTCACTCAAGCAAGTAAATTATACTTTAAATCAGTCGTGCATCTCTTATGTAAAGAAATTAGATGATTTTGAACAATACTCTCGGCGAAATAATATTAGAATATTCGGTTTATCTGAAACCAAAACTGAAAAGTGTGATGATACAGTCATAAAGATGTGTCAAGATAATTTAAATATAACCGTCACACCTCAAGAAATAGATCGTTGCCATAGGCTTGGCAAATTAAACCCGAACAAAACGCGGCCCATAATAGTTAAATTTGTGAGCTACCGTTCCCGCCAAAAAATTTTCAGCTCGAAAAAGCTTCTCAAGAATTCGGGTATCACCATCAGGGAAGACTTAACATCAGCTAGGGCGTCTCTCGTTAAAGCAGCGGTGGTTAAATACTCCAATAAAAATGTGTGGACTTTTGACGGGCGAGTTTTTGTGAATGTTTCGGTGGAAGGAAGTGATAAACCTAAAAAAGTTCATATTACTGATCATAAAGATTTATTGGACTAATAAATATGTTTTATCTATAAACAGCCGATTTACTTGGGTCTACATTGTTCATTTATTTATATAGGTATATTGCCAACATTTTGTGTATCTCTGCTTTTTTTATTGTTTAATTGTCTAGCCAGAACATGCACAAGTCAATGAACTCTGTTCATCTGACCTTGACTTACTGGCACACTCTTGTGTTCTTATCTTTGTTCTTATATCTTTTTTAATGTTGAATTTTGGTGACGGCAACCAACAAATCATTGATGTATATGATACGAATTTCACAATCTGTCAGATAAATATCAGATCAATTAACTCATGTTTTTTAAAGTTTTCAGAATTAGTTAGTGATTATAACTTTGACATTATAGCCGTTACGGAAACCTGGATTAACGAAAACACTCCAAGTTGTTTATTTAATATTATAAATTATGATTTATTTTGTGTCAACAGAACTCATGCAGTCGGTGGAGGAGTTGCATTTTATGTACGAAATGGTATTAATTTCAAAGTATTAGACACTACTTTTGTTTCCAAAAATAATATTGAACATGCATGGATTTTATGTACAATTCAAAATTTAAAATTATGTTTAGGTGTTATATACAATCCTCACAATCATTATCATCGTGAACTTGCAATTCTTGAAACTCTTTTTACTGAATTTATTTTACAGTGTGATTATTTGATATGCACAGGTGATATCAATATTAATTTATTATCTAAGGATTATAAAACTCAATATTTTTCTGATCTCTTGTCGGCAAACAACCTGCTTCAAATAATCACCAATCCCACGAGACCGTCTTCAAAATCGTTGTTAGATGTTATATGTTTGTCAGATACAAGTATTTGCGTAAGTTCAGGTAATATTGATTGTCAGGAAATGACTGATCATGACTGTGTCAGAGATTATACAAGCTTTAATCGTAATCATTTTTACTCTGATTGTGAATCAGTAAACTGGGAGCAGATTCTTTTTTTAAATAATGTTGATGATAAGGTTCGATTTCTCAACGAAAATATTACACATTTATTTAATAAACATGCACCCTTAAAAGAAATTACTACCAAAAAACAATTTAGTCCATGGATTACTCCAGTCAATAAAATCATGCAGAGTAAGCGTAATAAAGCCCTTGCTGAATATAAAAAATATAAAACAACTGGTAAATTACAATATTATAAACAGCTACGTAATATCACTACAGCTGCAATTAGGCGAGAAAAACAAGCTTACATAAACCATAATATTAATAAAAATATTAAAGACAGTGGTAAACTATGGACTAACTTGAAAAAAATAGGAGTTACTAATACCTCGGTGAATAATTTATGCGAAGAAATATTTAAACCTAATGAGTATGGCAACTATTTATTAAATCAGACTGGCATAACATACACAAATCCTAATACTAAAATATATTATAATACTAACCAGTATTCAAATGTAAAAACTGAGTCATTTGATTTTACATGTGTGGATAATGAAAAAATTGAATTAATTTTAAAAAACTTGAAGTCCAATGCAATTGGAATTGACGGCATATCCAAAAAAAATGCTAGAACTAATCTTTCCAGTTATTATTAAGTACATTACACACATAATCAATACCTGCTTGCTAACCGGAACAGTTCCTGATTTATGGAAATCAGCTATTGTCAAACCTATTCCGAAAAACAATAAACCCTCATCTTTCAATGACCTTCGACCTATAAGCATTCTGCCCACCCTGTCAAAAGTTTTAGAGAAAATATGTTGTGAACAAATTATGGTCTATGTAACACAGAATGGAATTCTTCCACAAAACCAATCTGGTTTTAGATATGGACATAGCACTAACACATGCCTAGTAAATATTCTGGATATATTAATTAAAAATTATGATGACTCAAAAATATCTTTCCTAATTCAAATAGATTTCTCTAAAGCTTTTGACATGGTTGACCATAATTTATTATAGGCTAAATTAAAATATTATAAATTTTCAGAGAATGCATTAAAGTGGTGTACGAATTATTTTAGCAACAGAGAATTTCGAGTTAGTATGACTAGCAACTCTATTACATTAAATTCACCTTCGTACCAATTAGTACGTGGAGTACCTCAAGGGTCAATTCTGGGGCCAATGTTCTTTTTAATATATGTTGCAGATTTACCTACTGAACTAAAAGACTGCGATTTTCACTCATATGCTGATGACACACAACTATTAGCATCATGTTTTCCATCAGAAGTGTCCAGTGTTGTTAATAATATTAATTCTGATCTCAATAATCTAGTTCAGTGGGTTGAGGATAATGGTCTCAATATTAATCCAAATAAATCGACGTTGTTAGTTATAGGAAACTGTGAAGTACCTTTGATAAAGCTTGATGGAATCCAACTTCAGCCTGATAAATTTTGTAAAAGTCAGGGTGTATATCTTGATCCAGACCTTAATTTCAAGTATCATTTACAGGCGAAAATGAAGGCAGCAGTGATAAAATTAAAGCTCCTGTATCAGTTTCGTTCCATCTTAACCTCTGATATAAAACTACGTTTAATTAATTCACTTGTTCTTCCATTATTCGACTATTGCGCATGTGTGTATGTACCTAACTTAACTCAAGCTGATAAGCACAGAATTCAAGTTTTTCAAAATTCATGTTTACGATTTGTGTATAATGTGCGTAAATTTGATCATATTTCAAACTATAGCAGGTTAGCTAAAATGAATAATATTGAAACTCGCATGGAAAAAATATATTTAATATTAATTCATAAAATTTTAAACACTAGAACACCTCGTTATCTGTATGATAAACTCGTTCCAAAATTTTATAATTATAGTTTACGTATTAGGAATTTATATATTGTGCCATCGTTTAAAAAACAAAAATTTAAGTGCTCATTCTCCTATTTGGTCCCTACGTTATACAACACTTTATCAGACAGTATGAAATCTCTCTCTGTAAATTCTTTTAAATACCATTTGAGGGAAATGTGAAAATTTATATTTGCATGAATAATTTAAGTATTCTCCTGTGATATCATTTGCAAAGCTTAACTTCAATGATTAGTAGTTAAAAATATTTCTTGTTTATTCAACATTAATTCTTATTGTTCTTTTTTTTTCTATGTATCGTTATATTTGTATATTATTATAATCTCGGCGTTCATTTTTATTTATTTGTATAATGTATATTGTGGTTGGGTTGAAAAGCAGCCTTTGGCTGAACCCCGCCATTGACTTATGTCAATAAAGTCTATTATTATTATTATTATTATTATTATTATTGTTTTGTAAATAATGTATTCTACTATTTATTTAAACTTGTATATAAGTAGAAATTAATTCTTTCTTTTTTAAATAAAATATGAATTTAATTTCAAACCTATTGGGTCCCACTCGCCTCTTTAAGTATAGTTCCAAAATATATTGGCAGATGTCACTTACGTACAGCGTTTTAACGTCTTATAAAATAACACACAGTTGACCAGTCTGATAGTAGGATGGTCCGCGGCTGGATTCTAGAATACCTACCACACTTGAAATAGCAATTATCTTGTTGCAATGTTGTCTTTTAGCTAAAATATGATGAAGAATTATAAAATTCGGGCGCGGAAGCAAATATTTATATGTTTTTTACAAAAATTAAGTCAGATTTTACCTTTTTTTGATGAATACGTTTTATATTGTAAGCTACATGGGCTGGATTCTAGAATACCTAACACATTTGAAATAGCAATTTTCTTGTTGCAATGTTTTCTTTTAGCTAAAACATAATGAAAAATTTTAAAATTCGAGCGCGGAAGCAAATAATTATATGATTTTTTACAAAAATAAAGTCAGATTTCACCTATTCTTGATAAATACGTTGTATATTGTAAGCTACATGGACTGGATTCTAGAATACCTACCACTTTTGAAATAGCAATTGTCTTGGTGCAATATTTTCTTTTAGCTAAAATATGATGAAAAATTATAAAATTCGGGCGCGGAAGCAAATATTTATATGATTTTTTACAAAAATAATGTCAGATTTTACCTTTTCTTGATGAATACGTTGTATGTTGTAAGCTACATGGGCTGGATTCTAGAATACCTACAACACTTGAAATAGCAATTTTCTTGTTGCAATGTTTTCTTTTAGCTGAAATAAGATGAAGAATTATAAAATTCGGGCGTGAAAGCAAATATTTATATGATTTTTTAAAAAAATAAAGTCAGATTTTACCTATTCTTGAAATGGATATTTTTGTTAAAACATTCATATTCATGCTTTAGGATCTATACTATGGATAATTTTAGCATTGGACATGCAAAAGTGACCATAACGTGGTACCAATCAGATAATAAACAATCAATTTACGGGTGTCATTTTAATGAATACGTTGTATATTGTAAGCTACATGGGCTGGATTCTAGAATAACTACCACACTTGAAATAGCAATTTTCTTATTGCAATGTTTTCTTTTAGCTAAAATATGATGAAGAATTATAAAAATTGGGCGTGGAAGCAAATATTTATATGATTTTTTACAAAAATAAAGTCAGCTTTTACCTGTTTGTGAAATGGAAATTTTTGTTAAAACATTCATATTCATGCTTTAGGATCTATACTATGGATAATTTTAGCATTGGACATGCAAAAGGGACCATAACGTGCTACAAATCGGATAATAAACATTCAATTTTCGGGTGTCATTTTAATGAATAAGTTGTATATTGTAAGCTACATGGGCTGGATTTTAGAATACCTACCACACTTGAAATAGCAATTTTCTTGTTGCAATGTTTGCTTTTAGCTAAAATATGATGAAGAATTATAAAATTCAGGCGCGGAAGCTAATATTTATATAATTTTATAGAAAAATAAAGTCAGATTTTACCTATTCTTAATGAATACGTTGTATATTGTAAGCTACATGGGCTGGATTCTAGAATAACTACCACACTTGAAATAGCAATTTTCTTGTTGCAATGTTTTCCTTTAGCTAAAATATGATGAAGAATTATAAAATTCGGGCGCGGAAGCATATATTTATATGATTTTTAACAAAAATAATATCAGATATTACCTATTCTTAAATTGGATATTTTTGTTAAAACATTCATATTCATGCTTTAGGATCTATACTATGGATGGATTTAAGCATTGGACATGCAAAAGTGATCAAAACGTGGTACCAATCAGATAATAAACATTCAATTTTCGGGTGTCATTTTAATGAATACGTTGTATATTGTAAGCTACATGGGCTGGATTCTAGAATACCTACAACACTTGAAATAGCAATTTTCTTGTTGCAATGATTTCTTTTAGCTAAAAGATGATAATGAATTATAAAATTCAGGCGCGGACGCAAATATTTATATGATTTTTTACAAAAATAATGTCAGATTTTACCTATTCTTGAAATAGATATTTTTTTATTACATTCATATTCATGCTTTAGGATCTATACTATAGATAATTTTAGCATTGAAAATGCAAAAGTGACCAAAACGTGGTACTATCAGATAATAAACATTCAATTTTCGGATGTCATTTTAATGAATACGTTGTATATTGTAGGCTACATGGGCTGGATTCTAGAATACCTATCACACTTGAAATAGCAATTTTCTTGTTGTAATGTTTTCTTTTAGCTAAAATATGATAAAGAATTATAAAATTCGGGCGCGGAAGCAAATATTTATATGATTTTTTACAAAAATAAAGTCAGATTTAACCTATTCTTGATAAATACGTTGTATATTGTACTCTGCATGGGATTGATTCTAGGATACCTACCACAATTGAAATAGCAATTTTCTTGTTGCAATGTTTTCTTTTAGCTAAAATATGATGAATAATTATGAAATTCGGGCGCGGAAGCAAATATTTATATGATTTTTTACAAAAATAGTGTCAGATTTTACCTTTCTTTGATTAATACGTTGTATATTGTAGGCTACATAGGCTGGATTCTAGAATACCTACCACATTTGAAATAGCAATTTTTTTGTTGAAATGATTTTTTTAGCTAAAATATGATATAGAAATATAAAATTCGGGCGCGGAAGAAAATATTTATATGATTTTTTACAAATATAATGTCAGATTTGAGCTATTTATGAAATGGATATTTTTGTTAAAACATTCATATTCATGCTCTAGGATCTATCCTATGGATGGTTTTAAGCATTGGACATGCAAAAGTGACCTAAATGTGGTACCAATCAGTTAATAAACATTCAATATTCGGGTGTCATTTTAAAGAATACGTTGTATATTGTAAGTTATATGGGCTGGATTCTAGAATACCTACCACACTTGAAATAGCAATTCCTTGTTGCAATGTTTTCTTTTAGCTAAAGTATGATGAAAAATTATAAAATTCGGGCGCGGAACTAAATATTTATATAATTTTTAAAAAAAATAAAGTCAGATTTTACCTGTTCTTAATGAATACGTTGTATATTGTAAGCTACATGGGCTGGATTCTAGAATATCTACCACACTTGAAATAGCAATTTTCTTGTTGCAATGTTTTCTTATAGCTAAAATATGATGAAAAATTTTAAAATTCGGGCGCGAAAGCAAATATCTATATGATTTTTTACAAAAATAAAGTCAGATTTTACCTTTTCTTGATGAATACGTTGTATATTGTGAGCTATATGGGCTGGATTCTAGAATACCTACCACACTTGAAATAGCAATTCCTTGTTGCAATGTTTTCTTTTAGCTAAAGTATGATGAAAAATTATAAAATTCGGGCGCGGAAGCAAATATTTTTCTGATTTTTTATAAAAATAAAGTCAGATTTTACCTTTTCTTGATGAATACGTTGTATATTGTAAGCTACATGGACTGGATTCTAGAATACCTACCACACTTGAAATAGCAATTTTCTTGTTGCAATATTATCTTTTAGCTAAAATATGACAAAAAATTATAAAATTCGGGCGCGGAACCAAATATTTATATAATTTTTTACAAAAATAAAGTCAGATTTTACCTATTCTTGAAATGGATATTTTTGTTAAAACATTCATATTCATGCTTTAGGATCTATACTATGGATGGTTTCAAGCATTGAACATGCTAAAGTAACCAAAACGTGGTACCAATCAGATAATAAACATTCAATTGTCGGGTGTCATTTTAAAGAACACGTTGTATATTGTAAGCTACATGGGCTGGATTCTAGAATACCTACTACACTTGAAATAGCAATTTTCTTGTTGCAATGTTTTCTTTTAGCTAAAATATTATAATGAATTATAAAATTCAGGCGCGGAAGCAAATATTTATATGATTTTTTATAAAAATAAAGTCAGATTTTACCTATATTTGAAATGGATATTTTTGTTAAAACATTCATATTCATGTTTTAGGATCTTTACTATGGATAATTTTAGCATTAGACATGCAAAACTGACCATAACGTGGTACCAATCAGATAATAATCATTCAAATTTCTGGTGTCATTTTAATAAATACGTTGTATATTGTAAGCTGCATGGGCTGGATTCTAGAATACCTACCACACTTGAAATAGGTATTTTCTTGTTGCAATGTTTTCTTATAGCTAAAATATGATAAAGAATTATAAAATTCGGGCGCGAAAGCAAATATTTATATGATTTTTTACAAAAATAAAGTCAGATTTTACCTATTCTTGAAATGGATATTTTTGTTAAAACATTCTTATTCATGCTTTAGGTTCTATACTATGGATGGTTTTAAGCATTAAACATGCAAAAGTCACTAAAACGTGGTACCAATCAGATAATGAACATTCAATTTTCGAGTGTCATTTTAATGAATACGTTGTGTATTGTAAGCTTCATGGGCTGGATATTACAATAGCTACCACACTTAAAATAGCAATTTTATTGTTGCAATGTTTTCTTTTAGATGAAATATGGTGAAGAATTATTAAATTCGGGCGCGGAAGCAAATATTTATATGATTTTTTACAAAAATAATGTCAGATTTTACCTATTCTTGATGAATACGTTGTATAATTTAAGCTACAGGGGCTGGATTCTAGAATAACTACCACACTTGAAATAGGAATTTTCTTGTTGCAATGTTTGTTTTAGCTAAAATATGATGAAGAATTATAAAATTCGGGCGCGAAAGCAAATATTTATATGATTTTTTTTACAAAAATAATGTCAGATTTTACATATTCTTGATGCATACGTTGTATATTGTGAGCTACATGGGCTGGATTCTAGAATACCTACCACACTTGAAATAGCAATTTTCTTGTTGCAATGTTTTCTCTTAGATAAAATATGATTAAGAATTATTAAATTCGGGCGCGGAACCAAATAATTATATGATTTTTTACAAAAATAAAGTCAGATTTTACATATTCAGGAAATAGATATTTCTGCTAAAACTTTCATATTCATGCTCTAGGATCTATACTATTGATGGTTTTAAGCATTGGACATGAAAAAGTGACCAAAACGTAGTACCAATCAGATAAGAAACATTCAACTCTTGTGTGTTATTTCAATGAATACGTTGTACATTGTAAGCTACATATAGGCTGGATTCTATAATACCTACCACACATGAAATAGCAATTTTCTTGTTGCAATGTTTTCTTTTAGCTAAAATATGATAAAGAAACTTAAAATTCGGGCGCGGAAGCAAATATTTATATAATTTTTTACAAAAATATAGTGAGATTTTACCTTTTCTTGATGAATACGTTGTATATTGTAAGCTATATGGGCTGGATTCTAGAATACCTACCACACTTAAAATAGGAATATTCTTGTTGCAATGTTTTCTTTTAGGTAAATAATGATAAAGAATTATAAAATTCGGGCGAGAAAGCAAATAATTATATGATTTTTTACAAAAATAAAGTCTGATTTTACCTATTCCTGGAATGGATATTTTAGTTAAAACATTCATATTCATGCTTTCGGATCTATACTATAGATGGTTTTAAGCATTCGACATAGAGAAGTGGCAAAATCGTGGTACCAATCAGATAATAAACATTTAATTTTATTTTATTGAACACGTTCTATATTGTAAGCTACATGCACTGGATTCTAGAATACCTACTACACTTGAAATGGCAATTTTCTTGTTGCAGTGTTTTCTTTTAGCTAAAATATGATGAAGAATTATAAAATTTGGGCGCGGAAGCAAATATTTAAATGAATTTTTACAAAATTAAAGTCAGATTTTATCTATTCTTGAAATGGATATTTTTGTTAAAACTTTTATATTCATGCTTTAAGATCTATACTATGGATAATTTTAGCATTGGACAGGCAAAAGTCACCAAAACGTGGTACCAATCAGAGAGTAAACATTCAATTTTGGGGTGTCATTTTAATGAATACTTTGTATATAGTAAGCTACATGGGCTGGATTCTAGAATACCTACCACACTTAAAATAGCAATTTTCCTGTTGCAATGTTTTCTTTTAGCTACAATATAATGAAGAATTTTAAAATTTGGGCGCGGAAGCAAATATTTATATGATTTTTTTAGAAAAATAAAGTCAGATTTTACCTTTTCTTGATGAATACGTTGTATATTGTAAGCTACATGGGCTTGATTCTAGATACCTACCACACTTGATATAGCAATTTTCTTGTTGCAATGTATTCTTTAAGCGAAAATATAATAAAGAATTATAAAATTCGAGCGCGGAAGCAAATATTTATATGATTTTTTACAAAAAATAAAGTCAGGTTTTACCTATTTTTGAAATGGATATTTTTGTTAAAACATTCATATTCATGCTCTAGGATCTATATTATGGATGGTTTTAATTATTGGACATTCAAAAGTGACCTAAATGTGCTACCAATTAGTTAATAAACATTCAATATTCGGGTGTCATTTTAATGAATACGTTGTATATTGTAAGCTACATGGGTTGGATTCTAGAATACCTACCACACTTGAAATAACAATTTTCTTGTTACAATGTTTTCTTTTAGCTAAAATATGATGAAGAATTATAAAATTCTGGCGCGGAAGCAAATATTTTTATGATGTTTTACAAAAATAAAATCTGATTTTACCTATTCTTGAAATGGATATTTTTGTTAAAACATTCATATTCATGATTTAGGATCTATACTATGGATTGTTTCAAGCATTGGACAAACAAAAGTGACCAAAACGTGGTACCAATCAGGTAATAAACATTCAATATTGGGGTGTCATTTTATTGAATACGTTGTATATTGTAAGCTACATGGGCTGGATTCTAGAATACCTACCACACTTGAAATAGCAATTTTCTTGTTGCAATGTTTTCTTTTAGCTAAAGTATGAAGAAAAATTATAAAATTTTGGCGCGGAAGCAAATATTTTTATGATTTTTTACAAAAATAAATTCAGATTTTACATTTTCTTGATGAATACGTTGTCTATTGTAAGCTACATGGGCTGGATTCTAGAATAACTACCACACTTGAAATAGAAATTTTCTTGTTGCAATGTTTTCTTTTAGCTATTATATGATAAAGAATTATAAAATTTCGGGCGCGAAAGCAAATATTTATATGATTTTTTACAAAAATGAAGTCTGATTTTACCTATTCTTGAAATGGATATTTTTGTTAAAACATTCATATTCATGATAAAAATGTTTTCTCGGATTTCTCGGCGGATATTAGGCAGGAATTATATTAATAATTCATTCGTAAAAATTTTTTGTAGTTAGTTTTTATTAAAGTCCAATATTTCGTTACTAATTTTGTAACTTCATCAGGGAAAACTGAAATGTACATTTCTAATGTGCTTACAAGCAAGGTTAATATGTGTTGTAATACTTACAATAAGTTTTAACTTTAAGTTTAAATTAACAACATCGTTTTAGAAACATATCATTAGTCAGGAATTTTAAAATTTTTAAAAACACAGATAATTACATTGTTTAAATTTTTGGATTTACTCTGTTTTGAAAATATGAAGAAATTTTATAAAATTGGATTCCACATGGCCGAAAGACTGATTTGAGCTTGCTCTGAGATGTAGCAAATTATGCGTAGTATCACGACACAAAGAAGAAGAGAAGGGTTAATATAGCAAGTTATGGAAGTGCGGTAATTTTGAAAATTATGTAAAAAGTTTTTAATAGATAAGAATATATAGAACTGAGATGTTGGGTATCTGTTTTGTAGTTTATTGTGTTATTATTTGGAATGTGACACATTTCTAAAAATATCCTTTTTTTGAAGTTATTTTCAAATTCTAGATTAGAAGCTTCGTCGTAATTGACAAAATTTTTAGATTCTTGTGCGTGAGCAGCAAGAGCTCATATGTTTTTTGAATTAATTCTCTTTTCTCCTTGTTTGTGTTGTGATAATCTAGTACAAAGTTTTTGCGATGTTTGACCAATATAAGTCCTACCACAACCGCTGCAAGGGATTTTATAAATTATATTTGATTGTATAATTCTTTCTGTTTTATCTTTGATTTTTTTGTAAAGATTGTTCACAGTTTTAAAAATTTTTAAAGCAAAAATTAAATGTTTATCATTTTTAAATAGACCTATTAGTTCATTAGTTAAAAAAGGAATATTTGGAACAGAAATATATTGTTTGTGTTCATTGCTATTATCAACTTGATTATCAGTCTGTAAATTAGTATTGTAAAGAAGTCGTTTGAGTAAGGATTTAGGGTAGGAATTCTCGATCAATACATTCTCCAAACGTTGTAGAGCTGGTTTTTGTAAGGAAGGATAGCAAATTTGATTTATTCTATTTTTTAATCCTAGTACAAGATTTATTTTAATTTTATGTGTGTGGCTCGAGTTGTAGTTAAGGTATTTACCTGACGAAGTTGGTTTTTGATACTAATCCAATATGATGGTTTGGTTTTCCTTTCTGATCACTTTAGTGTCCAAGAAAGGTACACTATTTTGTGATTCAGTTTCGACGGTGAATTGGATATGTTCATTTATGCTATTGAAAGTTTGTAGCGTGGAATCTATTTGATCGCTCGGCACAGCACATATTATGTCGTCTACATATTTGTAAATGAAAGGAAATTGGAAAGGTAGTTGGGGAATGCATTGGTCCAGAATCCAATCCATTACATATCTACTGATAACAGGGCTGATTACACTACCTATTGGGCAACCAAATTTTTGATGGTAATGTTGTCCATTGTAAATGAAAAAAGTATTGTTAAAGATAAAATTTATGATATCAATGAACACGTTTTTAGGTATATTCGTATGTTCATTTATCAACTTCCATTGTTCCTCAATAACTTTGACTGCTAAGTCTATGGGGATGTTAGTGAAAAGGCTAATGACATCCAAACTAATAATAACAAAATTGTCTGGTAATTGAAAATTTTGAATAAATTCTGAGAATTGAAAATTGTCTTTAATGTAGTATCATCAACAAGTACGGCGTTACTTCTTCTCAACATCAGTTCCAGGATGGGGTTTTTCGAATACCTACGACGTACATTCGGCCACGACACCTGCCGAACTTTCAAAACATGGGCAACTAACAACATCAAATTGGCAAATTTTAGAAATAGACGCATTTTCCAGTCCGACCACGACATGTCACCCAAGGAGTAAAAGGAATCCACAGCCTACTCTCTTCAACTAATATTCCTTCAGTGAAGAAGACTCTCCAGTTGAACAACAGGTTGATAGATAAGATTATTAATTTAGAAATAAACATAACTAACGAGGTCTTGCGCTCAATTGAAAGAGAACAGGAAAGTATCGAACTTAAATTTACAAACAATGAAAATTTAACCCCAAATATTTTTTCCGAATTTAAACGTAGACAACATAAAGTGTATAACAAGATTTTTAATAACATTAAAAAAAAACATTAGTAAATTTAATAACTTAATACAGGAAAAAAAGAAAATTTTAGTCAAATCTAAAGAAAATTAGTTTAAAAACTTAACAGATATAACTTTCCCAGCAGAAGTAAAAAACATTCCAGCTATGGGTAACAAATTCAGTGTTCCACATACAAAAAAAGAAATAAAATCAAATAATTTATTAGCAGATTTAGAAATAGCTATTAGTAATAAAAATTAACTACAAAAAAATTATACGAATAAATTATTAATATAATTCCCGCCTAATATCCGCCGAGAAATCCGTGAAAACATTTTTATCATTAACAAGTATGGCGTTACTTATTCTCAACATTCATATTCATGCTTTAGGATCTATACTGTGGATGGTTTTAAGCATTGGACATACAAAATTGACCAACACGTGGTACCAATCAGATAATAAACATTTAATTTTCGGGTGTCATTTTAATGAATACGTTCTATATTGTAAGCTAAATGCACTGAATTCTAGAAAACCTACTACACTTGAAATAGCAATTTTCTTGTTGCAATGTATTCTTTCAGCAAAAATGTGATAAAGAATTAAAAATTCGGGCGCGGAAGCAAATATTTATATGATTTTTTACAAAAATAAAGTCAGATTTTAACTATTCTTAAAATAGATATTTTTGTTAAAACATTCATATTCATGCTTTAGGATCTATACTATGGATGATATTAGCATTGGACATTCAAAAGGGACCAAAAAGTAGTACAAACAAGATAATAAACATTCAATTTTCGGGTGTCATTTTAATGAATACGTTGTATATTGTAAGCTACATGGGCTGGATTCTAGAATACCTACCACACTTGATATAGCAAATTTCTTGTTGCAATGTTTTCTTTTAGGTAAAATATGATGAAGAATTATAAAATTCGGGCGCGAAAGCAAATATTTATATGATTCTTTACAAAAATAAAGTCAGATTTTCCCTATTCTTCAAATGGATATTTTTGTTAAAACATTCATATTCATGCCTTAGGATCTATACTGTGAATGGTTTTAGCATTGGACATGCAAAAGTGACCAAAACGTAGTACCAATCAGATAATAAACATTCAATTTTCAGGTGTCATTGTAATGAATACGTTGTATATTGTAAGCTACATGGGATGGATTCTAGAATACCTACCACACTTGAAATAGCAATTTTCTTGTTGCAATGTTTTCTTTTAGGTAAAATATGATGAAGTATTATAAAATTCGGTCGGGTTACCAAATATTTATATGATTTTTTACAAAAATAATGTCAGATTTTACCTATTCTTGAAATGGATATTTTTGTTAAGACATTCATATTCATGCTTTAGGATCTATACTATGGATGGTTTTAGCATGGGATATGCAAAAGGGACCAAAAAGGTGGTATCAATCAGATAATAAACATTCCATTTTTGGGTGTCATTTTAATGAATACGTTGTATATTGTAAGCTACATGGGCTGGATTCTAGTATGCCTACCACACTTGAAATAGCAATTTTCTTGTTGCAGTGTTTTCTTTTAGCTAATATATTATGAAGAATTATAAAATTCGTGCGCGGAAGCAAATATTTATATGATTTTTTACAAAAGTAAAGTCAAATTTTACCTATTTTTAAAATGGAAGTTTTTGTTAAAACATTCATATTCATGCTTTAGGATCAATACTATAAGTGTTTTAGCATTGGACATGCAAAAGTGACTAACACGTGGTACCAATCAGATAATAAACATTTATTTTTCGGGTGTCATTTTAGTGTATACGTTGTATATTGTAAGCTACATAGGCTGGATTCTAGAAAACCTACCACACTTGAAGTAGCAATTTTCTTGTTGCGATGTTTTTGTTTAGCTAAAATATAATGAAAAATTATATAATTCGGACGCGGAAGCAAATATTTATATGATTTTGTAGAAATATAAAGTCAGATTTTACCTATTCTTGAAATGAATATTTTTGTTAAAACATTTATATTCATGCTTTAGGATCTATAATATGGATGGTTTTAGCATTGGACATGCAAAAGTGACCAAAACGTGGTACCAATCAGATTATAAACATCAATTTTCGGGTGTCATTTTAATGAATACGTTATATATTGGAAGCTACATGGGCTGGAATCTAGAATACCTACCACACTTGAAATAGCAATTTTCTTGTTGCAATATTTTCGTTTAGCTAAAATATGATAAAGAATTATAAAATTCGGGCGCGGAAGCAAATATTTATATGATTTTTTACAAAAATAATGTCAGATTTTACATATTCTTGAAACGGATATTTTTGTTTAAACATTCATATTTAAGCTTTAGGATCTATACTATAGATGGTTTTACCATTGGACATGCAAAAGTGACCAAAACGTGGTACCAATCAGATAATAAAACATTCAATTTTCGGGTGTCATTTTAATGAATACGTTGTATTTTGTAAGATACATGGGCTGGATTCTAGAATACCTACCACACTTGATATAGCAAATTTCTTGTTGCAATGATTTCTTTTAGCTAAAATATGATGAAGAATTATAAAATTCGGACGCGGAAGCAAATTTTTATATGATTTTTTACAAAAATAAAGTCAGATTTTACCTATTCTTGAAATGGATATTATTGTTAAAACATTCATATTCATGCTTTAGGATCTATACTGTGGATGGTTTTAGCATTGGACATGCAAAAGTGACCAAAACGTGGTACCAATTAGATAATAAATATTCAATTTTTGGGTGTCATTTTAATGAATACGTTGTATATTGTAAGCTACAAGGGCTGGATTCTAAAATACCTACCACACTTGAAATAGCAATTTTCTTGTCGCAATGTTTTCTTTTAGGTAAAATATGATGAAGAATTATAAAATTCGGGCGCGAAAGCAAATATTTATATGAATTTTTACACAAATAAAGTCAGATTTTACCTATTCTTGAAATGGATATTTTTGTTAAAACTTTCATATTCATGCTTTAGGTTTTATACTATGGATAGTTTTAGCATAGGACATGCAAAAGTGACTAACACGTGGTACCAATCAGATAATAAACATTCAATTTTCGGGTTTCATTTTAATGAATACGTTGTATATTGTAAGCTACATGGGCCGGATTCTAAAATACCTACCACACTTGAAATAGCAAATTTCTTGTTGCAATTTTTTCATTTAGCTTAAATATGATGAAGAATTATAAAATTCGGGCGCGGAAGCAAATATTTATATGATTTTTCACAATAATAAATTCTTATTTTACCTATTTTTGAAATAGATATTTTTGTTAAATCATTCATAATCAATCTTTAGGATCTGTACTATGGATGGTTTTAGCATTGGACATGCAAAAGTGACAAAAACGTAGTACAAATCAGATAATAAACATTCAATTTTCAGGTGTCATGTTAATAAATACGTTGTATATTGTAAGCTACATGGGCTGGGTTTTAGAGTACCTACCAAATTTGAAATAGCAATTTTCTTGTTGCAATGTTTTTTTCTAGCTAAAACATTACGAAAAATTATAAAATTCGGGCGCGGAAGCAAATATTTATATGATTTTGTACATAAATAAAGTCAGATTTTACCTATTCTTGAAATGGATATTTTTGTTAAAACATTCATATTTATGCTTTAGGATCTATATTATGGATGGTTTTAGCATTGAACATGCAAAAGTGACCATAACGTGGTACCAATCATATAATAAACATTCATTTTTCGGGTGTCATTTTAGTGTATGCGTTGTATATTGTAAGCTACATGGGCTGGATTCTAGAATACCTACCACACTTGATATAGCAAATTTCTTGTTGCAATGTTTTCTTTCAGCTAAAATATGATTAAAAATTATAAAATTCCTCCGCGGATGCAAATGTTTATATGATTTTTTACAAAAATAAAGTGAGATTTTACCTATTCTTGAAACGGTTATTTTTGTTAAAACATTCATATTCAAGCTTTAGGATCTATACTATAGATGGTTTTACCATTGGACATGCAAAAGTGACCAAAAGGTGGTACCAATCAGATAATAAGCATTAAATTTTCGGGTGTCCTTTTTATGAATACGTTGTATATTTTAAGCTACATGCGCTAGAGGCTAGAGTACCTGCCACACTTGAAATAGCAATTTTCTTGTTGCAATGTTTTTTTTAGCGAAAACATAATAAAGAATATCAATCAGATAATAAACATTCAATTTTTAGGTGTCATTTTAATGAATACTTTGTATTTTGTAAGCTACATGAGCTGGTTTCTAGAATACATACCACACTTGATAAAGCAAATTTCTTGTTGCAATGTTTTGTTTTAGTTAAAATATGATGAAGAATTATAAAATTCGGGCGCGAAAGCATATATTTATATGAATCTTTACAAAAATAAAGTCAGATTTTACCTATTCTTCAAATGGATATCTTTGTTAAAACATTCATATTCATGCTTTAGGATCTGTACTGTGGATGGTTTTAGCATTGGACATGCAAAAGTGACCAAAACGTAGTAACAATCAGATAATAAACATTCAATTATCAGGTGTCATTTTAATGAATACGTTGTATATTGTAAGCTATATGGGATGGATTCTAGAATACCTACCACACTTGAAATAGCAATTTTCTTGATGCAATGTTTTATTGTAGCTAAAATATGATGAAGAATTATGAAATTCGGGCGCGGAAGCAAATATTTATATGATTTTTTACAAAAATAAAGTCAGATTTTACCTATTCTTGAAATGGATATTTTTTTTAAAACTTTCATATTCATGCTTTAGGATCTATACTATTGATGGTTTTAGCATTGGACATACAAAAGTGACCAATACGTGGTATCAATCAGATAATAAACATTCAATTTTCAGGTGTCATTTGAATGAATACGTTGTATATTGTAAGCTACATGGGATGGATTCTAGGATACCTACAACACTTGAAATAGCAATTTTCTTGTCGCAATGTTTTCTTTTAGGTAAAATATGATAAAGAATTATAAAATTCGGGCGCGGAAGCAAATATTTATATGATTTTTTACACAAATTAAGTCAGATTTTATCTATTCTTGAAATGGATATTTTTGTTAAAACATTTATATTCATGCTTTAAGATCTATACTATGGATAATTTTAGCATTGGACAGGCAAAAGAGACCAAAACGTGGTACCAATCAGATATTAAACATTCAATTTTCGGGTTTCATTTTAATGAATACGTTGTATATTGTAAGCTACATGGGCTGGATTCTAAAATACCTACCACACTTGAAATAGCAAATTTCTTGTTGCAATTTTTTCATTTAGCTTAAATATGATGAAGAATTATAAAATTCGGGCGCGGAAGCAAATATTTATATGATTTTTCACAATAATAAATTCTTATTTTACCTATTCTTGAAATAGATATTTTTGTTAAATCATTCATAATCAATCTTTAGGATCTGTACTATGGATGGTTTTAGCATTGGACATGCAAAAGTGACAAAAACGTAGTACAAATCAGATAATAAACATTCAATTTTCAGGTGTCATGTTAATAAATACGTTGTATATTGTAAGCTACATGGGCTGGGTTTTAGAGTACCTACCAAATTTGAAATAGCAATTTTCTTGTTGCAATGTTTTTTTCTAGCTAAAACATGATGAAAAATTATAAAATTCGGGCGCGGAAGCAAATATTTATATGATTTTGTACATAAATAAAGTCAGATTTTACCTATTCTTGAAATGGATATTTTTGTTAAAACATTCATATTCATGCTTTAGGATCTATACTATGGATGGTTTTAGCATTGGACATGCAAAAGTGACCAAAACGTGGTACAAATCAGATAATAAATATCAATTTTCGGGTGTTATTTTAATGAAAACGTTATATATTGTAAGCTACATGGGCTGGAATCTAGAAAACCTACCACACTTGAAGTAGCAATTTTCTTGTTGCAATGTTGTTGTTTAGCTAAAATATGATGAAAAATTATATAATTCGGACGCGGAAGCAAATATTTATATGATATTGTACAATTATAAAGTCAGATTTTACCTATTCTTGAAATGGATATTTTTGTTAAAACATTCATATTTATGCTTTAGGATCTATATTATGGATGGTTTTAGCATTGAACATGCAAAAGTGACCAAAACGTGGTACCAATCATATAATAAACATTCATTTTTCGGGTGTCATTTTAGTGTATGCGTTGTATATTGTAAGCTACATGGGCTGGATTCTAGAATACCTACCACACTTGATATAGCAAATTTCTTGTTGCAATGTTTTCTTTCACCTAAAATATGATTAAAAATTATAAAATTCCTCCGCGGATGCAAATGTTTATATGATTTTTTACAAAAATAAAGTGAGATTTTACCTATTCTTGAAACGGTTATTTTTGTTAAAACATTCATATTCAAGCTTTAGGATCTATACTATAGATGGTTTTACCATTGGACATGCAAAAGTGACCAAAAGGTGGTACCAATCAGATAATAAGCATTAAATTTTCGGGTGTCCTTTTTATGAATACGTTGTATATTTTAAGCTACATGCGCTAGAGGCTAGAGTACCTGCCACACTTGAAATAGCAATTTTCTTGTTGCAATGTTTTTTTTAGCGAAAACATAATAAAGAATATCAATCAGATAATAAACATTCAATTTTTAGGTGTCATTTTAATGAATACTTTGTATTTTGTAAGCTACATGGGCTGGATTCTAGAATACATACCACACTTGATAAAGCAAATTTCTTGTTGCAATGTTTTGTTTTAGTTAAAATATGATGAAGAATTATAAAATTCGGGCTCGAAAGCAAATATTTATATGAATCTTTACAAAAATAAAGTCAGATTTTACCTATTCTTCAAATGGATATCTTTGTTAAAACATTCATATTCATGCTTTAGGATCTGTACTGTGGATGGTTTTAGCATTGGACATGCAAAAGTGACCAAAACGTAGTAACAATCAGATAATAAACATTCAATTTTCAATTGTCATTTTAATGAATACCTTGTATATTGTAAGCTATATGGGATGGATTCTAGAATACCTACCACTCTTGAAATAGCAATTTTCTTGATGCAATGTTTTATTGTAGCTAAAATATGATGAAGAATTATGAAATTCGGGCGCGGAAGCAAATATTTATATGATTTTTTACAAAAATAAAGTCAGATTTTACCTATTCTTGAAATGGATATTTTTTTTAAAACTTTCATATTCATGCTTTAGGATCTATACTATTGATGGTTTTAGCATTGGACATACAAAAGTGACCAATACGTGGTATCAATCAGATAATAAACATTCAATTTTCAGGTGTCATTTGAATGAATACGTTGTATATTGTAAGCTACATGGGATGGATTCTAGGATACCTACCACACTTGAAATAGCAATTTTCTTGTCGCAATGTTTTCTTTTAGGTAAAATATGATGAAGAATTATAAAATTCGGGCGCGGAAGCAAATATTTATATGATTTTTTACACAAATTAAGTCAGATTTTATCTATTCTTGAAATGGATATTTTTGTTAAAACATTTATATTCATGCTTTAAGATCTATACTATGGATAATTTTAGCATTGGACAGACTCTGAGATAGCGCGTGTGGTACCAATCAGATAATAAACATTCAATTTTCGGGTTTCATTTTAATGAATACGTTGTATATTGTAAGCTACATGGGCTGGATTCCAAAATACCTACCACACTTGAAATAGCAAATTTCTTGTTGTAATTTTTTAATTTAGCTTAAGTATGATGAAGAATTATAAAATTCGGGCGCGGAAGCAAATATTTATATGATTTTTCACAAAAATAAATTCTTATTTTACCTATTCTTGAAATAGATATTTTTGTTAAATGATTCATAATCAAGCTTTAGGATCTATACTACAGATGGTTTTAGCATTGGACATGCAAAAGTGACAAAAACGTAGTACAAATCAAATAATAAACATTCAATTTTCGGATGTCATGTTAGAAAATACTTTGTATATTGTAAGCTACATGGGCTGGGTTTTAGAGTACCTACCACACTTCAAATTGCAATTTTCTTGATGCAATGTTGTTTTCTAGCTAAAACATGATGAAAAATTATAAAATTCGGGCGCGGAAGCAAATATTTATATGATTTTGTACATAAATAAAATCAGATTTTACCTATTCTTGAAATGGATATTTTTGTTAAAACATTCATATTCATGCTTTAGGATCTATACTATGGATGGTTTTAGCATTGGACATGCAAAAGTGACCAAAACGTTGAAGCAGTACTGCTTGCATGTATAATTTTGTTATTAATAATATTAGAAAATAATCTCTAATAAGTATAAATATTTTATGAACAAACAATTTTACGTAGAATATCTTATTTGTATAATGAATTTTTGTGTGACTGTACGGCACGAGACATTATCTGTTTATTGTTTAGTCTAGCGCAGGCCAGGGTGTTACAACCACTTGAAAAAATGATATTTCCTAGCCGATGCGTCGCCGTACGGGTGAACTGTTTACAAATCAGCATCTTCGGACGAGCATTAAGACAAAGAAGTTATCATGCATCCAAGTGAGATGGAATATTAAAAATATTCTCCAAGCTTCCACGATCACGTGCTCGGATCATGGACTACCCCCGAACCACCATAGTTCTGAAGGTGTGAAGAGGGATATATTTGTATATAACCCGAGTCCAAAGTTGTACTCAGGGAGTCGGAACCAGGACTCCACTTATGTCTGGCTTGTCCGGAGTAAGTCCTCCTGGTCTCTGTAACTCCATTCCTCTCCAACCTTTCCTTAGGAAGGCTGTTTCTGCTATTGGCTAATGTCAGGCATTGAGACTAACTTCCAGGAAGGCTGTTTCTGCTATTGGCTAATGTCAGGCATTGAGACTACCTTTCGAACTCTTTACTAACTTCAACAGGAAGGCGGTTTCTGCTATTGGCTAATGTCAGGCATTGAGACTAACTTCCGAATTCTCTACTAACTTCATCAGGAAGGCGGTTTCTGCTATTGGCTAATGTCAGGCATTGAGACTAACTTTTGAATCCTCCAATAACTTCATCAGGAAGGTTGTTTCTGCTATTGGCCAATGTCAGGCATTGAGACTAACTTCCGAATCCTCCGAATCCTCTATAAAATTCCCTATTGGAAGCATATCCTATTCCCATCAACATCGAGACTACTCGGGCAAGCTAGGTATGTGTCTATTATTTTATATAAATGTCACAAAATATTAATTATGAAATTATGGTTGTCACAATAATATCATATTTTTATTAAATATAACCGATCTAATATTGGTTGTCTAACAATTGTAATTTACTCAAACTCAACAGATTCGCCAGCTCAGCTGGGTGTCTGCCTCAAATACAACTATCAACAATTATTTCTGATAGCTTTGACTGTGTGCTCGCCGTGGCCGGTTCACGATTACTGTGTGCTCTTAGGGCCGGTAGAACCGTGAGCTCATGGGCCGGTCTTTGCAACTCAGACCATCTATAAAAATATAAAGAATGGCCCTCTGACAAAACAGAGCGCCCTATTAACAAAAGACCTCAGAGCAACGGCATGCCGACTCTGAAACCAACAATAAAACTCAAACCAATTACAACAATTACAATTGTAACTGACAACCAATATAAGTTTGGTCTCAGTCACTCAATTTTACCATACATGATTATAATAAATTATTGGGACAACTCTTTATGAATTGAATGCAATCTTTTTATAATTGTTATATTGTCAAATTGTCTCTCTACCTGAGGTTTTGGCTGTGGTTTCCCCCAGGTTATTAAGGTGAATACCGGAGAGCGTAACATTCCACAGCACTCTACGATTTTCTTAATTATAAATAAATGCACAAGATAGATATTTTATCTATCTTTTGGAGTGATTATCATTCTTTTATTTTATCAAATACCTGTCCGGATTCCTCCACTCTTAACAGCTACTCTGTATTACGACGATGAAGGGTTACTTATTTAAATAAACACAACGTAGGGTAAGTTAAACCTTCCACTAGACAATCTTTGGCTAAAGTATAATTGTATGTACGGAGGAGGTGGGTACGTACTGTTACAAAAAATGGTGCCGTGACCAGGATACAGAGTCTTAAAAGCTGTTAATTGGGGGAGAGGACAGAATATTTGATAGTAGAGTGATATTTATCAATAAATATATTGAGCGCGTTTTGTGAAATCTTAAATTTCGGAAGCGGTTCGGCGCGCTAGCAGGCTGTGTTTCTTGGTATAAGGGATTGACTTAGACATCTTGAGTTGTAATATAATAACCCGATGTTTAGAAGCTAATTGGCAAATAATGGAATAACTCAAAATAATTAAATAATAAAAATAAAAATAAATAAATTGGTTTTGAAAATTTACTATAATATTGATGTTGTCTATAAACTATTTACAACTTGTTGCACGTTTCAAAACTCGATTTAAATTCGATTATTGAATATAACGGATTGGGTGAGATCTGTGGTTCAAACCCCAGCATCGTCAACCTTTAGCTCAATAAAAGTAAATCGCTGTATTCGAGTGATTTGAAACACTCTGGGATGTTGATCACTACGCTATTAAAATGCAAGTAAAATTTGGCATAAAGTCATGAGACTTTCGATCTAGAAATAAAATGCACTAGACGCAAAAGATAAATTTAATAAAAAAAAAATATATATACGAAAGATTTAAACATAAAACTTTCGTGTACATTAGAAACAAATAAAAAAAAATAATAATAAGAATATCAATGAAAACAATAGTTATTTTTGCTAAAATAAAAATGTACCGGATTAAAATCCTATGGTTGTTTATAAAAAAGAGATTCTGACATTTTTTCTCTGTTTGAAAAAAAAAATGTTTATATAAAACTAAATTATAGAAACAAATTGAAATATGCTCGTAAATAACAATGAAATAAAATTTATATTATTAACGCAGATGCATCCCCTTATATCGTGAAACACTCCATAACATTCAAAAAGATCCTTTGACCTGAGTTAGTAAATGATTTTAAGATAACACAAAAAGAATGAAACAGCTGGTGTATTTTACAAATGTTTCAAGTGTTCATAGTGACACGGTAGTCAAGTGTGGTATAATAAACAAACGACGAAGACTAACTGCAAGTTTGGGATGAAACTTAAAAACAAGTCGTGCCTAAGGAGAATATCGAATTACACATATCACAAAAAAATTATCACTTCGGGGGAGTGCACTGACCCCAAATACACCCGCAGGTAGTCGGAAAGAAAATTTGCCCCAAATTGAGAAGAAGTATCTTTTGTGACCTACTAAATAAACAAGGATACTGCATAAAAATGACAAAATTCAAGAATTATGAAGAAACGCGAGGAGTTGCAACAATAAAATAATTCAGTATAAGGGAACAACTAAACCTTGGTAAACTGGGAATATACCTCGTAGGATTTTTAGAAGATTACACACCCAACATGTGTTAAACTAATTACAAATTATAAAAAAAAAACAATACCATGAAGATCTGCTATAGCAAAATTCCAATAATATTCTAGTTCAGTTTCAGATGAAGAGTAAGATTCCATCTGATATTTGGTAAAGGATTATTACTATTAAATTATTCTATTCAACAATGTGTAGGGCAAATCAATATAATATATTTGTAATGCAAGTTAGTTTAGTGAAATATAAAAATTATTCTATTGAAGGTATCAAATCGATATAAATATTTCGAGGAGATTATGTAATTAGCAAAAAGAAAAGCATAAATCATCATCATATCTCAGAAATAACAAGGATTGGAAAGTTTACAAAAATAGAATATTGTCAGTGGAGTGTATACACCGGCAACCACAAATGAAGAAGACATAAGAGCATCTACAGACAACCACAAACAACAATGAATACGCGAGTACTAATGTGAGGAAGTTCTATCAATTCGGACTTCATCGAACTCAGTAAAAAAGAAATCAATGTAATTTATACGGATTAAAACACCACCAAATTTAACATCTGCAGAACAAGAGAATAAAAAAACATTGCACAAGCACCAACAAAGCCGTGTCGGTTTGCAAATGCCGCACAAAGAAAAAAAAAATTCCACCAAAACTATTAACAACCTGCAACAACTTTAACTTTCAAATCTCGGTTTAACTAAAATCGTCACTGAAGAAACATCATGCGAAGAACATTGATTATTGATAACTTACAATGATAAGTTAAAAAAAAATTGTAAATTGTAGATTCTTTGTTATAAATTAAAATCCATTGCTAAATAACAACAATAAAAATAATATTGTCTAGTACCACCGTTATTTTCATTAAACAAAAACAAATAAACCCAATTTTTATGTCATTAGTTTTTCTCTGCATGGTTTTGATGATGAGTAGAAATAAATAATTATCAGCATAACTAATGTATGGACATGAATACTGACTAACAAAGTAATAATGATTGAGATATTTAATGTATTCGCTCATCTGATTGTTGGCTCATACAATTAAATATCTGGGGGAGTTTGAAGCAGTACTGCTTGCATGTATAATTTTGTTATTAATAATATTAGAAAATAATCTCTAATAAGTATAAATATTTTATGAACAAACAATTTTACGTAGAATATCTAATTTGTATAATGAATTTTTGTGTGACTGTACGGCACGAGACATTATCTGTTTATTGTTTAGTCTAGCGCAGGCCAGGGTGTTACAACCACTTGAAAAAATGATATTTCCTAGCCGATGCGTCGCCGTACGGGTGAACTGTTTACAAATCAGCATCTTCGGACGAGAATTAAGACAAAGAAGTTATCATGCATCCAAGTGAGATGGAATATTAAAAATATTCTCCAAGCTTCCACGATCACGTGCTCGGATCATGGACTACCCCCGAACCACCATAGTTCTGAAGGTGTGAAGAGGGATATATTTGTATATAACCCGAGTCCAAAGTTGTACTCAGGGAGTCGGAACCAGGACTCCACTTATGTCTGGCTTGTCCGGAGTAAGTCCTCCTGGTCTCTGTAACTCCATTCCTCTCCAACCTTTCCTTAGGAAGGCTGTTTCTGCTATTGG
Source organism: Stenolophus ochropezus (assembly GCA_035578165.1). Lineage (NCBI taxonomy): Eukaryota > Metazoa > Arthropoda > Insecta > Coleoptera > Carabidae > Stenolophus > Stenolophus ochropezus. Next base: position 52,914 of record JAQOWZ010000051.1, on the reverse strand, counting down.
CTAATGTCAGGCATTGAGACTAACTTCCAGGAAGGCTGTTTCTGCTATTGGCTAATGTCAGGAATTGAGACTACCTTTCGAACTCTTTACTAACTTCATCAGGAAGGCGGTTTCTGCTATTGGCTAATGTCAGGCATTGAGACTAACTTCCGAATTCTCTACTAACTTCATCAGGAAGGCGGTTTCTGCTATTGGCTAATGTCAGGCATTGAGACTAACTTTCGAATCCTTCAATAACTTCATCAGGAAGGTTGTTTCTGCTATTGGCCAATGTCAGGCATTGAGGCTAACTTCCGAATCCTCCGAATCCTCTATAAAATTCCCTATTGGAAGCATATCCTATTCCCATCAACATCGAGACTACTCGGGCAAGCTAGGTATGTGTCTATTATTTTATATAAATGTCACAAAATATTAATTATGAAATTATGGTTGTCACAATAATATCATATTTTTATTAAATATAACCGATCTAATATTGGTTGTCTAACAATTGTAATTTACTCAAACTCAACAGATTCGCCAGCTCAGCTGGGTGTCTGCCTCAAATACAACTATCAACAATTATTTCTGATAGCTTTGACTGTGTGCTCGCCGTGGCCGGTTCACGATTACTGTGTGCTCTTAGGGCCGGTAGAACCGTGAGCTCATGGGCCGGTCTTTGCAACTCAGACCATCTATAAAAATATAAAGAATGGCCCTCTGACAAAACAGAGCGCCCTATTAACAAAAGACCTCAGAGCAACGGCATGCCGACTCTGAAACCAACAATAAAACTCAAACCAATTACAACAATTACAATTGTAACTGACAACCAATATAAGTTTGGTCTCAGTCACTCAATTTTACCATACATGATTATAATAAATTATTGGGACAACTCTTTATGAATTGAATGCAATCTTTTTATAATTGTTATATTGTCAAATTGTCTCTCTACCTGAGGTTTTGGCTGTGGTTTCCCCCAGGTTATTAAGGTGAATACCGGAGAGCGTAACATTCCACAGCACTCTACGATTTTCTTAATTATAAATAAATGCACAAGATAGATATTTTATCTATCTTTTGGAGTGAATATCATTCTTTTATTTTATCAAATACCTGTCCCGATTCCTTCACTCTTAACAGCTACTCTGTATTACGACGATGAAGGGTTACTTATTTAAATAAACACAACGTAGGGTAAGTTAAACCTTCCACTAGACAATCTTTGGCTAAAGTATAATTGTATGTACGGAGGAGGTGGGTACGTACTGTTACAACGTGATACAAATCAGATAATAAACATCAATTTTCGGGTGCTATTTTAATGAAAAAGTTATATATTGTATTATATAGCAATTTTCTTGTTGCAATATTTTCTTTTAGCTAAAATTTGATAAAGAATTATAAAATTCGGGCGCGGAAGCAAATATTTATATAATTTTTTACAAAAATTAATTCAGAATTTACCTATTCTTGAAATGGATATTTTTGTTAAAACATTTATATTCATGCTTTAGGATTTATACTATGAATGGTTTTAGCTTTGGACATGCAAAAGTGACCAAAGCGTGGTACCAATCAGATAATAAACATGCAATTTTCAGGTGTCGTTTGAATGAATACGTTGTATATTGTAAGCTACATGGGATGGATTCTAGGATACCTACCACACTTGAAATAGCAATTTTCTTGTCGCAATGTTTTCTTTTAGGTGAAATATAATGAAGATTTATATAATTCGGGCGCGGAAGCAAATATTTATATGATTTTTTACAAAAATCAAGTCAGATTTTACCTAGTCTTGAAATGGACATTGTTGTTAAAATATTCATATTCATGCTTTACGATCTATACTATGGATGGTTTTAGCATTGGACATGCAAAAGTGACCAAAACGTGGTATCAATCAGTTAATAAACATAAAATTTTTAGGTGTCATTTTAATGAATACGTTGTATATTGTAAGCTTCATGGGCTGGATTCTAAAATGCATACCACTCTTCAAATAGCAATTTTCTTGTTGCAATGTTTTCTGTTAGCTAATATATGATAAAGAATTATAAAATTCGGGCGCGGAAGCAAATATTTATATGATTTTTTACACAAATTAAGTCAGATTTTACCAATTCTTGAAATGGATTTTTTTGTTAAAACAATCATATTCATGCTTTAGGATCTATACTATGGATGGTTTTAGCATTGGACATGAAAAAGTGACCAAAACGTGGTACAAATCAGATAATAAACATCAGTTTTCGAGTGTTATTTTAATGAAAACGTTATATATTGTAAGCTACATGGGCTGGAATCTAGAATACCTACCACACTTGAAATAGCAATTTTCTTGTTGCAATATTTTCTTTTAGCTAAAATATAATGAAGAATTATAAAATTTGGGCGCGGAAGCAAATATTTATATAATTTGTTACAAAAATAAAGTCAGATTTTACCTATTCTTAAATTGCATATTTTTGTTAAAACATTCATATTCATGCTTTAGGATCTATACTGTGGATGGTTTTAGCATTGAATATGCAAAAGTGACCAAAACGTAGTACCAATCAGATAATAAACATTCAATTTTCAGGTGTCATTTTAATGAATACGTTGAATATTATAAGCTACATGGGATGAATTCTAGAATACCTACCACACTTGAAATAGCAATTTTCTTGTTGCAATGTTTTCTTTTAGGTAAAATATAATGAAGAATTATAAAATTCTGGTGCGGAAGCAAATATTTATATGAGTTTTTACTAAAATAAAGTCAGATTTTACCTATTCTTGAATTGGATATTTTTCTTAAAACTTTCATATTCATGCTTTAGGATCTATACTATAAGTTTTTTAGCATTGGACAAGCAAAAGTGACCAAAACGTGGTACCAATCAGACAATAAACATTAAATATTCGGGTGTCATTTTAATGAATACGTTGTATATTGTAAGCTACATGGGCTGGATTCTAGAATACCTACCACACTTGAAATTGCAAATTTCTTGTTGCAATGTTTACTTTTTGCTAAAATAAGATGAAGAATTATAAAATTCGGGCGCGAATGCAAATATTTATATGATTTTTTACAAAGATGAAATCAGATTTTACCTATTCTTTTGTTAAAACATTCATATTCATGCTTTAGGATGTATACTATTGATAGTTTTAACATTGGACATGCAAAAGTGACCAAAATGTGGTATCAATCAGATAATAAACATTAAATTTTTGTGTGTCATTTTAATGAATACGTTGTATATTGTAAGCTACATGGGCTGGAATCTAGAATACCTACCACACTTGAAATAGCAATTTTCTTGTTGCAATATTTTCTTATAGCTAAAATATAATAAAGAATTGTAAAATTCGTGCGCGGAAGCAAATATTTATATAATTTTTTACAAAAATAAAGTCAGGTTTAACCTATTCTTGAAATGGATATTTTTGTTAAAACATTCATATTCATGCTTTAGGATCTATACTATGGATGGTTTTAGCATTGGACATGCAAAAGTGACCAAAACGTGGTACAAATCAGATAATAAACATCAATTTTCGGGTGTTAATTTAATGAAAACGTTATATATTGTAAGCTACATGGGCTGGATTCTAGAATACCTACCACACTTGAAATAGCAATTTTTTTATTACAATGTTTTCGTTTAGCTAAAATATGATGAAGAATTATAAAATTTGGGCGCGGAAGCAAATATTTATATGATTCAATTTTCAGGTGTCATTTGAATGAATACATTGTATATTGTAAGCTACATGGGATGGTTTCTAGGATACCTACCACACTTGAAATAGCTATTTTCTTGTCGCAATGTTTTCTTTTAGGTAAAATATGATGAAGAATTATAAAATTCGGGCGCGGAAGCAAATATTTATATGATTTTTTACAATAATAAAGTCAGATTGTACCTATTCTTGAAATGGATATTGTTGTTAAAACATTCATATTCATGCTTAAGGATCTATACTATGGATGGTTTTAGCATTGGACATGCAAAAGTGACCAAAACGTGGTATTAATCAGTTAATAATCATTAAATTTTTAGGTGTCATTTTAATGAATACGTTGTATATTGTAAGCTACAAGGGATGGATTCTAGAATGCATACCACTCTTGAAATAGCAATTTTCTTGTTGCAATGTTTTCTTATAGCTAATATATGATAAAGAATTATAAAATTCGGGCGCGGAAGCAAATATTTATATGATTTTTTACACAAATTAAGTCAGATTTTACCTATGCTTGAAATGGATATTTTTGTTAAAACATTCATATTCATGCTTTAGGATCTATACTATGGATGGTTTTAGCATGGGACATGCAAAAGTGACCAAAACGTAGTACAAATCAGATAATAAACATCAATTTTCGGGTGTTATTTTAATGAAAACGTTATATATTGTATGCTACATGGGCTGGAATCTAGAATAACTACCACACTTGAAATAGCAATTTTCTTGTTGTAATATTTTCTTTTAGCTAAAATATGATGAAGAATTATAAAATTTGGGCGCGGAAGCAAATATTTATAAAATTTGTTACAAAAAGAAAGTTAGATTTTACCTATTCTTAAATTGCTTGTTTCTTGTTGCAATGTTTTCTTTTAGCTAAAATATAATAAAGAATTATAAAATTCGGGCGCGGAAGCAAATATTTATATGATTTTTTACAAAAATAAAGTCAGATTTTACCTATTCTTGTAAAGGATATTTATATTAAAACATTCATATTCATGCTTTTGGATCTATACTATAAGTGTTTTAGCATTGGACATGCAAAACTGACCAACACATGGTACCAATCAGATAATAAACATTCAATTTTCGGGTGTCATTTTAATTAATACGTTGTATATTGTAAGCTGCATGGGCTGGATTCTAAAATACCTACCACATTTGAAATAGCAATTTTCTTTTTGCAATGTTTTCGTTTAACTAAAATATGATAAAGAATCATAAAATTCGGGCGCGGAAGCAAATATTTATATGATTTTTTTATACAATTTAAGTCAGATTTTACGTATTCATGAAATGGATATTTTTGATAAAACATTCCTATTCAATCTTTGGGATCTATACTATAGATGGTTTTAGCATTGGACATGCAAAAGTGACCAAAACGTGGTACCAATCAGATAATAAACATTAAATTTTTTGGTGTCATTTTAATGTATACGTTGTATATTGAAATAGCAATTTTCTTTTTGCAATGTTTTCTTTTACCTAAACTATGATAAAGAATTATAAAATTCAGGCGCGGAAGCAAATATTTATTTGATTTTTTACAATAATAAAGTCAGATTTTACCTATTCTTGAAATGGATATTAATGTTAAAACATTCATATTCATGCTTAAGGATCTATACTATGGATGGTTTTAGCATTGGACATGCAAAAGTGACCAAAACGTGGTATTAATCAGTTAATAAACATTAAATTTTTAGGTGTCATTTTAATGAATACGTTGTATATTGTAAGCTACATGGGCTGGAGTCTAGAATGCATACCACTCTTGAAATAGCAATTTTCTTGTTCCAATGTTTTCTTATAGCTAATATATGATAAAGAATTATAAAATTCGGGCGCGGAAGCAAATATTTATATGATTTTTTACACAAATTAAGTCAGATTTTACCTATGCTTGAAATGGATATTTTTGTTAAAACATTCATATTCATGCTTTAGGATCTATACTATGGATGGTTTTAGCATTGGACATGCAAAAGTGACCAAAACGTAGTACAAATCAGATAATAAACATCAATTTTCGGGTGTTATTTTAATGAAAACGTTATATATTGTAAGATACATGGGCAGGAATCTAGAATAACTACCACACTTGAAATAGCAATTTTCTTGTTGCAATATTTTCTTTTAGCTAAAATATGATGAAGAATTATAAAATTTGGGCGCGGAAGCAAATATTTATATAATTTGTTACAAAAAGAAAGTCAGATTTTACCTATTCTTAAATTGCTTTTTTTGTTAAAACATTCATATTCATGCTTTAGGATCTATACTATGGATGGTTTTAGTATTGAATATGCAAAAGTGACCAAAACATAGTACCAATCAGATAATAAACATTCAATTTTCAGGTGTCATTTTAATGAATACGTTGTATATTGTAAGCTACATGGGATGGATTCTAGTATACCTACCACACTTGAAATAGTAATTTTCCTGTTGCAATGTTTTCTTTTAGGTAAAATATAATAAAGAATTATAAAATTCTGGTGCGGAAGCAAATATTTATATGATTTTTTACAAAAATAAAGTCAGATTTTATCTATTCTTGAATTGGATATTTTTCTTAAAACATTCATATTCATGCTTTAGGATCTATGCTATAAGTGTTTTAGCATTGGACATGCAAAAGTGACCAAAACGTGGTACCAATCAGATAATAAACATTAATTTTTCGGGTGTCATTTTAATGAATACGTTGTATATTGTAAGCTACATGGGCTAGATTCTAGAGTACCTGCCACACTTGAAATAGCAATTTTCTTGTTGCAATGTTTTCTTTCAGCAAAAATATAATAAAGAATTATAAAATTCGGGCGCGGAAGCAAATATTTATATGATTTTTTACACAAATTAAGTCAGACTTTACCTATTCTTGAAATGGATATTTTTGTTAAAACATTCATATTCATGCTTCAGAATCTATACTATGGATGGTTTCAACATTGGACATGCAAAAGTGACCAAAACTGGGTACAAATCAGATAATAAACACTCAATTTTCGGGTGTCATTTTAATAAATACGTTGTATATTATAAGCTACATGGGCTGGATTCTAGAATAACTACCACACTTGAAATAGCAATTTTTTGTTGCAATGTTTTCTTTTAGCTAAAATATGATGAAGAATTATAAAACTCGGCCGCGGAAGCAAATATTTATATGATTTTTTACACAAATTGAGTCAGATTTTACTTATTCTAGAAGTGGATATTTTTGTTAAAACATTTATATTCATGCTTCAGAATCTATACTATGAATGGTTTTAGCATTGGACATGCAAAAGTGACTAAAACGTAGTACCAATCAGATAATAAACATTCAATTTTCAAGTGTCATTTTAATGAATACGTTGTATATTGTAAGCTACATGGGCTGGATTCTAGAATACTTACCACACTTAAAATTGGAAATTTCTTCTTGCAATGTTTTCTTTTTGCTAAAATATGATGAAGAATTATAAAATTCGGGCGCGGAAGCAAATATTTATATGATTTTTTACAAAATTAATTCAGATTTTACCTATTCTTGAAATGGATATTTTTGTTAAAACGTTTATATTCATGCTTTAGGATCTATACTATTGATAGTTTTAGCATTGGACATGCAAAAGTGACCAAAACGTGGTATCAATCAGATAATAAACATTAAATTTTTGTGTGTCATTTTAATGAATACGTTGTATATTGTAAGCTACATGGGCTGGATTCTAGAATGCGTACCACACTTTAAATATCAATTTTCTTGTTGCAATGTTTTCTTTTAGCTAAAATATAATAAAGAATTATAAAATTCGGGCGCGGAAGCAAATATTTATATGATTTTAACAAAAATAAAGTCAGATTTTACCTAATCTTAAAATGGATATTTTTGTTAAAACATTCATATTCATGCTTTAGGATCTATTCTGTGGGTGGTTTTATCATTGGACATGCAAAAGTGACCATAATGTAGTACCAATCAGATAATAAACATTCAATTTTCAGGTGTCATTTTAATGAATACGTTGTATATTGTAAGCTACATGGGATGGATTCTGCAATACCAACCTCACTTGAAATAGCAAATTTCTTGTTGCAATGTTTTCTTTGAGGTAAAATATGATGAAGAATTATAAAATTCGGGCGTGCAAGCAAATATTTATAAGATTTTTTACAAAAATAAAGTCAGATTTTACCTATTCTTGAAATGGATATTGTTGTTAAAACATTCATATTCATGCTTTAGGTTCTATACTATGGATGGTTTTAGCATTGGACATGCAAAAGTGACCAAAATGAAGTACCAATCAGATAATAAACATTCAATTTTCAGGTGTCATTTTAATGAATACGTTGTATATTGTAAGCTACATGGGCTGGATTTTAAAATACCTACCACCCTTGAAATAGCAATTTTCTTGTTGCAATGTTTTTGTTTAGCTAAAATATGATAAAGAATTATAAAATTCGGGCGCGAAAGTAAATATTTATATGATTTTTTACAAAAATAAAGTCAGATTTCACCTATTCTTGAAATGGATATATTTGTTAAAACATTTATATTCATGCTTTAGGATCTATAGTATGGACGTTTTTAGCATTGGACATGCAAAAGTGACCAAAACGTGGTATCAATCAGATAATAAACATTAAATTTTTGTGTGTCATTTTAATGAATACGTGGTATATTGTAAGCTACATAGGCTGGATTCTAGAAAACCTACCACACTTGAAATACGAATTTTCTTGTTGCAATTTTTTCTTTTAACTAAAATATGATGAAGAATTATTAAATTCGGGCCCGGAGGCAAATATTTATTTGACTTTTTACAAAAATAAAGTCAGATTTTACCAATTCTTGAAATGCATATTTTTGTTAAAACATTCATATTCATGCTTTAGGATCTATACTATCAATGGTTTTAAGCATTGGACATGCAAAAGTGACCACAACGTGTTACTAATCAGATAATAAACATTCTATTTTCGGGTGTTATTTTAACGAATACGTTGTATATTGTAAGTTACATGGTCTGGATTATAGAATACTTACCACACTTGAAGTAGCAAATTTCTTGTTGCAATGTTTTTGTTTAGCTAAAATATGATAAAAAATGTAAAAATCGGGCGCGGTAGCAAATATTTATATGATTTTGTACAAAAATAAAGTCATATTTTCCTATTCTTGAAATGGATATTTTTGTTAAAACATTCATATTCATGTTTTAGGATCTATACTATGGATGGTTTTAGCATTGGACATGTAAAATTGACCAAAACGTGGTACCAATCAGATAATAAACATTCAATTTTCGGGCGTAATTTTAATGAATACGTTGTATATTGTAAGCTACATAGGTTATATACTCGTACTAGAGTACCTGCCACACTTGAATAGCAATTTTCTTGTTGCAATGTTTTCTTTTAGCGAAAATATGATAAAGAATTATAAAATTCGGGCAAGGAAGCAAATATTTATATGATTTTTTACAAAAATAAAGTCAAATTTTACATATCCTTGAAATGGATATTTTTGTTAAAACATACATATTCATGCTTTAGAATCCATACTATGGATGGTTTTAGCATTGGACATGCAAAAGTGACCAAAACGTAGTACAAATCAGATAATAAAAATTCAATTTTCGGGTGTCATTTTAATGAATACGTTGTATATTGTAAGCTACATGGGCTGGATTTTAGAGTACCTGCCACACTTTAAATAGAAATTTTCTTGTTGCAATGTTTTCTTTCAAGTAAAATATGATGAAGAATTATAAAATTCGGGCGCGGAAGGAAATATTAATATGATTTTTTACAAAAAATAGTCAGATTTTTCCCATTCTTGAAATAGATATTTTTGTTAAAACATTTATATTCATGCTTTAGGATCTATACTATGGATGGTTTTAGCATTGGACATGCAAAAGTGACCTAAACGTGGTACCAATCAGATAATAAACATTCAATTTTTGGGTGTCATTTTAATGAAGACGTTGTATATTGTAAGTTACATGGGCTGGATTCTAGAGTGCCTGCCACTCTTGAAATAGAAATTTTCTTGTTGCAATGTTTTCTTTTAGCTAAAATATGATGAAGAATTATAAAATTCGGGCGCGGAAGCAAATATTTATATGATTCTTTACAAAAATAAAGTCAGATTTTACCTATTCTTGAAATGGATATTTTTCTTAAAACAATCATATTCATGCTTAAGGATCTATACTATGGATGGTTTTAGCATTGGTCATACAAAAGTGACCAAAACGTGGTACAAATCAGATAATGAACATTCAATATTCGGGTTTCATTTTAATGAATACATTGTATATTGTTAGCTACATGGGCTGGATTCTAGAGTACCTGACACACTTAAAATAGAGATTTTCTTGTTGCAATGTTTTCTTTTAGCTAAAATATGATGAAGAATTATAAAATTCGGGCGCGGAAGCAAATATTTATATGATTTTTTACAAAAATAAAGTTAGATTTCACCTATTCTTGAAAGGGATATTTTTGTTAAAACATTCATATTCATGCATTAGGATCTATACTGTGGATGGTTTTAGAATTGGACATGCAAAAGTGACCAAAACGTAGTTTCAACCAGATAATAAACATTCAATTTTCGGGTGTCATTTTAATGAATATGTTGTATATTGTAAGCTACATGGGCTGGATTCTAGAATGCCTACCACACTGGAGCTAGCAATTTTCTTGTTGTAATGTTTTCGTTTAACTAAGATATGATGAAGAATTATAAAATTCGCGCGCAAAAGCTATTCCTACCTATTCTTCAAATAAATATTTTTGTTACAACATTCATATTCAAGCTTAAGGATCTATACTAAAGATGGTTCTATCATTGGACATGCAAAAGTGACCAAAACGTGGTACCAATCAGAAATAAACATTCAATTTTCGGGTGTCATTTTAATGAATACGTTGTATATTGTAAGCTACATGGTCTGGATTCTAGAATACTTACCACACTTGAAGTAGCAATTTTCTTTTTGCAATGTTTTTGTTTAGCTAAAATATGATAAAAAATTGTAAAAATCGGGCGCGGAAGCAAATATTTATATGATTTTTTACAAAAATAAAGTCAGATTTCACCTATTCTTGTAATGGATATTTATGTTAAAACCATCCCATGTAGCTTAAAATATACAACGTACTCATTAAAATGACACCCGAAAATTGTATGTTTATTATCTGATTGGTACCACGTTTTGGTCACTTTTGCATGTTCAATGCTAAAACCATCTATAGTATAGATCCTAAAGCTTGAATATGAATGTTTTAACAAAAATAGCCATTTCAAGAGTAGGTAAAATCTGACTTAATTTTTGTAAAAAATCATATAAATATTTACTTCCGCGCGCGAATTTTATAATTCTTTATCATATTTTAGCTAAAAGAAAACATTGCAACAAGAAAACTGCTATTTCAAGTGTGGTAGGTATTCTTGAATCCAGCCCATGTAGCTTACAATATACAACGTATTCATTAAAATGACACCCGAAAATTGAATGTTTATTATCTTATTGGTACCACGTTTTGGTAACTTTTGCATGTTCAATGTTTAAAACTATACATAGTATAGATCCTAAAGCAAGGAATATGAATATTTTGACAAAAATATACATTTCAAGAATAGGTAAGACCTGACTTTATTTTTGTAAAAAATTATATAAATATTTGCTTGTGCGCCTGAATTTTATAATTCTTTATTATATTATAGCTAAAAGAAAACATTGCAACAAGAAAATTGCTATTTCAAGTGTGGTAGATATTTCAGAATTCGGCCCATGTAGCTTACAATATACAACGTATTCATTAAAATGACACCCGAAAATTGTATGTTTATTATCTGATTGGTACCACGTTTTGGTCACTTTTGCATGTCCAATGCTTAAAACTATCCATAGTATAGATCCTAAAGCATTAATATAAATGTTTGAACAAAAATATGAATTTTAAGAATAATTAAATTCTGACTTTATTTTTGTAAATAGTCATATAAATATTTGCTTCCGCGCCCGAATTTTTTAATTCTTCATTATATTTTAGCTAAAAGAAAACATTGCAACAAGAAAATTGCTATTTCAAGTGTGGTAGGTATATATCAAAATGACACTAGAAAATTGAATGTTTATTATCCGGTTGGTACCACGTTTTGGTCACTTTTGCATGTCCATTGCTAAAACCGTCCATACTATAGATCCTAAAGCATGAATATGAATGTTTTAACAAAAATATCCATTTCAAGAATAGTTGAAATCTGACTTTATTTTTGTAAAAAATCATATAAATACATGCTTCCGCGCCCGATTTTTATAATTCTTCATCATATTTTAGCTAAAAGAAAACATTGCAACAAGAAAATTGCTATTTCAAGTGTGGTAGGTATTCTAGAATCCAGCCCAAGTAGCTTGCAATATGCAACGTATTTATCAAAATGACACTCGAAAATTGAATGTTTATTATATGATTGGTACCACAATTGTAGCCCATGTAGCTTACAATATAGAACGAATTCATTAAAATGACACCCGAAAATTGAATGTTTATTATCTAAATGGTACCACGTTTTGGTCACTTTTGCATGTCCAATGCTAAAACCGTCCATACTATAGATCCTAAAGCATGAATATGAATGTTTTAACATAAATATCCATTTCAAGAATAAGTGAAATCTGACTTAATTTTTTAAAAAATCATATAAATACATGCATCCGCGCCCGAATTTTATAATTCTTCATCATAATTTAGCTAAAAAAAAACATTGCAACAAGAAAATTGCTATTTCAAGTGAGGTAGGTATTCTAGAATCCAGCCCATGTAGCTTACAATATGCAACGTATTTATCAAAATGACACCCGAAAATTGAATGTTTATTTGTTGATTGGTACCATGTTTTGGTCACTTTTGCATGTCCAATGCTAAAACCGTCCATACTATAGATCCTAAAGCATGAATATAAATGTTTTAACAAAAATATCCATTTCAAGAATAGGTGAAATCTGACTTTATTTTTGTAAAAAATCATATAAATATTTGCCTCCGCGCCCGAATTTTAAAATTCTTCATCATATTTTAGCTAGCAGAAAACATTGCAACAAGAAAATTGCTATTTCAAGTGTGGTAGGGATTCTAGAATCCAGCCCATGTATCTTACAATATAGAAAGTATTCATTAAGATGACACACGAAAATTGAATGTTTATTATCTAAATGGTACCACGTTTTGCTCACTTTTGCATGTCTAATGCTAAAACCATCCATAGTATAGATCCTAAAGAAATAATATGAATGTTTTAACAAAAATATCCATTTCAAGAATAGGTAAAATCTGACGTTATTTTTGTAAAAAATCATATAAATATTAGCTTCGGCGACAGAATTTTAAAATTCTTTATCATATTTTGCTAAACAAAACATTGCAACAAGAAAATTGCTATTTCAAGTGTAGTAGGTATTCTAGAATCCAGCCTATGTAGCTTACAATATACAACGTATTCATAAAAATGACACCCGAAAATTTAATGTTTATTTGTTGATTGGTAAGTTTTGGTCACTTTTGCATGTCCAATGCTAAAACCGTCCATACTATAGATCCTAAAGCATGAATATAAATGTTTTAACAAATATATCCATTTCAAGAATAGGTGAAATCTGACTTTATTTTTGTAAAAAATCATATAAATATTTACTTTCGTGCCCGAATTTTATAATTCTTTATCATATTTTAGCTAAACAAAAACATTGCAACAAGAAAATTGCTATTTCAAGGGTGGTAGGTATTTTAAAATCCAGCCCATGTAGCTTACAATATACAACGTATTCAATAAAATGACACCCGAAAAATGAGTGTTTATTATCTGATTGGTACCACGTTATGGTCCCTTTTGCATGTCCAATTCTAAAATTATCCATAGTATAGATCGTAAAGCATGAATATGAATGTTTTAACAAAAATATTCACTTCAAGAATAGGTAAAATTTAACTTTATTTTTGGAAAAATCATATAAATATTTGCTTCCGCGCCCGAGTTTTATAATTCTTCTTCATATTTTAGCTAAAAGAAAACATTGCAACAAGAAAATTGCAATTTCAAAAGTGGTAGGTATTCTAGAACCCAGCCCATGTAGCTTACAATATACAACGTATTCTACAAAGAAAGATAAAATTTGACATTATTTTTGTAAAAAATCATATAAATTTTTGCTTCCGCGCCCGAATTTTATAATTCTTCATCATATTTTAGCTAAAAGAAAACATTGCAACAAGAAAATTGCTATTTCAAGTGTGGTAGGTATTCTAGAATCCAGGCCATGTAGCTTACAATATACAACGTATTCATCAAAAAAGGTAAAGTCTGACTTTATTTTTGTTAAAAAATCATATAAATATTTGCTTCCGCTCCCGAATTTTGTAATTTTTTATCATATTTTAGCAAAAAGATAACATTGCAACAAGACAATTGTTATTTCAAGTGTGGTAGGTATTCTATATTCCAACCCACTAAGCTTACAATATACAACGTATTCATCAAGAACAGGTAGAATCTGACTTAATTTTTGTAAAAAATCATATAAATATTTGCTTCCGCGACTGAATTTTATAATTCTTTATCATATTTTAGCTAAAAGAAAACATTGCAACAAGAGAATTGCTATTTCAAGGGTGGTAGTTATTCTAGAATCCAGCCTATGTAGCTTACAATATACAACGTATTCATTAAAATGACACCCGAAAATTAAATGTTTATTATCTGATTAATATCGCGTTATAGTCACTTTTGCACGTCCAATGCTAAAATTATCCATAGTATAGGTCATAAAGCATAAATATGAATGTTTTAACAAAAATATCCATTTCAAGAATAGGTAAATTCTGACTTTATTTTTGTAAATAATCATATAAATATTTGCTTTCGCGCCCGAATTTTATAATTCTTCATCATATTTTAGCTAAAAGAAAACATTGCAACAAGAAAATTGGTATTTTAAAAGTGGTAGGTATTCTAGAATCCAGCCCATGTAGCTTACAATATAGAACGTATTCTTCAAAAAAGGTAAAATCTGACTTTATTTTTGTAAAAAATCATATAAATATTTGCTTCCGCGCCCTAATTTTGTAATTTTTCATCATATTTTAGCTAAAAGACAACATTGCAACAAGAAAATTGCTATTTTAAGTGTGGTGGATATTCTAGAATCCAACCCACCTAGTTTACAATATACTACGTATTCATCAAGAATAGGTAAAATCTGACTTTATTTTTGTAAAAAAACATATAAATTTTTGCTTCCGCGCCCGAATTTTATAATTCTTCATTATATTTTAGCTGAAAGAAAACATTGCAACAAGAAAATTGCTATTTCAAGTGTGGTAGATATTCTAGAATCCAGCCCATGTAGCTTACAATATACAACGTATTCATTAAAATGACACCCGAATTTTGAATGTTTATTATCTGATTGGTACCACGTTATGGTCACTTTTGCATGTAGAATGCTAAAATTATCCATACTATAGATCCTAAAGCATGAATATGAATGTTTTAACAAAAATATCCATTTCAAGAATATGTAAAATCTGAATTTATTTTTGTAAAAAATCATATAAATATTTGCTTCCGCGCGCGAATTTTATAATTCTTTATCATATTTTAGCTAAAAGAAAACATTGCAACAAGGAAATTGCTGTGGTAGGTATTCTAGAATCCAGCCCATGTAGCTTACAATATACAACGTATTCATCAAGGAAAGGTAAAGTCTGACTTTATTTTTGTAAAAAATCATATATATATATATATATATATATATATATATATATATATATATATATATAAATTAATTTAACGGTGTTAGGATGTAAGTTTTTAAAAAGATTTTATTTTATTCACAAATAAGAGATCTTTATTGCTCTGTGATTACATCAAGACTGTTGTTACATTACATTTCCATATTTTTGTACAAGCAAGTAATATGAAGCTAACATGGTACGGCGCGGGAACATCCGCTGGTAAGGACTGCTGAGTCTGCTGGTTCAGGTTATGTAACACCTCCCTCCTTGAAACGAAACTCTAGGGTGGAACGACTTGAGTTTCGCAAAATGCTGCAGGATTCGGGTCAGCTACCTTTTTCTGTAAAAGTTCATTTTTACATTTTATCAAAAAATAGAGCATAATCACAAGCGAAAGGATGGTAACGCCAATGATCGAGCCCACTGAGAAATTGTTGTGAAGATCGATTGATTCGATGGGGAGTGCTTCTTGAAGTTGGATTTGGTGTAATTTGTCTAAGGACACCTTGTCCAGTTTTAACTTCTCCACTTGTAATACTGATGAGTTTCGCATGGTAATCCCTTCGAGGCTCATTGGATGACCTGGTATTATTGTTAATCTGTTGGCATAGACATTTGTTGATACTTTAATTGAACAATTCGGAGGAATCACGATTAAGTAAGTTCCTTTAAGGGATGCGATAGTATTTTGTTTGCAGGATGTCTGTATTTTCTGTTGTTTTGGAAATATTCCGATGTAATGGGCTTCGTTGATTTCCAATATTACTCTTTCAGTGATTTTGACTGGTATTTGTTGGCAATTATTAGCTGTTGTGTCAGTCGATAGGATTGAGGATAGACATTCTTCTTCCTTTTGCAGTTGAAGAGGATTTGTGTTTTCGCACAGGAATTCTGATTGTAGATCGGTGCATTTTTCGTTACTGTATTGGTATGCATGGTTGCTTATTGATAGGTACGTGGCAGGTGGAATAATGGTTGATTGGTTTGAATTAGGAATAGAGAATAGATGATAATGATCAAATGTATCAGGATGTATTAAGGGGAAATCTAGTGAAAACATAATTTTTTCATTAATGATGTGAACTTTAATTTTGATAACGTGATAATATTTTAATAGGTCATTAGTATTTGAATTCGAAAATAGTAATTGTTTATGATCATAAATGGAGTGTAATTCTTTAATGATATCTTGTAAGTCCTGATAAGATATAATGCTCGGGTGTACGGTTTCTAAGATAGCAAACGAAACTGCATTTTCTATCTCTTCTAAGTAGTTTAATAATGAATTGAGATTATATTTGAATTGTTCCAGAATTTCTTGTGCATCCAAATAATGAGAAAAGGCAAAATTTGATTTATTTATTGATTGAATAAGCTCGTTTGTTCTGTTTTCAATATTGTTTTGATTATTAATAATTAGTGTCATTGTTTCATTGATGTTAGCCATTATATTTTTTGAAAGCGATATTTGTTTATTTAATTTGGTAACAATTTTATTTTCATTAGTTTGTAGCTTTTTAATATAGTTGTGAATTTCCTGAGCGTCGTCGTTGTCCGGTAATAAATTTAACAAGTGATCCTAGGGGGTTAATAATTCCTCGTTTTTGACGTTTGTCGGGATAGAATGTTTTGAATTTTCTGTTTACAGTATTTAATTGATATTTAAGATGTTCATAGTAATTATTCAAAGTGTTATAAATATCGGGTGTAGCAGATTCTATTATGTTCTTAAATTTATTGAAATTTTCATTTAGTAGATCAATTCGATTTTTGATAATTTTTAGATCAATGTAGTGTAGGAATGTGTGGGAGGATGTTTTAATTCTGGCTTGACCTAACTTGAAAGGAAGGATTCCAGGATTATTTTCTAAGTTCCGTATTTGTACGTCCTGTGTCTTTGTCATGTGAAGAGTCACAAGTCTGCAACAAGGAAGGCTTTTTTTATTACCTTGTCTTCTAAAATTTTAAATTTATTATCATTATCATTATTTTTTGTTTTAAAACTAAAAGTCTTTTGTCTGGGTCGTTTTATATTACTTAAGTGAATGTTTTTGGAAGTGTTGCCATGTTCAGGTTTTATTTCTGCCGTTTTTAAATGTTGGTTAACTGTTTCGATTTTTTCTGGTTTAAATTTATTATTAGTCTTACTTTGCTTTTGCTTGTTCTTTACAAAAACTGTTTGAGGAATTTCAGGGAGTTCTTCACGGTTTTTATTCTCATAATTAATAGTTCTGTGTTTATATTGCTCATTGGTTTCTTTGATTTTATTATATAACAATTTAATTTTTTCTTTATGATTAATGATATAGTTATTAACTAATTGTTTTTCTAATTCGACATCTAAGGGTGAGTTTACATCTAAATGGCCTGTTATAATTTCGCAAGGTTTAAGTTTGGTGGCGGAGTGAGTAGAATTATTATAGGCTAATAATGCGTAATTAATTTTTGTTTCGATTGGTTCTTTTTTGTATTCATCTTGATTGTTTAATAGTCGAATATGTTCAACGAGTGTTGAGTGAAACCTTTCGATTAATCCGTTCGATTCCGGATGTTGTGAGCTAATAAAGTGAAGTTTTACTTTGTGAACTTCTAGTAATTCTTTAATGAGAGAGTTTTTGAATTCTAGGCCGTTGTCCGAAATTATTTGGTCCGGTATACCGTGATGTGTAAAATACTTAATAAGGTTGTTTACGACTTCTATACCTAGTCCAGAGTTTAGTCTATAAGCTTGGGCGTATCTCGAAAATGCGTCAATGATTGTTAAAAATTTTTGTTTTTCCAAAGTGATTGAATCAATATGCAAAATTTCGAAGGGTTTTGTAGGAGTAGGGGATATATTAAATTTTGGTTTTAACGGTACTCTGTCGTATTTTGTTTTCAAACATATTTCGCATTCGTTGATATATGTTTGTACGGATTTTCTCAAATTTGGCCAATAGTATTTTTTCTTTATTTGAATTTCAGTCTCGTCGAGTCCTCGATGGTTAGTTTTACTCTCATGATAATTTTGAATAACGTTTTTAATATCGTCCGGGTCTTCAACGTCTAAAAGTTTTTGAGTATATTTTACAAGTTGAATTTCTGAATTCTTAAAATATTTTTGTATTACTGAACTAAATTTTTCGTAAATTGGATCTTCGAAATATACACAATACTTAACTTTTGGAGTGATATATTCTTTAACAAAATTGATAATGTCTTTAACAAAATTATTTTTTGATATTTCTACTATAAAACGTTGTGTATTTTGAAATAATTTTACAATTTTTTTTTTTTTCGGATCAAAATTAACTTCCGATACGATGATTTGATTTGTGCCAAAATTAACAGGTTTGTCGCAAATTGGAATTCCTACAATCGGGTTTTCTCTACTAGTGTGTACAGTCTCGTCATCTGATATGTCGTTATCGTTATTCTCTTCGTCTGGTTGTACTATCAGTGAAATTGTATCCAGGTTTTTATCTCCGTCCGCTTGTGCCGCGTTATCAAAGTTTTTGTTAAAGTCTTTCATATAATCAAATATTCCGCCAGAATTATCTATCGTTTCGTTTGTATTAATTTGGATTCGGGATAATGCGTCAGCGTTTTTGTTTAGCGCGCCTGGTTTATATTCAATTTTATAATCAAACTCTGCTAGTTTGAGTCTCCATCTCACAAGTTTGGAGTTGGGTTCTTTCATTTTAAACAACCATTCTAAAGGTTGATGGTCAGTGTAGATGGTAAATTTACGTCCGAATAAGTATGGTCTAAAATGTTTTACTGCCCATACGATTGCCAAAGTTTCTTTTTCGATAGTTGCATATTTAGATTCGGTGTCATTTAAGGTACGACTAGCATAAGCTATCGGCAAGTCTGAACCTACTTTGCCCTGGGACAATATCGCGCCAATTGCATAGTCGCTCGCGTCTGTTGTCAGGTTGAATGGTTGGTTGAAGTCAGGGTATTGCAATATCGGTTCATTTGATAAGAGATTTTTGCATGTGTTAAAACAATTTACATAGTCGGGGTTTTGTGTGTCAATTTTAGCGTCCTTTTTTAAACATGAAGTCAATGGCTTGGTTAATTTTGCAAAATTGTTTATAAATTTGCGGTAGTAACCTAATAATCCGAGAAAGGCTTTAATTTCGCGTGTAGTTTTCGGCAAAGGATAATTTTGAATAGCTTTGATTTTTGCAGGATTAGGCTTGATTCCTTCTGATGTTATTAGATGGCCAAGAAATGTTACTTCTTTTTTCAAAAATTCTGATTTATCTGGTTGTACTTTGAGATTACTTTCACGCAGTTTTTGAAAAATTTGTTTTAAATTTACAATATGTTCTTGGAGAGACGATGAATATATTATTATGTCGTCTATGAATACAAAACAAAATTTATTAAGAAATTCTCTCAAGACATTGTCCATAACTCTTTGAAAGGTCGATGGAGCATTTTTTAAGCCAAATGGGGTTCTTAAGAATTCGTAATGTCCGTGTTCTACGTTAAATGCTGTCTTTTGTATATCGTCTGGGTGCATTTCAATTTGGTGAAATCCACTCGCCAAATCTAAAGTTGTGAAGTATTGAGCTCGTCCAAGTCTGTCTAATATGTCTGATATGTTGGGAATAGGGTAGCGATCGTCTATAGTTTTTTCGTTTATCTTTCGATAATCGACAACTATTCGCCACTTTTGTTTTCCGGAGGCATCAACCTTCTTTGGAACGATCCAAATAGGTGATGACCATGGTGAGTCACTTGGTCGGATTATACCTTGTTTCAACATGTTATTTATCTGTCTTTCAACTTCCGGTTTGTGTACAAATGGGTAACGATAAGATTTTGTGTGAACTGGAATTTCGTCTTTGGTTATTATTCTATGCTTAATTTTATTTGTAAAGGTTAATGGAGTGCCTTCGCGATAAAATATATCGGAGTATGACGCTACTAATTTTTCTATTTGATATTTTTCTTCTGAATTCATATGTTCCGTGCGTAACATATTAATTATATCTGATTTTTTGAATTCTTTGTTATCGTTCGGGTTGTTATTGACAATAGCGTTAAATAACTCAAATTCTATATTATTAAAGGGGTCAACTTTAATAGGGTCGTATAAATAGATTTCTTGAGGTGAAATTGTGTTGTTGTAAATATCAACTGGGGCATATCCATTTCTACAATGCGATAAACATTCTCTAATTTCACAATTTGAAACTCTAGTCTGTGGGATTATAATGTCGCCGTCTTTTGAATTTACTGGAATTTTTAATGATTCTAAAGTATTAGGTTCTAAACGAGCAAAAAATAATAATTTTCTTCTAGCTTCGTAGTGGCATAATTTCAACACTGTATTTGGAGTTTTGAAGAGAGAATAGTTCAGATCTAATTGTACATTTAAGTCTTTTAGGGTATCGTATCCGATTAATCCGTCAAAGAAATGATGAAATTTGAATAAGTAAAACTTTACGGTCTTATTAACATTAAATTCCGGGAAAGCTGGGATTTCGATGCAAGAGTCTCTTTTAGCTGTTTGAAATATTGAGGAGATAGTGAAATTTTCCTTTTTTATATTATTTTTAAAGTATTTTTCCGCAATGTCAGGATTTAGAAAAGATTTTGTTGCACCAGTATCTATTAGTAATTTTAATGGTGGATTTGATATTTGAATGAAGGGTAGGTCTTTTTTGTCGTATATTGAATGTAGTTCTATGTTTGGTTCTCTTTTAGGCTGGACTGGGGAAAATTTTGATTCTCTTCTATTGGTTCTTGTTCGTAAATGTTTTCGATTTCGTCAGTGCTGTATAAATTGTCTTGTGGATAATATTCAACGTTATCGGTCTCATAATTTTCATAATACGAGTAATGTTCAGTAGGGTCATAATATTGTGTTGGTTCTACGTTAAATAATTCTTCTGAAACAAATTTTGGTTGTCCTTGATTTTGAGGTCTTTGTTGTCTAAAGTCAGGTTTTGGGAAAGTTCCATGAGATATTCCGCTCATAGGTGTAGGTTTTGGTTGTATTGGGCGGTTTGCGGAGCCTTGTGGTTTCCAAACATTTGTTGTGTTAGGTCTTGGATTTGTGTTACCAAACACTTGTTGGTTAGTGAAAAATTTTGGGGATGGACTGGTCTGTGTTGTAAGCGAATAGGGTTACTTGGAAAGAATTGTTGTTGATTTGGAAATTGTTGAAATTGTGGATAAGACATTGGTAATGGGGGTCGAGTGAATTGCATTTGTCTCGGGACAGGCATATTTACTTGGTGAGGCTTGTGATGAATAATTTTGTTCGAAACTGGGGTTTTTTGTAAGTGTCTGATGTTATTTTCGGAAACAATGTATTGTCTACTTACCGCTAAAGTGGTTGGTTTCATGGCCCGAATAGTTGAACCTAACGGTTCTTTTAGACTGGCTAAAAATATTTTTAGGGCATGGGTATTATAAAAATTCTTTTTAACAGTTCGAATGGCTTCATCAGTTTCGTGAATGTCGATGTAATTGTGTAATGCACTTAAATTTGACATTACTCTCGTATAATATTGCAAGGCTGGTTCGTCTTTTTGACGGAGCTGATCCAAGTCAAACAATAAACCATTCTCATCGCGCTGATCGCCAAAATGCGCAACGAGAGTGTCTTTTACAGTTTTCCAATCTTTGGAGATGCAGGTGGTGTATACCTCGCGTGCAACTCCGGTCAATTTTGCGTAAATTCCATAAACTACAGTGATATTCTGGACACAATTAATATTTTCTGGTTTTGAATCCCAATAGGTTTTGATTAAAGCATTTGCTATATCTAGAAATGAGGATAATTCGGATGGATTACCGTCAAATCTAGGTACGATTTCTAATAATTTTGCTTCGAATTTCGGTACTAGCGACATAATTAAATTAGTATTTTCTTCTATAGCTAAGTTTGATAAAATATTGTTAATTATAGTTAAATCTAAATCTGTATCTATGCTACTTTGTGGGTAATCTAAATCTAACTCGTTTTCACTATTTTCCGCGGTGGAAGAGGTAGAAGAAAGCGAGGAGTCTGACATAAATAGGAAAGCAACTTACAAAACCAATGCGATGATCTTCATCCCTGATAGATGTCCACGATGGAGTTCTCCAGGTATGGTGGCTGTTGGATTCTCGATGAATTCTTGCCGGGTCGCGGTTCCGTTATTGAGTAAACAATTGATATTGAAGGTTTATTCGCGGTGAATTTCCTCTCAATATCCTACCGACTGCGCCAATTAATTTAACGGTGTTAGGATGTAAGTTTTTAAAAAGATTTTATTTTATTCACAAATAAGAGATCTTTATTGCTCTGTGATTACATCAAGACTGTTGTTACATTACATTTCCATATTTTTGTACAAGCAAGTAATATGAAGCTAACATGGTACGGCGCGGGAACATCCGCTGGTAAGGACTGCTGAGTCTGCTGGTTCAGGTTATGTAACATATATATATATATATATATATATATATATATATATATATATATATGTATGTATATATATATTTGCTTTCGCGACCGAATTTTGTAATTTTTAATCATATTTTAGCTAAAAGAAATCATTGCAACAAGAATATTGCTATTTCAAGTGTAGTAGGTATTCTAGAATCCAGCCCATGTAGCCTACATACAACGTATTCATCAAGCATAGGTAAAATCTGACTTTATTTTGTAAAAAGTCGTATAAATATATGCTTCCACGTCCGAATTTTATAATTTTCATCATATTTTAGCTAAAAGAAAACATTGCAACAAGAAAATTGCTATTTCAAGTGTGGTAGATATTCTAGAATCCAGCCCATGTAGCTTACTATATACAACGTATTCATCATGAATAGGTAAAATCTGACTTTATTTTTGTAAAAAAATCATATAAATATTTGCTTCCGCTCCCGAATTTTGTAATTTTTCATCATATTTTAGCAAAAAGATAACATTGCAACAAGACAATTGTTATTTCAAGTGTGGTAGGTTTTCTATATTCCAACCCACTTAGCTTACAATATACAACGTATTCATCAAGAACAGGTAGAATCTGACTTAATTTTTGTAAAAAATCATATAAATATTTGCTTCCGCGACTGAATTTTATAATTCTTTATCATATTTTAGCTAAAAGAAAACATTGCAACAAGAGAATTGCTATTTCAAGGGTGGTAGTTATTCTAGAATCCAGCCTATGTAGCTTACAATATACAACGTATTCATTAAAATGACACCCGAAAATTAAATGTTTATTATCTGATTAATATCGCGTTATAGTCACTTTTGCACGTCCAATGCTAAAATTATCCATAGTATAGGTCATAAAGCATAAATATGAATGTTTTAACAAAAATATCCATTTCAAGAATAGGTAAATTCTGACTTTATTTTTGTAAATAATCATATAAATATTTGCTTTCGCGCCCGAATTTTATAATTCTTCATCATATTTTAGCTAAAAAAAAACATTGCAACAAGAAAATTGGTATTTTAAAAGTGGTAGGTATTCTAGAATCCAGCCCATGTAGCTTACAATATAGAACGTATTCTTCAAAAAAGGTAAAATCTGACTTTATTTTTGTAAAAAATCATATAAATATTTGCTTCCGCGCCCTAATTTTATAATTCTTCATCATATTTTAGCTAAAGGAAAACATTGTAACAAGAAAATTGCTATTTCAAGTGTTGTAGGTATTCTAAAATCCAGCCCATGTAGGTTACAATATACAATGTATTCATCAAGAAAAGGTAAAGAAAAGTTAAAGTCTGACATATATATATATATATATATATATATATACATATATATATATATATATATATATATATTTTCTTCCGCGTCCGAATTTTGTAATTTTTCATCATATTTTAGCTAAAAGACAACATTGCAACAAGAAAATTGCTATTTTAAGTGTGGTGGATATTCTAGAACCTAGTTTACAATATACTACGTATTCATCAAGAATAGGTAAAATCTGACTTTATTTTTGTAAAAAAACATATAAATTTTTGCTTCCGCGCCCGAATTTTATAATTCTTCATTATATTTTAGCTGAAAGAAAACATTGCAACAAGAAAATTGCTATTTCAAGTGTGGTAGATATTCAGGAATCCAGCCCATGTAGCTTACAATATACAACGTATTCATTAAAATGACACCCGAATTTTGAATGTTTATTATCTGATTGGTACCACGTTATGGTCACTTTTGCATGTAGAATGCTAAAATTATCCATACTATAAATCCTAAAGCATGAATATGAATGTTTTAACAAAAATATCCATTTCAAGAGTATGTAAAATCTGAATTTATATTTGTAAAAAATCATATAAATATTTGCTTCCGCGCGCGAATTTTATAATTCTTTATCATATTTTAGCTAAAAGAAAACATTGCAACAAGAAAATTGCTGTGGTAGGTATTCTAGAATCCAGCCCATGTAGCTTACAATATACAACGTATTCATCAAGGAAAGGTAAAGTCTGACTTTATTTTTGTAAAAAAACATATACAGTGTGTGCAAGGAAATGCGGAACATAGGACTTTAACATGGGATTTAAAAAAATTGCGGATATTCTCTCTCCTGATAGATTTAGAACAAAACTGCAAGAGTACAAAGTTGTTCAGAATTAAATTCTACGTCAGATAAAATCATAATTGTTACAACAGCACGTCTACAGTACGAGATTTATTAAATATAAAATGTAACATTTTCGTTCAAAATCAGACACCCATGGAAACAAAAGAAAAAATTTATGTGTCAATTGTGACAGTTAGTAACCTTACTTTGTGTTCTATATTTTTTAATATTATATTTGTACTGTTTGTTTAATAGTAGCACATTGTTAAAGAAATTAATATAATTTCAACTTAAATAATATTAAATTATAGACAATAAGTATTACAATTAGCGAAAATTCTCTAAACTGACAGATATATATTTTCTTTTATTTCCATGGCTATCTGATTTTTAACGAAAGTATAACATTTTATATTTAATATATCTCGCATTACAGGCCTGCTTTTGCAACAATTATGATCTTATCTGACGTAGAATTTAATTCTGAACAACTTTGTACTCTTGCAGTTTTGCTCTAAATCTATCAGGAGAGAGAGTATCCGCATCTTTTAGAAATCCCATGTTAAAGTCTTATGTTCCGCATTTCCTTGCACACACTGTATATATATATATATATATATATATATACATATATATATATATATACATATATATATATATATATATATATATATATATATATATATATATATATGTATATATATATTTGCTTTCGCGACCGAATTTTGTAATTTTTAATCATATTTTAGCTAAATGAAATCATTGCAACAAGAATATTGCTATTTCAAGTGTAGTAGGTATTCTAGAATCCAGCCCATGTAGCCTACATACAACGTATTCATCAAGCATAGGTAAAATCTGACTTTATTTTGTAAAAAGTCGTATAAATATATGCTTCCACGTCCGAATTTTATAATTTTCATCATATTTTAGCTAAAAGAAAACATTGCAACAAGAAAATTGCTACTTCAAGTGTTGTAGGTATTCTAGAATCCAGCACATTTAGCTTACAATGTACAACGTATTCATCAAGAATAAGTAAAATCTGACTTTATTTTTGTAAAAAATTATATAAATATTTGCTTCCGCGCCCGAATTTTATAATTCTTAATCATATCATAGCTATGAGAAAACATTGCAACAAGAAAATTGATATTTCAAGTGTGGTATGTATTCTAGAATCCAGTCCATGTAGCTTACAATATACAATGTATTCATTAAAATGACACCCGAAAATTAAATGTTTATTATCTGATTGGTACCACGTTATGGTCACTTTTGCATGTCCAATACTGAAATTATCCATAGTTTAGATCCTAAAACATGAATATGAATGTTTTAACAAAAATATCCATATTAAGAATAGGTAAAATCTGACCATATTTTTGTAAAATAACATATAAATATTTGCTTCCCCGCCCGAATTTTATAATTCTTTATCAGAGTTTAGCTAAAAAAAAACATTGCAACAAGAAAATTGCTATTTCAAGTGTGGTAGGTGTTCTAGAATCCAGTCTATGTAGCTTAAAATATACAACGTATTCATCAAAAAAAATATAATCTGACTTTATTTTTGTAAAAAATCATATGAATATTTGCTTCCGCGCCCGAATTTTATAATTCTTCATTATATTTTAGCTAAAAGAAAATTTTGCAACAAGAAAATTGCTGTTTTAAGTGTGGTAGGTATTCTAGAATCCAGCCCATGTAGCCTACATACAACGTATTCATCAAGCATAGTTAAAATCTGACTTTATTTTTGTAAAAAATCATATAAATATTACCTTCCGCGCCCGAATTTTATAATTATTCATCATATTTTAGCTAGAAGAAAACATTGCAACAAGAAAATTGCTATTTCAAGTGTGGTAGGTATTCTAGAATCCAGCACACGTAGCTTACAATATACAACGTATTCATCAAGAATAGGTAAAATCTGACTTTATGGTTGAAAAAAATCATATAAATATTTCCTTCCGCGCCCGAATTATATAATTATTTATCATATTATAGCTAAAAGAAAACATTGCAACAAGAAAATTGCTAGTTCAAGTGTGGTAGGTATTCTAGAATCTAGCCAATGTAGCTTACAATATACAATGTATTCATTAAAATGACACCCGAAAATTAAATGTTTATTTTCTAATTGGTACCACGTTATGGTCACTTTTGCATGTCCAATACTAAAATTATCCATAGTTTAGATCCTAAAACATGAATATGAATGTTTTAACAAAAATATTCATATTAAGAATATGTAAAATCTGACCATATTTTTGTAAAAAAATCATATAAATATTTCCTTCCGCGCCCGAATTATATAATTATTTATCATATTATAGCTAAAAGAAAACATTGCAACAAGAAAATTGCTAGTTCAAGTGTGGTAGTTATTCTAGAATCCAGCCCATGTAGCTTACAATATACAACGTATTCATTAAAATGACACCCGAAAATTGAATGTTTATTATGTGATTGGTACCACGTTATGGTCACTTTTGCATGTGCAATGCTAAAATTATCCATAGTATAGATCCTAAAGCATGAATATGAATGTTTTAACAACAATATCCATCTTAAGAATAGGTAAAATCTGATTTTATATTAGTAAAATATCATATAAATATTTGCTTCCGCGCTTGAATTTTATAATTCTTCATCATATGTTAGCTAAAAAAAATATTGCAACAAGAAAGTTGCATTTTCAAGTGTGGTAGGTATTGTATAATCCAGTCCATGTAGCTTACAATATACAAAGTATTCATCAAGATAAGGTAAAATCTGACTTTATTGTTGTAGAAAATCATATAAATATTTGCTTCCGCGCCCGAATTTTATCATTTTTCATCATATTTTAGCTAAAAGAAAACATTGCAACAAGAAAATTGCTATTTCAAATGTGGTTGGTATTCTAGAATCCAGTCCATGTAGCTTACAATATACAAGGTATTTATCAAGAATAGGTAATATCTGACTTTATATTTGTGAAAAATCATATAAATATTTCCTTCCGCGCCCGAATTGTATAAATCTTTATCATATTTTAGCTAAAAGAAATCATTGCAACAAAAAAATTGCTATTTCAAGTGAGGTAGATATTCTAGAATCCAGATCATGTAGTTTACAATATACAACGTATTCATCAAAAAAAGGTAAAATCTAACTTTATTTTTATAAAAAAATTTATAAATATTTGCTTCCTCGCCTGAATTTTATAATTCTTCATCATATTTTAGCTAAAAGAAAACATTGCAACAAAAAAATTGCTACTTCAAGTGTTGTAGGTATTCTAGAATCCAGCACATTTAGCTTACAATGTACAACGTATTCATCAAGAATAAGTAAAATCTGACTTTATTTTTGTAAAAAATTATATAAATATTTGCTTCCGCGCCCGAATTTTATAATTCTTAATCATATCATAGCTATGAGAAAACATTGCAACAAGAAAATTGATATTTCAAGTGTGGTATGTATTCTAGAATCCAGTCCATGTAGCTTACAATATACAATGTATTCATTAAAATGACACCCGAAAATTAAATGTTTATTATCTGATTGGTACCACGTTATGGTCACTTTTGCATGTCCAATACTGAAATTATCCATAGTTTAGATCCTAAAACATGAATATGAATGTTTTAACAAAAATATCCATATTAAGAATAGGTAAAATCTGACCATATTTTTGTAAAATAACATATAAATATTTGCTTCCCCGCCCGAATTTTATAATTCTTTATCAGAGTTTAGCTAAAAAAAAAACATTGCAACAAGAAAATTGCTATTTCAAGTGTGGTAGGTGTTCTAGAATCCAGTCTAGGTAGCTTAAAATATACAACGTATTCATCAAAAAAAATATAATCTGACTTTATTTTTGTAAAAAATCATATGAATATTTGCTTCCGCGCCCGAATTTTATAATTCTTCATTATATTTTAGCTAAAAGAAAATTTTGCAACAAGAAAATTTGCTGTTTTAAGTGTGGTAGGTATTCTAGAATCCAGCCCATGTAGCCTACATACAACGTATTCATCAAGCATAGTTAAAATCTGACTTTATTTTTGAAAAAATCATATAAACATCAGCTTCCGCGCCCGAATTTAATAATTCTTCATCATATTTTAGCTAAAAGAAAACATTGCAACAAGAAAATTGCTATTTTAAGTGTGGTAGGTATTCTAGAATCCAGATCATGTAGCTTACAATATACAAGGTATTCATTAAAATGACACCTGAAAATTGAATATTTATTATCTGATTGGTACCACGTTATAGTCACTTTTGCATGTCCAATGCTATAATTATCCATAATATAGAACCTAAAGCATGAACATGAATGTTTTAACAAAAATATCCATTTCAAGAATATGTAAAATCTTACTTTATTTTTGTAAAAAAATCATATAAATATTTGCTTCCGCGCTCGAATTTTATAATTCTTCATCATATTTTAGCTAAAAGAAAACATTTCAACAAGATAATTGTTATTTTAGCTAAAAGAAAACATTTCAACAAGATAATTGTTATTTGAAGTGTGGTATGTATTCTAGAATCCAGCCAATGTAGCTTACAATATACAACGTATTCATTGACAATAGGTAAAATCTGACTTAATTTTTGTAAAAAAACATATAAATATTTGCTTCCGCGCCCCAATTTTATAATTCTTTATCATATATTAGCTAAAAGAAATCATTTCAACAAGAAAATTGCTATTTCAAGTGTGGTAAGTATTCTAGAATCCAGCCCATGTAGCTTAGAGTCTACAACGTATTCATCAAGGATAGGTAAAATCTGAATTTGTTTTTGTAAAAAATCATATAAATATTTGCTTCCTCGCCTGAATTTTATAATTCTTTATCATATTTAAGCTAAAAGACAACATTGCAACAAGAAAATTGCTATTTCAAGTGTAGTAGGTATTCTAGAATCCAGCCCATTTAGCTTACAATATACAACGTATTCATCAAGAAAAGGTAAAATCTGACTTTATATTTGTAAAAAATTATATAAATATTTGCTTCCGCGCCCGAATATTATAATTCTTCATCATATTATAGCAAAGAGAACATTGCAAAAGAAAATTGCTATTTCAAGTGTGGTAGGCATTCTAGAATCCAGCCCATGCAGCTTACAATATTCAACGTATTCAATAAAATGACACCCGAAAATTGAATGTTTATTATCTGATTGGTATCACGTTATGGTCACTTTTGCATGTCCAATGCAAAAATTATCCATAGTCTAGATCCTAAAGCATGAATATGAATGTTTTAACAAAAATATCCATTTCAAGAATAGGTAAAATCTGACTTTATTTTTGTAAAAAATCATATAAATATTTGCTTCCGCGCCAGAATTTTATTATTCTTCATCATATTTTAGCTAAAAGAAAACATTGCAACAAGAAAATTGCTATTTCAAGTATGGTAGATAATATAGAATCCAGCCCATGTAGCTTACAATATAGAACATATTCATCAAGAAAAGGTAAAATCTGACTTTATTTTTGTAAAAAGTCATATAAATATTAGCTTCCACGCCCGAATTTAATAATTTTTCATCATATTTTAGCTAGAAGAAAACATTGCAACAAGAAAATTGCCATTTCAAGTGTGGTAGGTATTCTAGATTCCAGCCCACGTAGCTTACAATATACAACGTATTCATCAAGAATAGGTAATATCTGACTTTATATTTGTGAAAAATCATATAAATATTTCCTTCCGCGCCCGAATTGTATAAATCTTTATCATATTTTAGCTGAAAGAAAACATTGCAACAAGAAAATTGCTATTTCAAGTGTGGTAGATATTCTAGAATCCAGCCCATGTAGCTTACAATATACAACGTATTCATTAAAATGACACCCGAATTTTGAATGTTTATTATCTGATTGGTACCACGTTATGGTCACTTTTGCATGTAGAATGCTAAAATTATCCATACTATAGATCCTAAAGCATGAATATGAATGTTTTAACAAAAATATCCATTTCAAGAGTATGTAAAATCTGAATTTATTTTTGTAAAAAATCATATAAATATTTGCTTCCGCGCGCGAATTTTATAATTCTTTATCATATTTTAGCTAAAAGAAAACATTGCAACAAGAAAATTGCTGTGGTAAGTATTCTAGAATCCAGCCCATGTAGCTTACAATATACAACGTATTCATCAAGGAAAGTTAAAGTCTGACTTTATTTTTGTAAAAAATCATATATATATATATATATATATATATATATATATATATATATATATATGTATGTATGTATATATATATTTGCTTTCGCGACCGAATTTTGTAATTTTTAATCATATTTTAGCTAAAAGAAATCATTGCAACAAGAATATTGCTATTTCAAGTGTAGTAGGTATTCTAGAATCCAGCCCATGTAGCCTACATACAACGTATTCATCAAGCATAGGTAAAATCTGACTTTATTTTGTAAAAAGTCGTATAAATATATGCTTCCACGTCCGAATTTTATAATTTCCATCATATTTTACCTAAAAGAAAACATTGCAACAAGAAAATTGCTATTTCAAGTGTGGTAGATATTCTAGAATCCAGCCCATGTAGCTTACAATATACAACGTATTCATCATGAATAGGTAAAATCTGACTTTATTTTTGTAAAAAAATTATATAAATATTTGCTTCCGCGCCCGAATTTTATAATTTTTCATTATATCATAGCTATGAGAAAACATTGCAACAAGAAAATTGATATTTCAAGTGTGGTAGGTATTCTAGAATCCAGTCCATGTAGCTTACAATATACAATGTATTCATTAAAATGACACCCGAAAATTAAATGTTTATTATCTGATTGGTACCACGTTATGGTCACTTTTGCATGTCCAATACTAAAATTATCCATAGTTTAGATCCTAAAACATGAATATGAATGTTTTAACAAAAAGATCCATATTAAGAATAGGTAAAATCTGACCATATTTTTGTAAAATAACATATAAATATTTGCTTCCCCGCCCGAATTTTATAATTCTTTATCAGAGTTTAGCTAAAAAAAAACATTGCAACAAGAAAATTGCTATTTCAAGTGTGGTAAGTGTTCTAGAATCCAGTCTATGTAGCTTAAAATATACAACGTATTCATCAAAAAAAATATAATCTGACTTTATTTTTGTAAAAAATCATATGAATATTTGCTTCCGCGCCCGAATTTTATAATTCTTCATTATATTTTAGCTAAAAGAAAATTTTGCAACAAGAAAATTGCTGTTTTAAGTGTGGTAGGTATTCTAGAATCCAGCCCATGTAGCCTACATACAACGTATTCATCAAGCATAGTTAAAATCTGACTTTATTTTTGTAAAAAATCATATAAATATTACCTTCCGCGCCCGAATTTTATAATTATTCATCATATTTTAGCTAGAAGAAAACATTGCAACAAGAAAATTGCTATTTCAAGTGTGGTAGGTATTCTAGAATCCAGCACACGTAGCTTACAATATACAACGTATTCATCAAGAATAGGTAAAATCTGACTTTATGGTTGAAAAAAATCATATAAATATTTCCTTCCGCGCCCGAATTATATAATTATTTATCATATTATAGCTGAAAGAAAACATTGCAACAAGAAAATTGCTATTTCAAGTGTGGTAGATATTCTAGAATCCAGCCCATGTAGCTTACAATATACAACGTATTCATTAAAATGACACCCGAATTTTGAATGTTTATTATCTGATTGGTACCACGTTATGGTCACTTTTGCATGTAGAATGCTAAAATTATCCATACTATAGATCCTAAAGCATGAATATGAATGTTTTAACAAAAATATCCATTTCAAGAGTATGTAAAATCTGAATTTATTTTTGTAAAAAATCATATAAATATTTGCTTCCGCGCGCGAATTTTATAATCCAGCCCATGTAGCTTACAATATACAACGTATTCATCAAGGAAAGGTAAAGTCTGACTTTATTTTTGTAAAAAATCATATATATATATATATATATATATATATATATATATATATATATATATATGTATGTATGTATATATATATTTGCTTTCGCGACCGAATTTTGTAATTTTTAATCATATTTTAGCTAAAAGAAATCATTGCAACAAGAATATTGCTATTTCAAGTGTAGTAGGTATTCTAGAATCCAGCCCATGTAGCCTACATACAACGTATTCATCAAGCACAGGTAAAATCTGACTTTATTTTGTAAAAAGTCGTATAAATATATGCTTCCACGTCCGAATTTTATAATTTCCATCATATTTTACCTAAAAGAAAACATTGCAACAAGAAAATTGCTATTTCAAGTGTGGTAGATATTCTAGAATCCAGCCCATGTAGCTTACAATATACAACGTATTCATCATGAATAGGTAAAATCTGACTTTATTTTTGTAAAAAAATTATATAAATATTTGCTTCCGCGCCCGAATTTTATAATTTTTCATTATATCATAGCTATGAGAAAACATTGCAACAAGAAAATTGATATTTCAAGTGTGGTAGGTATTCTAGAATCCAGTCCATGTAGCTTACAATATACAATGTATTCATTAAAACGACACCCGAAAATTAAATGTTTATTATCTGATTGGTACCACGTTATGGTCACTTTTGCATGTCCAATACTAAAATTATCCATAGTTTAGATCCTAAAACATGAATATGAATGTTTTAACAAAAAGATCCATATTAAGAATAGGTAAAATCTGACCATATTTTTGTAAAATAACATATAAATATTTGCTTCCCCGCCCGAATTTTATAATTCTTTATCAGAGTTTAGCTAAAAAAAAACATTGCAACAAGAAAATTGCTATTTCAAGTGTGGTAAGTGTTCTAGAATCCAGTCTATGTAGCTTAAAATATACAACGTATTCATCAAAAAAAATATAATCTGACTTTATTTTTGTAAAAAATCATATGAATATTTGCTTCCGCGCCCGAATTTTATAATTCTTCATTATATTTTAGCTAAAAGAAAATTTTGCAACAAGAAAATTGCTGTTTTAAGTGTGGTAGGTATTCTAGAATCCAGCCCATGTAGCCTACATACAACGTATTCATCAAGCATAGTTAAAATCTGACTTTATTTTTGTAAAAAATCATATAAATATTACCTTCCGCGCCCGAATTTTATAATTATTCATCATATTTTAGCTAGAAGAAAACATTGCAACAAGAAAATTGCTATTTCAAGTGTGGTAGGTATTCTAGAATCCAGCACACGTAGCTTACAATATACAACGTATTCATCAAGAATAGGTAAAATCTGACTTTATGGTTGAAAAAAATCATATAAATATTTCCTTCCGCGCCCGAATTATATAATTATTTATCATATTATAGCTAAAAGAAAACATTGCAACAAGAAAATTGCTAGTTCAAGTGTGGTAGTTATTCTAGAATCCAGCCCATGTAGCTTACAATATACAACGTATTCATTAAAATGACACCCGAAAATTGAATATTTATTATCTGATTGGTACCACGTTATAGTCACTTTTGCATGTCCAATGCTATTATTATCCATAATATAGAACCTAAAGCATGAACATGAATGTTTTAACAAAAATATCCATTTCAAGAATATGTAAAATCTTACTTTATTTTTGTAAAAAAATCATATAAATATTTGCTTCCGCGCTCGAATTTTATAATTCTTCATCATATTTTAGCTAAAAGAAAACATTTCAACAAGATAATTGTTATTTGAAGTGTGGTATGTATTCTAGAATCCAGCCAATGTAGCTTACAATATACAACGTATTCATTGACAATAGGTAAAATCTGATTTAATTTTTGTAAAAAAACATATAAATATTTGCTTCCGCGCCCCAATTTTATAATTCTTTATCATATATTAGCTAAAAGAAATCATTTCGAAAAGAAAATTGCTATTTCAAGTGTGGTAAGTATTCTAGAATCCAACCCATGTAGCTTAGAGTCTACAACGTATTCATCAAGGATAGGTAAAATCTGAATTTGTTTTTGTAAAAAATCATATAAATATTTGCTTCCTCGCCTGAATTTTATAATTCTTTATCATATTTAAGCTAAAAGACAACATTGCAACAAGAAAATTGCTATTTCAAGTGTAGTAGGTATTCTAGAATCCAGCCCATTTAGCTTACAATATACAACGTATTCATCAAGAATAGGTAAAATCTGACTTTATATTTGTAAAAAATTATATAAATATTTGCTTCCGCGCCCGAATATTATAATTCTTCATCATATTATAGCAAAGAGAACATTGCAAAAGAAAATTGCTATTTCAAGTGTGGTAGGCATTCTAGAATCCAGCCCATGCAGCTTACAATATTCAACGTATTCAATAAAATGACACCCGAAAATTGAATGTTTATTATCTGATTGGTATCACGTTATGGTCACTTTTGCATGTCCAATGCAAAAATTATCCATAGTCTAGATCCTAAAGCATGAATATGAATGTTTTAACAAAAATATCCATTTCAAGAATAGGTAAAATCTGACTTTATTTTTGTAAAAAATCATATAAATATTTGCTTCCGCGCCAGAATTTTATTATTCTTCATCACATTTTAGCTAAAATAAAACATTGCTACAAGAAAATTGCTATTTCAAGTATGGTAGATAATATAGAATCCAGCCCATGTAGCTTACAATATACAACATATTCATCAAGAAAAGGTAAAATCTGACTTTATTTTTGTAAAAAGTCATATAAATATTAGCTTCCACGCCCGAATTTAATAATTTTTCATCATATTTTAGCTAGAAGAAAACATTGCAACAAGAAAATTGCCATTTCAAGTGTGGTAGGTATTCTAGATTCCAGCCCACGTAGCTTACAATATACAACGTATTCATCAAGAATAGGTAATATCTGACTTTATATTTGTGAAAAATCATATAAATATTTCCTTCCGCGCCCGAATTGTATAAATCTTTATCATATTTTAGCTAAAAGAAATCATTGCAACAAAAAAATTGCTATTTCAAGTGAGGTAGATATTCTAGAATCTAGATCATGTAGTTTACAATATACAACGTATTCATCAAAAAAAGGTAAAATCTAACTTTATTTTTATAAAAAAATTTATAAATATTTGCTTCCTCGCCTGAATTTTATAATTCTTCATCATATTTTAGCTAAAAGAAAACATTGCAACAAGAAAATTTCTATTTCAAGTGTGGTAGGTATTTTAGAATCCAGCCCACGTAGCTTACAATAAACAACATATTCATTAAGAATAGGTAAAATCTGAGTTTATATTTGTAAAAAATCATATAATTATTTGCTTCCGCGACCAAATTTTGTAATTCTTCATCATATTTTAGCTAAAAGAAAACATTGCAACAAGAAAATTGCTATTTCAAGAGTGGTAGGTATTCTAGAATCCAGCCCATGTTGCTTACAATATATAACGTATTCATTAAAATGACACACAAAAATTAAATGTTTATTATGTGATTGGTACCACGTTATGGTCACTTTTGCATGTCCATGTTAAAAGTATCCATAGTATCTATCCTAAAGCATGAATATTAATATTATTAATATCTATTTCAAGAAGAGGTAAAATCTGGCATTATTTTTGTAAAAAATCATATAAATATTTGCTTACACGCCCGAATTTTATAATTCTTCATCATTTTTTAGCTAAAAGAAAACATTGCAACAAGAAAATTGCTATTTCAAGTGTGGTAGGTAATCTAGATTCCAGCTCACGTAGCTTACTATATACAACGTATTCATCAAGAATAGGTAAAATCTGACTTTCTATTTGTAAAAAATGATATAAATATTTGCTTCCGCGCCCGAATTTTATAATTCTCCATCATATTATAGCTAAAAGAAAACATTGCAAAAAGAAAATTGCTATTTCAAGTGTGGTAGGCATTCTAGAATCCAGCCCATGTAAAATTGTAAACGAGGTAGAAAACGTAATAGTTTATTATTAATTTTAAATATGAATAATGCCGAAAAGGTACATTTTTAATAATGCTGCCACCAGGTTATTTTTAAAGGTAAAATAATCAAAACTAATTTTGAATATTAAATGGTAGATGGAGATGTCGGGTAATTAAATTATCAATAAAACGTTACAAATAGTATATTAAAATATTGAATAAAATATAAAACAAATTATTATTACACTTAAACTAACACAGAACAAGACAAGTTACATGCATTCAAATTATATTTACAAAAACTTACTCACATGAATATAAAAACACACACTATTTACACTTAATGAATCTTAACATACTAATAATAAAACTTCTCAACTACTTTGTCATGATTCTAACATGACTACCTCTAACACACTTCAGCTCATGATGACTACTCAACTCTCTCGCTAATACTCAACTGTTCAAAATCTTGAAAATCTGCTTGAGATGGCTTGACCCTTCGATTTACAAAATTCATCCCTGTTCCTTAATTCCCTTAACATACGCACCAAAATCATACAGTCTTGGGATTCCAGAAAAAAAACCAGATCTATACGCTTGTACCAGGAATTACAGAACGGTTTCCTGTCTCTGATTTATGGTTTATGACCATCCCAAGCAAACTTTCGAAGACAATATACCGAAATGCCAAACGGAATTTGAAACCTTAGACAAATTAACTGTGAACTATTTATGACCAAAAGAAATTTAGAAAACATCGAATTTCCTGTCAGCATGAGCTCTACCAAGAATACTGTTTCATTTTACAAATTATTTACACAATATTACAATTTAAACAATAATCGAATTAATTACTAAAAACTGTTACATATTCCTCTACCTTCAGATTGTTATATTTTTTTTTAATAAAAA
Source organism: Stenolophus ochropezus (assembly GCA_035578165.1). NCBI lineage: Eukaryota > Metazoa > Arthropoda > Insecta > Coleoptera > Carabidae > Stenolophus > Stenolophus ochropezus. The sequence goes on along the minus strand of JAQOWZ010000051.1, from coordinate 14,998 downwards.
AAAATATAATAATCAAAACATAATAACAACTATTAGATGATGGTTACCAGATGTTCCCCAGGTCGCTGAAGTCGCCGTTTCAATCCAAGTCCCTGACGTAGACAGCTGATCTGCATTGGCCTTTTCCTTACTCTAGGCCACGATGATGTTGGCTCCTGCTGCTACGTACTATGATCGGTTCTCTGCCTGTTGACAGCAGCTTGTCGCCCGTGCACTTCGCGTACAAACTTAATGCCTAATTTTCCTAATTTAATTACTAGTATCTTTTTTTTTAAACTTTAACTCAGACCTAATTTATACTGTACTTTACTGTTATTATTATTATATTTCTTAAAACTTTTAAATCTATCTTTACACTTTAACGAAATTTATACTGTATACTTTTTTTAAACATTTTAAAAATATTCATCAATTAATGAAAACTAATTTACTTTTACTAACTTTAAATACCGAGGTTACACATCATATTATCAAATTAAATTAATTCGTTTCATATGCTGTGCAACATAGGTTGGCTACCAATGGATAGGAGTGCCAAATTCCTAAGCCTCAACAACAATATGTGGCTTTGGCATCTACAAAACCAAAACTAAACTCTAGTAATAAAATGCAACTTCAAAAATCAAAATCAATTTTAAAAACATCAACAATCAAAATCCCGAAGATCAAATCAATTTCAAATAATCAGGCTAATTGAACAATTTTGAGAAATAAAAATCCTAAAATATCATTAATAACTACGACCAAAACACAATTTTTGAAAATTTGCTACGTCAAAAAACCCATGATAAAAACAAAATTAAACATTTTTAGCACTGATTATGTCACTGAGAATTATTTATATTATTTTCTTTTTCTCTGCTTGAACAACAGAAATTTTAAAATTATTTCATCTAACAAATAAATTTTATAGATAATTTCTCTCAGAAAATCTCTCCCAAATAAGACATTAAAAACAAAATCTTTGTCTATCTTATTTTTCTCAAATTTCTTGTCGAAATTATAATTCTTTAATTTTTCGCGAATTAAGTTAAATTCTGATATCTTACCTGCTTTCTGAATTACGTGGGTCTTCTTTACCTCCACGATTTCAGGAACTTCTTGGGCCGACATCACGCGTTCGGGATGGGAGGCTATCTCGACCTCGCAGCTAAACTGAGCCTCTGAGTTCACCACATCAGAGCCATTTTCCATCTCTAAAACCTTCGCTGTATCCACTACATCCTCGAAATGTATGACGTCGTCCAATCGGTTTTCCTTCATCGTTGACTCCAAGTTCGGCCTAAAATCAAAAAACTCGTGCGCTGTTAATCTTTCTTTACTTACCTGTATTTCTTCCACTGTCTCTTCCTTGTCATGTCCGGGTACTAAACTTTCTTCTGCAGTTTGGGGTGGGATTTCCACATTATGTGCCAGGGCAATGACCTTGACTACATCTTCGGCTTTTCGATGGTTGTTATTGTCCATTCCAGATTCACATTTCGCGCCCTCCTCTTTCTCGCACACTTCATTCTCTCTTTTATCAGAGTGGATTATACTCTTATCCACCTCTATCAAATCCTTTTCGTTCCTTTCACATTGCATACCTAATTGTACCTCATCGCGAGAATAACTAATTTCGGCGTTTGTTCCAACGGCAGACAATAACAAAACATCTTTACTATTAACTCTTCCTTGTTTACTCATATTATCCATCCTATTATCGCTCCCAAACTTCTCATGTTCATTATTTCTACATTCAGTCACATCACACACATATTTATCACATTCACTCTCAAATTTCACATTTTGATCAACACATGTAACTGTCTGCTCTGTTTTTAGGATCTTGACTGGACAAAATTTCCTTCTGTGCCCATTTTCTCCTCAACTAAAACACATGACCTTACTAAATTTTGTGGGACAATCCCGTTGAAAATGTCCCATCTGTTCGCAGGTAAAACACATGATACTCGGAATAAAATTCGCGTTTCTTTGCTTGTTATATACTTTGACCTGATCGGACTTTGAATTATTATGAATAAAGTTTCTGTTATCGTTCCTATCGTTTCGATTATTATTTGAAAGATTTGATTTTGTTTGATTTCTAGGTCGCGAATTTACTCTATTTACATTAGAATTTAAAAGAGACTCTGCATTAGTATTAACCGCGTTGATTGTTGCTAATAAATTATCTGAGGGCCAAGCGTTATCGTTATTAATACTATTGTTACCTCTGAGTTGATTTTCTATTAAATCAAATTTAATCGCTAGTTTAACTGCTTCTTCTAATGTTCGCGGGTCTGCAATTTTTAAGTCTCTGTGCAAATATGGCCAGCATCCTCTTATAAATTGTCGCACTAATCGTTTCTGAATACACTGGTTTCTATAATTTTGCCCATCCACAGTATTTGTTTCAGGTTCTAATTTTTCCGAAAAAATTGCTAGTCTATCTGCATAATCTCTTATACTTTCATTTCTTCTTTGATAACAATCACTGAATTGAGTTTCTAAAGCATCATAATCGTAAACTTCCGAAAACCTCTCGATTATGGCTTTACGAAGCTCAACCCAATCATCAGTATCTCTTAATTTCGGATATGAATGTAAAAAATATTCTGCTTTACCTTTTAAATAAATTTTTGCTATATATGCTGTATTTGAACTAGAAATATTAAAATTTAAACTATATTGATCTATTTGCCAAAGGAATTTACTTACAGATTCTCCTGGTTCTCCACTAAAATTTTGAATATAATTTGCTACACCACTACTTGTTATAATACAGAAAACTCAACGAATGGATTTAATAAACGCTTAGTCGCTCTCACTGAAATATACCAGAACAACAGCAAACAATAATATCAAAAAAAAAAATCGCATCTACCAAATATATTTTTAACCGAGGGTGGCTACTAATATTTCGACTCTTCCAAAGTTTTCATCGAGCGTGGCTACCGGAATATTCGTATCACACCGCTGCCAACTAAATGTAAACGAGGTAGAAAACCTAATAGTTTATTATTAATTTTAAATATGAATAATGCCGAAAAGGTAGATTTTTAAAAATGCTGCCACCAGGTTATTTTTAAAGTTAAAATAACCAAAACTAATTTTAAATATTAAATGGTAGATGGAGATGCCGGGTAATTAAATTATCAATAAAACGTAACAAATAGTATATTAAAATATTGAATAAAATATAAAACAAATTATTATTACACTTAAACTAACACAGAACAAGACAAGTTACATGCATTCAAATTATATTTACAAAAATTTACTCACATGAATATAAAAACACACACCATTTACACTTAATGAATCTTAACATACTAATAATAAAACTTCTCAACTACTTTGTCATGATTCTAACATGACTACCTCTAACACACTTCAGCTCATGATGACTACTCAACTCTCTCGCTAATACTCAACTGTTCAAAATCTTGAAAATCTGCTTGAGATGGCTTGACCCTTCGATTTACAAAATTCATCCCTGTTCCGTAATTCCCTTAACATACGCACCAAAATCCCACAGTCTTGGGATTCCAGTAAAAAACCAGATCTATACGCTTGTACCAGGAATTACAGAACGGTTTCCTGTCTCTGATTTATGGTTTATGACCATCCCAAGCAAACTTTCGAAAACAATATACCGAAATGCCAAACGGAATTTGAAACCTTAGACAACTTAACTGTGAACTATTTATGACCAAAAGAAATTTAGAAAACAAATTATTTAAACAATATTACAATTTAAACAATAATCGAATTAATTCAGATACTAAAAACTGTTACAAAATGACACCCGAAATTTGAATATTTATTATCTGATTGGTACCACGTTATGGTCACTTTTGCATGTCCAATGCAAAAATTATCCATAGTATAGATCCTAAAGCATGAATATGAATGTTTCAACAAAAATATCCATTTGAAGAACAGGTAAAATGTGATTTTTTTGTAAAAAATCATAAAAATATTTGCTTCCGCGCCCGAATTTTATTATTCTTCAGCATGTTTTAGCTAAAAGAAAACATTGCAACAAGAAAATTGCTATTTCAAGTGTTGTAGGTAATATAGAATCCAGCCCATGTAGCTTACAATATACAACGTATTCATCAAGAAAAGGTAAAATCTGACTTTATTTTGTAAAAAATCATATAAATATTGGCTTCCGCGCCTGAATTTTATAATTTTTCATCGTATTTTAGCTAGAAGAAAATATTGCAACAAGAAAATTGCTATTTCAAGTGTGGTCATTCTAGATTCCAGCCCACGTAGCTTACAATATACAACGTATTCATCAAGAATAGGTAATATCTGGCTTTATATTTGTAAAAAATCATATAAATATTTGCTTCCGCACCCGAATTTTATAATTCTTTATAATATTTTAGCTAAAAGAAAACATTGATACAAAAAAATTACTATTTCAAGTGTGGTAGGTATTCTAGAATCCAGCCCATGTAGCTTACAATATACAACGTATTCATCAAGAATAGGTAAAATCTGACTTTATATTTGTAAAAAATCTTATAATTATTTGCTTCCGCGCCCGAATTTTATAATTCTTCATCATATTTTAGCTAAAAGAAAACATTGCAACAAGAAAATTGCTATTTCAAGAGTGGTAGGTATTCTAGAATCCAGCTCATGTTGCTTACAATATACAACGTATTTATTAAAATGACACACTAAAATTGAATGTTTATTATCTGATTGGTACCACGTTATGGTCACTTTTGCATGTCCAATGCTAAAATTATCCATAGTATAGATCCTTAAGCATGAATATGAATGTTTTAACAAAAATATCCATTTCAAGAATAGGTAAAATCTTACTTTATTTTTATAAAAAAATCATATAAATATTTGCTTACGCGCCCGTATTTTATAATTCTTTATCATATTTTAGCTAAAAGAAAACATTGCAACAAGAAAATTGCTTTTTCAAGTGTGGTAGGTATTCTAGAATCCAGCCCATGTAGCTTACATTATACTACGTATTCATTAAAATGACACCCGAAATTTGAATGTTTATTATCTGATTGGTACCACGTTATAGTCACTTTTGCATGTCCAATGCTAAAATTATACATAGTATAGATCCTAATTCATGAATATGAATGTTTTAACAAAAATATCCATTTCAAGAATAGGTAAAATCTGACTTTATTTTTGTAAAAAATCATATAAATATTCGCTTCCGCGCGCGAATTTTATAATTCTTTATCATATTTTAGCTAAAAGAAAACATTGCAACAAAAAAATTGCTATTTCAAGGGTGGTAGGTGTTTTAGAATCCAGCCCATGTAGCTTACAATATACAACGTATTTTTCAAAAAAAGGCAAAATCTGACATTATTTTTGTAAAAAATCATATAAATATTTGCTTCCTCGCCTGAATTTTATAATTCTTCATCATATTTTAGCTAAAAAAAAAACATTGCAACAAGAAAATTGCTATTTCAAGTGTGGTAGGTATTCTAGAATACAGCCCATGTAGCTTACAATATACAACGTATTCATCAAGAAAAGGTAAAGTCTGACTTTATTTTTGTAAAAAATCATATAAATATTTGCTTCCGCGCCCGAATTTTGTAATTTTTCATCATATTTTAGCTAAAAGACAACATTGAAATAAGACAATTGCTATTTCAAGTGTGGTGGGTATTCTAGAATCCAACCCATGTAGTTTACAATATACTACGTATTCATCAAGAATAGATAAAATCTGACTTTATTTTTGTAAAAAAACATATAAATTTTTGCTTCCGCGCCCGAATTTTATTATTTTTCATCATATTTTAGCTAAAAGACAGCATTGCAACATGACAATTGCTATTTCAAGTGTGGTGGGTATTCTAGAATCCAACCCATGTAGTTTACAATATACTGCGTATTCATCAAGAATAGGTAAAATCTGACTTACTTTTTGTAAAAAAACATATAAATTTTTGCTTTCGCGCCCGAATTTTATAATTTTTCATCATATTATAGCTAAAAGAAAACATTGCAAAAAGAAAATTGCTATTTCAAGTGTGGTAGGCATTCTAGAATCTAGCCCATGTAGCTTACAATATACAATGTATTCATTAAAATGACACCCGAAAATTGAATGTTTATTATCTGATTGGTACCGCGTTATGGTCACTTTTGCATGTTACTTATTGTTTATTAGTTAGTCTGGTCATTGAACTCTAAATTCTGTATTTACTTGATTCACAAATTTCTCAAGTTTTCTTTATACACTGTTAAAAATCACCACAGTTTATTTATTTAATATTTATTTCTTTATTGATTGTTACTATGCACATTTACTACCAAAATGTTAGAGGGCTGAATACCAAAACTAATGACTTCTACAATAATTTAATTCGGAATATGATTTAGTATGTCTTTCTGAAACATGGCTAAATGACAGTGTACTTAATGCAGAATTATTTAATGATACGTATGATGTTTACCGTATGGACAGAGACTTATCCAGGAGTACAAAAATAAGAGGCGGCGGTGTCCTATGTGCAGTAAATAATAAATATAAATCAGAACATGTTGATATTATGTTTCATCCTAACTGTCTCTCTGATATTGTTTGTGTAAAAATTCTTTCTTCTTCTAATACTCATATTTATGTATTTGTTATTTACTGTCCTCCACCAGTGTCATCTAAACAATTTAATTATATGATTGAATGCCTGGAATCTGTCTTGTCAACTATCGATACAGAAATTTTAATAATCGGTGATGCAAATATCACACACCTTGTAGATTATATAACTTGTGGGCGTACAGATAATTTTGTTACTTACTATCTAAATTTATGTGCCTTCTCAAATGCTAGAAACTACAATACTATTACCAATTCCAATAACAGAATTCTTGATATTGTTGCCTCAAATAAGTATTGCACAGTCCTTCAAAACCTTGATCCCGTCGTTGACGAAGATTCACACCATCCTACTCTATCAATTACTTCTTCCTTCCAGCCCCATTATTCATATCCTTCCGCCACATTTAATCATTCTCTAAATAATTATAATTTTCGGTTATGCATCTTCAATCTTTTGTATCTTTCTCTCTCTAATGTCGACTGGGCACCGCTGTATTCTTGTGAAGATGTAGACACAGCATTTTCTAAATTCTATGAAGTTGTAACGTCAGCATCTTCATAGCACGAAGCTAACGTTGCTAACTAGCTGTCCGGCTAGTCTCGAGAACCATCGGGTCGCGTCGGGCACCGATCCCACCACTAGCGCTGTCTTTCACTCCGTAGCTGCGGCTATATAAGCACGGACACTAGTCCGGCGAGCACCCTTTCCTTCCCATCCGCCTCCAGCCTAACTACCTAACATACGGCGTACTGAGCCGTTCTTAAGCCGTATTGAGGCGTTCTTACCTGGACCGTACTGAACCGATCCCGCTATACGGCGTACTGAGCCGTTCCTAAGCCGTACTGAGGCGTTCGTACCCAGACCGAACTGAACCGATCCCGCTATACGGCGTACTGAGCCGTTCCTAAGCCGTATTGAGGCGTTCGTACCCAGACCGAACTGAGCCGATCCCGCTACACGGCGTACTGAGCCGTTCCTAAGCCGTACTGAGGCGTTCGTACCCAGACCGAACTGAGCCGATCCCGCTATACGGCGTACTGAGCCGTTCCTAAGCCGTACTGAGGCGTTCTTACCTTCCGAACGCGTATTGAGCCGAACGTTTCCTCACTATCTACTCCACCTGCGATACCGCGTCGGCCCCGAGTAACCGCGTGGGAACCGTATCGCGTTTGTCAACACCCGAGTACAGCACGGCAAGGTGCGCTATTAGCTCTTTCGCAAACGCGTACTATCATATCCGGGACCGTAACCGCAGCCCCGCCGTATCACCGTGTCTGCTTTGTTACAGGTTGCCCCGACCCAGAGAACTAGATTCGGCAGCCGCCAAACGCTAAACGGCCATCCACAGTCTTTCTAATATATTACAATAAACTGTATTTATTTTTATAGAATATATATTTCTTTACATTTTTGGGTAGAAACAGAAGTGTTTGCTTATTCCTCTAGTACCAGTCCGTCCTGACTCCCATCCTCGCTCCTGAACCCTGGTAACTCCTGAGCACCCGACCGGCGGGGAATGAGAGACGTTACAAAGTACTATATGATATTTTCAATAAATGTGTTCCTACTACTACACGTAAACACTCTAAATATCCACCGTGGTTCACTCCTCAAATAATCAAAAATATCAAGTTAAAATCTGAACTACGCAAACTATACCAGATTCATAAACATGATCAGTACTTGATAGAATTTAAAAAAATACGTGCTCAGGTTAAAAAGGACATTAAAATTGAACATTCAAAATATCTAGCTTACATAGAAAATTCCATTTCAACTGATCCCACTAAACTGTGGTCATATATTAACAATAAAAAAAAATACTACACGTATTCCTGGTAGCATGCATTTTGAAGATCGAATGTTCAATTGTACACCTGATAACGTCCAAGGCTTCGCAGATTTTTTTTCCAGTGCTTATTCTGATCCTGATATAAATATTAATCCCACTTCAACTCCACTCAATACCAGTAACACAACAATTATACAGAACATCACTAGTGATGACATTAAATCTGCAATTAATAAACTTAAACCCTCTCGTAATCCTGTCCCCGACAATCTACCTGCATACATAATCAAGGGATGTGATGAATCCAACTTGTTTGAAAAAATCATTCATTACGCCCATTTTTAAATCAGGAGATAAAGCGGATATTTCTAATTACCGACCTATTGTCATCTTATCTAACATCTCAAAATTTTTTGAATCTATCATATACAAACACATATACAATTCTATAGAAAAATCTATCTCCATCTTTCAACATGGATTTGTCAATAGTCGGTCAACTACCACGAATTTAATGAATTTTACAGAAAAAGCACTGAACCTTCTACATGACAACAATCAGGTGGATGTCATTTATACAGATTTTGCGAAGGCCTTTGATCGTATTAACCATAGCATTCTTCTTCATAAACTAGATGTGAATTTTCAATTTTCGAATGACCTTCTTGCATTCTTTAAATCCTATTTAACTAATCGCTCATTATGTGTTAAATATAACAATTTTATTTCTAAATCCTACATCCCCACCTCCGGAGTTCCACAAGGCTCTACTTTAGGTCCTCTCCTATTCATTCTGTTTATTAATGACATTGTCAATTTTGTCAAATATTCCGAAGTTCTGTTATACGCTGATGATGTTAAACTCTTCCGAAAAATTAATTCAATAAATGATTGCATTCTTCTACAATCTGATATAAACAATTTATTAACATGGTGTCGGTCATCCAAACTATTCTTTAATTTCAGTAAGTGTAAAATAATGAGTTACTTCGTAAAGAAATTTGTTTATACTTATGCATATAAAATGGAAAGCACAATGCTTGATAGAGTAATGCAGTATAAGGACCTTGGCGTAATTTTTAACTCGAAATTATCCTTCAACGATCACATTAACTATATTATTACTAACGCTCACAAAAATTTAGGTTTTATTATAAGAAATAGAAAATCGTTTAAAAATATATTAACTTTAAAAAATCTATATTTTGCCTTTGTTAGATCAAAACTAGAATATTGTATTGCTTCCAATATACAACAAAAATATTTATAACATTGAATCAATTCAACGAAAATTCCTGATATTCTGTTTTCTTCGAATACATGGACATTATCCTGGTTTTGATTACAATTATAATGATCTTCTCAAACAATTTAATTTTGTTACTTTGTCAACCAGACGCAAGATTCAATGCACTATGTATTTGTATAAACTACTAAATGGGAATATAGATGACCAAGTCAGTTGTATTAAATTCCATTTAATGTGCCAAGGACTTCTTCTAGGACTAATAATCTTTTTAAATTACCATTTGTAAGAACTAATTACGAATCAAAATCCCCGATACGTCAACCATGTTCCATATTTAACAATATAATTTGTTCGGAATGTAGAGTAGAATTAGATATATTTAACGACTCGTTAATTAAATTTAAAAAAACAGTCACAGCTACTTTTTCAGTATAGTTCATTGTTATTGTATATTTTCATATATTGATTATTTTCATGTTTACTTGTGACATTTATGATATTATTTTTTGTATAATCATCCTATAATTGGGATCTCGTATCCTGTTGGACTGATTTTTAATAAATAAATAAATAAATGTCCAATGCTAAAATTATCCATAGCATAGGTCCTAAAGCATTAATATGAATGTTTTAACAAAAATATCCATTTCAAGAATAGGTAAAATCTGACTTTATTTTTGTAAAAAATCATATAAATATTTGCTTCCGCGCCGGAATTTTAAAATTTTTCATCATATTTTAGCTAAAAGAAAACATTGCAACAAGAAAATTGCTTTTTCAATTGTGGTAGGTATTCAAGAATCAAGCCCATGTAGCTTACAATATACAACGTATTCATCAAGAATAGGTAAAATCTGACTTTATTTTTGTAAAAAATCTTATAAATATTTGCTTCCGCTCCCGAATTTTTTAATTCTTTATCTTATTTAAGCTAAAAGAAAACATTGCAACAAGAAAATTGCTATTTCAAGTATGGTATGTATTCTAGAATCCAGTCCACGTAGCTTACAATATACAACGTATTCATCAAGAATAGGTAAAATCTGACTTTATTTTTGTAAAACATCATATAAATATTTGCTTCCGCGCACGAAATTTATATTTCTTCATCATATTTTAGCTAAAAGAAAACATTGCAACAAGAAAATTGCTATTTCAAGTGTAGCAGGTATTCTAGAATCCAGCCCATGTAGCTTTCAATATACAACGTATTCATCAAGAATAGGTAAAATCTGACTTTATTTTTGTAAAGAATCGTATAAATATTTGCTTTCGCGCCCAAATATCATTATTCATCATCATATTTTAGCTAGAAGAAAACATTGCAACAAGAAAATTGCTATTTCAAGTGTGGTAGGTAATCCAGAATCCAGCCCATGTAGCTTACAATATACAACGTATTCACCAAGAAAAGGTAAAATCTGACTTTATTTTTGTAAAAATCATATAAATATTTGCTTCCGCGCCCGAATTTTATAATTTTTCATTATATTTTAGCTAAAAGAATACTTTGCAACAAGAAAATTGCTATTTCAAGTGTGGTAGGTATTCTACAATCCAGCCCATGTAGCTTACAACATACAACGTATTCATCAAGAATAGGTAAAATCTGACTATTTTTGTAAATGTCATATAAAAATTTGCTTCCACAACTGAATTTTATAATTCTTCATCATATTTTAGCTGAAAGAAAACATTGCAACAAGAAATTTGGTATTTTAGGTGTAATAGGTATTCTAGAATCCAGCCCATGTAGCTTACAATATACAACATATTCAGCAAGAGTAGGTGAAATCTGACTTAATTTTTGTAAAAGTCATATAAAAATTTGTTTCCGCGCCCGAATTTTATAATACTTTATCATATTTTAGCTAAAAGAAAACATTGCAACAAGAAAATTGCTATTTAAAGTGTAATAGGTATTCTAGAATCCAGCCCATGTAGCTTACAATATACAACGTATTCATCAAGAATAGGTAAAACCTGACTTTATTTTTGTAAAAAATCATATAAATATTTGCTTCCGCGCCCGAATTTTATAATTTTTCATCATATTTTAGCTAAAAGAAAACATTGCAACAAGAAAATTGCTATTTTAAGTATGGTATGTATTCTAGAATCCAGCCCATGTAGCTTACAATATACAACGTATTCAGCAAGAATAGGTAAAATCTGACTTTATTTTTGTAAAAAAACATATAAATATTTGCTTCCGCGCCCGAAGTTTATAATTTTTCATCATAATTTAGCTAAAAGAAAACATTGCAACAAGATAATTGCTATTTCAAGTGTGGTAGGTATTCTAGAATCCAGCCCATGTAGCTTACAATATACAACGTATTTATCAAAAATAGGTAAAATCTGACTTTATTTTTGTAAAAAATCATATAAATATTTGCTTCCGCGCCCAAATTTATTAATTCTTCAACATATTTAGCTAAAAGAAAACATTGCAACAAGAAAATTGCTATTTCAGGTATGGTATGTATTCTAGAATCCAGCCCATGTAGCTTACAATATACAACGTATTCATCAAGAATACGTAAAATCTGACTTTATTTTTGTAAAAAAACATATAAATATTTGCTTCCGCGCCCGAAGTTTATAATTTTTCATCATAATTTAGCTAAAAGAAAACATTGCAACAAGATAATTGCTATTTCAAGTGTGGTAGGTATTCTAGAATCCAGCCCATGTAGCTTACAATATACAACGTATTCATCAAAAATAGGTAAAATCTGACTTTATTTTTGTAAATGTCCTATAAAAATTTGCTTCCGCGCCCGAATTTTATAATACTTTATCATGTTTTAGCTAAAAGAAAACATTGCAACAAGAAAATTGCTATTTAAAGTGTAATAGGTATTCTAGAATCCAGCCCATGTAGCTTACAATATACAACGTATTCATCAAGAATAGGTAAAACCTGACTTTATTTTTGTAAAAAATCATATAAATATTTGCTTCCGCGCCCGAATTTTATAATTTTTCATCATATCTTAGCTAAAAGAAAACATTGCAACAAGAAAATTGCTATTTTCAGTATGGTATGTATTCTAGAATACAGCCCATGTAACTTACAATATACAACGTATTCATCAAGAATAGGTAAAATCTGATTTTATTTTTGTAAAAAATTATATAAATATTTGCTTCCGCGCCCGAAATTTATAATTCTTCATCATATTTTAGCTAAAGGAAAACATTGCAACAAGAAAATTGCTATTTCAAGTGTGGTAGGTATTCTAGAATCCAGCCCATGTAGCTTACAATATACAACGTATTCAGCAAGAATAGGTAAAATCTGACTTTATTTTTGTAAAAAAACATATAAATATTTGCTTCCGCGCCCGAAGTTTATAATTTTTCATCATAATTTAGCTAAAAGAAAACATTGCAACAAGATAATTGCTATTTCAAGTGTGGTAGGTATTCTAGAATCCAGCCCATGTAGCTTACAATATACAACGTATTCATCAAAAATAGGTAAAATCTGACTTTATTTTTGTAAAAAATCATATAAATATTTGCTTCCGCGCCCAAATTTATTAATTCTTCAACATATTTAGCTAAAAGAAAACATTGCAACAATGCAAATGCAAGAAATGCAAGAAGAAAATTGCTATTTCAAGTGTAATAGGTATACTAGAATCCAGCCCATGTAGCTTACAATATTCAACATATTCATCAAGAATAGGTAAAATCTGACTTTATTTTTGTAAAAAATCATATAAATATTTGATTCCACGCTCCAATTTTATAAGTCTTCATCATATTTTAGCAAAAAGAAAACATTGCAACAAGATAATTGCTATTTCAAGTGTGGTAGGTATTCTAGAATCCAGCCCATGTAGGTTACAATATACAACGTATTCATTAAAATAACACCCGAAAATTGAATGTTTATTATCTGATTGGTACCACGTTATAGTCAATTTTGCATGTCAAATGCTCAAATTATCCATAGTATAGATCCTAAAGCATGAATATGAATGTTTTAACAAAATATCCATTTCAAAAATAAGTAAAATCAGTCTTTATTTTCTTCCGCGCCTGAATTTTATAATTCATCATCATATTTTAGCTAAAAGAAAATATTGCAACAAGAAAATTGCTTTTTCAAGTGTGGTAGGCATTCTAGAATCCAGCCCATGTAGCTTACAATAAACAACGTATTCAGCAAGAATAGGTAAAATCTGACTTTATTTTTGTAAAAAATCATATAAATATTTGCTTCCGCGCCCGAATTTTATAATTCTTCATCTTATTTAAGCTAAAAGAAAACATTGCAACAAGAAAATTGCTATTTTAAGTATGGTATGTATTCTAGAATCCAGTTCACGTAGCTTACAATATACAACGTATTCATCAAGAATAGGTAAAATCTGACTTTATTTTTGTAAAAAACCATATAAATATTTTCTTCCGCGCACGAAATTTATATTTCTTCATCATATTTTAGCTAAAAGAAAACATTGCAACAAGAAAATTGCTATTTCAAGTGTAGCAGGTATTCTAGAATCCAGCCCATGTAGCTTTCAATATACAACGTATTCATCAAGAATAGGTAAAATCTGACTATATTTTTGTAAAGAATCGTATAAATATTTGCTTCCGCGCCCAAATATTATTATTCATCATCATATTTTAGCTAAAAGAAGACTTTGCAACAAGAAAATTGCTATTTCAAGTGTGGTAGGTATTCTACAATCCAGCCCATGTAGCTTACAACATACAACGTATTCATCAAGAATAGGTAAAATCTGATTTTATTTTTGTAAATGTCCTATAAAAATTTGCTTCCGCACCAAATTTTATAAATCTTCATCATATTTTAGCTAAAAGAAAACATTGCAACAGGAAAATTGCTATTTCAAGTGTAATAGGTATTCTAGAACGCATCCCATGTAGCTTACAATATACAACGTATTCATCAAGAATACGTAAAATCTGACTTTATTTTTGTAAAAAATCGTATAAATATTTGCTTCCGCGTCCGAATTTTATAATTTTTACATCATATATTAGCTAAAAGAAAACATTGCAAAAAGATAATTGCTATTTCAAGTGTGGTAGGTATTCTAGAATCCAGCCCATATAGCTTACAATATACAACGTATTCATCAAGAATAGGTAAAATCTGACTTTATTTTTGTAAAAAATTATATAAAAATTTGCTTCCGCGCCCGAATTTTTTAATTCTTCATCATATTTAAGCTAAAAGAAAACATTGCAACAAAAAATATTGCTATTTCAAGTATGGTATGTATTCTAGAATCCAGCCCATGTAGCTTACAATATACAACGTATTCATCAAGAAAAGGAATCATCTGATTTTATTACTCTGAGATAGCGCGT